>CM077665.1:262282875-263488239 GCA_039707655.1 Elymus sibiricus
TAGATGAACTCAGCCTTAGTGTGCCGGTTGTTGCCCTGCTGGTTCTTTATCTTATCGTGTCCTATGACTCATCAATGGAGATCTTGTTACAATTCAAAGGCAAGGGCAGAAAGGATGCAGGACAAAAAAGAACCTCCTAAAGGGCATGTAGGCATACTTGTATGATTCTAGAAACAAAATAAAGAGTTGTACCTTAGCGTACATCTACTACACCCCTCTCAACGGATGACAGCTTTGTTGACATATTATCTGTATAAATATATTTTGTGGCTGCGCAAATAAGATTAATTTGGATATATAAAAACTAAGAAAAATATTATGAGCATTGCCGAGTAGAAAGAATAGATGAAGACATCTAGTTTAAGGACCCTACAAATTTGGTGTATTCATGTTCTATCGAATTCGAATTTCTATTTATTTTGGGACACTGAACCATCGATCTAAGCACATCAATTCAGAATCGAACCAACCCGACTGAGGTTATATGCATTCCTCGTCTGGACATGTAAGCATTACATATGTTTCACATCATAAAAAAGAAATACATGTTATTCATTAAGCTAGGTAAAAGATCGGCAAACCTGAGACTTGACAATGCCGAGATGCATGAGATAGAATTGAGCGGCCATCCCTTGTCGTAGTCATCAGCTGCGAGATCAAATTGTGTCGTGTGTTCATGTGTTTCCTGCCGGCCGTAATCGTGATACATGCATTGCTTGTGTTTATACGTAGCTAGAGGAATCATTCAAGCTGCTTAGGTCAACAGGGTATGTACGTGCACTTGTTGCTGGCTAAACCATCAGCCAGCAGCCAATCCTTCGATCCATCTTGAAAACGTACATGTGCGCTCAAGTTGTCTTGGCAGCGCCAGCTTGTTCCTCGCTAGGAGTGGCCATCGAAAAATTGATCATGGATTCATGGCAGCGAGTGGAGGGCCGTAGACCACAGGATATCAAGAAGATATGCGTAGAGAACCAAACAATCTACGGATTGAAGGAGCGAACAAATCTGTAGGTCTTTTTTTTAAGTAAAATCCACATGTCTAGTTTTTTCAGAGTAAATCTAATGGCCCAGTTTGTTAATTAAAAAGGACCCACATATATTAATGGCCGGATGTTTCTGATTTATATGGGATTTTCTAGTTTAATTCCCTATTATCTGGTTAACCCATCAAAACACATCAAATACTTTTTATATATAATAGATTAAACCAACAATCATCAACTACAAGAGATGAACCAGGATTTGGGATGAGATGTTGTTGGTGATGATGTGGATGAAGATTGGTTCTCCCACGATGGAGGAAGCGTTGATGATGACGATGGCTTCGATTTCTCCCTCCCGAAGTGAAGTTTCCCCAGCAAAATCGCTCCGCCTGAGAGCAAAAGTGCTCCTTCCCAGGTTCCGCCTCGAGACGGAGACACTTTGTCCCGGAAGTCTTCTATTTTTTTTCTATGTCAAAATCCCTCATATAGTAGACGATAGACACCGGAGGCCACCTATGGGACCCAGAAGGCATTAGGGCGCGCCTGGGGGGTGACCACGCCCTGTTGCCTTGTGGGCAGGTGGTGGCCCCCTCTGGTATTTCTTTGATCATGTATTTTTTATATATTCAGTAAAAAAGCTCCGTGAAGTTTTAGGTCATTTGGAGTTCTGTAGAATAGGTATCTCTATTGTAGCTTTTCAGGTCCAGAATTCTAGCTGCCGGTAATCTCCCTCTCCATGTAAATCTTGCAAATGAAGAGAGAAAAGAAATTATAATGGCATCGTAAAGTAAAATAACGACCAAAAACAATATAAATAACAGTGGGAAATCATGATCCAAAATGAACGTTTCACCTGCGCGGTGGATAGCTCGCACACGTTCTGTCGAGCCTGCGGGGCGGTCTTCTCGCACACGTCGTGTTTAATGAAGCAACTGCCTGCATGACACCTCCTTTCCTATAAAAAAGTGGGATGCTGGGCACCACGTAAATGGTTAACGGAAAGCACACGATTAATCTAATGCAACCATTTGCAATTATAACATTGCAACTATCTGTTCCAAAATGTCTAAGTGGCATGCTAATGTGTGCGCCTTTTCAAATTGGAAAACACATGGTACCACGGCATATAGCTGTCGTGTCATGACACCTAGACAAGTTTCTTGAATTTCCAACAAATTTTGGATTTACGGGATTCTAAAAACCAATATTATCAATGTTTGTGGCCGAGCCACGACGCCGAGATGTTTGGAATTCATTCATACTCCTTGCATGGGACCAAAATAGGGACCCAAGGACACAAAAATAATTTTTCAACCCATTTTGTGCACTGGAGCATGAGCTTGTAACTTAAATTTGAATTATGCATATAAAATTCCGAGAAAATGTAACTAATGTATAAAAAGAGCCAAACGAGCCCTAGGTAATTACATATTTTAGCATGCCACTCCTATTGGTCTTTGTTGTATGTATAAAAAATTCTAGGTGGTAGGAGGCATTGAATGTAGTTTCGCCCACAAAGCCCTACTGCAGCAAGGTCCAAAGACGACACGTCAATCTGAGACCCTTCGACCAAACAGGGTGCGATGCATGAATCGCAAATGGTATAGTTCTAGCTCTGTCGCCAATTACGCGAACTGTTTGCGATGGTGGGTCCATTAAATACGATTCAGAAAAGAGGTGCGTGTGTGATACGCGACAAACAGTTGATCCAAACAAACTGTTTGCGATGAACCAGCATAAAGCAAACGTTTAACCAAACACAGATGTGTGCGATACGTGGCATAAAGTGGGTCCTCATGAAATGTTTGCGATTAGCCAAAATAACACAAACAGTTAACCAAAGACATATGTGTGCGATATACAGCATACAGTTCAGTCGGTTAAACTGTCTGCACTGATCCAGCAGAACACAAACAATCTAGCGTAAGAAAGTGTGTGTGATACCTGGCAAACAGTTCAGTAATTAGAACCATGTGGGAAGACAGATATTAACAAAGATGATTCCTCCTGGCAAGCTGTGTGTGTTGTGGGCAAACAGTTGCTGGTAAACAAATGTCAGCGATTGATGAAATCATCACCGACGTGTTCCATAGTTTAAGCGTGTGAGATGTGAGTTGCTCTGTTTGCGCAACATCTATGTATATGCTCTATCTACAGAACAACAACATAGTTGCATAACAAAATTGAACATCCAATTACATAAATGACTATACAACACACGTACATTACTCAATAAAAAATTGCAAGAAGTAGACGATCATGAAAACATGTACTTCTTGTGACGACGGTTGCCGCCAGTTCTGTGCTTGTGGCTATCCCTCAGCATCTGCAGGAAGGAGGCACTCCCTCATGTCAACGATCCTCCTGTAGATATTGTAGCTTGTGTACACGTCCTTGGTTGCGTACTTGACGTGTTCTTCGTCCAGTTTGTTCACCCAGGCCTTGTGCTAGAGATGCTTGTCCTTGTCGGACTCAGTCTTCATGTCTCCGTAGTAGGGATCGATGATGGCCTTGGCTAGGTCAACTAGGGAGTTCCTCTTCTTATTTCTGCCCCTTACCATGTACTACCCTTGGATGTCGACAAGCTTCTGGCAGGCCAAGCCCGAAGTCTTGAGCACCTTTAGATCGTTGGTTGTGTCCACCATTGCGAACCTGCACTAGTGAAGAAAGCCTAGCTATGGCGTCGCAAAAAGGGCTTTGGTGGCATTGACACCCAACGCCACCAATATAGCGCCAATGTTAAAAAATAGCGATGGCTTTAGAAGCCTACGCCATAGGTATTTTACATAATAACGGCGTGACACTATTCACTAACACCATCACTATATTAAATAGCAATGACGTGCACATATAAACCACATCATCCCTGTATACTAGTAGTAGCAACGTTCACATGCCCATGCCGACATCAGTACTAATTATCTGAGAAAACAAAAAAAATGGATTGACATGATTACAACTTAGAACTTTAGAAGATTATCACGTATTGTACATCTTACAATACATAGCTAGTTGTTCTGACGCAAATTAAACATCACGCCGCACATCTAATACAAATCTTGGTGAGCAGCATGCGGCTCATGGCCATCTCAAGGTGTCGGGGTACGGCGATCTATGGGCCCGGCAAGGCCCCTTTCGTGGTTCGGCATGGGAGATCCTCTAGCGTGAAGAGCATCACTGGACCATGCATGCATGAGGGTTTAGACAGGTTCGGGCCGCCGGAGCGTAATACCCTACGTCCTGTGTGGTTGTGGATTATTGGGTTCATAGTACAAGAGCATCGCAGCCCGGCAAGGATGCACAGGAAGTGTCGCCACAGTGTAAAATGAACGGAGTGTCGACCTTTATAAAGGTAGCCATGTACCTCCTTTTATAATTCAAGGGGCTACCACACTGGCTAAAATGGTCATACATAGGATAAACAATGTATATCCATCTGCCAAAACCGTTGGCAACTGCAATAGTGGGAAATACCTAACTCTCATGGATTAGGACAGATGCATTAAATGCGCCGTTAGGTGGCGCACTGGTGATGTCTCTCGACAAGGATTGCCTCTCCTTTTGTGTCGTCCAGCTACCTCTTATTCCGTCACCAAGCTGTAGGACGGGTGTCATTAAAGCTGCTGTAAATCTGGTGAGTCACCACGCACGCCGACCATCTCCACCTAACCGCCTGCCTGCTCGACACCTAGGCGATGTAGACAATCAGCCTGGCGACATGGAGCGATGGCTTGGCGGGCGGAGGCCTTGGCGGGTGCATTAGCAGTCGAGCCCTTCGGCAAGGAGGGCTTGCCGGTTTGCTCGAACTCTCGTATGAAGAGGCTTGGCGTCCAGATCCAGCCCGGCAGGATCTTGCCGGTCCTGAGACCGCGGTCGTCTGGTGCACCGATCAGGGTACTAAGGGCCCCGTTCTTTAGTACACCGACATGAGCCCCCGGGCCCGGGCCACACTTGCGTCCGTGACATTTGTTGGGCTAGGCCTAAAAACAGTGCACAGCACACGCGGCCGCAATTACCCGCGGTTACGATGATGAATTTCCCCGCTCCTTCATAGGACGCGCTTTGAATGCAAGCCATGGGAAGCGGGGCAAGACAGTGTTTGGAAGGACGTGTCTGAAAAGCCACGCAGCGTCGGTTGGAAGAGGCGCCCCCTGCGTTGTGCGTTTCCACACAAGCTCGGCATTGGGGGAGAGAGGCGGTCGCCCAAGCAGTGTGCTTGGAATTGAACAGTCAGCCTCCAAACTGTCCCGTGTCGCTTGAGTGTCTCTACCCCTTCTGCTCCGTCTTCCTACTTTGACTGCATCCCGCGTGACGCGTGTCACATGTGGGGCCTGGTATTGGCTGGAAGGGTCGGTCGCTGGCGCTGGCTATGTGCCAGTGCGCGCTTGTCCTGGGTCATGAAGAGCCAGCCCCTCCTCCTCTTTGTCCCTATAAAGAGGGGGCGAGGCGGAGCGCTGCTTATTCGTGCTCTCCTCCTCTAGTTCATCGACCACTACTTTCTCCTCCCTTCTTCCGCCATCTCCTCCATCATGCCATTCTCGAGATGGTGAAGGGTCACGGTCGCGCTCATGGGTCCAGTGCCGTCACGAGGGGCACTGCCCAAAGCCCGATATGGATCATGGTGACGGCGGTGGGGGCTGGCTCCAGTTCCCGCGGAAGGACGGCATCTGGAGGTCATCGAAGGACGGTATTCCGGGGCCGTGTAGGAACGGCTCCGCCGAACTACGGCGGTCGTCGTGGTGCACCCCTCCCGCAGCCCCATGCGGGGATCCATGCGGAGGAGGAGATGCAAGAGTTCGTCATGGCGCTCCCCCGACAGCAACAGACCTGGCTTCGTCTCCCCGACCCCTTTGCGCGGGCCATAGAAAGCAGCTCGCCCCGAGGCGTGTGGCTCCGAGTGGACGGTTGGTACAACGGGCCCACCTGGGTGGGCGTCGATCTCTCCGCTGGAAGCGCCATGTTCTTGACACGGCGGTGGAAGTCGTTCGCCCGCTCCCGTGGTCTTGGACCCGGGCTTCTCCTCCACTTCATGAAGATCTTCGGGGTTTCCGGCGTCCGCCTGGAGTGCTGCGTGGAGAGCTCGAGCGGCAGTGACTACAAATCCTCCAGCGATAGCGACGACGATGGCAGCACCTTTGGGATCAAGCAGGAGGACTATGACTAGGTGCGAGCGGCGCCATAGCTAGGGCTTAGGACTGATGCGGGAACGAGCCTCCATCCGCGAGAGCTCATTTCCGGATCAATCGCCACATCGTAGTGGCAGATCTCTTTTTGTGTTTAAATGGTACCCAATGTGACCCTGTGAGGAAACGAAGTGAAAGTATTGGGTATCTTTAAATTTTAGGAATTCGTCATGCGTCTATGGAGCGCCATTTCCCTTTCGGCGAACTTTTTTTTGCTTGCTTTTTCTTCTAATCCTTATGCTTGCCGGGAATCCTTGCCGGTGCACACGCTCTTACTGCGGGCACTTTTAAGGATAGGTCGAGCACCCTTGTGGCAGCGCCGCAGGTTTTCACACACAAGCACCAACTTCGTTCGTGGGGAAGATTTGATTTTTTTTTTGAAAAGTTTCCGCAACTTAGCTTTTCTTTTGTTGCTTTCCTTGCCGCAAAGTGATCGTCCTTCAACGCGTGTGTAGGTGTTCGTTCCGTCTCTCCCACTGGGAAGCCTTGCACACGGGGACCCCTTCTCCCTTTTGAGAAAAAGAAATAAGATAAATATAGTAGGCTAGGAACCTATGTGGTTCAATAGTCACCTTACGCAAGGAAATAGTGATCACAACATCTCACATAAGATACATAAGATAAATATGTACTTTGACAAAGAGTTGTAGAACACTTAGCTTTATTATTATGCTCATGGTCATCACCTGGCTTTGTACAAACGATTAGATGTCTTTCCAGTGAACTTGCACAAAAGGGGTTGTTGGGCGGCCTGACAACGGCGCCTTATGGGTAGAACTTGCGAAGATGCTTGATATTCCTCGAGTTCTGCACTGGGGTGCCGTCTTCGGTCTCGAGGCGGACCGTGCTAGGCCTGGTGACTCGTACTACCCGGTAAGGGCCTTCCCACTTTGGCTACAACTTGTTTGATCCCTTGGCGGACTGAATCTATTGAAGAACAAGGTTGCCTTCCTCAACGCTCCTAGCGCGCACTCTGTGGCTGTGATAGCGGCGTAGGGTTTGCTGGTACCGAGCGGCACGCAACGCGGCCTAGAGACGATCTTCCTAGAGGAGTGTGGCATCATCTTGCCGTACTTGCTCTTGCCGGTTCTCGTCAAAAGCATGCACTCTTGGTGACTCGTATGTGAGTTCCGTGGGGAGAATTGCTTCTGCACCATAAACTAGGGAGAAGGGTGTCTCGTCGGTGGCTCGATTTGGTGTCGTTCTGATTGACCAAAGAAACACCAGGAGTTCATCAATTCAGCGCCTTCCGTGCTTGTGTAGCTTGATAGAAGTTCTCGTCTTGAGGCCCCGCATCACTTCTGCATTTTCCATTTCTACTTGGCTATTGCTCCTGGGGTGAGCAACTGATGCAAAGCATACCTCGGTGCCATTGTCTTGACAATATTACATGAAGCTACTGCTGGTGAACTGTATGCCGTTGTCGGCGATGATCCTGTTAGGGACACCGAAACGACAAACTATTCCTCTAAGAAACTTGGCTATCGCTTGCACCATTACCTTTCTCACTGGCTCCACCTCAGTCCACTTCGTGAACTTGTCGATTGCAACAAATAAGAACTTGAAGCCCCTGATAGCATGGGGGAGGGGTCCGACAATGTTGAGCCCCCAGACCAAGAAGGGCCAGGAAAGCGGTATGGTTTGAAGGGCTTGTGCTGGTTGATGTGTTTGCTTGGCGTGGTAATGGCATGCTTCACACGTTGTCACCACTGCCAATAAATCTTGAAGGGCTGTCGACCAGTAGAAACCTTGGCGGAATGCTTTCTCGGCAAGGGCTCGTGACCCGATGTGGGAGCCCCAGATCCCTTCGTGTATCTCTGCCAACAGATGAAGTCCTTCTTCCCGGTGGATGCATTTCAATTTCACCCCGTTCGGTCTCCTCTTGTATAAGGTGTTGTCCACGAACTGGTACATGCTTGACCGTCGTGCTACTATTTCAGCTTCTTCTGGTTCCTCGGGAAGATCTCCTGTATGGAGGTACAGGACTATCTACTACGCCCATGCCGGAGCGTATGGCTCGACGACAAGGACTAAAGGCATTTCTTCCGCTGCGGGGACACTAGCTTCTACGACAAAGACCATCGGGTCTGTCGGAGCTCGAGGTCCATTGGCAGGCAGTTTGTCGCTTCAGGCAACCTTCTTGGCGGTCACCAATGGCACTGCCGGCAAGTAGTCACCGGAATTGACCTTTCTCTTCCTATTCTGCCACGCTGATGGGGTGACTGAAGGTTGGGTTAATCAGTGTACAAAAGTGCCTGGTTCCACAGGCAATTTGTGTGCATCTCTCTTTGACAGGTCGTCAACAATGCTATTCTTGGCACAGGGGACGTGCTCCATTTGCAGACCATCAAAGCGCTCCTCCAATCTCCGTACTTCGTCGACATACGCCTCCATCAGGGGACTCTGGTATTCTTTATTCACTTGGCACACAACAAGCTGTGAATCTCCTCGGACTATCAGCTTCCTGATTCCGAGATCGGCTGCTATCCATAGTCTGGCAAGCAATCCTTCATACTCGGCTCTATTGTTTGTTGATTCCTCCCTGGGGAAATGCATATCACGTACTTGAGGTGCTCTTCGGTGGGTGCAACGAGCAGCACTCCGGCACTAGCGCCTTCTAGTGAGAAGGCTCTGTCGGCGTTCTGGGAACGGTGGTACCCAGACCTGCCTGCCTGCGGTCCTCGGCACGGCCCACCTCGTCAGCCAAGCGCGGCTGGCTCTCAAGACAAGGCCCTCATGAGGACCCGAGCTCGCGAGGAAGACAGCACCAAGACCAGCAAGGGATAGGCCTCCTCAGGCCCCTTCCGGAGCGGCGGAGATCTCTATGCAGAACCCGGCCTCAGGAGTCAAGGATGACGCAAGGAAGGACAGGCGGGCGCCAGCGTGTCAGGCGGAGCAGTTTCCCCTTTGGTGCAAAGGGAGCAAGGACGTACGCGGGTTCCCAAAGCGCCACCCAAAGGTTTCCATCCCGGTGCAACAAGACCAAGACCACGAGCCCCGTAGGGCAGATTTCATCACCGAGCCCACCTCTGCATCGTCGACAGCCACTTTGCAGGCGAAGATCACCTTTGGACAAGGCGGGGATGTACTCCTGTCCCCCTTCAAATTTGGCCGTTGTGGGATCCCTTCCCGCCATTGCGATAAGGGAAGAGGACCCGGGCCGCTACTATATATAGAGGCTAGGTTGCACCGTAGAGGGGGACGACGAACACTCCACCACAAGACTAGCAGAAGGCCAAGAACACCACACGAGCGCCCTAACGAGGATCCTCAACACTGTACTAGTTCATCCACCACACCTCCTCGAGAGGCAATCCACCAAAGCAGGAGTAGGGTATTATGCTTCACAGCGGTCCGAACCTGGGTAAACCACCGTGTTCATCTTCTTCCTCGTCATCGTGCGAGTTCATTGTCTTGACCATCGAGTAGCGAGCTAGGTAGGGCGAGGCTGCAGGGGATCTTCGCACATTCCCCTGTGTTCGAACCTTGAGGGTTTTGCGGAGCCCGAAATCCGACATTTGGCGCGCCTGGTAGGGGGCATGTCGAAGTCTTCCTCAAGCCACGCTCTTTCTCCACTTCGCCGCTCCGATGTCTGACGCCCGCCGGGCTCACGCCGAACGCCGAGCTGCCCGCGTCGCTCAGACGGCGCCCGTGGGCCGCGCCGCAGCGCGCCGGTCCCCCTCTCCCGTGGCCAACGCCGCCATGGGCCCGGAGGTCACCGGTCACCGTGCGGCGCGGCAGCCGCACCGCCACTCCGTTGATCGTTCCGGCCACCGGGTCATCCTCCCACGCTCGACCCGGGCCGGTGCGCGGCTTGGGCGCACTCGCCATGGCACACAAGCTGCTCCGCTACTGCCCTGCCCCGGACCGCCAAGACGACTGGCTTCGGCGCATCGCGGAGCTCATCAGTGCTGCCGGCGACGCTTCAGCGCTCTCCTACTCGCTCCGGCCCCAGCCCTCTCTGGCGGACGACGGGGCCCATGATGCGCCACCCCCTCCTCCGCGACGCGACATCGACCCCGAGCCAAGGTGTGAAGCACGCCCGCGTGACCCACCCCACGAGCCGCGGGCGAGAGCAAGAGATGAAGTGAGCTGCCAGGTGGTGCCGCGGCCGCGCGTCGACGAGCGTGCGCTCCCCGCTCTACCAAACCAGCATCGCGACTGGGCCCCACTCGAGGCGGCCCCTCAGGAGTGTCAAGACCAGGTCCCTCCCGCACCAGCAGCCCCCGTCGAGCCGGTGGGGTGCCACGCCAACGCCCCGGAGCTCCATCCAACCACGTGGCCCTGCAAGTTCAAGCCTGACCTACCCCCGTGCTACGACGGCACCCCGGATCCCGCCGAGTCTCTACAGCTCTACTCGCTGAGCATCCGAGCGGCCGATGGAGACGACAAGGTCATGGCGTGCTGGTTCCCCATGGCACTCAAGGGTGGCGCACTCTCCTGGCTCCTCAACCTCCCGGAGGGATCCATCACCTCCTGGGACGACCTGCGCAAGCGCTTCGTCGCCAACTTCCAAAGCACCCGCGACCGAGCACTCACCGTGAACGATCTGCGACGTGTGAAGCAGCAGGAGGGAGAGACCCTGCACCAATTCATACAGCGCTTCACGACTACACGCCTCAAGGTCCCGAGGGCGTCAGATGAGGCTATCATCTCGGCGTTCACCGACGGCGTCACGGACCTCAAGATGATGGAGGAGCTCGCCATGAACGACGAACTGTGCTCAGCCCTAGAGATGTTCAACCTGGCGTACAAGTGCGCCAAGGCCGAGGAGGGCCGCCTCTCGCTCCGTGCGCTTCCGGAGGCGGAGCCGGAGGACAAGAAGACAAAGTCCAAGGAGGCGAAGCGCAAGGCCCCTGCGGTGCTTGCGGCTGAGCCTGAGGCGAAGCGCAGCCGAGGCGAGGAACCCCCCGCAAGAGGGCGGCTATCCTACATCTTCCACGGCACCAACAACCTTGACACCATCGACTGCCAGGAGCTCAGGCTGGTCCGCGACGAGCACTTCGGCCGGCGCCCTGAACGCGTAGACCGTGGCTTCGGACGCGGCGGAGGCCGCGGTAGAGGCCGTACAACCGGGAGCCGTGCCAGTTGTAGCGAGACCGACCTCGGGAGGACCACTAGCGCGATCAAGCTCGGGAGGACCGCTGGCGTGACGACCCTCTGGAGGGGTCACGTCGTGGCCAGCCTCGTGAGGCACGCCCTCGTGAGGCCGGCCTACCACCACTGCCGCCAGCACCCAGAAGGAAGGAAGAGGACAAGCAAGACGGTGGGCCTGGGGGCTTCCAGGAGGTTAGGGCCAAAGCCTGTATCCTGGGCGGAGCCCAAGCCCCGGCATCGAACTGCATCTTCAAGCAGTTCACGCGGGAGGTGAACGCAGCTCTCCCGAAGCCTGAAGCCATGCGCCCCCTCAAGTGGTCCCAGACCGCAATCACCTTCGACTCGAGGGATCAGCTCAGGTGCTCAACCATGGCCGGCACACTCCCCATGCTGTGCACACCAACCATCAGCAACGTCCTCGTCACCAAGACCCTCATCGACAGTGGAGCGGGGCTCAATGTCCTCTCCATTGAGACCTTCGAGACGCTCCAAGTGCCGTACAATCAGCTCATGCCAACCAAACCCTTCTCAGGAGTCACCGACGGGTCCACCGTCCCCATTGGCCAAGTGCGCCGCCCCGTCACCTTCGGCGGACGCAAGAACTACCACACCGAGATCATCGTCTTCGACGTCGCACACATCCACCTCCCGTACAACGCTATCCTCGGGTACCCGGCCCTCGCCAAGTTCATGGCGGTGACTCATCATGGCTACAACGTCCTCAAGATGCCAGGGAGTGGTGACGTCATCACCGTCGCCTACGATGAGAAGGACACCGTCTGCTCCCTCGAACGTGCTTACCGCGCCGCCGCGGCCGAGCGCTCGGACGAAGAAGATGCCCTGCCTCGTGAGGATGCACGTAGGAAGAAGAAGCGGCTCCTCACCACAGGGCGCCAGGGGGCTGGGACCTCCAAGGATGGCGCCTCAGGCTCTGCGCCCGGGGAAGGGGCCCTGCCCACCATCGCATAGGAAAGCGCGCTCGGCGCCCCCCTTGGGTCAGGCTCGGGGGCTTCCACCCGGGGAGCCTCTGGCCTGGCCAGTGAGACAAGGGAGGTGCTCGGGCATAACCTGCAGGCGTGCCGTGACGCGCGTCCGCCTGAGCAAGGAGCACGGCGCAAGGCGCCGAGCTCGCAAGAGTCCGTCATTAGAGCGATCGAGAAGCTTCAGGAAGCACAAGCCGTGCGAGGCGGGTGATACGTCCATTTTGCATCATGCTTTTATATTGATATTTATTGCATTATTGGCTTTTATTACACATTATGGTACAATACTTATGCCTTTTCTCTCTTATTTTACAAGGTTTACATGAAGAGGGAGAATGCCGGCAGTTGGAATTCTGGACTAGAAAAGGAGAAAATATGAGAGACCTATTCTGCACAACTCCAAATGTCCTAAAAAGTTATGGAGAATTATTTTGGAATATATAAAAAATATTGGGCGAAAGAAATACCAGAGGGGACCCACCAGGAGGCCACAAGAGTGGGGGTGCGCCCTACCCCCTAAGGCACGCCCCTGTGGCTTGTGGGCCCCCTCGCAGCCCTCTGGTGCCCATCTTTTGCTATATGGAGGGTTTTGACCTGGAAAAAAATTCATAAGAGAGCTTTCGGGATGAAGCGCCGCCGTCTCGACTTGGAACTTGGGCAGAACCAATCTAGGGCTCCGACGGAGCTGTTCTGCCGGGGAAACTTTCCTCCCGGAGGGGGAAATTGAAGCCATCGTCATCACCAACGATCCTCTCATCGAGAGGGGGTCAATCTCCATCAAAATCTTCACCAGCACCATCTCCTCTCCAAACCCTAGTTCATCTCTTGTATCCGATCTTTGTCTCAAAACCTCAGATTGGTACCTGTGGGTTGCTAGTAGTGTTGATTACTCCTTGTAGTTGATGCTAGTTGGTTTACTTGGTGGAAGATCATATGTTCAGATCCTTAATGATAATTAATACACCTTTGATTATGAACATGAGTATGCTTTGTGAGTAGTTACATTTGTTCCTGAGGACATGGGATAAGTCTTGTTATAAGTAATCATGTGAATTTGGTATTCGTTCGATATTTTGATGAGATGTATGTTGTCTCTCCTCTAGTGGTGTTATGTGAACATCGACTACATGACACTTCACCATTATTTGGGCCTAGGGGAAGGCATTGGGAAGTAATAAGTGGATGATGGGTTGCTAGAGTGACAGAAGCTTAAACCCTAGTTTATGCGTTGCTTCGTAAGGGGCTGATTTGGATCCATTTGTTTCATGCTATGGTTAAATTTATCTTAATTCTTCTTTCGTAGTTGCGGATGCTTGCGAGAGAGGTTAATCATAAGTGTAAGGCTTGTCCAAGTAAGGACAGCACCCAAGCACCGGTCCACCCACATATCAAATTATCAAAGTAACGAACGTTAATCATATGAGCATGATGAAAACTAGCTTGACAGAAATTCCCATGTGTCCTCGGGAGCGCTTTGCTTTATATAAGAGTTTGTCCAGGCTTGTCCTTTGCTACAAAAAGGATTGGGCCACCTTGCTGCACCTTTGCTACATTTGTTACTTGCTACCCGTTACGAATTATCTTATCACAAAACTATCTGTTACCGATAATTTCAGTGCTTGCAGAGAATACCTTACTGAAAACCACTTGTCATTTCCTTCTGCTCCTCGTTGGGTTCGACACTCTTACTTATCGAAAGGACTACGATAGATCCCCTATACTTGTGGGTCATCTAGACTCTTTTCTGGCGCCGTTGCCGTGGAGTGAAGCGCCTTTGGTGAGTGGAATTTGGTTAGGAAAAATTTATATAGTGTGCTGAAATTTACTGTCACTTGTTACTATGGAAAATAATCCTTTGAGGGGCTTGTTCGGGGTATCTTCACCTCGACCGGAAGCACAAAGAGTTGCTCCTCAACCTACTGAGCCTACTGAAAATATTTATTATGAAATTCCTTCGGGTATGATAGAGTAACTGCTAGCTAATCCTTATGCAGGAGATGGAACACTACATCCTGATTTGCATCTAATCTATGTGGATGAAGTTTGTGGATTATTTAAGCTTGCAGGTTTGCCCGAGGATGATGTCAACACTACTAGGAAAAGGGCTATAGATGATATGGCTATTAATGGCGCACCAGACATGTGGTGCGCCACTACTATATAGTAATGGCGCACCATGAGTTGGTGCGCCATTAGTGTGGTAGACACTAATGGCGCACCAGACCCACGGTGCGCCATTAGTGACAAATGTTTTTTTTTTCATTTTTCCAAAAATACTAATGGCGCACCAGGGAAGAGTGCGCCATTACTAGTTTAACTAGTAATGGCGCACGTCCAACACAGTGCACCACTACTATTTTTTTTTTTTGCAAAACTACTAATGGCGCACCTCAAGCTGGTGCGCCATTAGTAACCAGGGTTACTAATGGCGCATATATGGGTGGTGCGCCATTAGTAACCTGGGACCAGCTAGATATTTTGGACAGCCACACCTACACACTCACTTTCCCCACTTCATTCTCTCCACCTCCTCCTCCAAGATTGTGTCGGCTGCCTCCTCCTCCTCACCTCATTTGCACCATAGATTCATCAAAATTAGGTGGTTAAATTACCTTTTTTTGATAGGTAAGTAAGGGGAAAGCTATCTTTATGTTGTAGATCTACTTTTTTTCTCTCCCTCGCTCCAACAACGTGCACATGCACTTTTTATGGCCTTGCTAGATCTATGTATGTTTGTGGTGTTGCATATGTTTGTGGTGTTGCATATATGTTTGTGTTTGCAGGTACCGGTATTTGAAATGCGATAGTTGCCAATATTTTGCCGGAATGTTGATTCATTTCCGTTTCGGCGAGAATTTTGGCACTATGCATTCTTTTTGGTCCTATATATATTTAGGGAAAGTCATGCCAAATTTTTTCTTGGTTCTAAAATATCGTTTTGCTCTACCCCGCAGGCGACCATGGTCCGCACGATGACCGAAGGCATCGTGAATAGGTTTTTGAGCTCCGCGAAGGCCGAGATGCCTCAAAAGAACGAGACAGAGATAAGATGTCCGTGTCGAAGATGCAAGCTGAAGAGCCTTATTGCGGACCCGGATTCCGGGTAGGTGCGGGATCACCTGCTCTTGCGTGGTTTCATGGATGGCTATCGGTGGCAAGGTGATGAAGATGACTATGAAGTCGTCCATGGGGGCCGGGCAAGAAATGAGGAAGGGCAGTAAGACAACCACCGCGGCGAGGGCGGTCGAGAAGACGAAGAATCTCCAGGACATGATCACGACGGTGATGCTGTACACAGTCATCATGTAGAAGATGCCGGACATGATGATGAGGAAGATCAAGACGAAGGGCATGATCATGAAGATGAAGATGCCGGAGCAGACGACGATGGAGGCTGGGTGCAGGACCCTCATATTCAAGAGCTGCTTCTCAAGCAGACGGATAACGCAAGAGCTGCCGCCCGAGAGAAAGCCAAGCTGGATCAACTAGAGATACACGCGGTTACTCCATTGTATGAAGGATGCAGGCCCGAGGATACCCGCCTGAAAGTAACGCTCATGGCTCTGGAGATGAAGGTAAAACACAAAATGACCGACGCATGCTTCGACGAGAACATGTCATTCTGGCACGAACGTCTTCCCAAGGGGAACAAGTGCCCGACCAGTTTCGAGGAGGCGAAGAAAATCGTGTGTCCTCTGGATTTACCGCACGTGAAATACCATGTGTGCATGAACAATTGCATCATTTATCGGGACGAGCACACGGAGTCTACCATATGTCCGGTGTGCGGCGTCACTCGATACAAGAAGAGGAAGAAAGCTCCTCGAAAAGTGGTGTGGTACTTTCCGATCACTCCTCGTCTGCAGCGGTATTTCGCGGACCCTAAGGTAGCAAAGCTCCTGCGTTGGCACGCGGATAGGGAGGAGAAGAAGCGAGAAGATGACGGAAATGATCCGGAGATAAATAAAAAAGATAAGATGCTGAGTCACCCTAAGGATGCGAGCCAGTGGCAAGCGTTGAACTTCGAAGACCCAGAATTTGGGAACGATCCAAGGAACATCGTGCTGGGCGCGAGCACCGATGGAGTCAATCCGTTTGGCAGCCAGAGAAGCACACATAGCACCTGGCCTGTGTTTGTGTGGATGTACAACCTTCCCCCCTGGTTGTGCATGAAGAGGAAGTACATTCACATGAGTATGCTAATTGAAGGGCCGAAACAACCAGGGAACGACATCAATCTGTATCTGGGGCTGCTGGAAGAGGAGCTAGACAAGCTGTGGAAAACGCCAGCCAATACGTGGGACGCCGCAGAGAAAGAATATTTCCCTATGAGAGCCGCACTGCTCACGACGGTGCACGACTATCTCGGTTACGGATATCTCGCGGGGCAGGTGGTCCACGGATTTTCTGGATGCGTCAGGTGCATGGATGACACAACGTATCGCCAGCTAGATAGAGATCCTGGGTCTTCGAAAACCGTGTTCATGGGACATAGAAGGTGGCTTCGCGACGATGACCCGTGGAGAAAATGCAAGGATCTGTTCGATGGTGAAACCGAACCCCGAAGACGCCCGCGTACGAGGAGCGGCGAGGAAATAGACGAGCTGTTGAAAAATTGGAAAGATTGCCCACTGCCGGGAAAGAAGCAAAAGGCGCCAGAGCCGGGAAAGAAGCGAAAGGCGCCAGAGCCGCTGCTGAAGGTATGGAAAACGAGGTCTGTTTTCTGGGACTTGCCGTACTGGAAGATCCACCGTGTGCCTCACAGCCTTGATGTCATGCATATCACGAAGAACATGTGAGAGAGTCTGCTTGGTACCATGCTCAACATGCCAGAGAGGACCAAAGATGGGCCGAAAGCAAGGGCAGACTTGAAATCAATGGGCATCAGGGAGGAGCTTCACGCTAATGATGATGATGATGAGGCGAAGCAGGACACAGAAAGTCATCGCAAAGGCAAAAAGGCCAAGAAGACCGGAAATGACTACCCTCCCGCATGCTTCACTCTAAGTCAGGAGGAGATCGAGCAGTTTTTCACCTACCTCGTAGGAGTAAAACTTCCTTACGGTTACGCGGGGAAGATAAGCAGATACCTAGACCCAGCGAAGCAGAAGTTCAGCGGGATGAAGTCTCACGACTGTCACGTGCTGATGACGCAGATACTTCCAGTTGCAATCCATGGGATCATGGACGCGCACGTCCGTGAAACGCTATTTGGCCTATGCAACTTTTTCGACGTCATCTCTCGGAAGTCGGTTGGCGTGAGGCAACTCAGAAGGCTACAGGAAGAGATCGTGGTGATACTATGCGAGCTTAAGATGTACTTCCCGCCCGCATTCTTCGACGTTATGGTGCATCTGCTGGTCCATATCGTGGAGGATATCATCCAACTCGGGCCGACATTCCTGCACAGCATGATGCCGTTCGAAAGGATGAATGGTGTCATCAAAGGATACGTTCGCAACATGTCACATCCAGAGGGAAGCATAGCCAGGGGCTTTCTGACCGAAGAGTGCATCTCCTACTGCACGAATTATCCAGGCATCGAGAACCCCGTTGGTCTGCCCGTCAACAGGCACCTCGGCAGGCTCGCTGGATGGGGTCACCGTGAGGGTCGGCGCGAAATGCATGTCGACTTCGAGGGTCGACTCGCCGACTTTGAAAGAGCAAACCTAGTCGCGCTACAACACATAGACGTGGTCGATCCTTGGGTGGTAGAGCACAAAACCTTTATTGAGAAGACGTACAATGACCGAGGCCAACAGAGGACGGACGGAGATATAATCAAAGAGCACAACTCATGTTTCACGCGTTGGTTCAAGCAGAAGCTTCTGTCGTACCCTTTACATGAGGATTCTTCCGCGGAAGAACAACTCATATTCGCCTTGTCACAGGGCGCCGAGCACAACCTGATGACCTATGAGGCGTATGATATCAACGGCTACACATTCTACACCGAGGACAAGGACATGAAGAGCGATGGTTATCAGAACTCCGGGGTAACGATGGAATCCTACACTGGTAACGACAAGGACAGATACTACGGAAGGATCGAGGAGATCTGGGAGCTGAGCTACGCTGGAGAGAAGGTCCCGATGTTCCGTGTCAGATGGGCCAAGAGTGTCCTAAAAGAAGACCGGTATTTCACCACCATGGTTATACCCGAAGCCAAATCCAAGACCGCGGGCGCAAACGTCACCGCGAAAAATGAGCCATGGGTACTGGCTTCCCAAGTGGACCAATGCTTCTTCATTACCGACCTGTCAAAGCCCAGTCGTGTTGTCGTGAGGAGAGGCAAAAGGAAGATCATCGGAATGGATGGAGTCGCCAATGAGCAAGACTTCGACAAGTACGGCGACCCGAAGATGCAACATGACGACGACGATGAAGTAGCAGCATACACCACAAGAAGAAGCAGGACCACTCTACCTAAAGGACGTCCGTTCCACAGAAGAACTCCATTTGCGAAAAAGAAGGGCAAGAAGATTGTGAACAGATAGCTAGCTAAGATCGATTGTATTTAAATCGTAGTCTTCATTTCTCGATTGTATTTCATGGGCACTTTTTGAACTCATGAATATTTTTAAATTTCATGGGCACTTTTTGAATTCATGAATATTTTTTCAAATTTGATGATATTTTTTCATATTCAATATGAAAAAATATTGAATATTCATGAGGACACTCGATCTCGATCCCCCTCCATCTCGATCGCTATCCCCCTCCATCTCGATCTCGATCCCCCCCGCACCCTCCCCCGCTAGCTCCACCGCCGCCGACGACCCACCGCACCCTCCCCCGCTCCACCGCCGACGCCGACCCCCCGCACCCTCCCCGGCCCGCTCCACCGCCGCTAAGCACCGCCCGCACCCTCCCCCGCTCCACCGCCGCCGACGACCCACCGCACCCTCCCCCGCTCCACCGCCGCCGCCGAGCACCCCCATTTGATGATATTTTCAAATAACAAATTTGATGATATTTTTTCATATTAATAAAAAATTTATTACTGTTTTTATAAAAAATTATTACTGGTTTTATAAAAAAATATTAAAAAATAGCAACAAAAAATAATAATAAAAAAACATACTAATGGCGCACCGCTCGGGTAGTGCGCCATTGCTATCTAAAAAAAAAATCTTTCTAATGGCGCACCTCTAAGGAGTGCGCCATTGCTATAAAAAAAAAAGATTTCTAATGGCGCACCGCTCGGGGGTGCACCATTAGTAAGCTTCCCCATAGCTCTAACTCGCCCGACCCCTTCGTCCCTCCCTCTCGCCAGATCCACTTCCCCCCCGCGCGCTGCCCCGACCCACGACGCCGCCGCCCCCGCGCCCCCGCGCCCCCCACCACTGCAGCTCCGCCATCGCCGACGCCTCCGCGACCTCGCCGTCGCCGACAGCCTCCCCGCGTCGGCCCCTGCCCTGCGCCGCCTCTACCTCAGTCCGGGCACGGGGTGCAGGACGACGACCGCCGCCGACCCGCGAAGCACGTGGCCGTCGGCCTCCCCACGACCAACTGAGGCTCCCAGGAGGACCGCCGCCGTCTTCTTCTTCGACTATGAGGACCCGGACGAGCTCGGACGCCCTCGAGCCATCCCTTCGACGCCGCCGCCGCCGCCGACCCCGACCCCAACCCCTCCGGTGACCGGCCGCGCCCGCCCAGGTACCTCTCCTCCTTCCTCCTTCCTCTGCCCTCCTCCTCTGCAAGTTCTTGTATTTCTTTCTCTCCTTTTTCATGGTGAGTAGAGAACAGCCCAGAATTAAAATGGACTGGGTGCAAAGAAAAGGGCTTGCACATGATGCAGGTTAAAAATAATTTTATTTGATATTTAGAAAGCTTGGTTAAAAAAAATAATATCTCCAGTCCTTCATTCCGCTTGGCATGGTAAACACTCGTACATGTCATGGAAATCTCTTGTAGAAAATGTGCAGGACTATAATCAATCCATGGTTCCTACTTGCTGAAGTTGGTCTTGGTTCGTAGGCTGATTAAGCTAACAATGTTATATTCCATGCAGCAAAGGCAATTTTCATCTAAGTTGAGCTGATTTTGATTTCCGTATGTTATGGGGGGACAACAAATATTGCTATATGTTCATTCTTGAGGGTACAGACTTGCTAAACTATTGATAATTTTTTGTTGGGTGACCTATTAGATCTGGAATGGAAGCTCACATAAGTTGAGCTGTTTTTTGTCCATATGAAAGCAGAGGACCATATGGTCTGTGGCCTTTTCATCCATATGAAAGTAGAGGCACATTGTGGTGCTAGTTTGCTGGGTTTTGTCTCCGACCATCGTGTCGTGATGATTTTGCAGGTACCCCGAGAGGCCCTTGAGTTTGCCGGAATGTCGATTAACTTCCGTTCCGGCAAATTCGGGTACTCCATATGTGATATTTTCAGCAAAGGTCATGCTGAAATTTTCCGTGAATTTTAGCATGACTTTGCTAAAAATCGGACATATGGGGTACTTGCTACTAATGCATGGGCCGGGGTATCTTAGTACTTAATTAAGTAGCTTTTAGGGTGCCTCGGTGTCGATAAGAACCTAAATGATGAAAGCTTAGGCTTTTAGGGTGCCTCGGCGTCGACAAACCCTAAATGATAAAAGCTTAGCTTTTAGGATGCCTCGGTGTCGACAAACCCTAAATGATGAGACCATGATCTTGTTCCTTGACAATAACCAACTTTTTGACCAAACTTTTTTCCTATTTAGAGCGAAACATGGCCCACAACGATGAGGTCGGTGGTTCGGGCGGCAAGCAATTTTGGGAGCTGTCCCAGGAGATGGAGGAACAACCTCACCGCTATGAGGACGCCGCGGAAGACACCGATCCTGACTACACAACCCCTAGTGGCGTCGGGGATGACACCACTGATGGTGCCGCCGAGGATGCCACCACTGATGGTGCCGCCGAGGATGCCACCACTGATGATGGCAGCGCACGCACAGATGGCAGCCAACCGAAGAGGCAACGGAAGGACCGGTGCCCGAACGTGCTCCGCACCGTCAAGGAGGAATTTACTCAAGTGGACTCTGACGGGCATCCAACGGAGCCCAAACAAATAGTCAAGGGGTACTCGGTTCAGCTCGGGTGCATTCTCCGGAGCACCGTCTCGATCAACACCGAGAACCTAAGGCATAAGGACCGAGGGAATTTGCGCAACCTCCTCTTCACGAAGCTGCACGAACGATACAAGTTCCCCGCTGAATTTGAAAACACACGCCTCTCAGGGAATAAAGTGAACAGTGCCGCCCTCACGAGGATGAGCACGGCCCTGTCTACTTGGAGAAGCGTGGTGAAAAGAATGATTGAGAAAGGTGATAGTTATGAGAAGATCAAGGCGAAAAATCCTTCGATCAGCGAAGATGACTACAAGGATTTCAAGAGCAAGTGCGAGAGCAGCGCAACCTCC
Organism: Elymus sibiricus; assembly: GCA_039707655.1. Lineage (NCBI taxonomy): Eukaryota > Viridiplantae > Streptophyta > Magnoliopsida > Poales > Poaceae > Elymus > Elymus sibiricus. Next base: position 262,304,538 of record CM077665.1, read on the forward strand.
GAATCAAGTCAGTGGGGGAAAGAAATGCGGGAGTTGAACTTAGGGGAACACAAACTCGGTCCCGGCGGTTACAGAGTGGCGGAGCCTATATGGGACAAGGAGGACGCGGAGCGTGCCGAGCAAGGCCTACCGCCCCGCTTCGAGAAATACCGTGACAAGCAGACCAGGAACTATGTCAGGGCCCGGTACAAGGAGGACCCGATAACAAAGGAGCTTACCACGGATCCGAAGACCAGGGCGCTTGAGCTTGTTCTGGCGCAGGAGACTGAAAGCAGTAGCGCGGGGTCGTCTCAGAGCATCCCTTGGGACAGCACTCTAAATAGGGCGTTGAACGTAATGAAAAACAAGGATAAGCTCAGTAAGCCGTCGTCAGCTGGTCGTGTGGCCGGCAAAGGCTTGTCCACAAAATGGTCGTCATACTATAACGCTGGTGGGCGAAAGGAGAGAAAGACCAGCTCGGAAAGCCAGTCGCGCGAGGTTCAAGAACTCAAGGCACAAGTGGCACGGATTCCGGAGATTGTCCAAGAGCAAGTGCAACAACAACTGGGATTGACGCTCACCGGTATTATGCCTACCTTGATTCATGGGCTGACGACGTGGATTGCGAGCGGCCAACAGGGGCCGCCCCCGATTCCCAGCTTCACGGCCAGCAACTCGCACAACGCGCAGGCGGCGCCATTGGTGTCTCCGGCGGAGCTGGTATTGGTGTCTCCGACGCCGGCACGGGCATTGGAGCTTAATGCACCCGGGTGTACGCCGGCCGGCACCTCGGCAGCAAGCGGCCCCTCCGTCAATTGCACGCCCGCCGTTGGCGGTGGCTCGACATTAGCCGAGCTCGACGCCATCATCACGGTAACTAATTAAGCCTCTCGGCCGAGGACTTCATCTCCTTGCCTTTGACTGGGCATCCCTGACGCCCTACATGTTTTCGCAGGGCGCCGCTGACGTTCCGTGCACTCTCCTGCACTTCGTGAACAACGAGTTGGTCGATGTCGCCAAGGGCAAAATCGTTCAACCGGGCAACCCCGTGTTCCACGGTAATCCAGTGCCACCCACCGTGTATAGGGTTCAACTGGTTCGGGTCCTGCCAGGCTGCGACGAGTTGTTACCTCCGATTCGACCCGCCGGGGCCGACGAAGATGATGTGATGACCCTCAGCGCCTGCCTAAGCTGGCCCCTGCTTTGGCCGAAGAGCCAGATTCGTTTGGGGGCGGGGGACACCACCCCAAAGACAACACCGCCAGTCGTGCCAGCGCCAAGCCATGGCAAGACCGCCGCAACGCTACCGGACATGCCGGACATGCATATGGCACAGGATCCGGGCATGCATATGGCACAGGATCCAGACGACGACGACAACGACGACGGTACATTTACCAACGTCAATAAGTACTTCAACGAACATGGGTGCGATGACGAATTCATGGGGCCTCCTTCTCAAGGACCCAACCCTGCAAAAGACGATCGCGATCTAGCTGGTACCGCGGAGAAACCCAATTGCAACAGGCGTCGTCTGGCATTCAGTTCTCAGGAGACGCCTCTAGCTGCCGACTTCACCGAGCCTCAGATAGCCGAGGTGCGAAATATTATCAGCCCCAGCACACTCAAGAAGGCGGTCTGTGAGCAGAACTCGGTCCCATTACAACAGAAGAAGAAGGGACGGAAAAGAAAGAGTAACAAGGGTGCGAGCCAGCCGGCACCGAGTACGACCCGTGCTCAGGACGGGCCACCTTCACCTAAGGATATCTCGAGGAGGGTGCATGTGGCGGGTAGGCCGATGCTACCGACTAATATGCTCAATGCTGCAACCGGTGCTATGCGGAGTCTGCATGACAGTGTTCTTTCTTTGGAGAAGTGGCGTCTCCGAGAGAATGACGTGGCATACCCGGTTTTCGTGGCCAAGGTGCCAGAGGGCAAGGGCTTTGTGGATAGCGCCATCGGGGGTACGATCGTCCTGCGGTTTGATGACATCTTCGCTATGTTTAACCTTCATCCGTTGCACTACACCTTCGTTCGGCTATTTTCGCTGAGTATGGAGATGCGGATCATTAGAGACAAGACCCCGGACATCGTGATAGTCGACCCCTTCTACATGCGTGCCAAGATCTTGGGCAGCGCTGGGGACCGGCAAGTCGCGAGTTCTTACCTCGAAGGCGTCATTCTGGCAAACCCAGATAAGGATAACTTCCTCGTGCCTTACTTTCCCGAGTAAGTCGTCCCCTCAACCGCCCCGTAACATATGATTTCTTAGATTTCGATCGTTTTTTTTAACATTCCGTGTTTTGTGCAGTGACACACATTGCACACTCATCCTCTTAAGCCCGAAATATTCCATGGCCACGTATTTTGACTCGGACCGTCAGTCGAAGAAAGACTACACAAATGTCAAGAAAGTTCTTGATGATGTTCTCCCCGGCTACGCCAAATCTGGAGGCACCTTCACCAGGCCAGTTCGTAAGTACGGCAAGCACGTGTTCGCCCACAATACGACGTTCCCCTGCGTCAAGCAGCCGCCTGGCGGTCAGAAGGATGCCTACTACGCCCTCCATCACATGCGGGCGATCGTACGGGACCATAATCACCTTCTGCTACCAAATAATCTCAAAGCTTGGGCCGCAAGCTTGTCGGCAATCCAGGACACGGACATCAGACAAGAATTCTTTCGCATCCAGTCGGAGTTTGCGGAAATCATCCATCAAGATGTCCTTCGTACCTCGGGGCAGTTCTACCTCAGAAATCAACCGTCCAACAGTGAGATAGACACAACGCTACAAATGCAGGCTGACAACGCCCGCGATTTCATGACCATCACGATAGACGGCGGCTTCATCCACGCTCCGGTCCCTTGAGTCGAGTCGAAAGTAGTGATGCTATGTCTAGTTTTGAAACATCGATTGGCTCATGTTGTAATTAAACTTTGATGAACTTGTATGTCTCTTTGGTTTGGACAGTCGTTCAACTTAGATGTAATCGATGCTATTAATGTCTTGCTTTTCTCTTCCGATCCTTTTGTTGCATACTTATATATTGCTTATGTATTGTCTGTGAATTGGTACTAACGTTTTGTTTGGCTAGTGCATAGAGATGTCGTCGTATGTCGTGTACAAGGGTAGGGTTCCCGGAGTCTACGACGACTGGGAGGAGTGTCGGACACAGGTTCACCGTTTCAGCGGTAACAGTTACAAAGGGTACACCACTAGGGCGGAGGCGGAATCTAGATACGCGCGCTATCTAGCGGGAGAGAGGAGGGAGCGTTGGAGGAACCGGATGAAGACCAGTTTCATCGCGATTATGCTCATCGTGATGACCGCAGCTCTCTTCTATGTGATGGTATAATAATGGCGCACCAGTGGTGCGCATAATCTGGTATACTAATGGCGCACCAGTGGTGCGCCATTAGTAAAAAATTCTAATGGCGTGGTGCTAGTGGCGCACCTGTAGTGCGCCATTAGTAGCGAAAACAGGTGCGCCACTAGCAGCCCTTTTCCTAGTAGTGCAAGAAGAAGGTATTTCCTTTATCTTTGAAGGAGAAGGCATTGACATGGTATAGGCTATGTGATGATATTGGATCATGGAACAACAACCGATTGAAATTGGAATTTCATCAGAAGTTTTATCCTATGCATCTGGTTCATCGTGATCGGAATTATATTTATAATTTTTGGCCTCGTGAAGGAGAAAGTATCGCTCAAGCTTGGGGGAGGCTTAAGTCAATGTTATATTCATGCCCCAATCATGAGCTCTCAAGAGAAATTATTATTCAGAATTTTTATGCTCGGCTTTCTCGTAATGATCAATCCATGCTCGATACTTCTTGTACTGGTTCCTTTATGAAGAAAGATATTGAATTCAAATGGGATTTATTGGAAAGAATTAAACGCAACTCTGAAGATTTGTAACTCGATGAAGGTAAGGAGTCAGGTATAAACCTTAAGTTTGATTGTGTTAAATACTTTATAGACACCGATGCTTTTCGTGAATTTAGCACTAAATATGGACTTGACTCTGAGATAGTAGCTTCTTTCTGTGAATCATTTTCTACTCATTTTGATCTCCCTTAGGAGAAGTGTTTTAAATATCATCCTCCCATTGAAGTGAAAGTAGTTGAACCTATTAAAGTTGAAGAAGAAACTATTACTTATAATGTTGATCATGTTATTCCTGCTGCTTATATTGAGAACCCACCTTTCCCTGTTAGAATAAAGGAACATGCTAAAGCTTCAACTGTGGTTCGTAAGAGCTATGTTAGAACACCTACGCCCCCTGAACAAATTAAAGTTGAACCTAGTATTGATATGGTTAAAGATCTCTTGGTTGATAATATTGATGGTTATGTTATTCATTTCTATGATGAAGCTGCTAGAATTGCTAGACCTGATACTAAAGATAAACATAGACCTATTGTTGGCATGCATGTTGTTTCTGTTAAAATAGGAGATCATTGTTATCATGGCTTATGTGATGTGGGTGCTAGTGTTAGTGCAATTCCCTTTACCTTACATCAAGAAATTATGAATGATATTGCACCAGCTGAATTAGAAGAAATTGATATTACCATTAAGCTTGCTAATAGAGATACTATAGCACCAGTTGGGATTGTTAGAGATGTTGAAGTCTTGTGTGGGAAAATAAAATATCCTACTGATTTTCTTGTTCTTGGTTCCCCGCAAGATGATTTTTGTCCCATTATATTTGGTAGGCCTTTCTTGAATACTGTTAATGCTAAGATAGATTGTGAGAAAGAAATTGTTACTGTAAGTTTTGGGGATGTGTCCCATGAGTTTAATTTCTCTAAATTTCGTAGACAACCCCATGATAAAGAATTGCCTAGTAAGGATGAAATTATTGGTCTTGCTTCTATTGCTGTGCCTCCTACTGATCCCTTAGAACAATATTTGCTAGACCATGAAAACGATATGCATATGAATGAAAGGAATGCAATAGATAAGATTTTCTTTGATCAGCATCCTATTTTGAAATACAGCTTGCCTGTTGAAATACTTGGGGATCCTCCTCCACCCAAGGGTGATCCCGTGTTTGAGCTTAAACAATTACCGGATACTCTGAAATATGCTTATCTTGATGAAAATAAGATATATCCTGTTATTATTAGTGCTAACCTTTCAGAGCATGAAGAAAAGAGATTATTGAAAACTCTGAAGAAGCATCGTACTGCTATTGGATATACTCTTGATGATCTTAAGGGCATTAGTCCCACTCTATGTCAGCATAAAATTAATATGGACCCTGATGCTAAACCAGTTGTTGATCACCAACGACGGTTAAATCCTAAAATGAAAGAAGTGGTAAGAAATGAAATATTAAAGCTTCTGGAGGCAGGTATAATTTAGCCTATTGCTGATAGTAGATGGGTTAGTCCCGTTCATTGTGTCCCTAAGAAGGGAATTATTACCGTTGTTCCTAATGATAAAAATGAATTGATCCCGCAAAGAATTGTTACAGGATATAGAATGGTAATTGATTTTAGGAAATTAAATAAAGCTACTAGGAAAGATCATTACCCTCAACCTTTTATTGATCAAATGCTAGAAAGACTATCCAAACACACACACTTCTGCTTTCTAGATGGTTATTCTGGTTTCTCTCAAATACCTGTGTCAAAAGAGGATCAAGAAAAGACAACTTTTACTTGCCCTTTCGGTACCTTTGCTTATAGATGTATGCCTTTTGGTTTATGCAATGCACCTGCTACCTTTCAAAGATGTATGACTGCTATATTCTCTGACTTTTGTGAAATGATTGTTGAGGTTTTCATGGATGATTTCTCCATTTATGGAACTTCTTTTGATGATTGCTTGAGCAACCTTGATCGAGTTTTGCAGAGATGTGAAGAAACTAATCTTGTCTTGAATTGGGAGAAGTGCCACTTTATGGTTAATGAGGGTATTGTCTTGGGACACAAAATCTCCGAAAGAGGTATTGAAGTTGATAAAGCTAAAGTAGATGCTATTGAAAAAATGCCGTGTCCCACGGATATCAAAGGTATAAGAAGTTTCCTTGGTCATGCTGGTTTCTATAGGAGATTTATTAAAGACTTCTCTAAAATTTCTCGGCCTCTCACTAATCTCTTGCAAAAAGATGTTCCTTTTGTTTTTGATGATGATTGTGTAGAAGCATTTGAAATCCTTAAGAAAGCCTTGATTTCTGCACCTATTATTCAACCACCTGATTGGAACCTACCCTTTGAAATTATGTGTGATGCTAGTGATTATGCCGTTGGTGCTGTTCTAGGACAAAGAGTTGATAAGAAATTAAATGTTATCCATTATGCTAGTAAAACTCTAGATAGTGCTCAAAGAAACTATGCTACCACTGAAAAGGAATTTTTAGCAGTTGTGTTTGCTTGTGATAAGTTCAGACCTTATATTGTTGATTCCAAAGTAACTGTTCACACTGATCATGCTGCTATTAAATATCTTATGGAAACGAAAGATGCTAAACCTAGACTTATTAGATGGGTTCTTCTGCTACAAGACTTTGATTTGCATATTATTGATAGAAAGGGTGCTGAGAACCCCGTACCAGATAACTTGTCTAGGTTAGAGAATGTTCTTGATGACCCACTACCTATTGATGATAGCTTTCCTGATGAACAATTAGCTGTCATAAATGCTTCGCGTAATGCTCCATGGTATGCTGATTATGCCAATTACATTGTTGCTAAATTTATACCACCTAGTTTCACATACCAACAACAGAAAAAGTTCTTCTATGATTTAAGACATTACTTTTGGGATGATCCACACCTTTATAAAGAAGGAGTAGATGGTGTTATTCGACGTTGTGTACCTGAGCATGAACAGGAACAGATCCTACACAAGTGTCACTCCGAGGCCTATGGAGGACACCACGCTGGAGATAGAACTGCACACAAGGTATTACAATCTGGTTTTTATTGGCCTACTCTCTTCAAGGATGCTCATAAGTTTGTCTTGTCTTGTGATGAATGTCAAAGAATCGGTAATATTAGTAGACGTCAGGAAATGCCTATGAATTACTCACTTGTTATTGAACCATTTGATGTTTGGGGTTTTGATTATATGGGACCTTTTCCAAAGGCCAACGGGTATACTCATATTCTAGTTGCTGTTGATTATGTTACTAAGTGGGTAGAAGCTATTCCAACTAGTAGTGCTGATCATAACACTTCTATTAAAATGCTTAAAGAAGTTATTTTCCCTAGATTTGGAGTCCCTAGATATTTAATGACTGATGGTGGTTCACACTTTATTCATGGTGCTTTCTGTAAATTGCTTGCTAAGTATGATGTTAATCATAGAATTGCATCTCCATATCATCCTAAGTCTAGTGGTCAAGTAGAATTAAGTAATAGAGAAATTAAATTGATCTTGCAAAAGACTGTTAATAGATCTAGAAAGAATTGGTCTAAGAAACTTGATGATGCATTATGGGCTTATAGAACTGCTTACAAAAACCCTATGTGTATGTCTCCATATAAAATGGTTTATGGTAAAGCATGTCACTTACCTCTTGAACTAGAACATAAAGCTTATTGGGCAATTAAAGAGCTCAACTATGATTTCAAACTTGCTGGTGAGAAGAGGTTATTTGACATTAGCTCACTTGATGAATGGAGAACCCAGGCCTATGACAATGCCAAGTTGTTTAAAGAAAAGTTTAAGAGATGGCATGATAAAAGGATACAAAAGCGTGAATTCAATGTAGGTGACCATGTCTTGCTATACAATTCTCGTTTAAGATTTTTTGCAGGAAAACTTCTCTCTAAATGGGAAGGGCCTTACATTGTCGAGGAAGTATATCGTTCCGGTGCCATCAAGATCAACAACGCCGAAGGCACTAACCCAAAGATGGTAAATGGGCAAAGAATCAAACATTATATCTCAGGTACTCCCATAAATGTTGAAACCAATATTGTCAATACCATAACTCCGGAGGAGTACATTAGGGAGACCTACCAGAATGTTTCAGACGCCGAAAAGGAATAGGTATGTGGTACGGTAAGCAAACCGACTCCAAAACTTTTCCAATAGCAAGTTTTCTCCGTTTTGGAATATTTAATAAATTAGGAAAATTTAAAGTAGTCTGAAAAGTGCACGAGGAGGCGACAAGCCAGGGGGGCGCGCCCTACCCCCCTAGGCGCGCCCCTGTGGCTTGTGGCCACCCCGTGTACCCTCCGGACTCCGTTTTCTTGTGGTATACTCCTTTAGGTCGGTAAAAATTCATTATATAATCTCCCGAAGGTTTTGACCTTCGTATCACAACAATATCTCCTGTTTTTGTTTTGAGTTGTTTCCCGGACAGATTTAGATCGCCGTGACGTCCCCAAGTGCTTCGAAGGACAAGTTCTTCGAGAAGGTCATTAACCCTTACCTTGCGGAGGTGCTGCGACACCCTCAAACCATTGAGATGCATGAGGGGGTGCAGCACATCCGTGATGTTGAGGGGCCAAATAACACCGGAAGCGTGGAGACAAGGCTCGAAGCAATGGAGCAGCAAGTCTTCAAGTGCCAAGGGATGGTGGAACGTGGACTCAATGCCAAGCACATGATGATCGCGGAGTTTACCCATAAGCACAAGCTGGACGCCAAGGACATCGGGGAGGACATCTTCAAACTTTACGAGAAAATCGAGCATCTCCAAGCCCAGATCTATGACCTGCAAAACCAAAACTATGAGTATGAATACATATTTAAGAAAATGAGTTCGGCTGCAGATTTGAGGATCCCGGAGACTCGTTCATCTTTTTACGATGGTGAGCCTATGCCTTGGAAGACGGAGGACAAGCCTGCAACCTCATCAACAACTCCAACATCACCACCTCCGAAGAAACACAACTAAACACATGGGTATGGGCACTCCCATTGGCTTGTGCCAAGCTCGGGGGAGGTGCCCCGGTATAGTATCACCGTCACATCTTTTACTTTTATCGTTTTTCTTAGTTCGATCATTTTGGTTATATCTTGATCTAGTAGAATAAAGTTTTTAGTGTGATATAGTTTTGAGTTTTGCTTTATGTTCCCCCTATGTAAGTGAGTCCGAGAGTTATATAATAAAAAGTAGTTTCGAGTTGAGGGCTTTGCTTGCTTGCCATGATCTTGAGAAAAAGAAATAAAAGAAGAATAGAATAAAAGCAAAGAGTATATCTGATGATCTTATGGGGAGTGATGACTTCACATATAAGAAGTATGTCGATTGAAATTTGTTGTGAGATGACAAACATAGCGATTGGTCATTGTTGCAATTAAAAGGAAGTAATAAAGAAAGAGAGGTTCACTATAAATATATTATCTTGGACATCTTCTATGATTGTGAGCACTCATTAAAATATTATATGCTAAGAAGTTGATGTTGCACAAGGAAGACAACATAATGGGTTATGGTTGCTTATTTCCGAATAGAAGTTATATGGTTATAGATCCTTTAACATGTGACGCTTGCTTCCACCCCATATCAGCCAAAACTTCCGCACCAAGTAGTGATACTACTTGTGCATCCAAACACCCTCAACCCAGTTTTGCCATGAGAGTCCACCATACCTACCTATGGATTGAGTAAGATCCTTCAAGTAAGTTGTCATCGGTGCAAGCAATAAAAAATTTGCTCTCTAAATATGTATGATCTATTAGTGTGAGGAAAATAAACTTTATACGAACCTGTGATATGGAAGAAATAAAAGCGACAGACTGCATAATAAAGTTCTTTATCACAAGCGGCAATATAAAGTGACATTCTTTTGCATTAAGAGATTGCGCATCCAACTATAAAAGTGCATGACAACCTCTGCTTCCCTCTGCGAAGGGCCTATCTTTTACTTTTACTTTCTAGTACTTACCTTTATGCAAGAGTCGTGGTGATCTTCACCACTTCCTATATTTCGCCTTTCTCTCTTGGCAAGCATCATGTGTTGGGGAATGATCTAGACACATATATCCACTCGGATGTGGGTGACCATGAGTTATTTCTGTTGACATTACCCTTGAGGTAAATAGTTGGGAAGCAAAACTATAAGCCCCTATCTTTCTCTATGTCCAATCGAAGCTTTGACCTCATAAGTACCGCGTGAGTGTTAGCAATTATGAACGACTAAAAGATGATTGAGTATGTGGATTTGCTTTACAAGCTCTTATATTGACTCTTTCCGATGTTATGATAAATTGCAATTGCTTCAATGACTGAGATCATAATTTGTTGGTTCTCAATGGAGTTCTTGATTCATACTTTACCTTGGGAATGAATTGTTACTCTAGTATATGAAATTATATATCAATAAGTATTGCTGTTCTAAAGATGATCATGATGCTCCCATGTCCGTATTTTATTTTATCGACACCTCTATCTCTAAACATGTGGACATATTTATCGATTTCGGCTTTCGCTTGAGGACAAGCGAGGTCTAAGCTTGGGGGAGTTGATACGTCCATTTTGCATCATTCTTTTATATTTATATTTATTGCATTATGGGCTGTTATTACACATTATGGTACAATACTTATGCCTTTTCTCTTTTATTTTACAAGGTTTACATGAAGAGGGAGAATGCCGGCAGCTGGAATTCTGGACTAGAAAAGGAGCAACTATGAGAGACCTATTCTGCACAACTCCAAAAGTCCTGAAAAGTTACGAAGAATTATTTTGGAATATATAAAAATATTGGGCGAAAGAAATACCAGAGGGGACCCACCAGGAGGCCACAAGCCTGGGGGGCGCGCCCTACCATCCCAGGGTGTGCCGCTGTGGCTTGTTAGCCCCCTGGCAGCCCTCCGGTGCCCATCTTCTGCTATATGGAGGGTTTTGACCTGGAAAAAATCATAAGAGAGCTTTCGGGACGAAGAGCCGCCGTCTCGAGGCGGAACTTGGGCAGAACCAATCTAGGGCTCCGGCGGAGCTGTTCTGCCGAGGAAACTTCCCTCCCGGAGGGGGAAATCAAAGCCATCGTCATCACCAACGATTCTCTCATCGAGAGGGGGTCAATCTCCATCAACATCTTCACCAGCACCATCTCCTCTCCAAACCCTAGTTCATCTCTTGTACCCGATCTTTGTCTCAAAACCTCAGATTGGTATCTGTGGGTTGCTAGTAGTGTTGATTACTCCTTGTAGTTGATGCTAGTTGGTTTACTTGGTGGAAGATCATATGTTCAGATCCTTAATGATAATTAATACTCCTCTGATTATGAACATGAGTATGCTTTGTGAGTAGTTACGTTTGTTCCTGAGGACATGGGATAAGTCTTGTTATAAGTAATCATGTGAATTTGGTATTCGTTCGATATTTTGATGAGATGTATGTTGTCTCTCCTCTAGTGGTCTTATGTGAACGTTGACTACATGACACTTCACCATTATTTGGGCCTAGGGGAAGGCATTGGGAAGTAATAAGTAGATGATGGGTTGCTAGAGTGACAGAAGCTTAAGCCCTAGTTTATGCGTTGCTTCGTAAGGGGCTGATTTGGATCCATATGTTTCATGCTATGGTTAGATTTATCTTAATTCTTCTTTCGTAGTTGCGGATGCTTGCGAGAGAGGTTAATCATAAGTGGGAGGCTTGTCCAAGTAAGGGCAGCACCCAAGCACCGGTCCACCCACATATCAAATTATCAAAGTAACGAACGCGAATCATATGAGCATGATGAAAACTAGCTTGACAGAAATTCCCATGTGTCCTCGGGAGCGCTTTGCTTTATATAAGAGTTTGTCCAGGCTTGTGCTTTGCTACAAAAAGGATTGGGCCACCTTGCTGCACCTTTGCTACATTTTTTACTTGCTACCCGTTACGAATTATCTTATCACAATACTATCTGTTACCTATAATTTCAGTGCTTGCAGAGAATACCTTACTGAAAACCGTTTGTCATTTCCTTCTGCTCCTCGTTGGGTTCGACACTCTTACTTATCGAATGGACTACGATAGATCCCCTATACTTGTGGGTCATCAGCGGGAGCTGCCCTGCACCACCAAGTGTAGCCGCCGTCGTCGGCCCAGTCGAGAAGCCGTGCGTCTGCGTTAACGCGCTCGCAATCAACAGGGCCGTGTCCCAAGGCCACTTCTGGCCGACGCGTGCCGATCACAGATGGGTCTACCCGCACAACTACGTCCGCATGCCCTTCGGCCTGGCGAACGCAGGCGCCACGTTCCAGCGCCTTGCCCAGGCCATGCTCGTCCCTTGCCTGGCGAGGCGCGACGAGGATTTTGAGGAGATGCCCGGGCCGAGCAGGGGCCCCGGGCCCCGGGAGGCGACAGGCTCATGAGGGTCACGCTCGCGGAGGTACAAGATCAGGCTACAACGGCAGCTTTGACTCTTCAGCGGCATGGCTGCCAGGTGAATTTTTGTTTCGTGCCAGGTAACTTTTTGGTTTACTCCATTTGAGGGCACCCACCGGGCCGCATTATCCTCAGGTGACCAGGGCATACCCATGCAGCCGCCTCGTTTACGCGCATTTCAGCAAGCTTTTCATGCATGTGGTTTATTTCCTAACGTTTCACCTTGCCTACACGGCTCTCTGCCGGCATGAATGTCACTGCACCCGAATGATCCTACCTTCGACCGCCTCATGAGAGGGCCGGGCACGGCATCTGTGCTCGGGTCCATCCCTGCAGCATCGGTAAATCCAGTGGCTGAGCTCTGTCTAGCGGGCCGGCCCCATTCACGTCACTTCCTGGGGTCACTGGTGCTCGGACCTCTCATGCGATGGCCCTCGGGAGCACATTCGGCGCAGGCTAATCCAAAAATCTGCAGGACCTCGGACGGCGCTATCTACAAGAATATCCAGGCGCAAACCGCCTCTGAGGTAGGGACCTCGTGAGGCCAAAGCGCCCTCGCGAGCTCCCAGATACACCTCCCAGTTCTACCGTGCAAGCCACGCATACGAACTCAATGGGCTGTACACGCCCGGAGCCCCCCGAGGAAGCGGAGGGGTTCCTTCCCACGCAATGTGGAAGCCACAGCTCCGTGCTGGCGGACAACACGGTCCACCAATGACTATGCCCACGCAATGTGGAAGCCACAGCTCCATGCTGGCGGACAACACGGTCCACCAATGACTATGCCCACGCAATGTGGAAGCCCTACGCTCCGTGCTAGGGATAAACAACTGAGGGCGCCCCAGCGGCTGCATCCAACCTCATGAAGGCTCCTTGCGGCCCCGTCTCGCTGCATTCCCTGGGATGTTCGCGTGAGGGGGCTGCATGGGGGCTACTACCGGGCATAGCCCGGTACACGCCACCTTCCCAGGTCTGTCAAACCTGGTCTTCATGCGCCCCTCTCAGGAAAAGCCGGCGAGGAAAGGTATGGGAGCCGCTTGTACATCAAGGGGGACTCCTGAGCATTGCGACTCAGGAGCCTCACTGGCCACCTAGCCCCTCACCCCTTGGAACCGTCCTGGTGATCCGGACGGCCCAACGGTGGCTGAGGTATGAGCGGGGCCGGGCCCTGCTGACGCAAAGCTCAAAGCGCTCAAAAACCCCTAAGGAGGACGCTGGAGCTCGTACGTCAAGGGGGACTCCTGAGCATCACGACTCAGGAGCCTCACTGGCCCTGTAGTCCCTCACCCCTTGGAACCGTCCTGGTGATCCGGACGGCCCAACGGCAGCTGAGGTATGCACGGGGCCGGGCCCTACCGACGCAGAGCACAAGGTGTTCAAAATCTCAAAGCATTCAAAACCCTTAAGGAGGACGCTGGAGCTCGTACGTCAAGGGGGACTCCTGAGCATCGCGACTCAGGAGCCTCACTGGTCACATAGCCCCTCACCCCTTGGAACCGTCATGGTGATCCGATCGCCCAACGGCGGCTGAGGTATGCGCGGGGCCGGGCCCTGCCGATGCAGAGCACAAGGTGTTCAAAATTTCCAAGTTAACCCGGCCTTCGCCATGTTCCCTTCATGAGGGCTGCTCGTACGTCAAGGGGAACTCCTGAGCATCGCGACTTAGGAGCCTCACTGGTCCTGTAGCCCCTCACCCCTTGTCCCGTCCTGGTGATCCGGACGGTCCAATGGCAGCTGAGGTATGCGCGGAATTGGGCCCTGCCGACGCAGAGCATCACAACAAGCAAGAAGGAAACAAGGCGAAGAAAGCAACCACACAATTCAACAGTTATTACAAGCATTAAGAGTTTTCGCAAATACAAACAAGTCTAACGCCTCCGCGAGGCATGATGAACGTTGTAGGAAAGGAACAAGGAAGAGGAATTAGGAGGAGCCGCCGCCATAACTCGTCCCGGCCGCGGGGAACTCGTCGTCGACATTGCTGGCGTCATCTTCTTCACTGCTAACCCTTGCAGCTTCAGGAGGCGGAGGAACGGTGACGCGAGTGAACTTCTTCACCAGCACCTCCACGGCGCCCTTCACTGTCGCCGCAGCACTGCTGCGGACCTCGGGGGCGACCGGGCGGAATATGGAGTTGAAGTCAAATACGGGCTCGCGAAGGTGAAGATGGCTGAAGACGCGCGTCGCGGCCTCAGAAAAGAGGTCACGGCACTCGCTCTCCAAGAACCCCTCTACCTTGGCAATGGCGCCCTCCAGCGCCTCAACAAGCTTCGAAGCGAGCTCCGCGAAGCCGCTCTCCGGAGCCACCAGGGACTCCGTAAACCCTTCCCGGCAGAGGTAGTGGAGCGCTTGGCGAAGCCTGAGCTCGACGGAGGGAAGGGCGCTGAGCTCCGTGGCCTTTTTCTCATCGGCCTCGGTTAGAGCCTTTTCCCTGGTGTCGAGCCGGGCCTTTTCTAGGGCGACCTCCCTTTCCCGCGCGTCCAGGCGCTCTCACTCCGCGTCTCGGTCGGTCGCCGCCTGGGACAGCTCGGAGTCCTGATCGGCAAGCTGGGCCTTACAGGTCTTGAAGGCTTCCCCCTGCTGACGCAGCTGCTCCGCAAGCGTGGACTTCTCCTCCTGAAGAACCTCCAAGAGGGCCTCCGCCTCGTCACAACGCCTCACAGTAGATGCAGCGTCGGTCAGCGCCGCCTCACGGGTTGCCTTGGCCGACACGGCCTCCTTCTCGCTCTCCGCCGCGGTGGCTTGGCCTGGCCCCAAACCGCCATGGTGGAGGCGTCGGCCTGGAGCCACCCGGAGAGGATCCCCAGGAGTCCACTCGCGACGCGATCTTCGTTGCTCCCGAGGGCGTCTCGAACTTGGCCCAGAACAGTGAAGGCCCCATCCAGAACGTCGAGTCCGCGCGACGCAGACATCAAGGCCTCATCCGGAGGGGTCTCCTGAGCGATCATAGGAGACGTCACCAGGGAGGCAGATGCATGAGGAGCAGGAGGCTCCAGAGGCTGCGCGACAACCACAGGCAAGGTGGATACAGACGAGATCGCGGGCAGCTAGCCCTCGGGGGCTGGCTCTCGGGCCAGCAACGCCGACGCGCCCTCATGAGCAAAAGCGGCCGCACCACCGAGCATCGGGGGCTTAGGGGGCTCCGCGGCAGTGGCCAGGAGGGTCACCTCGCGAGCCCCCACACCCGCGACGATAGGCGCCTCGACAGGCAACGGCAGGACTACGGGAGCGGGCGTTGCGTTGGAAGGCACCTTCGGCTTAACGCCCGCCTTCTTCTTCCTCATCTTCAGCACGGCGGCATTCCTGGTTGCCAAGCAAAGGAAAATCATCAGCACGCGAGCTACCGGCAGGCGAACAAGGTCGATCGGGACCACTCACTCCTCAACATCGACCCACTTCCTCTTCTTCCCCGCCTCGACGACGACTGGGGCGCCCTCGCCTTTCACCGGGAGGGCGCCATCGTGTGGGGGAGTAGGAGCGCTATCCGTGAGGGCAGCGGCCGGAGGAGTCACCTCGGCCCCAGTCTCGTCCGCCTCGCCCATGAGCCGCGATTCGGGCGAGGGCAAGACCGGCGCTTCGACCGCCTTGCCGGTAGAAGCAGGATTCATCAGAGAAGACTCCGCCCCGCACTTCCTGGGGGTCGCCAGGCACGCAGACCGTGTGGCGCGAGGGGTCGGTCCCAACCCTCTGAGGACGTTGGCGGGACGCGGAGAACCTGCAGCAGAAGCTTCACCAACATCGTCGTCGTCTTCAAGGCCGCGCAAGAGCATGCTCTATGACGGGGGGATGCCTCCACCGAATCGCCATCCGCCGTTTTCTCCGAATCCTCCCCGCCCGTGGTGTCGCCGGAGGACACCATCACCGGGGAGCCAAGACCCTCGGCTGGGGAGAGCCCCAGTTCGTCGAAGATGGGCATTGCAGCAACCAGGTCGTCCCTGTCGTCGCGACGGTACAGCGGGGCGTAGGCGTCGGGAAGGTCTCCGGGGTCGCCGTTGAGCAGGACCGGCACGGTCCTGTTCAGCTCCCCGGGGGTCATGCATGCGGACCGAAGCCTGAGGTTGTCGCCGCTGCCTTGGTAGTCCCACAAGGGCCTCGAGTGTGACTGCAGAGGCACCAGGCACTGCATCAAGAACTCCTTCACTATCATCCCCCCAGTCAGCTTCTTGGCGCTGATGTCGTGGGAGATCCGCTCCAGGACGGGCCTGGCCCGGGGGTCAGAAAGCTTTGTGGAGCTCCACACGGGGGTCTTCTCGAGAAGCCCCTTCGGCAGATCCAAGCGGGAGTTGATGCTCTTGAGATCCATGAAGACCCAGCGGTGCCTGAAGCTCTCCACCTTCTTCCCCGCCTTTAAGAGCATGTTACCGCTCTGGACCGCGACGAAGGAGACGCACGCCGACCGTTGGGCGCCGTCGTGCAAGCACAAGCTGAAGAAATGGCGGAAGAGGGCCACCGAAGGCTTCACGCCGACGAAAGCCTCGCAGTAGAAGGCGAAGATGGACAAGAGCAGGATAGAGTTGGGATGGAGATGAAGGGCTTGGATCCCGTAGTGGTCGAGGACATCGGTGAAGAACTTGGAGAAGGGTGGGACGAGCCCAGCGAAGATGCTATGGAGGAAGAAAGGATAGGCCGACCTGGCCGAAGGCTGCTTCTCCGAGGCGCCGCCCCATATCAAGGTCCGCCCCCACTCGTTGGTCTCGTCTGCCATCGACGGGAGAACCGGGACGAGGTCTCCGTCCTTGGCAATGGTGGACTCCGAGAGCGCCGGTGGGGTGGGAGTGGAGCCCGAGCTCTGGGCCTCAGGCTTCGACTTGCCGGCGGGAGCCATCAAGAGGTTCCCGGGGCCGACGAAGCAAGAAGGAAGACGGCGAGGTGTCGAGATCTGGAGAGGTTTCTGCTATGGCCGGAGATCTGGAAGTGGGAGCAAGAGCGCGCAAGGGGAAGGCAATAATGGCTCAGTGCTGGAAATCAGGCTTTTGTCGATTCGGGCAGAGACCGCAGGGACACAAGACACCCGACGCCAACCGCCAAACGTACGCAGCCCTGGCCCGCAGGCGTTTGGGGCCCGCGGCGCCGCAGGCCGTCCTCAAGGGCTTCGCCCGGAGGCCAGCTCGAGCACGCCTAGGGCCCGGGGGCTACTGTCGGCGTTCTGCGAACAGGGGTACCCAGACATACCTGCCTGCGGTCCTGGGCACGGCCCACCTCGTCAGCCAAGCGTGGCTGGCACTCAAGACAAGGCCCTCATGAGGACCCGAGCTCGCGAGGAAGACAGCACCAAGACCAGCAAGGGGTAGGCCTCCTCAGGCCCCCTCCGGAGCGGCGGAGATCTCAATGTAGAACCTGGCCTCAGGAGTTAAGGATGACGCAAGGAAGGACAGGCGGGCGCCAGCGTGTCAGGCGGAGTAGTTTCCCCTTTGGTGCAAAGGGAGCAAGGACGTACGCGGGTTCCCAAAGCGCCACTCAAAGGTTTCCATTCCGGTGCAACAAGACCACGACCACGAGCCCCGCAGGGCGGATGTCATTGCCGAGCCCACCTCTGCATCATTGACAGCCACTTTGCAGGCGAAGACCTCCTTTGGACAAGGCAGGGATGTACTCCTGTCCCCCTTCAAATTTGGCCGTTGTGGGATCCCTTCCCGCTATTTCGATAAGGGAAGAGGACCCGGGCCGCTACTATATATAGAGGCTAGGTTGCACCATAGAGGGGGACGACGAACACTCCACCACAAGACTAGTAGAAGGCCAAGAACACCACTCGAGCGCCCTCACGAGGCTCCTCAACACTGTACTAGTTCATCCACCACACCTCCTCGAGAGGCAATCCACCAAAGCAGGAGTAGGGGATTACGCTTCGCAGCGGCCCGAACCTGGGTAAACCACCGTGTTCATCTTCTTCCTTGTCATCGTGCGAGTTCATCGTCTTGACCATCGAGTAGCGAGCAAGGTAGGGCAAGGCTGCAGGGGATCTTCGCACACGCCCTTGTGTTCGAACCTTGAGGGTTTTGCGGAGCCCGAAATCCGATAGGCTCCGTCAAAGTACATGACCCATTCTTGAGGTGTTTCCTTGTCGTGGAGGGTTGTCTCCAGGATTTCTTCGTCTAGCGTTTGTTTCCATTCTGCTATGAACTCTGCAAAGGCTCTGCTTTGGATTGTTGTCGTGCTTTCAAAGCTCAAGTCAAAGCTGGCTAGATCCAGCGCCCACTCGACGATCTTGCCGTTTGCCTCTGGGTTTCTCAAATACGTTGCAGCAGGAACCGAGTGACGACAGTGATGTGGTGTGCTTGGAAATAGTGGCGCAGTTTCCGGGAGGCCATGAGGAGGCCGAAAAGCATTTTCTGCATCCCAGAGTATCTTGATGTAGTCCCTGCAGGAGAGAGCTGACAAAATACACTGGCCATTGACCCACTTTCTTCCTCTTCACAGTTTGCTGCTCTCCCCTTGAGTCATGTTTGCACCATTAGCTCTTCGACTTGCCGGGGCTGGCTCTGGCTTGTCGCTTGCTGGCTCGGGGGTTTCTGCCTCATCCCCTTCAGCTTCCCTTTCCGCCACCAGTGTCGCACTAATCACTTGGTTCGTTGCCGCCAAGTATAGCAACAATGGGTCCTCTGGTTTAGGTGCGACTAAGACTGGCATCGAGGACAGATATCTCTTCATATCTTGCAGCGTTGCCTCTGCTTCCGTTGTCCACGTCATTGGGCCTGCCTTCTTTAGGATCTTGAAAAACGGCAGGGCGCGCTCTACAGGTTTGGAAATGAACCTACTGAAGGCGGCGATGCAGCCCACCAGACGGCGAACGTCCTTGATGCGCCTCGGTGCCTCCAGCTGTTCAATTCCTCGATCTTGGCGGGGTTGGCTTTGATCCCACGCTGTGACACAAAGAACCCAAGGAGCTTGCCGGCGGGGACTCCAAACATGCACTTTTCAGAGTTGAGCTTCAAATTGATCTTGCGCAGGTTTGCAAAAGGTTCTTCTAGGTCTTGGATCAGCGTGTCCTTGTTCTGGGTCTTGACTACTATATCATCCATGTAGGCTTCCACATTCCTGTGCAGTTGCGTCCCAAAACCAACCTGAACGGCTCTTGCGAATGTTGAACCGGCGCTCTTCAACCTGAACGACATCCGTCTGAAACAGTACGCACCGCAAGGGGTAGTGAACATTGTTTTCTCTTCGTCTTCCTTAGCCATGAAGATATGGTGGTAATCAAAGTAGGTGTCAAGGTAAGACAAGAGATCGCAGCCAGCGGTCGAGTCCACTATCTAATCAATGCCTGGCAATGGGAATGGGTCCTTCAGGCAAGCCTTATTGACGTCAGTGAAGTTGATGCAAAGTCTCCACTTCCCATTTGCCTTGCGCACTACCACAGGATTCGCCAGCCAAGTTGGGTGGATCGCGCCTCTGATTAGACCTTCTACTTCTAGTTTCTTGATTTCTTCGGTAACAAACTCTAGCCGCTCCAGGGCATGCTCTCGGACCTTCTGCTTGATGGGGCGCACGTGGGGACAAATGGCAAGGTGGTGCTCAATCACCTCTCTGGGAACACCGGGGATGTCAGATGGTTGCCAGGCAAACACATCGACATTCGCCCACAGGAAGGTGACGAGCGCGCTTTCCTATTTGCTGTCGAGGGTGGCACTTATAATGAAAGTGTCGCCCTCGTCATTCTCTCGCGTAGCCACTTGTTTCGTCTTGGGAATGGTTACTTTGTCTTTCTTGCTCCTGGTGGCAGAGGTCTCTGGTAAGTCCTCGATGGGCGCGCTGCACTCTTTGGCACGCTTCCTGGAGTACTTACGAGATTCGCCAGAGTTCTTGTTCTTGTTCTTCCCCC
This sequence comes from Elymus sibiricus, assembly GCA_039707655.1. NCBI lineage: Eukaryota > Viridiplantae > Streptophyta > Magnoliopsida > Poales > Poaceae > Elymus > Elymus sibiricus. Next base: position 262,324,624 of record CM077665.1, read on the forward strand.
CGGGAGCTTTGCCGACAGGAGTGAGAGCCACATCGGCACACGCTGCCAATGCCTCCTTGAAGAGCTTGTCGATGTAGAGTACTGAGTCCTTTTTGTCAGCGTGGACGGTTATGACGATCATCGTCCCTGGCGTGGCGGGACGCCGCCATGAATTTTGCCAGCACCGGTCGGCCTAGAATCCCATTGTACGGGAGGGACATCTTCGCGACGTCGAAGACACTCTCTCTATCCTGAATTTGAGCTCACTGCCAAATCTAACCGGCAGAGTTATCTTCCCCTTGGTCTGAGATATTCCCGGGCTGACCACTTGGAAGGATCCTGTCGGCTTGAGGTCCGAGTTGTGAATCTGTAGACGCTTGATTATGTCTGGTGATATCAGGTTCAGACCAACTCCACTATCGACCAACATCTTTGTGACCTTGAGGTTGCGTATTGTTGGCGAAACCAACAACGGCACACACCCGACGACAGTGATGCGGCCAGGATGGTCCTCAACGTTAAAGATGATGAGAGTGTTGGACCACTTAAGGGGTTTTCTTGCCTCCACCGTTGGCTCTGCCGTGTTGACCTCACGGGCCCACTGCTTGAGTTGCCTGTGAGAGGAGTGCAAAGATGCACCCTTCTGGAATTCCTGGCCTTCTGATTCTTCTTCATCTCCGTCATCATCATCGTCTTTGTCGTTAGACTTCTTGTCTCGACCTCTAGCAGGTTTCTCCTTGCGCTGCTTGGACTTGCCGTGGCAGCCACCATGCTTTTCTTGCGGGAACCACCTGTACCATCTTGGCTCTTCTCCTTGTCACACCTTTCGTACTCTTGCTTTTGCTTCTCAGCAAGCTGTTCTACTTGGCGGCATTCGGTGGTGTCGTGGCTCTTGGTGAGGTGGATCTTGCAGTACGGCCTGCCGGTCTTTTCTCCTGCCGCGACCTCGTCGTCTCCTGAGCATGCAGCAGCATCCTTGCCGAACCCCTTGGTCTTGGCCTTCTTGCCGGAGTTGGAGTTGCCATTCCCTTCGACAGCCATCACTACTTTTCCCTTGTGCTTCCTATTGCGCTTCTAACCTTTTTCTTGGAGGGTGGCGCATCGTCGTCGTCGTCTGAATCGACCTCTGCTCCAGCATCCTCTCCGGGAAGCCTCCTTCCCTCTTCAGCCCGTGCACATTTGTCAGCCAATGCATATAGCTCAGCGACATCCCGCACCTTATTGATGCTCATCTGCTCACGCATCCGCCAGTTGCGCGCGTTCGTGTGGAACGCGGGGATCACAGCGGCATAGTGGATGGCAGGGACATTGTGTTGTACGCGGCTGAACCTCTAGATGTATTTGCGGAGTGACTCGCCCTCCCTCTGGGGAAGCACATGCAAGCCGCTGGGCTGGCATGGAAGCTTGTGGTCTCCATGGTATGCACCAACGAACGGGTTTCTCAGATCCGCCCAAGAGGAGATGGACCCTTCCGGCAAGTTCATCAACCAACTCCTCACATTGGGCTTGAGCGCCAACGGGAAGTAGTTGGCGAATACTTTTTCTTCGCGTCCCCAGGAATCTTGCACGGCGATGGTGTAGATGCAGAGGAACTCGGAAGGGCTGATCTTGCCGTCATACTTGTCGGGCAGCTCAAGCTTGAATGGTCTGCTGGAGGGCCAGCGGACTTGCTGTAGCTCGTGGGCGAATGCCAGGTAGCCTATCTTGTTGGGCAGGCTGCCAGGCACCCCCAGCATAGGCCCGTCGATGGTTGGGTCCGCGCGGTCATCGGATGGGTGGCGTGCCTGCCGGCGCCTCTCGATGGTGGTGTGAGCATCCTCCTTGCGTCTATCCTTCAAGACTTGGTGTTGATCTTTATCCAACCATGGGTCCATCGACGCGTCAGACACCTCGTCTTGTACGTCGGTCCGGCGGGTATGTTGCTGTTGTTGCAGGGGAGACTGCTCCATAGGTGCCCCTCCAGCCTCGCGTCCGGTAGTGGGAGCCCCCGGAGCCGCTTGGCGAACGCACGATGGGCCTGCTCCCTCCGTCCTGTCGCGGTTCGCGAAATTCAGCGGGCTCTGGATAGTTGATCTCCAGTCTTTCATCTTCTCTGGCACAGGGCTGAAAGTTTAGCAATAGCTTGGCCTGCGCGAGAGCTTCCTCCAGAGTCTTGGGCATGGAGCGGTGCGAGGCATGGGTGGCGCGCTTACTCCTGTAAGTGCCAGGAGGAGCGTTTGCCCGCGCCGTCGTGTGCTCCTCATTCCTTCCAGGAGGTTGCTGTCGAGCTCAGCCCTACGTATCTTGAGAAGGACGCGCAGGGGTCTTGTCCGCACGCTGCCCAGGGTCGCCATCATGGGGGTGTTGGTCGTGATTGTCTTGTGAAGGTCGCAGCGGAGGTCCTGTCGTCGCTGCCGCTGCTGCTACTACCGCCGCCGCGGCCACCGCTTCCACGGTGGCGGCCCCGGTCGCCGTCGGCGCATTCCGCGTCTCCACGATGGCAGGGTGAGGATCGCGGCTCGTGGAGCTCAGCTCGGTGTTGTGGCTGCATTCACCGGCGTGTTGAATGTGGGGACCGCCTCTGTTGGTGTCGCTGGCTACCACTTGCGAGGGCAGCTTGGACGCGGACGGAGCGGGCGTTGCTGCACCCTTGGTCTTCTTAGGAGACATGGTCATTGAAGAAGTTGTTGACGACAATGCGCAGGAGTCGGTGAAGGTTCACATAAGAGAGCTCCCCCTACTTGGCGCGCCAAAGATGTCGGGGTATGACGATCTATGGTGCAGGCAAGGCTCCTTTCGTGGTTCGGCAAGGGAGATCCTCTTGCCTGAAGATCATCACCGGACCATGCACGCACAAGGGTTTTAGACAGGTTCGGGCCGCTGGAGAGTAATATCCTATGTCCTGTGTGGTTGTGGATTATTGGGTTCACAGTATAGGAGCGTCGCAGCCCGGCAAGGATGCACATGAAGCGTCACTACGCGTGTAAAATGAATGGTCTTTGCATAGGACAAACAATGTATAGCCCTCTGCCAAAACTGCTGGCCACAACGATAGTGGGAAATACCTAACTCTGATGGATTAGGACAGATGCATTAAATGCGCCGTGAGGTGGCATGTCGGCGATGTCTCCCAGCAAGGATTGCCTCTCCTTCTGTGTCATTCGCCCAGCTACCACTTATTCCTTCGCCACGCCATAGGACGGGTGTCATTAAAGCTGCTGTAAATCTGGTGTCTTCACGCGCCCCGACCAGCTCCACCTAACCGCCTGCCTGCTCGACACCTAGGCGATGTAGACAATCAGCCTGGCGACGTGGAGCGATGGCTTGGAAGACAGAGGCCTTGGTGGATGCATTAGTAGTCGATCCCTTCGGCAAGGAGGGCTTGCCGGTTTGCTCGCACCCTTGTATGAAGAGGCTTGGCGTTCAGATCCAGCCCGACAGGACCTTGCCGGTCCTGAGACCGCGGTCGTCTGGTGCACCAGTCAGGGTACTAAGGGCCCCATTCTTTAGTACACCAACACAAGGCCAGCCGTGTGACACCACGACTACGACTAGATCCTCGCATGGGGCTTCATCCGATGGAAGAACATGACCGTGTGCTCCCGCTTCTGTAGTGACCGCACCCCAGCGCTGCCGTCGTCCGCGCTTGACTGCTACAGAGAAGGGAGAGCAGTGAGAGAAAGAGAGAGATGAAACTGGAGTGAGAGGAGACATGTATCTCTTCACACTGGACATGGAGATGGTGGTAAGGAGGTGTAGCTTGGGGATCTCAGCCCGCCGCCTCGCGGTTCCTGTCTGACGCTGCTATGAAGCTGGGGATCGAGGCGGAGGAGGGATGGAAAAGGGGTGTGGATCTGCTCGGGGACCGTGGGTCACTATCGTATTGTGCCAGCCTGACGCCTTCGGACCGCAGCATTGATCTCGCGAAGAGAGAAGGATGAGAAAGAAGAAGCTCATGGATGAAAAGACGCAGATCTGATGCTGGTGCGGAGAAAATTAGAAGGGAAAAAGAGGCCGGCGGCTGCGAGGAGGTTTTTCCTTCTGGATGCGAATCGGTTTGATCTCTTCGCGCGTAGTGCTAAACCATTAATTAGGCAAATACAACAAGCATTGAAATATTTTTAATTACAAGAGTACGTACTCGACTTGACCATCAATGACGAAAAGGAGGGAGTAGCAGCCAATGAAACAAGTCACACACATGGATCTAATCTTTTTAAAATCTTTTGTTCTTCACGCATTAGCAAATATCTTTGCACACATAGTAGCAGTAGTGTGCTCCAAGTTGTGTGTGCTAACTACTAATGTCGTGGCCATTAGTTTGAATAACATCGATATTTTTTTTTGAACAAATTGATCCGATTAGCAATGACGTCGTAAAAACTCACGCACCATCGGTATTACAAATATTGGTGGCATGGCGAAACAGTAGGACACCATCACTAAGTTGCCCGGGGCTAGGCAGTTGCATTTCAGATACTAGTGACATGGATTTTTTGATGCATGCCATGAGTAACGATATAGTGATGACGTACGAAATACGCCCATGCCACCACTACTTTAAAAACCTAGCCGTGGCATGGATTGAAATTGGTGCGCCACCAACTAAAGTTGGGGCTAGTCATTTCTCCACTAGTGCTGCAATCAGGGCTATTGACAACCTTCTGATCATACCTGGCATGACCTCCGGTGTACTATAGGTCGAAGCCGACCACTTTGTACTTGTCATCATTAGCAATAAGCTGCTCAATAGAGTTGATGGAGTTATCCATCGCGATCGGGTCGTTGGTGTACACTACCAAGAGGTCCGTGTTCCTCATGTGGGTGTCCACTTTGACAACAATGGTGAACTGCCGCTTGATGCCGGCAGCCGCTCGATGCCGGCAGCCGCTAAGATCGCCGCCATTGGATCGATCAGGAAGGTTGAAGAGATGAAGAGTGCATCCTCTCTCTATTTGTCATCATGGGTGTGCTTCTTGTGTTGTCTGGCGCGATCAGAAGGTAGAAGAGATAAAAGTAAATTGCCGCGGGAATAAGTGGATGGGCATCGGAATGTCCTGGAATTTCGGCACGTTCACATGACAATTTTTGCAGCGCTTAACTGCATCGTGGCGCACATAACTGCATGCTGGCACCAGGCGTGATGCAACCGCATGCATATGGCGCCCCAAATGTACGTGACCATTCGTCCGTGGATGGACGCCTATAGAGCGCGCGAGCAGAGCGCGCCTCGGCTGCCTAAACTGTGAGCAACCTCATGATTGAGTAGCTCGCGACAGTGCATAGAGAACTAGTGTTTTCTATGTAATGAAATGCGAACATTTTTTTATTAATCATTTGGGGCGTGTTATTGCTGTCAACATGTCACAAAAAATGTTGTTTTCAAATGCTCAAATATTTCTAACTGTTAAAAATATGTTATTTTGTTGCCATGTTGTCTTGATGATTCCCATGAATCCATAGCTCCTTTGTGGTTGGCACAATGTCATGTATTGTAGAGCATGTTGTCCTCTATTAGTGTGTGCCAAGTGCTTGTAGGTAGAGCTATTGCATCTTAATTAATGTACTGTCAAACATGTCATTTTGTTAATAGCACCCTGCTTGCCACTTGTTGAATTTCTCTAAGTCTGGAAATCTGCCATTCTCAATATGTCATGTTGTGGAGATGATAGCCATTGATATATGCATATTTTGATGTTGACACAATGTAGTTAATTGAAGTACATGTTGACCTCTATCACCCTGTTGATTTTCATGCCAGGAAAGTCCCTCTAGCATATGTATTTGTTGCTGTCAAGATGCCATCTTGTTAATTCAGAACATGTAAAACTGGAATTTACACTAAGTCCCTAAAATATGTTTCAACATGCCATCTTGTGAGCTCAATTGCCATTGATCCTTGCTTCCATTCATGTACTTGTAAATAGATGAATTGTTGAGCATGCTATATACTTCATGTCCATGCCTTGGTTGTGATTTGTAGTTGGCTGTAGCTCTTGTTATGGGTGTTACAATATGCCATGTTGTTGTTTGTGGACAGATGGCATGTTTGTTTGTTTTGGGACTTGTGGGAGTTATACCCAATGGTTTTGCATGATCCTTAGGTCTATTCTTGCTAGATTTTCATTCCCAATCCAGTGGCATCCCTGGAAGACCAAGGAAAAGCCCATGGACTCCCTCATCTTTGTTGTTGTCTCCGTTACCATTCGTACCTTGCCGTGAGTGTTTCGTGAGTTCCGCTACTTCGTTTGCAACGTTCTACATATGCATTTGCATCGTTTTTACGAGGAGAATTCATTTTTGCCATGTTCATGCATGATCAAACAACTAATCTTGAGATTCTGTCCAGAATACTAAAGAACTTAATAATTGCATGAGAAACATGACAAGCATAGGGTTGCCATGTTAAAAAATCGAAATGGTCATGCATCATCTTGTTTGTGCATTGCACTTTGTTTGTATGTTTATTTGGTGTTGTTTCTCTTTGGGTAGACCCGAGGGTCGAGCCTGAGTATGAGGATCCCGGAGAGAAAGCCTACGAGGACCCATCTCTTTATCCCTCTGAAGGCCCAACAGGCAAGATGATCATACCCAGATCCCAACACTATTTTTGCTATGCTAGATGTCTCGCTTCTACCATTATGTTTAGTTCCTTACCACTTACATTGTTAAGCCTCCCAAATTTCCATGAAAGCCTCTAACCCCACCACTTCCTAGCAAAACATTGATTGCCTACGTTACCGCTGCTCAGCCCTTATCTTATTGCGTTGCTAGTTGTAGGTGCAAGTTGTTTACCATGTGCCAACATGGATATTTTGAGATATCACAATATTTTTGCTATGTAATTTAATGCACATATATACTTGGTAAGGTGGAAGGCATGGCCTTTTGCTCGGTGTTTTGTTCCACTTTTGCTGCCCTAGTTCCGAGTACCAGTGTTATGTTCCATATTTTGCGCTCCTAACATGCTTGGGGTTGTTATGGGGACCCCCTTGAATATTCGTTTAGGGATAAAGCTTGTCTAGCAAGACCCAACATTGGTACTACATTTGCTAAACAACTTAATAAAAATGCATAGGGCATAGCTACCCCGTGGATAATTAATCAACCCCCGGGCCAGTGCTCCGCATGAGTGTTGGTCCAACCCAGAGCAGCTTATTAATGCCGCCCGGGCAACTTGGTGATTGCCATGGTAACCATCGCTCTTCCGTCGTGTCCTGAGAATGAGATACGTGGCTCCTATTGGGTTCGTCGACACGTCGAGCGGTCTTGCTGGACTTGTTTTACCTTTCTCGAATGTCTTGTGCACGGAATTCCAAGGATACTTTGGGCTATCTCGAGGTTGAGGTTTTCCAACGGAATTTCCATGGAGATCACGGGTTTCCGTGGTCGAGGTTATTCCCGCGGCGTGTGGTTAGTTTGTGATGGATGAGTTGGAGCACCCCTGCAGTGTTGAATCTTTTCGAGAAGCCGTGCCCGCGGTTATGTGGCAACTTGGAAATTTGTTTAACACCCGGTTATAGAAATCTTGAAGTAAACTCAAATAAAATACACCAACCATGTGCGTAACCGTAACTATCTCTGCTCGTGAAGATGAACCGAGAGAGAACACGGTGGGGTTATGTTTGACATAAGTAGGTGTTCAAGGTCACTTAGAGATCATTTTAGTTCACGACCGTCAAGCGTAGGCCACCATAATTTAATTATTGTTCTCGTAAGGTAGCCACTCAAATACATGCTTATTGCTTGCCGCAGCCTCACCACTTAACCATTCCTCACCTATTGGCTTACATAGTCTCGGTACCCGAGTTATGAGATTGCTGAGTCCATGTGGCTCACAGATTACTACAACAATACAGGTACAGGTACTAAAGACTTCGTGCCAGATGATGTTTCTCAGCTCCCGTGGGATTACGATGAAGAACGTAGGCGTATGTATGTGACGTATCCAGATTAGTAGGGGAGCTTCGTGGTTGTGTTCCTGGGCTAACAAGACAGTTTCATTGCTTTCTTTTATCGTTTGATTTCGTCCGTAGTCGGACCCTGTCTTTTGGATGATTGTATGAATGATTATGTGGAATTGTAATCTAGTTTCTGGCGAGTGTAAGCCAACTCCTATACTCATCTCCTCTTTTTATGTATTGCAATGAATTATCACTAGTGCAGGCGCCTGCTATACAAATGGTTTTTAACCCCTTTTTGTGACGAAGTTTCAAACCGTCGCCTTGCATGTGTGGGCGATAGGGGGGGTCTATCGCACACGACACGAAAAACCCGTTGGCGATGCCTGCTCCCGGTCACACACGATAGGCAAAATTATGCCGTGTGCGATTGGAAGGACTATCACAAATAGGTATTTAGGAGATATCGTGTGAGATGTGCATACCATCCCACACAGTGAATCCCAAACATACGTTTCCGTTCGTATTGTGCATCACACACAATTTTCTGCTTAACATCGTCTGTGTTAGGGGTGGCCATCACGCACGGTGCCTAGAAGAAACTGTTTGGCATAGGGTTGTCCATCACACACACATTTTATGTGAAAACGTTTGCGAATGGGTTTTCTAACACACACAGTTTGCGCCCGGAAATCGTGTGTGATTTTTCACTGATCCAACACGCCAATTTTCCAGCAAGCGTGTGGGTTTGTTGAGTTCATCGCTGACGGTGTTCTATGACAAACCGTCTGCAATATGAAACCCCAATAATCAGGCTAATCACTCTATTATTTATAATCCAGCTAGTAAACAAATTGATACTTCAGATCAAGCACAGAATATATTTTATTTCATATTACGGCAACCAGGATTTCATAATTGAAATACATCAGAGTACAACATCATATAGGCATATACTACCTACCTACCCAATTACACGACAGGACCGAGTTTCACATGCAACATCTAAAACCTTTGGAAAATAGCATCATATACAGTAAATAGACAGCTGAATCTAGTCTAGAAAATTGTTGAAGCGGAAGGCAAATATTGAGCCTTCACTGATGTCGAAGGTTCTTGCAACTTTATGCCAGTGCCTGTGGATGGTTGCCCGCCCATCCTTCATCTTCTTGAGGAAGACTTCAAGATTATACCGTGGGGGCTGTATGAATACCTTCCTCGCCTCTTGACCATACAGGTGGTTTGAGACGTACTCATCGATGAACTGCTTTGGAAAGGACTGGAAACAAAGATATGCGTAAATTTCATTTCTAAAAATTGAAATGTCACAAAGGGAAAAAAGACAAGGTAAAAGAGATAGTACCATCCTATAGTTCACTGATGTCTTCTTCATTGTGCAGAGAAATAGCTTGTTGTTTTTCGTCGCAAGTTTCTTTATCTTAACAATCTTTCTGAGTTTCTTGATTTGACTGATATTCATGAACACATCATTTCCCCACATGAAAAATGGGTTGAATAGTTGGTCTAAACCTCTTACGGCAGGACCTACATGTGCAAGACCTAATTATTGTTAGAAACCTAAATATTAGAATGGTTCCTACAATTGCACAATAATGGCTATTAGCCAAAGGATCATGAAAGTGCAAACCTCGATGGTAAACATCAGTGTCTCCCATTGTTCCCCCTGTAACGTGTTTAAGAATAGATATTGATCAGTAAAATCTGTTAATCAAAGATAAACACATTGCATATCCAGCATATGAATTCAAGCCACATGGAAAAGACAAGCGTGCTAAGAACTATGAAATATAGCAATTGTAGATTTCATGTGCATAACAAAACAAAATTGTACAAACAATAATTGAACATGACATTGCAGATGATCACGAAAACAACTGAACCAAACAGTTAACTGAGCGTCACATTCCACAATACAACATAGTAGTAGAAGGTCAGATTGCATAGTAGCATTACATTGCATATTTCACTATAGTTTCTCAAGGAAAGGTAGGAGCAACACATGCAGCGGGTAAAAAACATGCGTAACTGGCGTAGCTAGCTAAACACAGGTCATTAGTAATTAAGCTTAAAAAACAAGATATTCCTCGTCGTTGGAGATATCGATATCGATGGGCTTGGACGAGGGCGAGGCCTCCACATCATGGGTGCCCTCCTCGTTGTGGTAAGTTGCCTCAGCCTATCCGGGCACCAACCTGCCTCCTATGGAGTTGAGGAAAGCATGGGCATGCTGAAAAAACAACACGGAGTCGTCGTCAAAGGCAACAGCGGAGCCCTAGAGAAAACACAACGAGCTGTTGTTCAAAGCAGCTAACCGTGTGGCGGCGTCCTCGCGCGAGGCGTCGACGGTGGCCTCGACATCTAGATGCTGCTCCAAGATCTGGGGGTCAGCACGCATGGCAGCCATCGGAGATTCATCCTCGCGTGCGGTCGCGATTTGCTTCTCCGCTACCAGGTGCTCCTTGAGATCCTGGCTATACTGCGTGCACCATGTCTTTCGGTGGCGATTATGTGGGGGGTGGGCCGGTGATTTTGGTGGAATGTGTCGCGCCGGCGGTCGGGCCATGTGGAATGGAGGAGGAGGGGTGGAGGGGGAGGGGTATGGGGAAGGTTTGGATTACCTGACTATGACTAGATGGATGAGGCCGAGCAGCAGGAAGGAGCGTCACCGGTGAGGAGGCGGCCCTACAAGCAAGCAGTGAAGGTTTGAACTTAGGAAATGAAGAGGGGAGTAGGGGGAATGGGAAATGTGGCTTTTGGTTGGTACGAGGGGTGGGGGAGGTAGATATTTCCGCGGCAGCCCAAAATTTCGTTCGGTGCGCCGAAAAAGTAGCGCGCACAGTCACATCGGACATAGGACCTTTACCATAACTGTGTGCGATATTCAACAACACAAACGTATGCTATAGTTTATCCCGTGTGTGATGAGACTGAACGTGGAAATTTTGGTCTCCAATCTTCCGGCGTAAGATATCGGATAGTACATTGCACACGGTACTTGCATTTCATGTTCATTTGGAAGAGAAAATGGGGATACTGCGGCAAATTTTGGTCCGAATTTCCCTCGTTACATTGGTCATTGCTTATATTAACAACACTTGCAAATTTGAGTAGTATTACACAAAAGAGCCTACAACACTGCCCGCACTTACTTAATCGAGCAACTAATAAACATTGGTTAATTGACTTAAACATTACTCTAACAAAACACCATCGCTCTAGACAGAGGCTAATATTCCGCCTGGCATTCGTCGATCTCCGCCGCCTCCTCGATGACCAGCTCCCGCTCGACGAACTCCGGGGAAAGTAGATCCATCGCCACATACTCCAGGATCTCGCAGTCTTCGTCCACCATCTCTTTGGATAAGGCCGCCATGACCTGGGCCTGGGCGGCCTTGCTCCGGGCATGGACGGCCACAATCTTGGCTAGGGAGGCCGCCGACGAACGGACGCCTGCTCAAGCACACTCAGCAATTACCAACTCAACGGAGGTGGGTTGTCGACCGGTGTCGGAGAAGGCAGATGTGATTTGTGCAGCGATCGACACGAGATGGGCATGGGTGGCCTCAAGATGGGACTATCCGTCCGCCATCACGGCTACGGCGACCACCGAGGAACTGACAGCTGATGTGCCGTTCTCGCCATTTGCTATCCCCGTCGCGGTTGTTGCTGCCGCTCTCTCAGATGCAGCAGCTGCCCTTTCGGTTGCTACAGCCGCTCAGTCGGAGAGCGGCCGTGTTCAAGCATGTTGAGAGCACGCTCATGGCTGATGTGGCCGCGCTCGGGCCGGAGTCGGTTGCCGAAGTTTCTCTCATGACGGGTATCCACGTCCCCATCTTTCACCGGCGACGATTGAAAAGTAAACTGGCCGCCAGTGTACTGGAGCCAACGAAGCTTCCGGCCTAAGCCATGCATTACGAGGATTGGCCCAAGATATTTTGTACTGCATCACACACGATTCATGAACGTCAACTGTTTGTGAAAGACTTAATTTTCAAAATGGTTTTAAAACAAAAAATGAGGTTAATTCGACAAAGGACGGTGTTTGGATTGCAATAAGATTTATGTGCAGTGAACACTGACCAATAGTTGTGTCGTGCTAAAATATGGAATTATTCAGGGTCTGTTTGTCATTTTTATAAATTAATTGAGTTTTCTAGACATTTATTGTGTATAATTCAAATTTGAACTATCGTCCCAATGTCCGTGCATCAAAATGGGATGAAAAATCATATTAGTGTCCATGGCTTCATCTTTAGGTCACGGGCAATAAATGGGAATGAACTTCAAACATCTCGGCATCTTGGCTCGGTCACAAGCGTTGAGAAACTTGGCTTTTAAATTACTGTAAATCCAAAACGCGTTAGAAATTCTAAAAACTTGGCATGTTGTCATGACATGGCACATATGTGCCATGGTATAAAAATTGTACAACATGGGACAATTTTAGCCACAAGTCCCTTACATAGTAGAGCTTCTCACTTCAATCTTTGAGGTCCCGATAAGGAAAACGTCACCCTATGTAGGCAAAACGACATCTGCTCATCTTCTCGCCATGAACTTTTGTTAGAGGCAACTCGCACCAGTAAGAGTGTCTTGCTAAAATATGGAATTATTGAGGGTTCTTTTCTCATTTTCATACGTTAATTGAGTTCTCTAGGCTTACAATGTTGATAGTTAAAATTTGAACTAAAATCACAAGGTCCGGTGCATCAAAATGGGTTGAAAAATCATGTAATTGTCCATGGCTACTTTGGGCCCCATGCAAGATATGGGAATGGATTTCAAACATCTTGTGGTCTTGGCTCGGCCACATACATTGAGAAACTTGGTTTTACATTCATGTATAAATCAAAAACTCGTCAGAAATTCAGGGAACTTGGCATGGTGTCATGGCATGGCTCATATGTGTCCTGATGATAAATTGTCTGATTTGGGACAAGTTTTGGCACAAGCCCTTACAAACCTTAGCTACTCACAGGAAGCTAGCTTTTGTGGTTTCGATAAGGAACGCATCACCTTATGTGGTCGAATCTACATCCGCTACCTCTTCTCGTCTTGAACTATATATTTCTAGAGGCAACATATACCAAAATGAGTGTCGTTCCAAAATATGCAAGTATACATGGTTCGTTTGGGCTTTTTATACATTAATTGACTTTTATATGCATTATTGAACGTGCATAATTCAAATTTGAACTACATTCACAAGGTACGGTGCATCAAAATGGGTTGAAAACCGTATAAGTGTGCATGCATCTTTAGGATCCCATGCAATATATGGGAATGAATTTCAAACATCTCGCGGTCATGGCTCGGCCATACAAACATTGAGAAACACGGGTTTTAAATCATGTGTAAATCAAAAACTAGTCACAAAATTCATGAAACTTGGCATGGTGTCATAACATGCATGGCTCATATGTGCCCGCGTAAAATAATGTCCAATTTGGGACAAGTTCTGGCACAAGCCCCGCACAAACCAAAGATTAATTATGACGTGAAGCTTTGTTGTTTCGATATGGAATCTGTCACCTTATGTGGGCGAATCGACATCCGCTGCCTCTTCTCGTCTTGAACTATTTCTATAGGCAACATATACCAAAATGAGAGTGTCGTGCCAAAATAAGAAATTATACATGGTTCGTTTGTCCTTTTATACATTATTTGACTTTTATATGCAATATTTAACGTGCATAATTCAAATCCGAACTACAATCAGAAGGTCCGGTGCATCAAAATGGGTTGAAAACCATATTAGTGTGCATGCATCTTTAGGTCCCATGCAAGACATGTGAATGAATTTCAAACATCTCGGGGTCTTGGCTCGGCCACATAAACATTGAGAAACTATAGGGTTTTAAATCATGCATATCAAAAACTCGTCAGAAGATTCATGAAACTTGGCATGGTTTCATGAACATGGCACATAAAGGCATCACAGCATTTTGTTTTCCTATCTGAGACTCGTTTTTAATATATATTTTCTTTTAGAGCCAACATTGAGAATATTAGTTAAATTATAGTAAATCTAGAACTCGCACAAAATTCAAGAAATTTGGCATGTCGTCATTATATAGCACAAATGTGCTCTGGTATTTTTCGTGTCATTAATAGCAAACAAAAGCTTTTTCGAACAAAGAAATGTCACGACTCCACGGCAAACGGTTGCATTATTTTCAAACCGTTGGCGTTCTACTGCCCTTTATGTGCTGCCAAGCGTCGCACTCTTTTATTGGCTAGGGCTTAGGAGGTGCCGTGCGAGCAGCTGCTCGAGTTGACAGGAGGCGTGCGAGCTGGCATCCGCCGCGCAGGCTCACCGGGAGGCGTGCGGGTAGTACGCCGAAGACTCACCGGGAATCGAGCCCTTTGACCTCCGTATCCGCCCTCCTCGCTTCCAACCTGTCCATCAATGGCGCCCAAGCCGCAATTTAATAGGCGGCTTTACTGCCCACTCACTCACAATCCTCCATATATCTTCGCCTCACATTCCCCTCCATCTTCAGACCTCCACGGCGACCTATACCATGCTGCAGAAGGATCATACGCCACTAGTCTTCCGGTTTGGTGAAGTTGACACCGAGCCAGAAGAGATAGAGCATGAAGACGAATGGGACGCCGTGGACATGGCCCTGGAAGAGCTGCATGCCGAAGCGGATGCTGCCCCGAGGCACTCGCCATCAACCATCACCGCGCCCGTGCCGGCAACCATCCCCGTGGAATTGACGGGCTGGTCGCCCAGCATCATCGCAGCGTTGGAAACGGTGGGCGTGAGGGAGGTCCCTGCCGACCAGCGTGAGCTCGTGTACATGCAAGCATCAGTGCCTCCTCCTGCCCCCGTGCTCGTGCACGCCCTTGCACACGTCGCGTCGGTCCCAGTGCGCGTGCCCGCACCGATGGCGCCCGACCCCTTGCGCGCGCCTGCACCCACCGCACCCATGCCCGTGCGCGCGCCTGCACCCATCACGGCCCCCTCAGCGGATTGGGCCGCCGCCGTCGACAGCTTTCTCGCAGCGCCGCTAGTCACCGCCCCCGGCCCCGCGCCCGTCGATTGCGCGACGACCGGCTCTTTGATTGTGCATTCCATAACATTCTGGTCTCGGTTGAAGAACTGTACAACTGCGCCCCGAAGCACGAGAACGCCGCCGCAGCAGGCCGCCACCGCCGCAACTAGTTTTCTTTATATTGTATCTCAATTGTATGAATGTAAAGTGAAAGCTTGACTGAATGAAATCTATGGTTTGATAAACTAAGTATTTATCTCTGAATTCACGTAGCAAATAAAAAACCATCATAGTTTTATCTGAATGAACAGAGATCACAAACGGTTCAGGTTGAATACCCGTTTGAAGATTGACAACTATCTTTCCTTCGCCCGTAAGCCAAGTCAAAATATTGGCGCGAAGGATTGGTCCAATGCGTCATCGCAAACGTTTCTCGAATATGATACGTGTGCCTAGTACAGACAATCCAGGTAGATTTGCATCTATCATACTGGGTAAATTGCCATGTGTCAAATCGGAAACATTGGCATCTGTTGATCTAGTAACACTGGCATTTGTCAACATTTTAGCACTGGCATTTGGCAAGTATTGCAGAAACAAAATTACAATTAGGGTGTAATTTTGCAACTGAAATTCACTTTAAACATGGATTTCATTCATACATTAAGCACTGGTCTTTGTACAATATAGTTCAACTCGACAGCAGAACCGAACAAACTTTTCCCCAATTGTTGCCAACTACGTACTGAATTAGCTAGTTCAACTATATACTAGCTAATTAAAGTACGTGGTACAGTTCAACCATATCTATAGTTAGATGAACTGAACAAAATAGCCCCTAAATACTAGTACTACGGAGGGGCTTTGTACTACTTCCAGCAGAATCGAGCGCGCTCGGTAAGAGCAAGTGGAGGAGGAGCCTGCCGATGAGTTGGCGGAGACGTGTCCGTTGCCTGCCAGTGCTGCCCTCTGACGCTCAAGCTGCCCCTCCTCGAAGCGACGGGACTCCGCGTAGATCTCCGCATTCCGCGCCGCCGCTACGGCTTCTCCTCCGGCCACGGTGTCGGTGAGCTTCTTCGCGTGCGTGACCTGGCGCTCCACCTCCTTCTCTAGGAAGTAGATGTAGCGCGCAAGGGTTGCGACGCCGAAGCCCGGCGGCGGGCCTTTGGCGGACTCCACCGCCCGCATTCGGGCCTTGGTGGCGTTGCGGGTTATGACCCCGTAGCCTGATGGCGGGGTCATGGCAAAGACGGACGACGGTGGCGTGGCGGCCCCGGTGGCTGAAGGCATGGTGGCGGCCAGGGCGGCCACCGGCAGCAGCTGCCTTCAGGCAGCGGTGGTGGAGCATGTAGTTGGTGGCGTGCGCACACCCACCAGGGACGCCACGTGCACTACACGCTTTAGAGGACTACCGCGCCGACGCGGTGAAGCCACCCAGCTAGAGCTGTCCTCTGGCAGTGTGGCTGGGCAATGACGAACGGCCGGTGCCATTGGCGATTGGGGGAGAAGCAAACTAGACAAGCTGCGGGGAGGGGGGATGAAGGCAATGTGGTGTCGCCGGCCATGAGGGTTTATATAGCAGGCCGGCAAGCATTGGGTATTTCACCGAGCATGGCGGGAAGCTATAGCCATAGGACGGTTTTGCGCGCGGGAACCTGTGCGGTTCTGAGTAGGAACGGGATCATCGAGCGGGCGCGTGGCCAAAACCCAAAAGCGGTGCCGAAGTGTCCACTTGAATACTCGGGCGGCAACACGGTGACAAGATGTGAGAGAGGAGGACGGACTGATGCGGAGGCACAAGCGTCAAAATAATAAAACATCTGCTATATTAATACAGGCAAACGACACTTCCCAACATAGCGTCTGTAATGATCTCATCCATTGCTGACAATTACTTGGCAGCAACCGTCTGCCCACAACACACACAGCTTGTCAATATGAATCGTCTGTGTTATTTCTGGTGTTCGCACACGATTCTCATTACTCACCTGTTTGCTGTATATCGCACACATCGTGTTATGCCTAGTCGTTTGTGTTCTGCTGTATCAGCGCACACAGTTTATCTGAGTGAACTGCATGCCATACTTCGCACACGTATGTAGTTTTGGTAACCATTTCTGTTATCTTATCTAATCACAAACGGTTTATAAGAACAAACTGTGTGCCATAGATCGCACACGCAACTACTTTCTTAATCGTATTTGATGGACCCACCTTCGCACACAGTTCGTGCCATTAGCGACGGAGCTTGGACTATACCGTTTGCGATTGATGGATCCCGCACTGTTTCGTCGAAGGGTCTCTAATTGATGTGTCGTGTTTGGACCATTCTATAGTAGTGTATGTACTTGCGAAATGCCGAGATGCGCTTCTATCCTCACCGAGGTCCTTGAGCCTTAATTGGGATAGTACCGCATCTTGGTCGTTACAAGTTGGTAATGAGAGCCACACTGACCATAGGAGCCCCTTGCTTGATCGAACTTGGCCGAGTCGAGTCTAGTGAAACACTATTTTTAGTCTAGTTATATCGGAGAGTAGGATTCTTTTACTCCTCTTCTATACTCTGGTGAGGAATTACGACTTAGTAATTTTAATTCTACCCTCTTCTCACTCAAAAAAAATTCAGGATCACGCGGGTATTTTGGAGCCTCTATGATACCGATGTGACCGGAATTCTGTTCTTGGTGCCTCCCGACTGTATGGATTGGACCCGGGGAGTGGAGCTCCAAGGGATTCATGACACATCGTTATCGTTCAGTTTCCTTAGTACTTCAGGACGTGGATGTTCGAAATTGCTTCAATACTACTCGTGGTGCGAAGAGTGTGGCGGCACACAGTACTGGGGAGCGGGATCACATGTACTGCCGTCTTAAGTATCGTTGTGATTACGAGCGTCTGAGGTAGATGAGTTTCCGAGACCTTTGCATGTGTGTTGACGGATGAGATACACTGGAGAGTAGTGTCACTGCTAGGAGTTGAGTGATGGATAGAAACTCTTGTATCCGTGGACCCGATTGCATAACCAAAGATTTCAGAAGTTCTTAGGTGGGAATTCTAGTAGTTACCTAGGATCATCTTTCGACAGATGTATGATGGTTGATACATTTGTTCCGAGCAACCCTTAGCGCAATATTGTTTAGTTATTCAAGTGGCTTCATGATCTAATGATGTTATCACGATCCGGCAAATGGCGTTCTTCTAATTTTCAGTTGAATGCAATTGATGATGTTCCGTTGCAATTTCTTTCAAGCCATTTGAATCAGCTTATTTCAATCATCTTTGTCAATGGTGTGCTGATATTCTTGTCCATCTTCA
Source organism: Elymus sibiricus (assembly GCA_039707655.1). NCBI lineage: Eukaryota > Viridiplantae > Streptophyta > Magnoliopsida > Poales > Poaceae > Elymus > Elymus sibiricus. The sequence continues at coordinate 262,342,820 of CM077665.1, forward strand.
GGATGGCTCTAGCAACTCGTGGGAACCCAGGTCATGAGGGGGGGCAGTCTGATCCTCCACCACCCCACCACCACCTCCACCTCCGAAGGCATGGTAGGCAGTGATGGCCGCAACCAATGCCAACACCCAGATATTGCTCAGTTTGTTGCAAGGTTTTCAGAATCAGGGACAACAAGGTGATCAAGGGAATTTCAATAATCAGCCGCACTTTGCAACTCTGAACCAGTTCCTCGCAAACCAACCAAAGTCCCTCACTTGCTGTGATCAACCTCTCAGTGCGGACGATTGGCTCTGTGACATGAACAAGCATTTTGAGTGCACCAACGTCAGGCCTAAGGACTATGTTAAGTTTGCGACCTTCCAGCTGAAGGGTCAGGCAGCAGATTGGTGGCAGCAGTACAAGGATTCTAGAGGTGGCCGTGCAGTCATCTGGGATGATTTCTACCGTGACTTCAGAGCTCATCATATCCCGACGAGCTTTGTCGAGGGTATGCGTGAGAAGTTCAGGAACGTGAAGCAATGGAGTATGCATGTTTATCAGTACAACTCTGAGTTCCAGAATCTGGCCTGCTATGCTAAACAAGACGTTCCTGAAGAGAAGAGGAAGATTTATCAGTTCAGAGGTGGCCTCAAGGAAGATCTTCAGCTTGCTCTCGTCCTTCACGAGCTCCTGTCTTTGATCAGTTCTATTACTTGGCTTTAAAGTATGAATCAGTTCAGCTCAAGCTTGAGAATTCCAAGAAGCGGTTCAGAGACTCCAACCCTTCTTCCTCCAGCTCTCAGATTGTTCCTAAGCAGCAGAAGTATTTGGTTCCTCCTCCACCTCCGTTTCGTCCTCCTCAGCAGCAGAAGCAGCACGGTGGTCGTGGTCCTTCCCACCCACCCAACCCAAGTTTTCAGCAGAGCCCTCGGGCTCCCAAGTCAGCAAATGCTCCTCCTCCAGGCAACTTCCGTCTGCTCTGAGAGGTTACATGTCACGAGTTTGGTTACAAGAGCCACTACTCCAACAACTGCACCAACCAGTGGCGTCTTCCGACTCCTCCTCCTATCAGGCCTCTAGGCAATGCTATGGTGAAGCAAAACTCAAAGTCAGTCAGAGTGAAGATGGTCAATGCAGCTGAAGTAGAGGATTCTTCTCAAGTGATAATGGGTAATATCTTGGTTAATTCTATTCCTACAAAACTTTTGTTCGACACTAGTGCATCGCATTCATTCATATCAAGACATTTTGTTGCAAAGCATGACTTACGCACGGAACATTTGAAAAATCCTTGCCGTGTGGTCTCTCCGGGTATGAGAATGAGTTCTCATATGGTAATTCCGGACGTCTCTATCAAGATGGGCAGCTATTCCTTTCTATCCTCTCCAATTGTATCGGCAATTCCGATATTGATCCAATTCTTGGCATGGATTTTCTTGCGATGAACAAGGCTTATGTTGATTGTAAAGCCAAAGAAGTCCAATTGACTCATTCTTCCGAAGATGTGATCATTTTCACTGCTCGCGATGATACTATTCGGCTCTTTTCTCTCAATGAGAAGGGTGAAATCTCAGCCATATCTCAAATCCCCGTTATTTCTGAGTATGAAGATATCTTTCCAGAAGAATTGCCAGGAATGCCTCCTCACCGGCCAGTGGAGTTTGTGATTGAACTCGAGCCTGGAACTGAACAAGTATGCAAGCGTCCTTATAAGCTTGGCCCCGAAGAGTTGAAAGAGTTGAAGAAGCGGCGAGATGAACAAGAGCGTCCGGGTTTGATCAGACCAAGTTCTTCACCATGGGGTTGTGGTATTCTGTTTGTCAAGAAGAAGGATCGCATGGACCGACTATGTGTCAATTACCGTTCATTGAATAAGAAGACAATCAGGAACAAGTACCCACTTCCCAACATCAATGAGTTGTTTGAGCAATTGAAAGGGGCCAAGGTTTTCTCTAAGTTAGATCTTCGAATGGGCTATCATCAAATCCGTATCCGTGAAGAAGATATTCCAAAGACTGCTTTCAGGACGAGTTTTGGCTCTTATGAGTACACCGTCATGTCCTTTGGTCTCGCAAATGCGCCTCCGACGTTCTCCCGCATGATGAAGTTCATCTTCTCTCCCATCAAGAATGAGTTTGTCTTGGTGTATTCGGATGACATTCTAGTCTTCTCTGAAACCAAAGAAGAATATGCAGAGCATCTCCGGCTTGTGCTTGACAAGCTAAGAGAGCATCGGTTCTATGCTAAGTTCTCAAAGTGTGTGTTTTGGCTCAATGAAGTGGTGTCCCTTGGGCATGTCATCTCTGCCGAGTGCATCAAGGTAGATCCTGAGAAAGTTGAGGCCATCGTGAAGTGGGAGCCTCCTCAGAATGTCAAGCAGCTTCGTAGCTTCCTCGGGCTTGCAAGTTACCGCAGAAGATTCATGGAGAACTTCTCAAAAATTGCTAAGCCTTTGTCTAATCTCCTCCAGAAGAATGTCAAATATGTGTGGACTCCTGAGGGTGATGTGGCGTTCAATACACTCAAGGAAAAGCTGACTTCAGCTCTAGTTCTCACTCCTCCCGATGAATCCAAACCTTTCCAAGTGTTATGTGATGCTTCCCTCCAAGGTCTTGGTGGTGTTCTCATGAAAGACGGAAAGGTGGTTGCCTACACCTCCCGTCATTTGAAGCCTAGTGAGAAGAACTACCCCACTCATGATCTTGAGGTGGCGGCAGTTGTGCATGCTCTGATGACTTGGAGACATCTATTGTTGGGAAGACCAGTTGAGGTGTTCACTAGCCACAAGAGCTTGAAGTACATTTTCACTCAACCCAATCTCAATCTTCGGCAAACACGTTGGGTGGAAATGATCCAGGAGTACAATCCAAGCATTGAGTATACACCGGGTAAAGCAAATGTCATTGCAGATGCGCTGAGTAGAAAGGCGTACTGCAACAGTCTTATCCTCAAACCTCTCCAACCCAAGCTTTGTGAAGCTTTCCGCAAGCTCAATCTCCAAGTGGTTCCTCAAGGATTTCTTGCAAACCTTCAAGTCTCTCCGACTTTGGAACATCGGATTCCCCAAGCTCAGCTTCTCGACGCTATGGTGAAGAAAGTGAAGAAAGGTGTGGCCAAGAGCATTCCAAAGTATAAGTGCTTCCGTGTTGATGACAAGGACACCTTGTTTTTCGAGGATCTTCTAGTGGTTCCAAAAGGAGAGCTCACGAAAGTTATCATGGATGAAGCACATAATTCTCTCCTCCCCATTCATCCAGGCACTTCCAAGATGTATCAGGATCTCAAGTAAACCTTCTCGTGGACTCGCATGAAACGTGAGATTGCTCAAATCGTGAACGAGTGTGATGTTGGTCGCAGAGTGAAGGCAGAACATCAATGTCCAGTAGGTCTCCTTCAGCCTCTGCCTATCCCAGAGTGGAAATTTGATCATGTTGAGATGGATTTCGTCACTGGGTTTCCTAATTCCAAGAGAGGTAATGATGCCATCTTCGTGGTCATCGACAACATCACCAAAGTTGCCCACTTCCTCCCGGTCAAAGAATCTATCTCGGCAGCTCAACTGGCAGAGCTGTACACATCAAGGATAATTTCTTTGCACGGTATTCCTCAGCTTATATCTTTAGATCGTGGAAGCATCTTCACTTCCAAGTTCTGAGATTCCTTCCAGACTGCAATGGGTACCAAGATCCGTTTCAGTACAACTTTCCATCCTCAGACTAGTGGTCAAGTTGAGAGAGTCAATCAAATCCTTGAAGATATGCTCAGAGCTTGTGTGATTTCTTTTAGCATGAAGTGGGAAGACTGCCTCCCATTGATAACCCACAAGTATAGGGGATCGCAACAGTTTTCGAGGGTAGAGTATTCAACCCAAATTTATAGATTCGACACAAGGGGAGCCAAAGAATACTTGAGAGTATTAGCAGTTGAGTTGTCAATTCAACCACACCCAAAGATTAAATATCTGCAGCAAAGTGATCAGTAGCACAGTAATATGATAGTTTGATAGCAGTAGTGACTGTAACAGTAGCGGTAACAGTAGTAGCAATACTTTTGTAGCAGTTGGAACAGCAGCAACAACAATAGTAACTTAGCAAGAACAATAAGTGGAAAGGTCGTAGGCACTGGATTGGTAACTCGTTGGATGACATTCGTCATGTAACAGTCATAACCTAGGGCGATACAGAACTAGCTCCAGTTCATAATTTTAATGTAGGCATGTATTCCGTAAATAGTCATACGTATTTATGGAAAAGAACTTGCATGACATCTTTTGTCCTACCCTCCCTTGGCAGCGGGGTCCATAAGGAAACTAAAGGATATTAAGGCCTCCTTTTCATAGAGAACTGGAACAAAGCATTAACACATGATGAATACATGAACTCCTCAAACTACGGTCATCACCGCGAAGTATCCCAAATATTGTCACTATGGGGTTGACGGATCATAACACGGAATAGGTGCATATGACTAGGCAAGATCGGATCAGGAACATAGATATAGAGATGAGAACATAAATGGTTCAGATCTGAAATCATGGCACTCGGGCCCTAGTGACAAGCATTAGGCATAGCAAAGTCATAGCAACATCAATCTCAGAAGATAGTGGATACTAGGGATCAAGCCCTAACAAAACTAACTCGATTACATGATGAATCTCATCCAACTCCTCACCGACCAGCAAGCCTACGAAGGAATTACTCACTCCCGGTGGGGAGCATCATGGAATTGGCAATGGAGAAAGGTTGGTGATGACGAAGACCGAAGATTCACCTCTCCGGAGCCCCAAACGGGCTCCAGATCTGGCCTCCCGATGAAGAATAGGAGGTGGCGGCGGCTCCATATCGTAATACACGATGAAACCTTCTCTCTGATTTTTTTCTCCGAAAATAGGAATTTATAGTGGCGGAGTTAGGGCAAGTGGGGCCACGAGGTGGGCATAACCCACCAGGGTGCGCCCAGGGGGCCTGGCGCGCCCTGGTGGGTGATGCTCACCCTGGCCCCCCTCTTTGGTGGATTTTGGCTCCAATAATTCTCATTTATTTTGAAATAATTCTCCAAAAAGTTTCATTCCATTCCGAGAACTTTTATTTGTGCACAAAAACAACACCCTGGCAGTTCTACTGAAAACAACGTTAGTTCGGGTTAGTTCCATTCAAATCATGCAAATTAGAGTCCAAAACAAGGGCAAAAGAGTGAGGAAAAGTAGATACGTTGGAGACGTATCAACTCCCCCAAGCTTAAACCTTTGCTTGTCCTCAAGCAATTCAGTTGACAAACTGAAAGTGATAAAGAAAAACTTTTATGAACTCTTTTGTTCTTGTTTACATATATATGCTTAAGTAGCACCCAGGTGTTCAGCAAATATTATGACTAACCATGTAAACAATAACCCTTAGAAATTATATTTACTCATAACAATGACATAAGCAACTAGCGAGCAATAATAAGATATCTCAAGCGCCAACACTTTGTCAAAACAATCATGATACAATATGACAATAGTGGTATCTCGCTAGACCTTTCTGAGACTGCAAAACATAAATGCAGAGCACCTCCAAAGTTCAAGCAGCGACTAAACATTGTAATTCATGGTAGAAAAGATCCAGTCATGCTGCACCCAACATCAACTATACACAATGCATGAGGATGACAATAGTGCTCTTAGGTCTGGCGCTTATTTGAGAAGGTGATGACTCAACATAAAAGTAAATAGATAGTCCCTTCGCAGAGGGAAGCATGGATTTGCAGCGGTGCCAGAGCTCAAAGGTTAAAACAGAGATAGATATAATTTTGGGAGGTACACCCTTCCTGTCAACGTCACGACCAAGAGTTATCAATATCTTCCATGCTAAACAAATTAGCGGCGGTTCCCAAGCGGTAAAAGTAAAGGTTTACTCCCCCTCCACCAACAATCACACTCCACGGCGAGCCGCATCCACGGGTACCATCCAAACCAACAACATTCCTGGGGGAGTTTTGTTTAATTATTTTTGATTTTTGATTACGGGACTGGGAATCCCTATTACCGCCCCTCTCGTGTAAGGACGAGTGAATAAACACTCATCATGAGAATAACCCGCTTAGTATGGAAGATATTAACCGCCCCCTGTCGCTTCATGAGCGGTCTAGGCACACAAAACATATGTTCATTTGAATTTTTAGAGGTGGCACATGCAAAAGTACTTTGGAACGGCAGGGTAATACCACATATAGGTAGATGTGGTGGACTCATCTGGCATAACTTGGTTTAAGGGTTTTGATTCACAAGCAGTATTCCTGCTTAGTATAGGCGAAGGCTAGCAAGTAGATTGAGAAGCGTCCAGCTAGAGAGCAAAAACGGTCATGAACATGCATTACATATAATCAACATTGAATACTAGCATGATTAGGATATGGACACCATGAACATAAATATCATGAAGGCTATGTTGGTTTTGATTCAACTACATGCGTGAACATATGCCAAGTCAAGCCACTTGAAACATTCAGAGGAGGATACCATATTATCATACCACATCACAACCATTTTAATGCATGTTGACACCCAAGATAAATCATTATCCACTCCAAGCTACTTAAGCATGGCATGAACAATTATAATCTCTAATGGTCATTGCAAACATGTTTGATCATAATGAGCTGAATCATTGGATACTAGGTTAAAAATATTTACAAGAACAAAAACAAGTTGAGTTCATACCCGCTTTTCTCTGCCACAGCCAATTCATCAAATGTCGTCATTATTGCCTTTCACTTGCTCGACCGAATGATACGAAGATAATAATAGTGCAGGAGTGCCGTGGACTAAGCTAGAATCTGCAAACATTTTATTCAAGAGGAGAAGACAAAGTAATATGGGCTCTTTGTTGGATAAACAATAATGCAGATGAGAGCCACTCAACAATTTCATCGTTGTCTTCTCCTAGGTAAGACTCAAGTAAAAAGAAAAGAATTTCAGAGAAACACACTGAAATATTTTTTGGAGTTTTTGGTTTTTCTTGCAGAAAGCAAATTAAAGAGGAAAAACAAAAACGAGAAAAACTATTTACACGGGAAAGCTCCCAACAAGTAAAAGAAGAAGCGAGAAATCTTTTGGGGTTTTCTTTTGATGCTACAATTAAACTAAGCTAGAAATAAAAATTAAAAAGAAGTAGGAAATATTTTTTGGGTTTTCTCAAAAAAAATCAAACACAAAAGATGAAAGCGAGAAAACAAATCTAGCATGGATATTACAATGAAAAAGTGTGAACACCGACAACTGGAATGAAATGAGAGAACATGAATGTAATGTCGGTGGAAATACGTACTCCCCCAAGCTTAGGCTTTTGGCCTAGCTTGGTAATCACCATCCGTAGTAGCCATCCGGTCCCAAGTCGTAGTGAGGCGGAGGCGGCACCTGAGCATCCCACCCCTGGGGCTCCTCCTCAGCAGCTGCTAGGTTGTTCCTGTAAGCTATAATGTCATCTGGCATAATCCTGTATCCGTTCCTGGCAATAGGAACAAACAAAGCAGGTGCATGCAACGGAATAACATCGCGTGTTTCCTTGCTCAATACTAAGTTATAATGAATATCACGGGGAGAGTCAGTTACATCAAGGAATTGGTGAGCCTGTAGTGACTTATGATCAAGGTAAACTCGGGATAAGAGATAATCATGTGGGCGAAACTAGACTCCAAAGTGGTTCTCTAAACGAGTATCATAAATACCACCATGTATCTTTCCCTTAGTTTTGTTAAGATGTAAGAGTCGAGCAATAATAGCCCCGATACTAAAGGTGTGATCATCATAAAGTACACGACGTCAAATAGCAAGGTCAGGGGCAGTGTGCCGACTTTCTCCCTAGCAGTTAAACACTTAGTGATGACCAAAGCGAAATAATGTACTGAGGGAAACTGCAAGCTACTCACAGTGTTTTAGATTGGATCTCGAGGTTCTGGAACTTGCGGCGGCTGGAATTGTGTTTTGTTGACTCCCCTAGGGTTTTCGGAATATTTTGGAATTTATAGGCATCAGAGGCGGTGCGGAGGGGCCCCGTGGAGGGCACAACCCATCAGGGCGCGCCGGGTGCCCCCTGGCGCGCATGGTGGGTTGTGATCTCCACAGCCCACCTTCCTGACTCTTCTTTGGCCCACTGGGTGTCTTCTAGTCCAGAAAAAATCTCCAAAAAGTTTCGTCGCGATTGGACTCCGTTTGGTACTGATATTCTGCGAAGTAAAAAACAAGCAAAAACAGCAACTGGCACTTTGGCACTATGTCAATAGGTTAGTCCCAAAAAATGATACAAAGTTGTTATAAAATGATTGCAAAACATCCAAGAATGATAATATAACCGCATGGAACAAGCAAAAATTATATATACGTTGGAGACGTATCACTCAAAAAGATATAAGTGAAGCACTAGAGCAATTCTATAGCTCAAAAAGTTTAAGTGAAGCATATAGAGCAATTCTAACAAATCATAGCATAATTTTAGCTCTCTCAAATAGGTGTGTTCAGCAAGGATACAAGTGACATACTAACAAGCAAAGCAAGCAAATACTCAAATGATACAAGACGCTCCAAGCAAAACTCATGATATGTGACAAATAAAAATATAGCTTCAAGTAAAATACCGATGGTCGTTAGAAGAAAGAGGGGATGCCACTCGAGGCATCCCAAGCTTAGTTGCTTGTTTCTCTTTGGATATATCTTGGGGGTGCTATAGCATCCCCAAGATTAGGCTCTTTTCACTCCTTATTCCTTCATCCATCGTGATCTCACCCAAAACTTGAAAACTTCAATGACACAAAACTCAACAAAATCTTCGTGAGATCCGTTAGTATAATAAAGCAAATCACTACTTTAGGTACTGTTGCAAACCAATTCAAATTTTATTATTTCATTATACCTACTGTATTCTGACTACACCATGGCTAATAACATTCAATACAACCCATAGATTCATCAAAACAAGCACACAATGCGACGAAAACAGAATCTGTCTTAAACAGAACAGTCTGTCGGTGTACTAAAGAGCGGGTCCTTTAGTACCCCGTACTTGTGCACGGACAGTTGTAGCCATACCTGCGGCAAGGCCTACCGGAGGACGGCTGGAGACAGATGCGAGATATCAAGAAGGCGTTAAAGCTGAAGATCAGAAGACCGAAGGCTGGGTGCCCGGCAAGATCTTGCCGGGCTGGCCCGTCAAGCACCGGCAAGATCAGCCCCCGGCAAGATCAGCACCCGGCAAGATCCCACCGCTTCAGCACAGTGCCGCCGCTCCAGCGCAGCGACCAGCCTGTCGTTTAGGGCTTGTCCTCCTGGTTGCGTGTCACGGCGCTGGCCGCAGAAGGGGTTAAGCGGTGCTGATGGGACGAGTCCTTCTTCCCATCCCCAAGAAAGGCAGGGACACCTGTTCAGAGCATTGAATGCGTCTTGTCCTAAGACGCTTGTCCTAGGACGTTTGTCCTAGGGCGTCAGTAGTAATCATGAGATACTGGTAATCATGAGATACTGTAGATACTTTACACCTCTTGTACTTTGCCACTGTTGGAGACCCCTTGGGCATATAAAAGGAGGCCTAAGGCATAGCTACAGAGGAGAGGGGTAGGGAGGAGGAGACATTGGACCCGTTCTGCATGCGTAGCTACTACTGTAGCTCCCGGAACTTGGTTAAGAACATCCACAGTAATACAACCAAGCAGTAGTAGGGTTTTACGCTTCCGAGCGGCCCGAACCTGGGTAAAATCCCCCCGCGCTGATCATCAGTTCCGCTCTTTGTGCTGTCCTTTCTCCCCTGCCGAACCGTAAAGGGATCCTTCGGTCCCATAGGTGTTCGTTTCCCCGACATCTTTGGCGCGCCAGGTAGGGGTAGAGGTTGCGCGAACCCGACCTGGCGGTCAGCGCGCCAGTTCTTGATCATCTTCATTGCCATGGCTCCCAAGAAGAAGGGTGCTACGGCGGTTGATCCACCCACGTCCAGCCTCCCCGTACCTGCGCAGACGGGTGATGGCGCGGACGCTGGTGGAGGAGGTGGAGGTCTTGAGCCTCCACGACGTTCTGGCGATCCGAGCCAGGCGAGCGCCAAGTCCAAGGACGGAGCCGTGCTACCTAAGGGTGGCGCAGCGAACTCCAAGGGCGGGACGACGCCCTCCAAGACACCCACGCCGGCGCATGCACCGCGACCTTCTCAGGACGCGCGCGACGTGCAGCACCGTGACGTCGGTGGTTCCAAGCATCCCCATGGGAAAACCCCTGCGCATCACTCTCAAGATGCGCGGGGCCGAGATCCATGTCAACATGCCGGTGGAAGCCGCGCGCGGGTGCAGGACCGTGACAGTGCTCCTTCTGACCCAATTAGGAGTCTGAGCACCTCGCGCTCTTCACATCTTTCGCCGCCGCCTACACCAGCAGAAGCGTTGGCGCGAGCTCAGCTGCTCCTAGACTTCCCTCCCGCTGCGGAGAAGTAGATGAGTGGAGAGCTGCCATTCAGAGCCTCATCGGTCTGGCTAACAACGACAGGCCGCAGCAAGCGGAGCCTTCGCGGCGGCAGTCTACTGGGCCGGTGCGTGCTGATGGCGAGAAGACCGGAGGCGGTGCATCTACGATACGCTCCCCTCCACCACGTCAAGAGCGGTCGCTAACCCGGCGGGTCGACGCCCGTGATGACGATTCCACGGCGTCGTCCGATCCGCGGGTTCGCCGCGATCAGCGTCTGATCCTTCGGGAACGGCAGAAGGAGGACGCTCAAACCACCATCGAGCGGCGACGGGAAGCGCGTCGTCAATCCGACAAGCGCGCGGGACCCATTGTCGACGAGCCTGCACCAGGGTATCCTGGTAGCCTGCCTTACGAGGTGGGCTGTCCAGCGTTTACTTGTGAGCTGCGGCGAGTCCAGTGGCCCAACTCCCGCTCTTTCAAGCCGGAGGTGCCAGAGAAGTACGACGGCAAGACTCACCCGTCAGAGTTCCTGAGCATCTACACCATTGCGGTGCAGGCTGCCGGGGCTCGAGACGACAAGATCGTCGCCAACTACTTCCCATTGGTGCTGAAGCCCAACGTCAGGTCGTGGTTGATGCATCTGCCAGAGAATTCCATTTCCTCCTGGGCAGATCTGTGTCATGAGTTTGCTGGCGCCTTTACTGGCGGCCACCAAGCTCCTGGCCAGGAAAGCGACTTGCATATCATTCCCCAGAAGGATGGCGAAACCTTGTGCAAGTACATCTAGAAGTTCAGCCGTGTCCAGCACAACATTCCAGACGTTCATCCTGCCGCTATCATCAGCGCCTTCCATCAGAATGTGCGCAACCGCAAGATGCGGGAAGAGCTTGCGATGAACAAGGTCAGGGATGTCGCCGAGCTTTACGCTCTGGCCGACAAATGTGCTCGGGCAGAAGAAGGAAGGAGACTCCCCGGTGAGAACGCTGGCGCAGGAGTCGACTCCGAAAGCGAAGACGCTGCTGCCCCGGCAAGGAAGGGCCGACGGAAGGCCAGGAAGCACAAGGGCAAGGCCGTGCTTGCCGTCGAGGGATCCGGCAACCCCGGCACCGCCAAGAAGGCCAAGACTGACGACCCCGACAAGGAAGTTGCCGGGTGCGCCGTGTGTCAGGCCTTGGCGGTCGCCGATAAGCCGGAAGGCTCCGCCAAGCAGTATTGCACAATCCACCGCACCAAGGGCCACGATCTCCAAAACTGCCGGCAAGTTGAGGAGCTTGTCGAGAAGCAGAGAGCCGAGTACGAAAGGCGAGACAAGGAGGGGGCCCAGGATGGCGCTGGAGGGTCCAGCAAGAGGCGCGGTCGAGGAGGCCGCCGCGGCAAGGTCAAGCAACAGAAGGACCGGCCCGCCCGAAGCCGCGACAAGAAGCAGGGGGATGATGATGATCATGCAGAGGGCGACGAGTCCAGCGAACACGAGTTCCAGAAAACGACAGAGGCCATGTGCGTTGACGGAGGCGCCTCGTTGCATTCCTCTCACCGCCAGCTCAAGCAATGGGCGCACGAGATTAATGCAGCTGAGCCCTCGCTCGATGCCCGGAAGCCACTGAGGTGGTCCCGCACGCCTATCGTTTTTGACGCCGATGACCACCCTGATCGCACAACTGCGGTCGGGTGCTTGCCGTTGTTGGTTTCACCAACCATCCGCAACCTCCAGGTGACAAAAATGATAGTTGACGGTGGGGCCGGCCTAAACCTGATCTCGCCCGATGTGATCAAGAGATTGCAAATTCCTGACGAAGACCTCGAGGAAACAGGCTCATTCCAAGGGGTCAATCCGGGAAGGAACCAGCCGAAGGGCAAGATCACCCTGCCAGTGACGTTTGGCAGCGAGTTGAACTTCAGGACGGAGAAGATCGTCTTCGACGTCGCCAAGATTCCATTACCCTATAATGGGATTCTTGGTTGCCCGGCGCTGGCCAAGTTCATGGCGGCATCGCACTACGCCTATAACGTGCTGAAGATGCCCTGGCCGATGAGCGTCCTCACCATTCACTCCGACAAGAAGGATGCGCTTATCTGCACCGACAAACTCTACCGGGAGGCAGTTGCAGCATCTGCCGCCAAGGCACCTGCTCCTGTCGCTGAAGCTCCCGGGGAGAAGAAGAAGCCCGGCAAGACCTCTAGCACCCACTCCGGCAAGCGCACCTCCTCGCAGTGCTGCGCTCCCGTTGAGGACGTGCCAGAGAGCTCTGCCGGCAAGAGCAAGAAATCCAAGGCTGCTCCACCTGAGACCAAGAAGGTGCCCGCCAAGGAGGATGGTACGGGAGGAACTTTCACCATAAGTTCCACCCTTGATGACAAATAGGAAAGCGCGCGCGTTGCCTTCCTGCGGGCGAATATCGATGTGTTTGCATGGCAACCATCTGATATCCCCGGTGTTCCCAGGGAGGTAATTGAGCACCACCTTGCTGTCTGCCCTCATGCGCGGCCCGTCAAGCAGAAGATCAGGAAGCAAGCCTTGGAGCGGCAAGAGTTTATCGCCGAAGAAATCAGGAAGCTTGAAACAGCAGGTCTGGTTAGAGGAGTCCTTCATCCGACATGGTTGGCCAATCCAGTTGTAGTGCGCAAGGCAAATGGAAAATGGAGGCTATGTATCGACTATACTGATATCAATAGAGCCTGTCCAAAAGATCCTTTTCCCTTGCCGCGCATCGACCAGATTGTGGACTCCACTGCTGGCTGCGATTTGCTGTCATTCCTTGACGCATATTCAGGCTACCATCATATTTTCATGTCCAAAGAAGACGAAGAGAAAACCGCATTTATCAGCCCATGTGGCACGTATTGCTTCATACGTATGCCTTTCGGGTTGAAAAGTGCTGGTTCGACCTTCGCAAGAGCTGTCCAGATTGGTTTCGAGACCCAACTACATAGAAATATGGAAGCCTATATGGATGACATAGTGGTCAAGACCAAGGACAAGGCAACTCTCGTTCAGGACTTAGAAGAGACGTTTGCAAATCTACGCAGGATCAATCTGAAGCTCAATCCCGAGAAGTGCGTGTTTGGCGTTCCATCCGGCAAGCTTCTCGGGTTCTTTGTATCTCATCGTGGAATTGAAGCCAATCCCGACAAGATCAAGGCAATTGAGCAGATTGAAGCACCAAGACATGTCAAAGATGTGCGCCGACTTGTTGGCTACGTTGCTGCTCTGAGCAGGTTCATCTCCAAGTCCGCTGAGCGCGCCCTGCCTTTTTTCAAAATCTTGAAGAAGGCAGGACCAATGAAATGGACTCCGGAAGCGGAGGCAGCGCTGCAGGACTTGAAGAGGTACCTCTCCTCTCCGCCGACACTGGTCGCACCTAGGCCACAAGAGCCGTTGCTGCTGTATCTAGCGGCAACGAATCAAGTGGTTAGTGCTGCGCTAGTGGCGCAGAGAGAAGCAGACGAAGAGGCAGCGGCAGCGGCGAGCCCGTCAAGCGACAAGCCAAGACCATTCCCGGCAGAGTCTGGTGCCGACAAGACAGAGCTCGCGCAGTCAAGTGAAGCAGTGCAGAAGAAGAAGATGGTGCAGCGCCCAGTCTATTTTGTCAGCTCCCTTTTGCAGGGGGATAGGTCAAGATATTCTGGTGTGCAAAAGCTGCTCTTCGGCCTCCTTATGGCCTCGAGGAAGCTGCGCCATTACTTCCAAGCACATGAGATTACCGTCGTCACTCGCTTTCTGCTGCAACGGATCTTGCGGAATCCAGATGCAACCGACAGGATTGTGGAGTGGGCGTTGGAGCTGTCATGCTTTGGCCTCAAGTTTGAAAGCACTTCAACTATTCAGAGCAGAGTCTTGGCAGAGTTCATTGCAGAGTGGACACCAACACCAGACGAAGAAGTTCAAGAGTCGGTTGTCCCCGGCAAGGAAACAGATCGTGAATGGATTATGTACTTTGATGGGGCTTTTTCTCTGCAAGGCGCTGGTGCTGGCGTGCTGCTTGTCGCACCCACCGGAGAGCACCTCAAGTATGTGATTCAGATGCACTTTCCCCGGGAGAGATCAACGAACAACACTGCAGAGTATGAAGGGCTGCTTGCCGGTCTCAGGATCGCGGCAGACCTTGGGATCAAGAAGCTCATCGTTAGAGGTGACTCCCAGCTTGTCGTCAGGCAAGTCAACAAGGATTACCAGAGCCCGTTGATGGAAGCTTATGTCGATGAAGTGAGGAAGTTGAAGGAGCGTCTTGACGGTTTGCAAACAGAGCATGTTCCTCGAGCAGAGAACTGCATTGCTGACGACCTGTCGAAGCTTGCTGCCCTTAAGTTACCTGCGGAACCAGGAACTTTTGTGCTCCGCCTGACTCAGCCATCCATAACACCACCAACGAGGCCGGACAAGAGAAGGAAGTTAAGTACCGGCAAAGTACTTCCCGGCAGAGCTTCCATAAGCCGCCGCCAAGGAAGTTGCCGGGAACGACGCGGTTGCCGGTGAGCAGCGGCTTTGCGCAGAGCCTCAGGTTCTTGCCGCAGAAGTACGCGCCCCCGCAGCTGAAGAAATGCCGGTTGCCGGTGAGCAGCAGCTTTGCGCAGAACCTCAGGTTCTTGCTGCTGAAGCAAGCGCTCCCGCGGCCGAAGAGATGCCTTTAGTCCTTGTCGTCGAGCCACAGGCTCCGGCATGGGCACAGCACATAGTTCATTTCCTTCAGACAGGAGAACTCCCTGAGGAACAAGAAGAAGCGGAGAAAGTAGCCCGTCAGTCTAGTATGTACCAGTTCGTCGACGATGTCCTGTACAGAAAGAGACCCAACGGTGTGAAATTGAAGTGCATTCCTCGGGAGGATGGACTAGAGCTGTTGGCAGGGATTCATGGAGGCATATGTGGCTCCCACATAGGCTCGAGAGCTCTTATCGGCAAGGCATTCCGGCAAGGCTTCTTCTGGCCTATTGCTCTCCAGGATGCAACTGCACTAGTAACCAAGTGTGAAGCGTGCTAGTTCCATTCAAAGGAACTTCATCAGCCAGCTCAAGCTCTTCAGACAATCCCTCTTTCCTGGCCCTTCTTGGTCTGGGGGCTCGACATACTGGGCCCTTTCCCCCACGCTGCCGGGGGCTTCGAGTACTTGTACGTTGCTATCGACAAGTTCACGAAGTGGCCGGAAGTGGAAGCAGTGAGAAAGGTGACAGCACAGTCAGCCGTCAAGTTCTTCAAGGGAATAGTGTGCCGGTTTGGTGTGCCGAACAGGATCATCACCGACAACGGTATGCAGTTCACGAGTCGCGCCTTCAGGCAGTACATCCAAGACCTTGGTGGCAAGATTTGCTTTGCCTCCGTCGCTCACCCGAGAAGCAACGGCCAAGCGGAGAGGGCAAATGCTGAAGTGCTGCGCGGTCTCAGGACCAGAACTTTCGACAGGCTGCGCAAGTGCGGAAGACGCTGGATTGATGAGCTGCCGACGGTTCTTTGGTCAATCAGAACGACACCAAATCGAGCTACCGGCCAGACTCCCTTCGCCCTGGTCTACGGGGCTGAAGCAGTTCTCCCCACGGAACTCATATACGGGTCACCTCGAGTGCTCGCTTATGATGAGCTCGAGCAAGAGCAGCTGCGGCAAGATGACGCTGTGCTCCTTGAGGAAGACCGTCTTCGGGCTGCTGTGCGTGCTGCACGCTACTAGCAAGCTTTGCGCCGCTATCATAGCCGCAAGGTTTACGCCCGGAGTCTTGAGGAAGGCGACCTTGTTCTTCGGCGCGTTCAGTCGGCCAAGAATTCCAACAAGTTGACGCCGAAGTGGGAAGGCCCTTATCGGGTAGTAGGAGTCACCAGGCCTGGCGCTGTCCGCCTGGAGACCGAAGATGGCGTACCAGTGAGCAACTCCTGGAATATTGAACATCTTCGTAAGTTCTACCCGTAAGGCGCGGTTGCCGGTTAGCAGCAGTTTCGCGCAGAACCTTGGGTTCTTGCCGCAGAAACGCTCCCGGCAACCACCTTTTGTACAAGTCTTGCCGATGTAGCATGTAATCCTTTCTACAAAACCAGGCGCAGACCCTGTGCATAGTTAAATAAAGCTAAGTGTTTTACAATCCTTGTCGATTTCATGTCATTTTACATGCATGCTTATCTGAGATGTTGTATTACGCTTGCTTCCGGTGAGGGCTAACGAACCGCCAAGGTTCCATATTTTCTCTTCTTTCTTTTTCTCAAAAGGATAGAAGGTTCCCTCACATGCAAGTTTGCCGGGGGGGAAGATGGTATGGATACCGACAGGCGACGTTCAAGGTTGACATCTTGCCGGAAGAAGAAGAAGAACAGCAACGAAAAGCTAAGTTGCAGAACCCTTTAAGCAGAATCTTTATTGTAAGGCTATTTCCCTTGAACGATTTCGACTTTTGTATGGTAAACCTGCACGCGATGGAACCTCATCATGATCGGTCGCGCCCTTACTCTGTTTCGAGCCCGCTCAACAAATTAGGTGGCTGCACTGAAAACGTCAAGGTTTTTTGCCGGTAGCTGCGCCTCCAGCAGGCTGCTGAAGTCCCGAACCCAGCGCTCGCGGGGGTGCGCACCGGCAAGTTCCCAGCATAAGCGTAGGGTATAGCTGTACAGAAAGAAATCAGACGAGGGAATAACATACATTAATCCAGACATGGCAAGTTATATTACATCGATAGTTGCCGCGTTTCTAACTAAAGATAAATTGTCTTTGGCATGGAGCGGTGACGACAAGATGAGAAGAGAAACAGCTAATCCCGGCGATCGCCTTCGACCCTCTTGACTTGGCTCACCCTGTCAATGATGGGCGCAACAAGCTCTTCGAGTGCCTTGACGTCCGCATCCTTCGGCAAGCGTTTGAAGACATTGGAGAGGTTGATGCCGGGGTTCTTGTGCACAACTTTGACCAGCACATCGCGGAGGACGGCCTGGCAGAGCTTGCAGGATTCGTCCGCCAGCTGGGATGTTCGGTCAGAGTGAAGCTGCTCCAAGGCTTCGATCAGATGGTCAAAGAACATGGTCAGCCTGGCGCTTGTGGACACCCTGTCGTCAGAAGAGTACCTGAAGCCTTGCAGACCCATGGTGGACAGTTGTGCGGCAAGCTTCTCCGCAACGTCGACGAGCTTCTCAGTCCAGATCTGCACGCCTGCCACATAGTCGTTGTGTGCGGCAGCAACACTCTTGAGTAGCTCCTGTTCATTGTGGAGGTCTTTGGTCAAGGTCTTCTCCCGACCCCTGGCGGTCTCAAGGGTCTCCCTCAGCGTGGTCAGCTTCTGCTCCAGACGAACGATGGATTCCTTGGCGGGGGTGAGCTGTTGAGTCTTCTCGGATGCGGCAACTTGTGCCTCCATCAAGCTCTGAAGAGCTTTGTCTCTTTCGGCTTCGAGTGTTGAGACCTTCTTGCCGTGATCCTCGAGATCAGCCTCTAGCTTCTTCACCTTCCCCTCCAGCAAGCTCTTGGCGGCCTCTGCAGCTCCGGCAGGATCGACGGCTTCCTTCAGTTTGCCGGCGTGATCTTTAGTCAGAGCTCCGAGCGTCTCCATGTGTTTCTGCTCTAGCTCCTGGGTCCGCTGCGTGACGAGTTTCTCGATCTCCTCGTCCTTGCTGCGGAGCTTGGCGGCAAGCGCCTCCTCGCGGGCAGTAAGGTCCTCTTCGTGAGCATCGAGCCCGATGCGGCGCTCCGTCAGGCGGGCTTCTGCTGCGGCGGCCTGCTGTGCAGCCTCCTCCTGTGCCTTCTCAACATCAGATTGCTTCAGGAAGAGGTCGTTCCAGTTCTCGCTCAGCTGTTCCCGAGCAGTCTTCAGCTCTTGGAAGGCCTCAGCATACCAAGCCTGCATCTCCTCGACGCGCTTTTGGAAGTCCGCCTCTGCTGCATCAACAACCGCTGCCCTGGAATCCAGTTTATCCTTCCGGGCGCGGTAGAGTGCCTGGAGCTTCTGATAGTTGTCGTGCACGACTTGGAGTAGCTGCTCTTTCGTGGGTTCACTGCTGCTGGCGGCGGCGACGACGTCTCCATCCAGAGTTTCTCCTTCCACCGACACCCCAGTGCTTGCCGTCCCTGGCATGCTGACAAACAAGTTGTCGCCGACCTTGAAGTAGCTGCTTGACGGGGGCATGTCAGATGTTGACGGTTGATCTTCACCGGCAGCTGGGGGCTTCGTGACCGGTGTAGCGCCAGGCGCTCCCGCGGCAGGAATGTCGTCGGTACGGCCATCGGTCTCCTTGCCGGTCCCCTCAGCAGACTTCTTGGCAGTCTCTTCCTGTGCGGCCTTGGCGGCCTCGTCCGCTGCGACCCTGTCGGCCTCGGTGGCAGCATCCCTGGCGGTCTCCTCGATGACGGTTTCGACATCCATGGGTTCCGCCAAGAGGAAATCTGGAAGTCCAGGAAGGGAAGCAAGGTGAGACCAAGATTGAAGTTCAAGAAGCCAAAAAGAGAGAGAAAAACAGAATAGCAAGTACTCTGAGGCGAGCGGTTTACCTGCGTCGAGCTACTGAGGAGGGTTGCCGGAGCTAGTGCTCACCGGCTCTTCTTCATCGCGGTTAAGCTCGCTTGCCGGAGGCTCATTTCTGGGCGGTGTAGTCGATGGCGGCGGCGCAGCAGGGACGGTTCCCGTTGGTGCTCCTTGTTGCCGCTCCGCTCCTGCACGCCCGGAGATGTCAGCAGTGAAGATACGCACCCCGGCACTTGCCAGCGGAAAGTGCATAACAGACTCACGCTGGGGGCTGCGCCGGGGACTGCGTAGAGGACTGCGTTGAGGGCTCGACTCCGGGCTGATGTTGATCGTTTCTGGTGCACCTGAGGTGCTCGCCGGCGGTTTGTCGCCCGTTGAGGTCTTCGCCCTCTTCGCCATCCTTTGCGCCAAGGTTTCTGCATCTCTGTGGAGACAGGCCAAAGTAAATTAGTCAAGTAAAGACGAAAATACGGGAATTACAAGGTGCGGCAAGGTCCCTACTCTTCTTCGTCAGATTCCAAGGCAGAGAGGTCGAAGACGACTTCCGCTTCGGCACCTGGACGAGGAGGTGGAGAAGGAGACCTGGCGCGCTTGGCTGCAGCGGAAGCAGTAGGTTGCTGCAACGCTGCTGCTCCAGCCGCTGGTGACGTCGTATGGGGCGCTCCCGCCGCACCAGTTTGTGCCGCGGTCGAGCGTGTCGTACGTTGCACGGGCGGTTGTTGGATCTCTTGCCGCTGCACGGCCTCGCCGGCCGCCTTCTTGCCAGGGACCTCGTCCCCTGAGGGAGGCTGACTCGCTGGGGCGCCGGAGCTGGCTTTCCGAAGAACGCGCTTTTTCTCCCCTGGAGCTGGGGGCTCCTCGTGCGGCTGCTCCTCGGTTGCGCCCTCGACGGTAGAGCCCCCGGGAACCATGCCGCTTTGCTCCCCGGCAACTTCCTCTTGCTCCGAAGAGGTCTCCTCTGGCGCCGTCTCGTCTTCACTGGTGTCTTCTCCCGTGAAGCCAAAGTCGCCGGCTTCTGCGGCAAGTTTTGCCTCTTCCACCCTGCTGGCAATGTAAGCTATTTCTCCCTCAGTCGTGGGACGGATAAGGTTGGAATCTTTCCGGATGGCCCTCTCCGACAAGTTGTCAAAGAACTCTTGCACTTGCTCTGGAGGCGGCTCTACCCAAGTCCCGTCAAGGCCGTGGGCGTTGCACACTGGCATCATAGCAATGATGGAGCTCAGGGCAGAGTTGTTGCACAGAGGGACAATTCCAGACGGCAACGTGTGCCTCCCGTCAGGCCTGAACAGCTTGTGGCAGAGATACATGTGCTGCAAGACCGTGAAATTGTGATTCAAGCCAGGGCGCAGCCTCATGATATCTGCTGCGTTCTTGAAGTCCCAGGCTGGTCTCCCCTTATTGTGCAGAGGGGCCGATGCGCCGGCAAACGAAATTTGCGCCAACCATTTCAATCGTGAGCCCGGCAACCTTCAGGCGGTGGATCCTGGTGATTGCAATCGTGAGCTTCTCGTCTTCAGGGTCGAGGTCGCTCCAATTCTCACCACGGGCCACCTTCCTTTGCCGGGGCACGCAGAACGGCTGGGGATCTTCCTGCTGAATCCAGCACCACTCAGATCGCCACTCCTCCCACTTCTTGCGGTAGAGACCCCCTGGGTATATATCCTTGTTCCGTGCCCTTGGAATCCAAGTGATAGATCCAGAAAGGGCGTCTCCTGCCTCGATGCGGGGGATGAAGTAGTGGCGGAAGAGGGCTGTGTTGGGGACCACTCTGGCAAAGTTTTCGCAAAGATGCGCAAAGACAGACATGCACATTACGGCGTTCGGCGTAAAATCCAAAAGGCGGAACCCGTACATGTACATGATGTCGACGAAGAAGTCGGAAAAAGGAGGACAGAGTCCGCAGTAAAAATAAGCGGCGAAGAAAGGGTATCTATTCGCGCCGCCCCCGGCGAAAGCCGAAAGCGTGCGAGTTTTGGGATGGCCATTTGTCTCCTTCCCCCATACGCACCTGTACTGAGTAATCAAGGTGCGCCCGTCAAGCGTCGGGTCGAAGACGCCGCGCTCTCTCCGCATCCGCACCAGATCCCCTTCATCTGCTCCTGCGGCTGAGCCGGCGGCTTTCGCCATTTTGCCCTTGCCTGCTTTGGGCGGCATGGCGGCAGTGGAAGCAGAGTCCGAAGGTGGCGAGGGTGTGCGAGTGGCGGAAGAATGGAGGAGGCTCAGTTTCAGGCTCAAGGAGGAAGACGACGGCGGTTCCTAGATTGAAGAAGAGGTAAATGAGCAGTGCCACTGCGGTTTCCTTTTTATGGGGAAGGAGCGGAGGCTGCGGTTATTCCGCGCACGTCCCCCACGTTCCGCATTCAACACACATCATGGGAGGGCGCAGTAAATGAGAAGATTATGAAAGTAACTCCTGCAACGCGTGCCCGTGCACTGTTTTGGGCCTAGCCCAACAACGCCTCGCACCCGTGTATGGCCTAGGCCCGGGGGCTCCTGTCGGTGTACTAAAGATCGGGTCCTTTAGTACCCCATACTTGTGCACGGACAGTTGTAGCCATACCTGCGGCAAGGCCTACCGGAGGACGGCTGGAGACAGATGCGAGATATCAAGAAGGCGTTAAAGCTGAAGATCAGAAGACCGAAGGCTGGGCACCCGGAAAGATCTTGCCGGACTGGCCCGTCAAGCCCCAGCAAGATCAGCCCCCGGCAAGATCCCACCGCTTCAGCACAGTGCCGCCGCTCCAGCGCAGCGACCAGCCTATCGTTTAGGGCTTGTCCTCCTGGTTGCGTGTCACGGCGCTAGCCGCAGAAGGGGTTAAGCGGTGCTGATGGGACGAGTCCTTCTTCCCATCCCCAAGAAAGGCAGGGACACCTGTTCAGAGCATTGAATGCATCTTGTCCTGAGACGCTTGTCCTAGGATGTTTGTCCTAGGGCGTCAGTAGTAATCATGAGATACTGGTAATCATGAGATATTGTAGATACTTTACACCTCTAGTACTTCGCCACTATTGGAGACCCCTTAGGCATATAAAAGGAGGCCCAACGCGTAGCTACAGAGGAGAGGGGTAGGGAGGAGGAGACATTGGACCCGTTCTGCATGCATAGCTACTACTGTAGCTCCCGGAACTTGGCCAAGAACATCCACAGTAATACAACCAAGCAGGAGTAGGGTTTTACGCTTCCGAGCGGCCCGAACCTGGGTAAAATCCCCTCGCGCTGATCGTCAGTTCCGCTCTTTGTGCTGTCCTTTCTCCCCTGCCGAACCGTAAAGGGATCCTTTGGTCCCATAGGTGTTCGTTTCCCCGAGACAGTCTAGTCTGTAATATAACCATTCGTCTGTGACTCTAAAAATTCTGAAAAATTGTGAAAACGTAAATAATTTGTGTAGAAATACTGTGTCAAAATTTCAGCTCAATATCACGCTCCAGTAAAAAATGAAAATTCGAACACTGGAGGAAAAGTTTCTGTTTTAGATTCAGCATTGTTTCTACTCATCTTATGAATCATCTTAAAGGTTCTACTTGGCACAAACACTAAATAAAACATAAAAACAGAATCATAACAGAGGCATAATTGTATCAACACTCAAAAACAAAAAGGAAAAGAAAAAAGTAAATTTATTCATTGGGTTGCCTCTCAACAAGCGCTATCGTTTTACGCCCCTAGCTAGGCATAACGCGTTGTTTCAAGTATTGTCATCTTTGGTTTTTGATCCATAGGATGCTCTCATGATTGATTCATATGATGGCTTAATTCTTGTTCTAGGGAAGTGTTCCATACCCTTTCTTAGTGGAAACTGAAAACTAATATTGTCTTCTTTCATATCAATCACGACACCTATGCTGCGTAAAAACGGTCTACCAAGTATAATGGGACAAGACGGATTGCAATCAATATCAAGAACAATAAAATCTATGGGCACATAGTTACTATTTGCAAGAATAAGAACATCATTAATTCTTCCCAAATGTTTTTTAATAGTAGAATCCGCCAAGTGCAAATTAAGAGAACATTCTTCAATATTGGTGAGACCAAGCACATCACATAAAGCAAAGCACTCATAATTTTATTCTTGACCTTAATGGTAGGTTGCCTCTCATCATGTAATTTTCTAGGAATAGAAATCTCCAACTCCGACTTTTCTTCAAAAGATTTCATCATGGCATCAACAAATATGATTAGTAAAAGCTTTATTTTGCTCATAAGCATGGGGTGAATTCAACATGGATTGCAGAAAAGAAATACATTCAATCAAAGAGCAACTATCATAATTAAAGTCTTTGCAATCCAAAATAGTGGGCACATCACTAGTTAAAGTTTTGACCTCTTCAAACCCACTTTCATCAATTTTTCATCAAGATTTTCACCCTTCAAATTATTGGGACGCCTTCTAGCTAAAGTTGACTCTACTTCAGTCCCTTTATCTTCAATCTTAATATTACTAAACAAGGAATCAATATAAGAAACACCAATCACTTTAAGATCTTCATCATTTTTCTGAAAGCAATCGCTAGAAAACGACTTTTCTAAGAATTCTCTTCTAGCTCTAAGCATAGCGGTTCTTTTCATACTTTCATCCATAGAGACATATAAAGATTTAATTGATTCATCAATCTTAGGTGCAAAATCTTTCAACTTGCGATTTTCTACATCATGAGAAATTGTATCAATGCTTCTAGACATATCATCAATCTTATTCAACTTTTCTTATATCGTAGTATTGAAAGCTTTTTGCGCATTGATAAATTCTTTAATATAACTCTCAATATCAGAGGTGTTCCTATTATTATTGTAAGAATAATTTCCATAGGAATTACCATAATTATTAGAGGAATTTCCAGGAAAAGGCCTAGGATTAAAATTACCTCTATAAGCATTGTTATTGAAATTGTTTCGCGAGACAAAGTTCACATCTACAGAATCACTATTTTGCTCGATCAAGGTAGACAAAGGCACTTCATTAAGATCAATAGGAGCATTTTTACTAGCAACCAACTTCATCAAAGCATCAACCTTATCACTCAAAGTACTAATTTCTTCAACCGAATTAACTTTTTTACTAGTAGGTGCTCTTTCGGTATGCCATTGTGAATAATTTGCCATAATATTGTCTAGCAATTTAGTAGCTTCACCCAAAGTAATTTCCATAAAAGTAATACCTGCGGCGGAATCTAAAAGATTTCTAGAGACAAAATTCAGTCCCGCATAAAAATTTTGTATGATCATCCAAAGATTTAAGCCATGAGTAGGACAATTTCTTAGCAGCAATTTCATTCTTTCCCAAGATTGTGCAACATGTTCATGCTCAAGTTGCTTAAAATTCATGATTTGTGTCTTAAGGGAAATAATTTTCACGGGCGAAAAATACTTAGTAATAAAAGCATCCTTGCACTTATTCCAACAATCGATACTATTGCGAGGCAAAGAAGAAAACCAAATTTTTGCACGATCTCGCAAGGAAAAAGGAAATAATTTCAACTTCACTATATCATTTTCCACATCTTTTTTCTTTTGCATATCACACAATTCTACGAATGTGTTTAGATTGGACGCGGCATCCTCATTAGGATTACCGGCAAAATGATCTTTCAAGACAAGATTCAACAAAGCGGCATTAATATCACAAGCCTTCGCACTAGTGGCGGGAGGAGCAATCGGAGTACTAATAAAATCATTGTTATTAGTATTGGAAAAATCACACAACTTGGTGTTTTCTTGAGTCATCATGACTACGCAAACAAGATTGCAAGCAAGCAAGAGATCTGACGAGAAAAAGGCAAAAGGAAAAGAGGGCGAATAAAATGGCAAATTGGGTGAAGTGGGGGAGAGGAAAACGAGAGGAAAATGGCAAATAATGTAATTGCAAGGAGATGAGATTTGTGATTAGGAACCTGGTAGATGATGATGGTGTCTCCTCAGCGCCAGAGATTGGCACGTAGAAGAGACCGCTTCCTCCCCGGCAACGGCGCCAGAAATTTCTTTGACGTGGCTTGAGACTGCGTCGGTATTTCCCCAAACAGGAAGGGATGATGCAGTAACTATTTCCCTCAGTTATGAAACCAAGGTATTGAACCAGTAGGAGGATCGCCACCACCTAATAAACAACACCAGCACACAAAGAACAAATACTTGCAACCCGACGCGAACGAGAGGTTGTCAATCTCTCTACGTTAAAAAGATAGATTAGCTAGTGATAGATTGGACATATAGATCTCTCAAGAAGACAAAATAAAAAGAGCAAATAAAAAGTGCAGCAATATATTTTTGGGTTTTTGGAATAATAGATCTGAAAACAAAAGCGGCAAAAAGATAGATCGGAAAGCAATACGTTGGAAAAGTAGACCCGGGGGCCGTAGGTTTCACTAGTGGCTTCTCTCATGAGTATAGCACACGGTGGGTGAACAAATTACTGTTGGGAAATTGATAGAAGATCAAATAATAATGACGATATCCAAGGCGATGATCATTATATAGGCATCACGTCCAAGATAAGTAGACCAACTCCTGCCTGCATCTACTACTATTACTCCACACATCGACCGCTATCCAGCATGCATCTAGTGTATTAAGTTCATGGAAAAACGGAGTAATGCAATAAGAACGATGACATGATGTAGAAAAGATCTATTCATGTAGGAATAGACCCCATCTTGTTATCCTTAATAGCAACGATACATGCGTGCCTCGCTGCCCCTTGTACCACTTGGACAGGACACCGCAAGATCGAACCCATCACAAAGCACATCTTCCCGTGGCAAGAAAAATCGATCTAGGTGGCCTAACTAAACCAAAGATTCGAAGAAGAAATACGAGACTATAAGTAATCATGCATATAAGATATCAAAGAAGACTCAAATAATATTCATGGATAGAAACTTATCATGAAATCAAAATTCATCGGATCCCAACAAACACACCGCAAAAGTTTACATCCAATTGATCTCCAAATGGCCATTGTATTGAGAATCAAAAGAGAGAGAGAAAGCCATGTAGCTACTGCCTACGGACCCGTAGGTCTATGGTGGACTACTCACACATCATCGGACAGGCACCAATGAGGATGATGAACCCCTCCGTGATGGTGTTAGATTGGATCTCAAGGTTCTGGAACTTGCGGTGGCTGGATGTGTTTTTCGTCGACTCCCCTAGGGTTTCTGGAATATTTGGGAATTTATAGGCATTAGAGGTGGTGGAGAGGGGCCCCGAGGAGGGAACAACCCATCTGGGCGCGCTTGGGGCCTCTAGCGTGCCCTGGTGGGTAGTGGTCTCCACGGCCCACCTCTCCAGCACTTCTTTGGCCCACTGTGTGTCTTCCGGTCCAAAAAAAATCTCCAAAAAGTTTCGCCGCGATTGAACTCCGTTTGGTACTGATATTCTACAAAGTAAAAAACAAGCAAAAACAGCAACTAGCACTTTGGCACTATGTCAATAGGTTAGTCCCAAAAAATGATATAAAGTTGCTATAAATTGATTGTAAAACATCCAAGAATGATAATATAACAGCATGGAAGACGCAAAAATTATAGATACGTTGGAGACGTATGAGTCATTATTCTCGGCTTTGAAGACCGAATAGGAGTTCTCTCAAATCTTTGCTCATTCCCTTGAAGATTCGTGGTTCAAGCTTCATGCTATCCTCTCGAATTGTTTTAATCATGAGTAATCCCTTCCATATCTATCCGGAGCATTTCAGAGTTGTTTTCATTTCTCGATCCTCCGAAGGCCATCATTCCAGAAGATTTCTTCGTCCTCAGCTTTTAGCTTTCGTTCTCAAATTCTTCTCAATTGTTGTCCCTTCGTTCGTATCTCAATTATTCCGGTGCTTCGTTCAAGTCTTCTGCTAGACGGATCATGATCTTTTCGTTCTCTAGTATCTCCATTCATCTGAAGTATTCCCTCTTTCGTTGTCAATTTCTTACTGGCGTTTCGTTGAAGACTTCTTCAAGTTTGTGCTCTATCTCTCTTTTCAATCTTTTTCAAGAAGAATAAGTAGTATGCATAATCCGTTGCTTGTCATCAATTTAACTTGGTGAAGTATAAACATAACATCATTTTTATTCTTGTTCCTTGAGAGGTGATTCTATTCCTTCGTCCAGAGGTTGTTCATGATGTCAATTTTTTATCCCAAATGCTTCATCTTTTCTTTTCGGAATTCAAATGTTCTCAAGTATCTGTTCGCGAAGTTCCATCCAAATTTTGCAAGGTCTTAATCTTATTCTTTTCAACCTTCATTAATGGTGATCATTCTTTTGTTCCGGAGGTTGCTCTCTTCAATACATCATTTCATTTGGTCAAGATCATGTTCTTTCCTTGCATATCCATTTAACCGGACTGTTGTGTCCCCTTTCAAGTGCTTTCTATCTTATCAAGTTTTGCCTCTCTTTTCGACCGAAGTGCTGCCCAAATTTCTTCTGAATTCTTGCTTGTTCCACATGTCATTCTTCATCTCCTTGAAACCTTCAAAGATTTATGGTTTCAGTCATTTGTCAAAGATGCAACTAAGTTTTACCTCTTCTCTTTCTCTTCCTCTTTTCATTCTAAGATCTCGGGTCGAGATGTCTTGTTAGTGGAGGAGAGTTGTAACAGGCCGAGACCGATGCTCCAGAAGATTCCCCTTTCATTCCTTGGTCATCATATGATTCGTTGGTTGTTGCATTCATCATCGCATCATCTGCATTGCATCGGCACTCCGTTGCCGTCATTTTTTTCAAAAGATGCATCCGTTCGAAGTTGCCGGTTCTCTCCGTTTTGTCGTTGACCGTTTTGAGTCTAACCACACACGCACGTGCCCGCGGCATCGGTAAGATATTGTTTTTAGAAGTGCGTATAAAACTTTCTTGGATTGGGACGAAAGTTGGCGTGTGGCCTTGTTTTATTGTAGGTAGACCTCCTACCAAATTTCGTCGCAATCGGAGGTCGTTGGATACCTGAACGGTCAACCGTAGCGGCACTGTCATTGGTTTAGTTGTCGGACATTTTTCGGTTTTAAAATCATGCCACGGGCCACGAAACTTCCCTCTCATCCCAGTCCAAGGCCTTCTACACAGCCCAACCAGCCCATCCTAACCATTCCCTGCGACCGGAGCCTTCTGATCGCGATCGGAGGGCTTGAAACGTTGCAAAACCCCTAACCCTAGCCCCCTTGCTATATATAGAGGCCTCCCTTGCCATTTTTGGAAGCCCTAGCCACCCCTAACCTCCAGCCGTCGCCTCCCACATCAAAATCCGCACTGGACGAACCTGCCTCTGCCACATGGCAAGCTGCCGCCGCCACCCAGCCGCCGTAGCCGCCCCCACGGCCAATGGGCGCCTGCCACGTCGCCCTCCACAGCGCCCCTGTTCCCCTCCAGCGCCGCGTGGCCTTCCGGGCCTGAGAGCGGCCCGCAAAGCCCGAACCGCCGCCCCCCTCGCTCCAGATCTGGAGAGGAGCTCCCGATCCAGAGCCCTGTCGCCCAGTGTCTTCCCGCGCCGGCCGACCGCCGGAGCTCCGACAAGCGCCGCCGGCGAGCAGCCCCGCCGGAGAAGCAGGTCGACCCCGCCGGACCTCCTTCTACCGTTCTGCTCTCTCTCCCTAACCTCTCTCTGTCCCTCTGAACCAGGAACTCCCCATCGATGGCCACTGCCTTGAGGTCCCGCTGCACCGGATCCAACCTCCCCTCGCCGGAGAACGTCGTACCGCGCCTGGATCTACCCGTTCTGACCCCGATCCACGACTCTCGGAGCACCAAGCCGCCGTCGTTCGCTGCCTCCTAGTGCCACGATGGCCTCCTGGTCCTCTACTTCGAGCGTGAGGGAGGGAAAGCTGCGCCCGTTGATCGATTTCCAGCCTCCCCGTCGTGCGCCAGGTGGGCCACGCACTAGCCATCTGCCAAGGCCCAGCGCGCCTCCTCCAACCCATCACCGAACGGGCTTGGCCCATGAGTGAGCTCCCCGTCGCCCCGCTATCCTCCACCGCATGCGCTTTGTAACTATATTGTGCCTAGTGAACTACTGTAGATTCGGTCCATGTAACGTTTTTTTTTGCAGAACGATTTATCTAATTCTCCACAGAAAACCTGTTTTACTGAAAAACGACATGTTTTTAAAATGACTATATATAGATAACCGTGCATCGCATACAAAAACTTTATATATGAAATATGTTCAGAATTTTGTGTAGTTTAACAATTTGCAACTTTCAAGCATGTTTAAAATGTTGTTTTCTTGGAGTTTGCATAACTGTCATGATTTTGCATTGCGCATTATCATTTAACCGTGCATCTGAATTAATCATAACCATATATGTAAAATATTTTGATTAATTATGACCCATTTTCATGCATGATAAAAATGTTTAATGTGATGGTTGCATTTAATTTGCATACATGACATGCTAAAGCGGTTTATGTCCTAATCTCGCATAAATGTTGTGTCATTTGTTTTATGGGAAAACCCACTTATGATATATGATTTTGGGGTAGAAAAATCCATAGAATTTATCTGTGTATTTAGTTTTGTCATTTGAGCAAATTTGTGTGCATGTTATTTTGCTATGGTGCCCTTTTGTTTATTTTGTGTGATTTATTCCATGCATGATATGAATTATTGTTGAACATGAAATATGCCCTTGGACATGTGTGCTAGGCCTTGATATTTTTGGTTGCTATAGAAATGCATGTTTAGGTGTTATCTTCTTGTTGCCAACATGACATAAAGATGTTGCTGTTTTGAGGGATCTAGATAATTCTAAGTCTGAAACTGTTATTTTGTTGTCATGTTGCCATGTGATTTGCTAGTGTTTTAGGACTCTTTTGTTGTTGCCACCATGGAGTCTTTTGTTAAGCATGTTATGCTCCGCCATGTTTTGCCATTTGTTATCATGTAGAGGTCTTGCATCCTAATTAATTCTGCTGTCAAACATGTCAATCTGTTAAAAATTGCTGCTCATGTCTACTCTAATTTTCACTAAGTCTGAGAATCTGGTTATTTCAAAATGCCATGTTGTGTTGATGTTTGCCATGATTCTGTGCATAATTTGATGTTGCCATAATGGAATGAATTGTAGCGCATCATGTTCTATACCTTGCTGTTAAATTTCATGGCATGATATGCCCTGTAGCATATAGTTACGTTTCTACCAATATTCCTCTATGGAAAACTGCTCTGCTAAAAAACTGTTATTTTCACCAAGTCCTAATCTGTTATATTTTATTGCCGTCTTGCGAGATTATTTTCTAGTGATCGATGCTTCTAATCAATTTGTTGTGATGATATGAATTGTTGAGCATCATGTAGGCTACAGCCCATTGTCTTGTTGGTGCATTGTAGAATCGTGTAGCTTATTGTTTTCATGTGTGCAAAATACCATGTCGCTGTTTTGGGCAGATTATGTCTATAACTTGTGTCGCTTGTTGTTGAACCGTAGCTCCGCTTTGAACATGTTGCATATGAAACTTGCTTAGAATTCCATGTAGTTTCATAATATCTTATCGCATCCATGTTTTGAAATGCGTGTGGTTGTCATTTTCATGCATTTTTGCATTCATGGCATATCATCTTTTGTCTGTCATATCTTCTAGACCGTAGCTCCGTTTTAAACGTTCTATATATGTAAATCGCCTAGAATGACATGTAGAATCACATGGTGCATTTTGTTTCCCTGTTTAACAAATATAAAACATGCTTAGTTCAGATCTGTACCAATTTTGAAATTAACGTGTGGGGTTGTTTTGGAAATGCTATATGTTGTTTCCGGCCTCATTTAAAGTTGCCTAAATATCCAGTTTATTATGCTTCACCTCTTCCCATGTTTAACAACATTTAAAATTTTCATGGACTCGATCTTCTTCCAAGCGGGGTCTCAGGCAAGATGACCTTTTCCTTGGATACCACTACCATCATTGCCATGGTAGTTGTCTCGTTTCTATCGATATGTCTCGCTACCTACCCCTTGTTTGTTAAGCCTCTCAAAATGCCATGATAAGCCTCTAACCCCTCCACATCCCAGCAAACCATTGTTTAGCTATGTTACCGCTTGCTCAACCCTTCTTATAGCATTGCTATTTGCAGGTGCAAGTTGTTCCATGTGCCAAAATGGATATCCTTTTTGATATATCACATTATTATTGCTATTTAATTTAATGCACATATATACTTGGTAAAAGGTGGAAGGCTTGGCCTTTTGCTCGGTGTTTTGTTCCACTTTTGCCGCCCTAGTTACTTGTGTACCGGTGTTATGTTCCATATTGAGCGCTCCTAACATGCTCGGGGTTGTTATGGGGACCCCCTTGATTTTTGTTTTGGGATAATACACTTCTGGCAAGGACCAACATTGGTACTACATTTTCCTAATAACTAATAAAATGCATAGGGACCCACCGGCACCCGCGGATAATTAATCAACAACCCGGACCAGTGCTCCTCATGAGTGTTGGTCCAAAATAGAGCACTGTGCGGGGCCAACCCGGGGCAACTCGGGATATTTCTATCAGGCCACTGTACGCGTAGCTCATCCGCCATGCCCTGAGAACGAGATACACGGCTCCTATCGGGATTGTCGGCACGTCGGGCGGTCTTGCTGGATTTGTTTTACCTTTCTCGAACATCTTGTGCGTGGGATTTTGAGGACACTTCGGGCTATCTCGAGGTTGAGATTTTCCATCCGGATTCCGCAAATACTACGGGTTATCCCGCGATTGAGGAATTCCAAAGCAGGTTGTGGTTAGTTTGTGATGGATGAGTTGGAGCACCCCTGCAGGATTAAATCTTTCATGAGAGCCGTGCCCGCGGTTATGTGGCAACATCCGGTCATAGAAAACTTGAAGTAAACTCTAATAAAATACACCAACTGTGTGCGTAACCGTGATTGTCCCTTCTCGTGAATTTCTGATCCGGGAGAGAACACGGTGGGGTTATGTTTGACCATAAGTAGGTGTTTAGGATCACTTAGTGATCATTATTAGTTCACGTCCGTTTATGCGGCGATCACCCCCCTTATTCTTTTACTGGTAAGTTAGCCTCTTAAATAAAAGCTTAGTGCTTGCTGCAGCCTCACCGCTTAACCATATATCACCCATTAAGCTTTGCTAGTCTTGATACCCTTGAAATGAGATTGCTGAGTCCCTGTGGCTCACAGATTACTACAACAACAGTTGCAGGTACAGGTGACGCGATGCCTTGACCTGAGAGCGATGCTTGTTTGATTTGGAGTTCTTCTTCTTCACCATCGATCTAGGATGGGTTCCAGGCCGGCAGCCTGGGATAGCAAGGGTGGATGTCATTTTATCGTTTGATTTCGTCCGTAGTCAGACCCTGCTCTTGTGTCTGATGATTGAATATGTTGTTGTATTGATGTGATCTTGATTTAGCTTGTGGCGAGTGACGGTGTCCTGGACTAGAGGGTACTCACCACGTCGTCTCCCGACCAGTGGGTCAGGCCGAGGACCCCCAAGGCGATTCACTAATGGGCCAGTTCGGAGAGCCCATGATGCATACAAGGGAGATTCCACAAGACTTGGCGCACAAGACAAGGACTCCTCTAAACCCTAGGCCTACGGTGCATTATATAAACCGAGGCCAGGCTAGTCAATAGACAATCTCAATCTCATATTCATTACAAAAATCTCGTGGTAGATACCTGTACTATGTACTATCCCCATATCAATACAATCAAAAGCAGGACGTAGGGTATTATCTCCTTGAGAGAGCCCGGACCTGGGTAAAATCCTGTGTCCATGTTACCATCGCTCCAAGACGCCTAGCTTAGGACCCCTACTACGAGATATGCCGGATTTGACACCGACATTGGTGCTTTCATTGAGAGTCTGTTGGGTAATCGCCGCGGTGCGATCGGAATTCAGATCGGCTCCATCGCAATCTACGCGTCGGAACCGAGCTACATCGTCAACGTCGGCATCTTCGTCGCCAGCTTGACTGGTCACCTCGGCTAGGCCGAGGACTGCGCGCCACGTCGGATCATCTAGATCAGACGGGTGTCTTCATCAACATCAACTCCAATCTCAACCAAGATCATGGAAGAATCCTCCATGGTGGTCGGGGGCTCAACGTCAACATTGCCCTCGCGCGATCATGCAGTTTTTCTGGAAAGCAAATTTGTATTCGTCGTCCCCGCCTCCTCGAGTGTCGCTTTGACGATTGCTTCAGTGGAATTGTGCGAAATTGAGTCTAGAATAACCCTGAAAAATTTCGTCGCGTTCCGGTGGAGTAATCTCCGGCGATCTACAATATACCGAAGCCCTGTCAAACCTGGACGTGAATCTAGACGACTTTAGGGCGATCCTTTGGAAGATCCAACCGTTGATCCTTTGGAAGATCTAACCGTTGATCCGCTGCGGAATTCCTACATCGACAACGCCTCAAAATTTCAGCTCGATCCGACCGTTCAAACTCCGGGAACGACCCGATAAGTGCGTCAATTTTCGGATCTGTTTCCTATGCGAAAACGAATCCGACCCGAATTCATCTTTCTTCATTAACGGGATATTGGACATCCTTCTTAAAGGAATATTTTTTTAGGGTATTGTGTTGTTCTCAAACACGTGCCCACAAATTTTAAGTCTTTTTTGAGGCGATTTTTACCGTCGTGCCAATCTCAAACCGGCCCGACAACATTGCTCCACGGCTGCCGACCGACGCTAGATCGTCGCTTCGTCCAGCCGTGGTCAACCTCTTCAGATTCATCACCTCGGCAAGCCAACCAAGAGTTCGGCAACCCAACCAAGAGTTCGGCAACCCGACCAAGAGTTCGGCATCTTCGCCCCACGGATTGCACGGGGCTAGCACACCGGAATCGCCGCGCGGTCACTTCATCAAGCTGGCATCGACGGCGTCACAAATTTTGACCTGCGTTAGCACCGACGTGCCGCCTTTTCTTCAAGCTAATAACCACTACATCGACCTGCTTTAACACATCGGCTGACATGGAAGCTCCTGCATCTCTCTGCCGATCTGCTCCAACACCCCGGCTAGACCGGGGGCTTCTCCATCTCTTCATCAAGCTGCTCTGGGGACTTCGGCATCACCAGCCGAGCACTTTCGTCTCCTCGGCTGGACCTGGGGCTTCGCGTCATCATATCGGCCGTGCTGCATCGCCACTTCATCAAGCCAAGCTTTCCGCCCGGGCACGTCGGGACCAGCTTGGGGGCTGGGACCACGACCCGCCGCAAGCTCGGACCACGTCATCAACACCCAGCACATTAATCAGCTAAGTCGCTTTCATGCTCAACTTTTTTCAATTTTCAATTTTTGTTCGGTTCGATCAAGCCTTATATTTATGTTAAATAAAAAAGTTTGTTTGTTAAAAACACTTCCTTTTCCCATGATAACTGGGGGCTTCGCCGTCACGCTGCCGAACTATTCTGTCTCGTCGGCTGGACCGGGGGCTTCGCCTCGTCGCAGCAACCGTGTTGCACCGCCACGTCTCAACTGGAGCTCTTCGCTCGATTACCTCAGGCTTGGGGGCTGGGAACTCGGCCAGGCCGAGGACTATGTCTCGATCCCGCCACAACCCCGGACTGCACGAAGCATATTAACAAGCTAAGTCATTTTCGTGCTTAGCTCTCTTTGAAATTTTATTTTCTGTTCGGTTCAACCAAACATTATATTTTTTTGTTAAACAACAAAAAATTGTTTGTTAAATACTTTGTTTGTTAAAAATTTCTTTACCCGATTTAACCGGGGGCTCTTTAATTTGTATGAGCTATTTTATAATAAATGTGTTTTCTTCTTGATCGTTCCAAAGTCTTTTTCTACTACTCCTTTTTTCGACACTAGTGTGTGGTCAATAGCCGGATAGCCTGGTTTATTTCTAAAGCCGCTCGAGTTTAGTTCGCTAAACAGGTCTCGGAGAAACATTCCGCCTTCGAGATATGGAGGTTGAAGCCAAAGGCTGGCCCGCTTGGAGCCCGGAGATCGGATGTATCATGTTAAAGCACGACCGAAGCACATATTAATTTTAAGACCAGTTTCGGATTGGCACAATTTTCTTTTATCTAAACATAAAGTTTTTTGCATAAATTTTGTTTTTTCCGAGCATAACTCTCGCAGTACACTTTTAAAGCATCGGCAATATCAACAGGGGGCTACGACTAGAGCCGAACCCACCAAAAGCCAAGGCACTCCGAGGGGTCCTCGGCAAAACATTATCGGATATTGCTTTATATGCACCAGTTTCGAATTGTGTCTTCGGTCAATAGTTGGGTTGCCCGGCTCCTGTGCTTGCCTCCTACGTTCCGCTTTGTTCGGCTAGGAGTGCAAAGGGAGAACCACTGCGATTGTACTTCTGGTTTAACTGGTCAAGTACCTCAGTGGAGAAAGCCGAAAACTGACTGTCACAATGAGCATAAACTGGTCGGCGATCCGATGACTATATTAAACAACGGCCCTTTCATAAAATTGGCCGGAGTGTTAACGGCTTGACCTCGGCTGACGCCGAACACTAACCGGGGGCTAGTAACTGGCATCCCAAACTTTAAGCTTCCATGACCAAGTGAAAGTTATAAAGCCTAGATATCTGATTGCCTCGTTTCCACTAACACAACCAGCCCCGGGCACCGAGACGTCGGCTAAGGGTCGTCTTGTTACTGCGGAAACACCCTGCGTAGCATCTACGAAGGGGTAGAAGCAGACGATGGGCCACTCTCAAATGATAAATGGTCACAAAGGAGTCAAAATAGCATATAGCATAAAAGCATTTGTATTCAATATACGAGTGCTGCCTTCCGTAATCATCGTTATGAAGCCATAAATATGCATCAATTTGACTTGAGATTTTGGCCAAGCTGGGTTGCCTGGCTCCTGTGCTTATCCCCTACGTTCCCGATTGTTCGGCTATGGGGTAAAGGGAGCACCTCTGCGATTGTTACTTTCGGGTCATCCGTGTTAGTACCTCAGACTGGGTGAAGCCGAAAGCTAGCCATCTTAAGAATATAATTAGTAGGCAACGACGAAAGTGGAAATTTAGGTTCACTAAGGACCATAGAGTTCGGAAACTTTCCCTGAACTAAATCCTCAATATTTTCCTCCCACATTGATCGGAGTTGAATTTTCACGATCATGGTCAACATGATAGCCTGGGAAAAGGAACTTATAAAGGAACTATTTTTCCAAGAAGATGTTTCTTATGTTAAATAGTAATATAACATATCTCTCCGCGTACCTTTGTTTATAAAACCATATGGCCGGATTGCCTTGTTTGCCGTAAATCTTTGCCCTCATAAAGGCTTTATAAAGTAGGACAAACACTCGTCGGCTACTGGCCGAGGAGGTTGAAGCCGATGGTCGGTCCACAATGTCTTGTACAATGCGGATCCGAGCATTAATGATGTAAAGTACTTGGATACATAGAATCATTACACATAAATTGTGTCAAACGTAACAAAGTTTGTGTCACATAAATATTGATCCTTAATTTGACCACCCGTGCCCAAATTAAGGCTCAGTGGCTACTGCACTACCTATTCAATGCAGCAAATTCAAAGTGCAATACTGTTTCCATAGAGAATCGATCCTCGGGTTGGTCGGCCGCACCCAACCTGAGTCTGGGAAACTAGGCGCACCGCGTTTCTATTCCTATGTATGCTGCCGAGCAAGGACTTGATTCTTATGCCAATTTTGCAAATCGACCTAAGTCTCAGGGGCTACTGGGATTAGTGGTTTTCTTTTATCCTTCAGGTGCATCATGGGTTTTAGACCGACACGCACCTTGCGGGCTTCTGGCTATATATCTCGGCAGAGAATAATCCTACGGTCGGGGTGGTGCACCTCCTCGGAAGCAGTCCGGCAGAAAGCTCGAGCGCAAGTGGCTGGCTCCATAGAGGGCATTTCCGGCATTAAGCTTGGCTGAATTCCTTCATTTTTTTTAAAAGACCGAGGTAATTTATGAGACCTCGGACGCTGATCATCGTTGGAGCTCAGAAGCAGTCCGACATAAAGCTCAGATGCGAATGGCTGGCTCCATAAAATTCTATTCCAGCATTTAAGCTCGGATTGACTCCTTCAACTTTTCAGATTCCGAGGTAATCTATGACACCTCGGAAGCCGACCAGCGTTGGAGCTCGGATGTAGACCGGCGTTGGAGCTCGACTGCAAAAAGATACCTCGGATACAGTTCAGCGTTGGAGCTTGGATGCAAGAGGACACCTCGGATGCAGTTCGGCATTGGAGCTTGGATGCAAGAGGACACCGCCACATGGGAAGCACTTAAAACCCGAGATGTGGCATAAAAAATAACAAGGCATTGATAATGGCCGAGAACTTAAAGGGGCTCCTCGGATGCCCGACGTGTGAACTCATCGGCGATCCTAAGATCGGAGATGGGAAGATTTGTTGAACCAGTTTTCAAGACCGATGGCTGAAGATGAAGAATAGTTCGGAAAAACCGAGGAGCGTCCCGAACTTGAAGACTAGTTCAGGGGGCTACTGACGGTTTCCTAGACTAGGGGGTACTCACCACGTCGTCTGCCGACCAGTGGGTCGGGCCGAGGACCCCCAGGGCGATTCACTAATGGGCCAGTTCGGAGAGCCCATGATGCATACAAGGGAGATTCCACAAGACTTGGCGCACAAGACAAGGACTCCTCTAAACTCTAGGCCTACGGTGGATTATATAAACCGAGGCCAGGCTAGTCAATAGACAATCTCAATCTCATATTCATTACAAAAATCTCGTGGTAGATACCTGTACAATGTACTATCCCCATATCAAAACAATCAAAAGCAGGACGTAGGGTATTATCTCCTTGAGAGAGCCCGAACCTGGGTAAAATCCTGTGTCCATTTTACCATCGCTCCAAGGCGCCTAGCTTAGGACCCCTACTACGAGATATGCCGGATTTGACACCGACAGCGAGTGTAAGCCAATTCCATATACTCATCTCTTCTTTACATATACTTGTAATGATATCCATTCTTGCGAAACGACGAGATGTGCTTCTATCCCTGTCGAGGCCTCGAGCCAAAATAAGGATAGGATCGCATCTTGGGCGTTACACATGTGGTGCCACCTTGTGTTTGAGTAATAAAATTGCTTCATGTCATTTAGCATCATGGCATCATATCATCATCTCAAGTTGCATCATGTTTGTTGTGTTATGTTGGTGTGAGTGTGTGGTGTGGAATCTTGTGTGCTTGGTAGCAAGAGCATTGCCTTGTGTGGAACCCCTCCCAAATTCATTTACAAAACTATGCCTAAAACCCTTTTGATAGCAATGCTAGATGTGTGTTGTTTTACTTGCTCTTCTCATCTCTAGGAAATGTTGCTCTCCTTCAGTTTAATCTGTTAAGCATTTTAAAATATTCCCTAGCCATGTCTTACTATGTTTACCTTTTAAATCTTTGCAAAAACAGATTCCTATAGCAATAATATATGAATTATTTTATTTGCTCTAAAAATGCCCAAACCATTCTCAATAAATAGTACTGAATTTTGTGAGTTCAAAACTATTTTCCTTTCTCATAGATCCTTTTCCAAACTCCCTGGCATTTCTAGTTTTGTTGTTGTTTTATTAATAAGAGAAAAACGTTTTGGTTTTTGAGAGAGAGAGAGAGAGAGCCCGGCCCGCTTGGGTTCCTGCCTTCCCTGGCCCAACAACGTCACCAAAGCCCAGCCCCCCCCCCCCCCCTCGCTGCTTCGCTCGGCGTGGTGAATCCATCGTGGACGCTGGTGCTGGTCCCACCTGTAGCGAGAGTTCCCTCGCCCTTTTCTTCCTCCATGCCCCCCTCGCTCTCACGGTAAAAAGGACAGAGCCCGCCATGGCCACGAGGGCAGAGCTCCATCGCTCGCCCCTCCTCCTATAAAGCAAGCCGCATCGCACTAGGGTTTCCGCTCCTCCCCTCCGCGCCGCCGCCGCTCGATAAGTCTGTTAGAATAAATCCGAGGCACATCGTTGATCATCCGAGGACCAAGCAATTACACGAGCACGACACCGATATTTGTTAACGAGGTTCATCGATATGGCTACATCCACGGGGCCTAACTACGGGCACTTCTCCCCATGACACCGTCACAATACTGCACTCCGGCCGCCCGGGCGACGGCTCCCCCGCGTACCTGTGCTATTATGTTGGCATAGGTTACATCGTGTGTCTACCCTCTCATTATATAAGAGGCCTAGGGGTACAGGTGTCCTACTAGGACAAGACTCCTACCTTGTCTATACACAGTCCAAATCTAAGTCCAACTATAACCTACCTTTGCACATAATATTTGACACAATTATAACAAACTCCCCCTTGGCAAATATTCTCCGCCACCTTGGATTCGTCCATGCGTCGAACCTCCATGTACATTGGACTTGAGATATGCCATGAGCACAACTGCTACTCCGAGACTCTATGTGACTCCACCTGCAACTGTAGTCCCTTCTCGTCTTCATCATAGTCAACACTCGAGCAAAATTAAGTTCCTCATTACTCTACTTTGTGCTCCCAACTTCCGGAGTATCCATTCAACGCCATCACACACCTATCACTGACCTGTATGAAAGTGAACAACTCACATATTGGATGCCACATATAAGAGTTACCTGAACTCAACATCCTCTCTCTTTCTTGACCGTCCGGTCTGAAACTTGAAGGAATTTCACCGTCGCCCTGTGTCACCCTGAGTCAAATTCGCAGTTCTCTCACCCTTTTTCCCAGATAGTCTTTGACATGTCCCACAACTATAGCACTCCACCTCCCTCTGTACTTGTCATCCGCACTTTCTCATGTGCACTGAACACCACATAATATATGGCCATGTACTCTCTCCGCTTTTGACAATTTAAGACTTTCCATCACTTTCTCAGATTCTCCATGGTCAACTCTTGTCCATCAACTAGCACCGATAGACCCAGTCACCAACTTGAATCTGGTACTCGTCAACACTGGTTCAGCACCCCCGCACACTTTGTATGACCACATGTCTCACCATCAGTGCCTTGATCTGTCGCTGTGTCCCGTGCTTACCGCATGCCTCGCCGCTATCACCGCATCGAGCCTATGCTGTCCTGGTCGAGTCTCTAGGGCTGCAGACCCACACCACTCAAACCCCTACTGCAGAGAACCACCGATCATCTCTGACCGATGCCGAGTATCACGTCTCCATCAGACCACTGGTACCCGGTCCAGTCCACGTGTCTCTCGCTATCCCGCTGAAATAGGCTTCGACTCTCCATGCATTTACGCCGTAACCCCTCCATCAGCACAGAGTGAAGTCTTCCGCTAGACTCCAACTCCACCTTCAACACGACTCCATGTAGCTGGCCGTGCTACCCCACGCCTTGTCGACTTCAAGCTCTCATGTGTGCACCGCCCTAAATCAACCCTGTGCCATCGTCCGTCGAAGCGCACAAGCCCTCAGGCCTGCACCACGTGTTTCCATGCCCCAGATGTTGGCAACCATCAGCATCACGCTCCCTTGTCGTCGTCGCTGAAATCACCGCCATCTTCTACTTTGACCAACATCCCCGTCGATCCGTCAGACAGTCCAGTGCGACCCAGCCAAAATTATCCGACTACAACCATGCTCCACTCTACGTCATGTCCGCCCTGCAGCTCATTGCAATGCTTGACACCCTGTGTATGCATGATCCTGCCACGACGCACTCCAGACTCCTCCAAGCCTTGTACGCACGCCGCCAACCTGCCAACCTCGTAGTACAATCCTGTGTGCAATTAGCAATGCATCAAAAATAAAAAATAAAAATGCTTCCATGGTAGTTCCGTGGCTGCACCACGAGCATGCCTCCACAATTTCCAATGCTCTTTTCCTTAGTCCCATTGCTGTCCATGCCAGGCAAATACCACATGTGCAGGTTGTCCTTTTTCCAAACAAATCTCACGCATCCATGGCTTCACGTTTAGCTTCTCGTACACATATGCAACCATCAGGCAAGGGTCTCCGCCTATCCAGCCGCCAGCTCGGCCTTGGCC
Organism: Elymus sibiricus; assembly: GCA_039707655.1. NCBI lineage: Eukaryota > Viridiplantae > Streptophyta > Magnoliopsida > Poales > Poaceae > Elymus > Elymus sibiricus. The sequence goes on from CM077665.1 coordinate 262,383,557, forward strand.
AAGCAATTCGGCCTCCACGCGTAGTGACGCACTAGAACGCCTCGCCCAGGAGAATGCCTCCACTCGCCACGCGCCCACGCCTAGCTTCTACCGCACATGAGCCTTGGCCTCGCACGCATAACCTCGCGTCCCGATCGGTTGGATCGATATACTGCCGCTGCCTTCTTTTGCACACTGCTCCGAACTCGTCCGAACCCGAGATCGATCCGGTACAATCCAATCTACCATTGAGAAGACCTCCAACGTACGCCCCTAACGCTGCCACCTGCTGCGATTTAGTCTCCCGACTACCTTACAGAGATTTCAAGGACCACCATCCGCTGATTCTATAACTCGATGGCGATGCCTCGCCCGATTTGCTTCCGCAGAACATTGTCGCTATCTCTTCCTCATTCAAATCAACAATCCGTGCACTCCGATCAACCTAGCTCATGATACCACTTGTTAGAATAAATCCGAGGCACATCATCATCATCCGAGGACCAATCAATCACACGAGCACGACACCGATATTTGTTAACGAGGTTCACCGATATGGCTACATCCACGGGGCCTGACTACGGGCGCTCCTCCCCATGACACCGTCACAATACCGCACTCTGGCCACCCGGGCGCCGGCTCCCCCGCGTACCTGTGCTATTATGTTGGCATAGGTTACATCGTGTGTCTACCCTATCATTATATAAGAGGCCTAGGGGTACAAGTGTCCTAATAGGACATGACTCCTACCCTGTCTATACACAGTCCAAATCTAAGTCCAACTGTAACCTACCTTTGTACATAATATTCGACAGCATTCTAACAAAGTCCAGCCGCGCCACCAGAGCCGTCGCCCCATGATGACCCACAAGTATAGGTTATCAATCGTAGTCCTTTCGATAAGTAAGAGTGTTGAACCCAACGAGGAGCAGAAGGAAATGACAAGCGGTTTTCAGCAAGGTAATTTCTGCAAGCACTGAAATTGTAGGTAACGGATAGTTTTATAGCAAGATAGTTGGTAACGAGCAAGTAACGATAACGGTAAACAAGGTGCAGCAAGGTAGCCCAATCCTTTTGAGGCAAAGGACAGGCCAGAACAATCACTAGTAATAGGCAAAGTGTTCTTGAGGGTGCACGGGAATTTCGTCTAGTCACTTTTATCATGTTGGTTTGATTCGTGTTCACTACTTTGATAATTTGATATGTGGGTGGACCGGTGCTAAGGTGCTATTCTTACTTGAACTAACAACCTACTTATGATTAACCCCCTCACAAGCATCCGCAACTATGAGAAAAGTATTAAGACAAAGTCTAACCATAGCATTAAACATGTGGATCCAAATCATCCCCTTACGAAGTAGCGCATAAACTAGGGTTTAAGCTTCTGTCACTCTAACAACCCATCATCTAATAACTACTCCACAATGCATTCCCTTAGGCCCATGAATGGTGAAGTGTCATGTAGTCGACGTTCACATGACACCACTAAGGGAATCACAACGTACATATCATCAAAATATCTAACACATATCAAATTCACATGATTACTCGCAACATGACTTCTCCCGTGACCTCAAGAACAAAGGTAACTACTGACAAATAATAATCATGCTCAAGATCAGAGGAGTATTGAATAGCATAAGGGATCTAAACATATAATCTTCCACCAAATAAACCATATAGTAATCAACTACGCAAGGTAATCAACACTACTAGTCACCCATAGGTACCAATCTGAGGTTCCGGTATAAAGATTGAACACAAGAGATGAACTAGGGTTTGAGAGGAGATGGTTCTGTTGAAGATGTTGATGAAGATTGGCCTACCAAAGATGAGAGGGGTGTTGGTGATGACGATAGCTTCGATTTCCCCCTCCAGGAGGGAAGTTCCCCCAGCGGAATCGCTCCGCCGGAGGGCAAAAGTGCTCCTGCACAAGTTCTGCCTTGATGCTGCGTCGCTTCGTCCCGAAAGTCCTCCTCTTATTTTTTATAGGTCAAGAGTGACCTTATAACAGAAGATGGGCACCGGAGGTGGGCCAGGGTGACCACAACCCATCAGGGCGCGCCCAGGGGGGCCTGGCGCGCCTTGGTGGGTTGTGCCCACCTGGGAGGCTCCCTCCGATAGTTTTCAGCTACAGTATTTTTCAATAAATGCAAAAATAATCTCCGTAACATTTTAGCTTCCTTGGAGTTGTGCAGAATAGGTATCTCTGACGTGCTTTTCTTGGGTCCAGAATTCCAGCTGCCGGTATTCTCCCTCCTTTTGTAAACCTTGCATATTATGAGAGAAAAGGCATTAGAATCACTCCCCAAAGCATTATTATTCAACAAAACAAAGTAAATAACAGTAGGAAATCATGATGCAAAATGGACGTATCAACTCCCCCAAACTTAGACCTCACTTGTCCTCAAGCGAAAGCCGATATTGAAAAGCATGTCCACATGGTTTGAGAGAGAGGTTTCGATAAAAACAAAATACGGACATAGAAGCATCATGCTTATTAACATAACAGCAACAAACTCTAACATAAGAACTTATTTCAATACATTTTTATCATAAAGCTTCTCATGAACAGGTAACAATTCATCACAACATAGAAGTATGAAGCATAAACCTTATTGCGAACCAACAAACTATGTTCTCAGTCAACTTTGCAACTACAATTCATCTTATTTTCAGGAAGGGTCTCATGTCGGAGCCTTTTGGAAAGTCCACATACTCAACCATCATTTAGTCTTCTATGATTGCTAACGCTCACGACATACCCATGAACAAAAAGTTTCAACCGGACACGTAGGAAGATAGGGGCTTATAGTTTTGCCTCCCAACTCACTCACCTCAAGGGTGATGTCAACAATAATAACTCATGCTCACCCATCCAGCTGGATATATGTGTCTAGATCTTTCCTCACAACATGATGCTTGCAAAAGAAAAAGTAAAAAGGAATAGGGAAGAATACTTTGACTCTTGCATAAAAGTAAGTGCATAAAAGTAAAAGATAGGCCCTTCGCAGAGGGAAGCAGAGGTTGTCATGCGCTTAATTGTTTGTATGCCCAATCCCTGAATGTAAAAGAACGTCATGCTATATTGCCCCCTATGATAGCAACCTTTATTATGCAGTCCATCGCTTTTATTACTCTGCCATCATAAGTTCGTATAACGCTCAATTTTCTCTTACACTAATTGATCAAAAGATTTTTAGAAGCAATTTTTATTGCCTTGTTGCACCGATGACAACTTACTTTAAGGATCTTTCTCGATCAATAGGTAGGTATGGTGGACACTCAAGGAAAGAGTTTGGTTTGGGTTTTTGGATGCACAAGTAGTATCTCTACTTAGTGCGGAATTTTGGCTAGCAAAGATATTGGGCAAGCACCACATGTTAAAGGATCTATGACAATATAACTTCTATGTGGATATGAACAAACATAAATCATTACGTTGTCTTCCTCGTCCAACGTCAACAATTTTGACATATAATATTGGATGGCGGCCACAATCATAAAAGATGTCCAAGATGGTGTATTTGCATGTGAATCTTCTCTTCCCTAATTAATTCTTTCATGAATTGCATCATTGACCAATGCTATGATTTTCAATCTCCAATAAATTTTACTACTTATACTTTTCCTTATGTGATGTCATTACTCACCATAAGATTATCATATGATTCTTTTCATTTGTTTCTTTCTTTTATTTGATTGCAACAAGAAAGTAGAGAGACAAAAACTCAAACAAAACTTTATTATATAACTTTCACTCGATTACATAGATAGATAGGCCACGGAACTAACACACGAAAATAGATCATGCTAAAATTTTATTCAACTAAAGCAAAGGGAAACTAAAGATAGAACTAAAATAGGTAAAGGTGAATAAAAGTGGTGGTGATACGATACCGGGGCACCTCCCGCAAGCTTGGCTCAAGCCAAGGGGAGTGCCCATACCCATGTGCTCAAGTCTCCTTTGGTGGTGGTGATGAAGAAGGTGGAGGTGTTGGGGAAGCCTTCTTCTTCAACTTATATTTAAGCATAAAGTTTTCCTCCCTTAGATCATCATTCTCCAACTCAACCTTTAATATCCTTTGGCATAGGGCCTTCTTGCTTTCCTGCAGAAAATGAGACATGATAAATTGGACTAGGTTTGTATCTTCTAGGGAGGGTTGACTTCTTGAATTCCACATGCATGTCTCCGGGTTGAGGCAATGGATCATCCTCTTCCTCAGAGCTGTCATCTTTTGTTTCCTGCTTGGTAGCATCTTCTTCCTCCTCCGAGGTCCATAGATAGGGGTAAATTTCCCTAAAGATCTTCGGGTCTGGAACATTGGGATCAACATGGCTCTCTCCCTCCGAATCTTGAGACGACATATTTCTTGATCTGCTAGGGAAACAGCACGAAACAAGAACAGATGATTTTTCTACGATGCGGTCATCGAAACAGTCGGGGTATATATAGAGAATTGTTATTCTTGGGAAACAAGTATTTGGAAGGAAAACGGAGTCGGGAAGGCATCCGAGGTGGGCACAACCCACCATGGCGCACCCAGGGGTGCCTGGCGCGCCCTGGTGTGTCGTGCCCGCCTCGATCACCTTCCGGTTTATTTTTTTATTTCCAAAATTCTAAAATATTCCAAAACTGACAAGAAATATTTTTGCGGATTTTTCAGAGTTTGTTTATTTACCGTATCACATACCTCCTATTTTTAAATATTCTGGAGTGTTCCGGAAGGTTTCTTTTATGTGTTCCTCCGGTGTCATGGTTCGGATAACATTGCTTTCAACGTTATTAGGCGTACCTGAGATATAGTGCTTAATTCCTTGTCCATTGACCACCTTCGGGTTAGTACCTTCGGCGTTATTAATCTTGATAGCTCCAGAACGATAGACTTCTTCGATAATATATGGTCCTTTCCATTTTGAGAGAAGCTTTCCTACAAAAAATCTTAAACGAGAGTTAAACAAAAGAACATAATCTCCTATTTTGAATTCCCGCTTTTGGATTCTTTTGTCATGCCATCTTTTTTACTTTTTCTTTGAATAGCTTGGCATTTTCATAGGCTTGGGTTCTCCATTCATCTGGCGAGCTTATATCAAATAACCTCTTCTCACCGGCAAGTTTGAAATCATAGCTGAGTTCTTTAATTGCCCAAAATGCTTTGTGTTCTAATTCTAGAGGCAAATGACAAGCTTTCCCATACAGCATTTTATATGGAGACATATCCATACGATTTTTATAAGCTGTTCTATAGGCCCAAAGTGCATCATCTAATTTCTTAGACCAATTCTTACGAGACCTATTGACAGTTTTTTGTTTCTCTATTGCTAAGTTCAACTTGACCACTAGATTGAGGATGATAGGGTGATGCAATTCAATGGTTAACATCATATTTAGCAAGCATCTTACGGAAAGCACCATGAATAAAGTGTGAACCACCATCGGTCATTAAATATCCAGGGACTCCAAACCTCGGGAAGATAACCTCTTTAAGCATTTTAATGGAGGTGTGGTGATCGGCACTACTAGTTGGAATAGCTTCTACCCACTTAGTGACATAATCAACCGCAACCAAAATATGAGTGTACCCATTAGAGGAAGGAAAAGGCCCCATATAATCAAAACCCCAAACGTCAAATGGTTAGACAACAAGTGAATAGTTCATAGGCATTTCCTGACGCTTACCGATATTACCAATTCCCTGACATTCATCACAACACAAGACAAACTTACAGGCTTCCTTGAAGAGAGTAGGCCAATAAAAACTAGATTGCAATACCTTATGAGCAGTTCGATCTCCCGCATGATGTCCTCCATAAGCTTCGGAATGACATTTCCGTAGGATTTGTTTCTGTTCATGCTCAGGTACACAACGTCTAATAATACCATCTACTCCTTGTTTATAAAGATGTGGGTCATTCCAAAAGTAATGTCTCAAGTCATAGAATTTTTTCTCCTTTGTTGATAAGTGAAGCTAGGTGGTATATATTTAGCGACAATATAATTAGCATAATCAGCATACCAAGTTGTGTGTTGTGAGACACTTATTGCAGCTAGTTGTTCGTCAGGGAAACTATCATCAATAGGTAGTGGGTCATCAAGAATATTTTCTAACCTAGACAAGTTATCAGCTACGGGGTTCTCTGCTCCTTTCCTATCAATGTGTAAGTCAAATTCTTGGAGCAAAAGAACCCACCTAATGAGTCTAGGTTTAGCATCTTTCTTTTCCATAAGGTATTTTATAGCAGCATGATCGGAGTGAACAATAACCTTGGAGTCAACAATATAGGATCTAAATTTATCACAAGCAAACTCAACTGCTAAAAATTATTTTTCAGTAGTAGCATAGTTTCGTTGGGCACTGTCTATAGTTTTACTAGCATAATGGATAACATTCAATTTCTTATCAACTCTTTGTCCTAGGACAACACCAACAGCATAATCACTAGCATCACACATAATTTCAAAAGGCAAGTTCCAATCAGGCGGTTGAACGATAGGTGCAGAGGTTAAGGCTTTCTTGAGTGTTTCAAAGGCTTCCACACAATCATCATCAAAAACAAAAGGAATATCCTTTTGCAAAATATTAGTAAGAGGCCTAGAAATTTTAGAGAAGTCTTTAATGAACCTCCTATAAAAACCAGCATGACCAAGGAAACTTCGAATACCTTTAATATCTTTAGGACATGGCATTTTCTCAATTGCATAAACTTTAGCTTTATCCACCTCAATACCTCGTTCACATATTTTATGCCCCAAGACAATGCCTTCATGAACCATAAAGTGGCACTTCTCCCAATTCAAGACGAGATTAGTTTGTTCAAATCTCTGCCGAACTCGATCAAGATTGCTTAAGCAATCATCAAAAGAAGTTCCGTAAACGGAAAAATCATCCATGAAAACCTCCACAATCTTTTCACAAAAATGAGAGAGTATAGCAGTAATACAACTTTGAAAGGTAGTAGGTGCATTGCATAAACCAAAAGGTGTACGTCTACAAGCATAGGTTCCAAAAGGGCAAGTAAAGGTAGTTTTTTCTTGATCAGATTGTGACACAGGTGTTTGAGAGAAACCAGAATATCCATCTAAGAAACAAAAGTGTGTGTGCTTAGATAGTCTGTCTAACATTTGATCAATGAACGGTAGAGGGTAATGATCTTTTCTAGTAGCTTTATTTAATTTTCTAAAATCAATTACCATTCTATAGCCAGTGACAATTCTTTGTGGAATGAGTTCATTCTTATCATTGGGAACAACGGTAATACCTCCTTTCTTACGGACACAATGAACGGGACTTACCCATCTACTATCAGCTATGGGATAGATTATACCTGCTTCCAGAAGATTTAATATTTCAGTTGTTACCACTTCTTTCATCTTAGGATTCAATCGCCGTTGGTGATCAACAACGGGTTTAGCATCAGGTTCCATATTGATCTTGTGCTGACATAGAGTGGGACTAATGCCCTTAAGATCATAAAGAGTATATCCAATAGCAGCCCGGTGCTTCCTTAGAACTTTTAATAATCTTTCTTCTTCATGTTCTGAGAGGTTAGCACTAATAATAACCGGATATATCTTTTTTCTCATCAAGATAAGCAAACTTCAAAGTGTCAGGCAATTGTTTCAATTCAAACACAGGATCATCTTTAGGTGGAGGAGGACCTCCAAGAGTTTCAATAGGCAAATTGTGTTTCAAGAGAGGTTGTTGTTCGAAGAAAATTTGATCTATTTCGTTTCTTTCACGCAAATGCATATCATTTTCATGGTCGAGCAAATATTGTTCTAAGGGATCAGTAGGAGGCACAGCAATAGAAGCAAGACCAATTATTTCATCCTTACTAGATAACGCTTTATCACGAGGTTGTCCACTAAACTTGGAAAAATTAAACTCATGAGACACATTACCAAAACTGACACCGACAGTTTGTTTTTCACAATCTATCTTAGCATTGACGGTGCTCAAGAAAGGTCTACCAAAGATAATGGGACAAAAGTCATCTTGTGGCGAACCAAGGACTAGAAAATCAGTAGGATATTTTACTTTCCCACACAAGACTTCAACATCTCTAACAATCCCAAGTGGTGTGATAGTGTCTCTATTAGCAAGTTTAATAGTAACATCAATATCTTCCATTTCAGCAGGTGCTATTTCATCCATAATTTCTTGGTATAAGGTAAAAGGGATATCACTCACACTAGCACCCAAATCACATAAACCATGATAGCAACGATCTCCTATTTTAACTGAGACAACAGGCAAGACTTCTATGGGTCTATGTTTATCTCTTTCATCAGGTTTCGCAATTCTAGCAGCTTCATCACAAAAGTAGATAACATGCCCATCAATATTTTCTACCAAGAGATCTTTAACCATAGCAACACTAGGTTCTACTTTAATTTTCTCTGGGGGTTTAGGTGCTCTTATAATACTCTTACGAACCACAGCTGATACCTTAGCATGTTCCTTTATCCTAACAGGGAAAGGTGGGTTTTCAATATAAGTGGTAGGCACAACTGGATCAACATTGTAAAAGATGGTTTCTTCTTTAGCTATGACCGGTTCTTTAATTTCTTCTTCAATAGGGGGATGATATTTAAACCACTTCTCCTTAGGGAGATCAACATGAGTAGCAAATGCTTCACAGAAAGAGGCTACTATCTCAGAGTCAAGTCCATATTTAGTGCTAAACTTGTGAAAAGTGTCGGTATTCATAAAAGATTTAACACAATCAAATTCAAGCTTTATACCTGACTCATTACCTTCGTCGAGTTCCCAATCTTCATCATATAAGAACCAGCACAATAAGTATCGAGCATGGATTGATCATTATGAGAAAGCCGAGCATAAAAATTATGAATGATAACTTCCCTCAGAATGTCATGATTGGGGCATGAATATAACATTGACTTCAGCCTCCCCCAAGCTAGAGCGATACTTTCTCCTTCACAAGGCCAAAAATTATATATATAATTCCGATCACGATGAACTAGATGCATAGGATAAAACTTTTGATGGAATTCCAATTGCAAACGATTCCAGTTCCACGATCCAAGATCATCACATAGCCTATACCATGTCAATGCTTTTCCCTCCAAAGATAAAGGAAAACCTTCTTCTTAACTTCATCTCTGGGTAAACCTGCAAGCTTATATAATCCACAAATTTCGTTCACATATAAAAGATGCATATCAGGATGTTCAGTTCCGTCTCCTGCATAAGGTTTAGCAAGCAGTTGTTCTAGCATACCCGAAGAAATTTCATAAGTAACATTTTCGGTAGGTGCTGTAGGTTGAGGGGCAACTAATTATGGTTCCGGTCGAGGTGAAGATACCTCGAACAAACCCCTCAAAGGATTGTTCTCCATAGTAGCAAGTAGCAATAAATTTTAGCACGTAGTATAAGTTTTTCCTTATCGATTTCCACTTACCAAGAGCGCTTCACTCCCCGGCAACGATACCAGAAAAGAGTCTTGATGACCCACAAGTATAGGGGATCAATCGTAGTCCTTTCTGTAAGTAAGAGTGTCGAACCCAACGAGGAGCAGAAGGAAATGACAAGCGGTTTTCAGCAAGGTAATTTCTGCAAGCACTGAAATTGTAGGTAACAGATAGTTTGATAGCAAGATAATTGCTAACGAGCAAGTAACGGTAATGGTAAACAAGGTGCAGCAAGGTAGCCCAATACTTATGAGGCAAAGAACAGTCCAGAACAATCACTAGTAATAGGCAAAGTGTTCTTGAGGGTACACGGGAATTTCGTCTAGTCACTTTTATCATGTTGGTTTGATTCGTGTTCGCTACTTTGATAATTTGATATGTGGGTGGACCGGTGCTAAGGTGCTCTTCTTACTTGAACTAAAAAACTACTTATGATTAACCCCCTCGCAAGCATCCGCAACTACGAGAAAAGTATTAAGACAAAGTCTAACCATAGCATTAAACATGTGGATCCAAATCAGCCCCTTACGAAGTAGCGCATAAACTAGGGTTTAAGCTTCTGTCACTCTAGCAACCCATCATCTAATAACTACTCCACAATGCATTCCCTTAGGCCCATGAATGGTGAAGTGTCATTTAGTCAACGTTCACATGACACCACTAAGGGAATCACAACATACATATCATCAGAATATCGAACACATATCAAATTCACATGATTACTCGCAACATGACTTCTCCCGTGACCTCAAGAACAAAGGTAACTACTCACAAATAATAATCATGCTAAAGATCAGAGGAGTATTGAATAGCATAATGGATCTGAACATATAGTCTTCCACCAAATAAACCATATAGTAATAAACTACGAAAGGTAATCAACACTACTAGTCACCCACAGGTACCAATCTGAGGTTTCGGTACAAAGATTGAACACAAGAGATGAACTAGGGTTTGAGAGGAGATGGTGTTGTTGAAGATGTTGATGAAGATTGGCCTCCCAAAGATGAGAGGGGTGTTGGTGATGACGATAGCTTCGATTTCGCCTCCGGGAGGGAAGTTCCCCTGGCAGAATCGCTTCGCCGGAGGGCAAAAGTGTTCCTGCCCAAGTTCCACCTTGAGGCGGCGGCGCTTCATCCCAAAAGTCCTCCTCTTATTTTTTCTAGGTCAAGAGTGACCTTATACCAGAAGATGGGCACCAGAGGTGGGCCAGGGTGACCACAACCCATCAGGGCACGCCGAGGGGGGCCTGGCGCGCCCTGGCGGGTTGTGCCCACCTGGGAGGCCCCCTCCGGTAGTTTTTAGCTCCAGTATTTTTTATTAAATGCAAAAATAATCTCCGTAAAATTTCAGCTTCATTGGAGTTGTGCAGAATAGGTATCTCTGACGTGCTGTTCTTGGGTCCAGAATTCCAGCTGCTGGTATTCTCCCTCCTTGTGTAAACCTTGCATATTATGAGAGAAAAGGCATTAGAATCACTCCCCAAAGCATTATTATTCAACAAAACAAAGTAAATAATAGTAGGAAATCATGATGCAAAATGGACGTATCACCCCACCATGGCCAGAGAGAGCGCATGCTCGTCTCCTGCGTGAGAGCCCGAGAAGACCTCGCCGCCCGCGTCTTCAAGCTCTGCGGCGACGCCAGAGACCCGTTCTCCGCCAAGGGCAAGCCAAGAACACCTTCCCCGACGTCCCCTTCGTCCTCTTCTTCCTCTGCAGCGTCGGATCCGAGCTTCGCTGGAGAAGCCTCGCCGTGTCGCCGTCGTTTCTCTGCGTCCCCGATCTCAGCATCGAATCCAAGGTATTGGAGGTATACCCCGCTCCCGATCCATGCCTTCCTTGTCGTTGTTATGCGACCGTAGGCCTCGTCCGCGTCATGCCGTCGTCGTGCTCCCCGTGCTCCGCGTCGTGTTTCTGAACCTTTCTTTAGAGAAGTTCAGGTAGCGCTCGCCGCTCCAGATCCGCAGCTCGCTCTGCTAGGGATCGTCGCAGCCATGCTCGCCGCGTAGTCACTCACTTCCGGACGCTCGCGCCCGCTAGCCGTAGTGCTTTCGCCTCGCGGTGCGTTTTCCATGCCCGAGCTCGAACTTGATCTCGATGTCCTCGCCGCCGTGCCTCGCCGGCCTCGCTTACCCAGGGAATGGAACCCCCATGGGTTCCCGCGCCCCCGACGTCATTCGCCAGCTCCGGCGGTAGCCGGAGTGCTTGCCGGCGACGCCGGCGTCTTCGTGTCTGAAGGAAGAAGGGGAGCCTGCGCCTTGGTCTATTCAAAAGGAGCCAAGCCCCTTCTCGGTTGAGTGCCCCCACGTAGCCCCGTGGTTGAGCCCCCGTGCCACCACCGGGGAGACGCAGGTTCGATCCCCCCCCCGCACGACATAAAAATTCCCCATTTTGCCTTCTAATGCTGTGGAGCCACTCACAGTTGGTCCAGGGGCCCACTAGTCGTTCTCTTGGGGCCTCGTGAGTATGCGAATGGCCCCCTATTTTTTATATATATTATGTTGATTTCTTTTACTCTTTTCTGTGTTATTTCTATTCTAGGAAAGTTACCAGTTTCGGCCATGTCCAGATCTGGATGTGCCATTTAGGGATATGCCTATTATGGCATGTACGAGGTTATAAGTGATTCTTGCATATTTCGATTGAGGTTTGTGTGTGTTTTCTCCATAGTAACATATGCTTATGACAGATGATTTTGGGGTAAAAAATCCAGTGAACCCATTAGTGGCATTAGTTTTACCATTTGAGCAAGTTTGTAAAACTGATGATTTGTGATAATATGGCATTTTGTCTTTTTCACATGATTTAATTCTTGCATCATATGATAAACTTGTCAACATTAAAGATGTTCATTGATGTGTGTGCTAGCCCCTGGTATTTTTGCATGCCATGATAGATCATGATATGGGTGGTGTTCTTGCTGTCAACATGTCACCAAAAAAGTTGTTTTCAAATGCTCAAATATTTCTAAGTGTTAAAAATCTGTTATTTTGTTGCCATGTTGTATGCGTCGTCGAGGGTGGACTTATTGTGGTGTGGGGCACGATCGAAAGCGTGAAGAGACTAAGGTTAATGGCCGCGGGTATAGATGGGGGCCGGACGACCTAGAAAATCGGCACGTCCGGATCGCATTTTTTACAGCGTGTGATTCAGTCGTGGAGCATGTAACCGCATGCATATGTGTTGGGTCACGATGCACACGATCACCTATGGGGCCACGGGCCCCTTTGTGGTTCGGCAGGGGTGAGGTCACATTGCTCAAAGAGTAGAGATGGTGAGACAGCACGACGACGAGATGCTGGTGTTTTACCCAGGTTCGGGCCGCTGGGAAGCGTAAAACCCTACTCGTGCTTTGGTGGATTGATCGGGGGAACACGAAGCACACGCAGTGCTCAAACCCGGCAAGTTTGCCTTCGGGGGAGCTACTTTGCGAGTACAAGTGTCCAAAGGTCCGAATCTTTAGCTAGGTTGCCTTGGGCCTCCTTTTATAGCTCAAGGGGTAACCACAGTGGTAAAACAAACATTATCTAGTGATTAGATAGCCAATAGTGCTATCATACCTAACTCTGGCATTTAGGACAAAATGCCATAAATGCTAGCCTAGGTGGCGTGCGGGGATGCATTCCCAGCAGGCTTTTACCACCGCTTTGGCTAACTATTGCTTAGTATCTTGACACGCCTCTGGACGGGTGTCAAACAGACATAATCTGCCTCCCAGCGAGTCGCCACGTACTTAGCAAGAGCCACTTAGACACCCGAGGGCTCGACACCGCATCGACAAATGACTAGCGTTGCGATGCAGTGGAGCAGTGGCCAATCGGCTCGCGCCTGCAGAGGGATGGCTTGCCGGGTCTTGTTGAAGATGTGTGTGCCTCGGTCCCGGGCAGGAACCGGGGACGCGACTGGCGCTGTTTGGGCTCGTCCTGGGCCGTTGCATCGACCTTGCCGGCGTTTCTTAGCCAGCGTAGGTTGCTTCTGCCGGAGTCTTGGTCTTAATGCTGGTTTCGTCTTGATGATGGGATCCTTGATCTCACGTAGAGTGGCTTCTCTGGTTTAGACTGGTCTTGACTGTATGCATGTTGATGGGTTCTGCTACTACTGCTTGTGCATAAGTCAGGGGCACTGGGTACCCCACTCCTAGTGCACCGACAGGAGCCCCCGGGTCTGGCCCAAACGCGCTCGTCCAGCGCCGTTGGGTTAGGACCAAAATTTATGCACAGGCGCGCAATATGAGGGAGCAACTGCAGTCTTTTAAGCCAGCACTTACTTACTACCTCAGGCCGTTTCTGCCACGCGCGCCGCATGCATTGCGGGGAGTTTGCGGTGGATGCGCATGGCTCGAAGGCGTGGGAGTGGCAGAAAGTGCATCGCCAGGGATTGGAGCAATGGGGCGGTTACCTGTTCGCCCGTGATCATGGGTAGTGGGATTGGTGGAGATGGGCGGCCGCCTTGGAGCGGAGGAGAGCCAGCCCCCGTGGCCTTCCCTATAAATTGGGGGGTCACAACAGGCGATGCTCATCCATTCCCTTCTCCTCCTCAACCTCAAGTTCATATAGCTTGCCCTTCTTCTTCGTCTTTGGATGCACCAGTCACCACCATTACTAGGGGGCGAGGACAACTCCCAGCTTCCGCCGCGGTGACGAGAGTTTCCCCTCGGGATCATGCCGCTGCTTCAGCTGCGGTGGCGGGACGTGGTTCAAGCGCGTGGGGTAGGAGCGCTGGAAGAGGCCGGGGCCGGTGAGGTGCTCGCGGCCGGGGGAGGCGGAGCGCCGCACCCGATCCTCCTCCGCCGGCGGTTCCTCCCCTCGCGATGGGACATACTGAAGGTACGGCGCTGGAGTTTGTCGTCAGACTGCGTGGCCCTCCCCATAGCCGTTTGTGACTCCCTCGCCCTTTCGCCAGGGTAATGGAGGTTCGCAAGCCGCACACGATATGGTTGCGCGTGCACGCCTGCCGTAATGGCGCCGTGCAAGCTGTCATCGAGTTTCCGACGCCCCGCGTTATGTTCCTCAGGTGCGGGTGGAAAAACCTTCGCACGTGCCCATAGCTTCATGAGTGGGTACGTCCTCCGCTTCAAGCTGGTGGAGGCCGACATGCTCTCTATCAAGATCTATGGGCATTCGGGCACTCGTCTTGGTTGCTGCGAAGAGAGCTCGAGCGACGATGAAAGATCCTCCTCGAGCGACAGTGACGAGGAGGATAGTGTCGGTGAAGACGGCGACAGCGAGTCCCCGGTCGTCAAGACGGAGGACCACGACTCGGACTCCAGCTGACCGCCGGTCGCACCATCACCGTCAGCTAGCCCCCAGGCAGAGCGATTTGCAAGGGGTTCTTGACTTGGGCGCCGCCTCCTCCCCCAGCTGGACCCTGGCAGGCTCGTGGACTTCGGCTTCGTCTTCCCTGCCGGCGGTTCTGCCGAGCCGCACCCTGCCGGTCCTGACGGGGTCAGGCTGGGCTTCTGCTTAGGCCCTCCTTTCGTCCTTTCTCCTTTTTGTAGCTTGTTCCTAGGGGAGAAAGTCAAATAAAGAGTTATTTATCGGGCGTCCTCTAACGTATCTCTATCCATTTTGTACCGAAAATGAATGAAAGAATGCTATTTCGCTTCTTTAAGTACTATCCCTTTTTCCTCTTGTTTATACTGCGTCAGTATGTTTGTCCTTGCCACACAGAACTATTTGCCGGGTCAGTACTAACCGCGAGCGCAAAGGGGGAGCGAGCCCCCGGCAGCAGGCTAGTATCATTCCCCGACAAGGCTCCTTGTCGGTATCGGCGCGGCCCCCCAGAGCTGATAAGCGAGAGGAGCTGGGGAATGGCTCGTCCCGACAAGGGCTTCCATTGCGTGACGGACTCCATTGTACATAGTCAAATAAGTATAGCAAAGGCTTCCTTAAGGGAGCAAATGGCACTGAGCTTGGGATATGTGATTAGACTTATCTTTTTAGACAGTATCCCTTTCTGGAGTACGACGGGCCGCCGTCCTTGTTTCTTTGCCCTCCCTCCTTGTTTTCCTGATGGTCAAACATGTAGGGCAAGAGGCCTCTGTCCCCTGGCTAGAGAGAATGCGATAACAAGGCTAATAGGCTCATCAAGTACTCTAGCAAATTTCTAAAACTTAAAAGCGATAACATTGCAACATAAAAATGCATAGTAAACATGCAGTTCGATGGTATGATGCAATGCCTAGCTTTATTATTGCATGCACAGGGTCTGCACCTGGCTTTGTACAAAGGGTTACACGCACTGCGGCAAGGCTCGTACAAAAGGTGGTTGCTGGGGACTGAGCCCGGCAACCGCGCCTTACGGGTAGAACTTACAAAGATGCTCAATATTCCATGAGTCAAGCATTTTGATGCCATCTTCAGTATCCAGACGGACTGTGCCAGGTCTGGTGACTTGTGCTACCCGGTAAGGGCCTTCCCACTTCGGCGTCAACTTGTTGGTACCCTTGGCGGACTGAACGCGCCTAAGTACAAGGTCACCTTCCTCAAGGTTCCGGGCGTGGACCCTGCGGCTATGATAGCGGCGCAGGGCTTGCTGGTAGCGTGTAGCACGCACAGTGGCCCGGAGACGATCTGCGTCGAGGAGCATGGCATCGTCATGCCGTAGCTGCTTTTGCTCTACTTCATCGTACGCAAGTACTCCAGGTGACCCGTATATGAGTTCTGTGGGGAGAACTAGTTTCACCCCATATACTAGGGAGAAGGGCATCTGACCAGTAGCTCAATTTGGTGTCATTCTGAGGGACCAAAGAACCACCGACAGCTCATCTATCCAGTGCTTGCCGCTTCTTCACAGTCTATCGAAAGTTCTTGTCTTGAGCCCACGCAACACTTCAGCATTCATCCTCTCGACTTGCCCATTGCTTCTCGGGTGGGCAATAGAGGCGAAGGAGACCATGCTTCCAAGGCTTTGGATGTATTGCATAAAGGTGCGGCTCGTGAACTGGGTGCCATTGTCGGTGATCACCCTATTGGGCACTCCAAAACGGCACACTAGTCCTTTCAAGAACTTGACAGCTGACTGCGCGGTCACCTTTCTCACTGGTTCCACCTCAGGCCACTTTGTAAACTTGTCGATTGCCACGAACAACCAAAATATCAAACCCCCAGACCGAGAATGGCCAGGATAAATGGATCGTCTCGAGAGTTTGCGCTGGTTGATGGATGTTCTTGGAATGGAACTGGCAAGCCTCACATTTGGTGACTAGCTCAGTTGCATCCTGGCGGGCAGTGGGCCAATAGAAACCCTGCCGGAAGGCTTTTCCGACAAGGGCCCTTGATCCAATGTGGGACCCACACATGCCTCCGTGAATCTCTGCCAACCGCTTCAGTCCATCTTCCCGGCGAATGCACCTCAAATTCACACCGTTTGGTCTTTTTGTGTACAGAGTGTCATCGACAAACTGGTACATACTTGACTGATGGGCTACTTTTTTGGCTTCTTCTTGCTCTTCGGGAAGTTCTCCTGTTTGAAGGAAGTATACTATATGCTATGCCCAAGATGGAGACTGTGGCTCGACAACGAGGACTAAAGGCGTCTCCTCGTTCGTGGAAGCGCTTACCTCGACCGCAAGAAACCAGGGTTCTGCAGGAGGGAGCTGCTCACCAACCGAAACGAGACTGTCCCCGGCAGCCTCTCTACCAGCGGCTTCAGGAAGCTCTACCGGGAAATGCTTGCCGGAGTTCAGCTTTCTCCTTTTCCTAGTCATCGTTGATGGGGATACTGATGGCTAACTGAGGTGGACGACAAAAGTTCCTGGTTCCACAGTAAGCTTCTGCGCGGCGCACTTTGATAGATGATCAATGATGCTGTTTTCTGCACGTGGTACATGCTCTGCTTGCAATCCATCAAAGTGCTCCTCCAGCTTCCTCACCTCTTCCACGTATGCTTCCATCAATGGACTCTGATAATCTTTCTTGACTTGTTTCACCACGATTTGAGAATCTCATCGGATGATCAGTTTCTTGATTCCCAACTCCACCGTGATTTTGAGTCCGGCAAGGAGCCCCTCATACTCAGTGGTGTTGTTGGTGGCCTCCTCCCGGTGAAAGTGCATTTGAACCACATATTTGAGATGCTCTTCGGTGGGGGCGACGAGGAGCACGCCTGCTCCGGCGCCCTGAAGCGAGAAAGCACCGTCAAAAGACATGATCCATTCCTTAGGTGCTTCTTTGCCGGGGAGAATTGTCTCTGGAACCTCTTGGTCTGGCGTGGGCGTCCATTCCGCAATGAATTCCACCAATTCCCTGCTCTGTATTGTGGAAGTGCTCCCATACTTCAAAGGAAAACTTGACAGCTCTAGCGCCCACTCAACTATCCTGCCAGTGGCTTCGGGGTTCCTCAATATACGCTGCAGCGGAAAGTGGGTGACAACTGTGATCTCGTGGCCTTGCAAGTAGTGGCGCAGTTTCCTCGAGGCCATGATAAGGCCGAAGATCAGCTTTTGCACTCCAGAGTACCTTGACCTAGCACCTTGTAACAAGGAGCTGACAAAGTATACTGGTCGCGGCACCACTTTCTTCTTCGCCACTTCCTTGAAACTGCCTTCGTTTGCTTGCTTAGGTTCCCCTTGGTTTGTATTAGTTCATGCCGCGAATTCTTCGGTTCCACCCCTGGCGAAATTAGTCGCAGTGGCTGCATCTTCATCCACTTCTCGCTGCGCCACTAGCGCTGCACTAACCACTTGATTCGTTGTCGCCAAGTATAGTAGCAACGGTTCTTGTGGTTTAGGCACAACCAAGGTGGGAGCGGAGGAAAGGTAAGCTTTCAGATCTTGCAGCGCTGCTTCTGCTTCTGGAGTCCACTTCATCGGGCCGGCCTTTTTCAGAATCTTGAAAAACGGCAGGGCATGTTCAGCGGATTTGGAGATGAACCTACTCAATGCGGCAATGCATCCGGCCAAGCGTCTTACGTACTTGACGGATTTGGGCGCTTGTATCTGCTTGATTGCTTTGATCTTGTCAGGATTGCCTTCTATTCCCCGCTGAGATACAAAGAACCCGAGCAGCTTGCCGGATGGGACACCAAACACACACTTCTCAGGGTTGAGCTTCAAATTGATCTTGCGCAAGTTCATAAAAGTTTCTTCCAAGTCTTGTATGAGGGTTGCTTCATCTCTGGTTTTGACTACTATGTCATCCATGTAAGCTTCCACGTTCCTGTGCAACTGAGGTTCAAATCCAATCTGCACGGCCCATGCAAAGGTAGAACCAGCGCTCTTTAACCCGAAGGGCATACGTACAAAGCAGTACGTGCCACACGGAGTTATGAACGCAGTCTTTTCCTCATCTTCCTTGGCCATGAATATCTGGTGGTATCCGGAGTATGCGTCCAAGAAGGAAAGCAAGTCACACCCGGAAGTGGAATCAACAATCTGATCAATGCGTGGCAAGGGAAAAGGATCCTTCGAGCATGCTTTATTCAACTCAGTGAAATCAATGCAAAGCCTCCATTTCCCATTCGCCTTGCGCACCACTACCGGGTTGGCTAACCAAGTTGGATGCAACACTCCTCTGACCAAACCAGCCACTTCGAGCTTCTTGATCTCCTCGGTGATGAACTGCTGCCGCTCCAAGGCTTGCTTTCTAACTTTTTGCTTGACGGGCTTGGCATGAGGGCAGACAGCAAGGTGGTGCTCAATTACCTCCCTGGGAACACCGGGGATGTCAGATGGTTGCCAAGCAAACACATCAACATTTGCCCGCGGGAAGGCAACGAGCGCACTTTCCTATTTGTCATTAAGGGTGGCACTGATGGTGAACGTACAATCAGCGCCATCCTGCCCTGCCGGGATCTTCTTTGTCGCAGGATTGGTGACCTTGGATCTTTTGCTACTGGAACTCTCCGGCAGGTCATCAACGGGTGCAGCGCACTCTGAAAAGGCGCACTTCCCGGAGTCCTTGCCGGCGTCCCTGCTAGACTTCTTCCTTTTCTTCGATTCCTTGGTGGGAGCTGGGGTTTCCGCGACCTCAGCTGCTACAGCGTCTCGATATATCTTGTCCACACACATAACTGCATCCTTCTTATCAGATGGGATGGCGATGATTCCCATGGGCCCTGGCATCTTCAAAGTGTTGTAAGCATAGTGGGATCCTGCCATGAATTTTGCCAGAGTTGGGCGACCAAGAATTCCATTGTAAGGCAGAGGGAGTTCGACCAGATCAAACACCACCTTCTCAGTCTGGTAGTTCAACTCCCCACCAAACGTCACATGCAAAGTGATCTTTCCCTTGGGTCGGCTCCTGCCGGGGTTGATTCCTTGGAACTTACCCGTAGCTTTGAGCTCGTCGTCAGGGATCTGCAGCTTTTCAACCACTTTAGGGGAGATTAAGTTCAACCCCGCCCCGCCGACAACTAACATCTTGGTTACTTTGAGGCTTCAGATTGTTGGGGAGACCAACAATGGCAAACATCTGACCACAGTGGTGCGGTCACGATGATTCTCTTCGTCAAAGATGATAGGCGCGTGGTACCATTTGAGTGGCCTTCTGGACTCTGTAGCTGGCTTCATGGCGTTGATCTCACGCGCCCACTGTTTGAGCCGGCGATGAGAGGAATGAAAGGACGCACCCCCGTCAACACACATGACTTCAGTTGCCCTCTGGAATTCTCGATCACTAGACTCTTCTCCATCATCCTCATCATCATCTCCTTCTTTCTTCTCATGGCCTCTAGCAGGTTTTCCCTTCTGCTGCGGGGCCTTGCCGCGGCGGCCTCCTCTACCACCACGGCCCTTCCCGGCAGCACCATCTTGGCCTCTCTCCTTGTCACGCTTCTTGTATTCAGCCTTCTGCTTCTCAGCAAGCTGCTCAACTTGGCGGCATTCTTGGATATCATTGCCTTTGGTGCGGTAGATTTTACAGTATGGCCCGTCGGACTTTCCAGTTTTCTCTGCCGCCGCGGCCTCCTGACAATCAGCGCACGCGACAGCTCCCTTGCTGGGGGCCTCAGCCTTGGCCTTCTTACTGGCATTGAGATCACCAGAGCTCTTAACGGCCAACACTAGCTTTCCCTTACGCTTCTTGTTGTGCCTTCGGCTTTTCACCTTCGGGCCAGGGGCATCATCGTCGTCATCTAAGTCGACTTCGATGCCAGCCTCCTCTCCGGGGAGTCGCCTTCCTTCCTCGGCACGAGCACACTTGTCTGCCAATGTGTACAACTCAATGACGGTCTTGGCGAGTCTAACATTCATCTTGGCCCGCATCCTCCTATTGCGCACGTTCGAATGGAACGCGGCAATCACGACTGCGGGGTGTATCTCTGGAATATTGTGGTGTACTCGACTGAATCTCTGGATGTACCTCCTCAAGGTTTCTTCCTCCTTCTAGGGAAGGACTTGCAGGTCACTGGGCTGTCCTGGCTCCTGGTGGCCACCTGTGAAGGTGCTGACAAACTCATTGCACAAGTCAGCCCATGATGAAATAGAGTTCTCCGGCAGGTGCATCAGCCACGATCTCACATTTGGCTTCAGCGCCAGAGGGAAATAGTTGGCGAGCACCTTCTCATCTCTTCCCCCGGCGGCTTGAATGGCTATCGTATAGACGCCCAGGAATTCCACCGGGTTTAGCTTCCAGTCGTATTTCTCCGTCAGTTCAGGCTTGAAAGCTCGGGCCGATGGCCAGCGGACCTTTCACAGCTCGCGAGTAAAGGCAGGGCACCCAACCTCATAAGGAAGGTACCCGCTAGCACTGGGCGCGGGGTCGCCAACATCTGGGCCGTTGCGCCTATTGGATCGGCGGTGTGCTTCCCGACGTCGCTCTATGGTGATGCGCACGTCTTGCCTCCGCCGGTCTTCCAGGACACGCCGCTGGTCCCGGCGATCGTGTTGGCCGGACGAGGCCATAGACGCTTCGTCGGGCTCGTCGGCATGTGGAGCTCGTTGTGGCTTCCTCTGTGTCTGTTGTCGCGGTGGGGATTGCACCGTTGGCGCGGCCCCCTCGACACAACCATCATCCTGGGCCGCCGTCGCTGTCCACGGGCGTCTCGACGGCTCTGCAAGCTGCGACTTGCTGGCTTCAATGAAGCCGATCAAACTCTGGATGGGGGCTCTCCACTCGTCCATCTTGTCAGCTGCCGGTGGGAAATTTGACAGCAGCAGGGCCCACGCCATTGCTTCCGCTGCCGTGGCCGGCATGGCTAGAGAGGCAGATGGCGACGTCGCTTGACTCTTGGTGGAACCAAGAGGGGCTTCGCCGCATTCTTGTCGCCATGCACCGATCGCCGGGGCAGTCTGACGTGGAGGAGGTCGAACTTGTGGGTCTACGGTCCCGGTTGGCGCTCCGTCTTGCTCTGGGCGAGGCGCGCGCCCAACAGACACGCCTGTGGCAGGCGTAGCTGGAAGATCACGGCTTGCGCCAGATTGGGCGCCGCTGTTGCGGCCGCGGCCACTAGCGCGACAGGGAGGTGGAGACTGAACGTTTCCTCCTCCCGCGGCACTTGGGCCGAGCTCGCCAAAGTGTTGCTGGTGCTGCTCCTCTTCAGCGTTCCCCGCTTCAGCTTCGGCCGCGGGGGACACGACAGTGGCGCGGCCTGCGCTAGTCGCATCGCCCACGACGACCACTTCACTCGTCGCCGCCGCGGTGCCAACGGCGTCCGCAGCTGCGTGCGAGGGGGCCTTCGAAGTGGAAGGATGCGTGGTTGCGCCGGGCTTCTTCTTGGGACCCGTACAGGAAGAGGACGGCGATGAAGATCGACACGCTGCTCATAAACTCGGGTTCGCGCAAATGACGCTCCCCCTACCTGGCGCGCCAAAGATGTCGGGTCATGATGCACACGATCACCTATGGCGCCACGGGCCCCTTTGTGGTTCGGAAGGGGTGAGGTCACGTTGCACAAAGAGCAGAGATAGTGAGACAGCACAACGACGAGACGCTGGTGTTTTACCCAGGTTCGGGCCGCTGGGAAGCATAAAACCATACTCCTGCTTTGGAGGATTGAACGGGGGAACACGAAGCACACGCAGTGCTCAAAGCTGGCAAGGTTGCCTTCGGGGGAGCTACTATGCGAGTACAAGTGTCCAAAGGTCTGAATCTTTAGCTAGGTTGCCTTGGGCCTCCTTTTATAGCTCAAGGGGTAACCACAGTGGCAAAACAGACATTATCTAGTGATTAGATAGCCAACAGTGCTATCATACCTAACTCTAGCATTTACGACAAAATGCCATAAATGCTAGCCTAGGTGGCGTGCGGGGATGCATTCCCGGCAGGCTTTTACCACCGCTTTGACTAACTATTGCTTAGTATCTTGACACGCCTCTGGACGGGTGTCAAACGGGCATAATCTGCCTCCCAGCGAGTCGCCACATACTTAGCGAGAGCCACTTAGCCACGTGAGGGCTCGACACCGCATCGACCAATGACTGGCATTGCGATGCGGTGGAGCGGTGGCCGATCGGCTCACGCCTGCCGGGGGATGGCTTGTTGGGTCTTCTTGAAGATTTGTGCGCCTCGGGCCCCGGCATGCACCGGGGACGCGACTGGCGTGGTTTGGGCCTGTCTTGGGCCGTTGCATCGACCTTGCCGGCGTTGCTTAGCCATCGTAGGTTGCTTCTGCCGGAGTCTTGATCTTGGATGCTGGTTTCATCTTCTTATGTGCTCCTTGATCTCCCGTAGAGCGGCTTCTCTAGTTTGGACTGGTCTTGACTCTATGCATGTTGATGGGTTCTGCTACTACTGCCTCTGCATAAGTCAGGGGCACTGGGTACCCCAGTCCTAGTGCACCGACAATATGGCACCCCGAACGTGATCGTGGGCCAGCCCCAAACCACTGGCAGAGCGCGATGGGGGGCGGGCATGCAGAGGGATGCGAGAGCAGAGCGCCTGGAGGAACGCGAGGTCGAACATGTCCATAATGTTGATGGAGTTCTCCACTCAAAACTATCTACCGCCTTGAGCGAGTTGAAAAATAGCGGTTCCGCGGGGTTTTCCTATTTGATAGCACACACTTATTATGTTTGGGCAGTGTGCGATGTTTGTTGGTTCCGCGCGAGCCGCGCCGCTTCAATCCCATAATCTAAAATTTTCAATAGCCCCGGCATCCCGACATTACACTCCCGCCTAGTAAAATTTTCAGTAGCCGTGATATTTCGTCAAACACCACCTGCCCCTTCCCCCCACACCAGAAAACCTTTCCTCAAATTACTTCAAAAAGAAGAAGAAGAGGAAAACCTTCGCTCACACACACACCACTCCTCCCTCGCTCAAATCCTAGATAGCTCGCCGCCGCCGCCGCCGCCCCCGACTCCACCGTCAACCTTAGCCAAACTACAATGACTATCTGGAAGTCCTCATGAAGATCCATCAAAAGGTGTTGTACTAAAATTGTGTGTGCATTCGACAATAGTGCTCCTCCATGTCGATGCACGGACGACTCGAGTCCACCCCCTTGTGCCGGCGTGCGAAACACCCCCTTTCCCATAGATCCCCGTCCCCATCCCCACTCCCTCTCCAGAGCATTGCATCCGGCTATGACATCGAGCTCGTCGACAACGACGACCTGGCACGGGCTAAGCCACATGTTAAGTGGCGCACCCCGACCCCTCTCAGGTTCAGCCCCCATGGATCTCCTCCATGGCCCCTCCGCTGATCTACTCTGCATCATTGTCAGGAATTTGCCTTCATCGCCATCGAGACCCTTTTTGTCATTTCTGAAGGTCGCGTTCCATGACGGTGTCTCGGCATCGACAGCTGCCAAGCCAGGCCTCATTGATGACGACAACGATGAAAAGCGCGTCATATCCGTCTCTTCCAACTGGAAATTGCCTATCCATGACATCAGGGAGGGCACCCTACAGCCATGCTCTTCCAAAGGGACGGACCCAAGCCGTGTTTAGGTCAATTTCATGGATGCCGTGTTCAGTTCAATTTCATGAATGCCTATGTTTGGCTACCTGCAGTGAGAATATACATTATCTAGCTGTTTTTGGTTGTTTGTAGTGAACATATGTCCAGTTTCAATTGCTATATTTGGTTGTTCAATCATATAATTGTTTCATGTTAAAGCTAGTGCAGTTAACACGCCCCTGTTTATTTCAGTTTTCTCACAATGTGATGTTCAATCATACAATTTGATGTTTGAACACATGGTAAGTTCTATGCAATGTCAACCATACCGATATGAATGACAATTTGGTTGTTAAGTATATTGTAGTGAGCATATGCCTCCTTTAAAGGTTTTTGGTTGTTTGTGGTAAGCATTTCTCCACTTTCAATTGCTATATTTGGTTGTTTGTAGTATCCCTTGTTTATTTAGTTTTTCACAATGTGCAGTACAATTTGATCAATACTAGTTCAATGGCAATATTTGTTTCCTGTTAAGCTTGGTGTAGATAATACACCCCCTGTTTTTTTCACTCTCTGATGTACAATTATACGATTTGATGTTTACGTACAAGCTTTGTTCTGTGCAATTTCAACAATACCATTATGAATGACTATATTTGGTTGCTGTTAAGCCCGTTCTAGTGAGCATATGCCTATTTAAATGGTTTTTGGTTCCTGTGGCTATATTTGTTTCTCATGTTATACTCCCTCCACCCCATAATATATGTTGTTAATGCATCCGATAAGTTAGTTTATTGGATGTAATTAAATCTTATATAGTGGGACAGAGAGAGTATTGTACTACATCATTGTGCAATTGTAGTTTAGCTTCTAATATTACTTGTTGCTTGTAAGTACATATTTCACCGTTAAAGATCTGCGCTTAGACCCTTTTTGCGTATGGGGCAATGAGATATTCATGAACCAACATCGTGTGAGGTAACTAATAATGATTGTTAGTACAATGGGTCAAAATGTGGCAATTAAACTATTTATTTATAGTTCGTCCAAGACAACAGTGATCTGCACTTCTGCAGTATATTAACAATCTCTGTAGCCTCAATGGCATATATGAGTTGTTAGATGACAATCTCTGTATCTTTTTCCTGTGCAGCGTTTCCCAACGTAGTTTACTCAAGATCACCTTTCAAACTACATGATTGATGGACATGTATATGTACATGTATTTCTACCAGACTACAATGACTATCTTGACTATCTGGAAGTCCTCACGAAGATATTGAAGGATGGGTGGTCGGCCATCACAAGTGGTTGGACTAGAGTCGTGTGTGCATTCGACACTAGTGCTCCTCCATGTCGAATGCACACACGACTCTAGTCCAACCCCTTGTGTCGGCCTGTGAAACACCTCCTTTCCCATAGATCCCCATCCGCATTCCCACCCCCACTCCAGAGCGTTGCAGCCTAAGCCCATCTACGCTTCCCGGGGAGCTCAAAGAGCGAATGGCAAAAAAAGAGGTATATCAAGGCCTGTCCGCTGGACGACGAAGAGAGTATTGTACTACATCATTGTGCAATTGTAGTTTGGCTTCTAATATTACTTATTGCTTGTGGTACATATTTCACTAGTAAAGATCCGCGCTTAGACCCTTTTGGCGTATGGGGTAGTGAGATATTCATGAACCAGCATCATGCGAGGTAAGTAATAAAGATTGTTAGTACAATGAGTCAAAATGTGACAATTAAACTATTTATTTACAGTTTGTCCAAGACAACAGTGATCTGCAGTATATGAACTTAGAATTCTGTAGCCTTTTTACAGCCCACAATGAGTTGTTAGATGATAATGTATGTATCTTTTTCCTTTGCAGTGGTTCCCAACTTAGTTTACTCAAGACCACCTCTCAAACTACATGATTGTTGGACATGCAAATGTACATGTATTTCTACCAGATAACAATGACTACCTGGAAGTCCTTTTGAAGATATTGAAGGATGGGCGGTCGGCCATCACAAGGGGTTGGACTTGAGTCGTGTGTGCATTTGACATGGAGGAGGGCACAATAAGGGCATTCCGCTTCACCTTTTATAACAACCAGAATATCTTTTGCCTCTTTCTTTACTGTCTTTAATACAAGTATTCAACCGTCGTTCATCATTCTTTATTTGGTGCTTATGTAATTCTTTTGTTGACGTAATTCTTGAACGTCTGTACCTGTGAGTCAAATAATGCATTTGTTGTTGAACCTATCTATCTATGTATATGATGGATATGTAAAAAGATATTCCGTACTTTCAAATTCAAATTATGTACAATTTTAAATTGTAGCGATTAAAATAGAAAAAAGATGCCCTGTGGGTCATTACGCCGCACACGGTTTGTAAATCTCAACGTTTGTGAAGTACCTCATGATCTGACACGTTTCACATATAGAAAACGTGTGAGACCACGCACGCAATTGCCGTTTCCAAACCGTTTGTGATGTTAGACAATATCGCAAATGGTGCAACCGAATTCAGCGTTGATGATAGAATCTATGTCGCACACAGTTCCAAATGATAAACTCTTTGTGATGTAGTACGCATCGTAAACGTTGCACCACAAAATTGCAGGTGCGATAGTTATCCTATCCGACATAACTAAAACATTCAGACATTTCTTAAACTTATCTGACACTTTTATGACGGTTAAATTATCTTCTTAGTTACCAATCGCAAATGGGTCGGAAAATGTACGTGTTTGTGATATGCTCCTTATCATACACAATTTACAATCATGAATTGTTTGTGATGTAGCATGCATCGTAAACGTAACACCACATAATAGCGCGTGTGATGCTAATGTGATCTCACACGAGTAGCAAAGATGGGACGTATGTGAAGTATGACATATCTCAAATGGTTGACCAATGACTCTCGTTTATGATAGATGCGGACATTCCATACGCTTAGTTTTGTCAAACATTTTCCTTCGTTTATCACCATTGCCGACGTTTTTTCCGTGTCGTGTGGGATGGACTCCCTATCGCCTACATAGGCAAGGCGATGGTTTAAACATACATCACGGAAAGGGGTTAAAAACCGTTTGTATAGCACGTCGCTGCACCAGTGACTAATCGGACACATTCACATAATCTTTGTAAGATAATGGTAGCATGTGGTGAGTTTGGTCCATGGATGAACACCTACCATTCTCTAGTATGGTACAAGTCAGGATTTAACACTACCATCAAGTGTGATTATATCAACAATAACTTGGTAGAGTGTTTTAACAACAAGGTGAAGCAATTATAAACTTGCATGTGCATGACATGGTTGACCAATAAGGATCATGATCATGCATTTGTGAGAATTGAGAAGAAAAATTGGTGATTGTTGTGGGATCAAGAAGAGGCGTCTAGAGGGGGGGGTGAATAGACTACTCGACCAAATAAAAACCTAGCCTTTTCACAATTTTATTGGTTGGCAAGTTTTAGCAATTTTACCAAGTCTAGCATACCCTACAAATGCAAATCGACGAGTATAGCAGCGGAAAGTAAAGACATGCACATGTAAGTAAAGAGTGGGGATAGGAAGATCAAACGCAATGGGGACTCGAAGATTTTTCCCACGGTTCCGATAGGTGGTGCTATCGTACGTCCAGGTTGATGGAAACTTCAACCCATGGCGGGTAACGGTTGTGCGAGTCCATAGAGGGCTCCACCCATGAAGGGTCCATGAAGTAGCAACCTTGTCTATTCCACCATGGCTTACGTCCACAAAGGACTAGCCTCAATCGGGGTAGATCTTCACGAAGTAGGCGATCTCCTTGCCCTTACAAACTTCTTGGTTCAACTCCACATGAATTGGAGGCTCCCAAGTGACACCTAACTAATCTAGGAGACACCACTCTCCAAAAGGTAATAGATGTGGTATGGATGATGAACTCCTTGCCCTAGTGCTTCAAAAGATAGTCTCCTCAACAATCAATCACTCTCTCACACAATTTGGCTTGGTAGAAGATATTGATTGGGTGGAAAGCAACTTGGGGAGGCTAGAAATCAAGATTCATACGGTTGGAGTGGAAGATCTTGATATCAAAACATGAGTAGGTGGTTCTCTCTCAGAAAATGAATGGTGGAAGTGTTTGCTTGTTCTGAGTGCTTGAGTGCGCAACACTCAAGCACTCAGAATTTCTAGGTCTTCTTTTGGCCTAGTGTGTCAAAAGATAGTCTCCTCAACACTCAATCACTCTCTCACAGAATTTTTCTTGGTAGAAGAGATTGATTGGGTGGAAAACAACTTGGGGAGGCTAGAAATCGAGCTTCATATGGTTGGAGTGGAAGATATTGATATCAACACATGAGTAGGTCGTTCTCTCTAAGAAAATGAATGGTGGAAGTGTTTCCTTGTTCTGGGTGCTCTCCCTACGAATGATAGGGAGGTGGAGGGGTATATATAGCCATCTCCAAAAATCCAATCATTACAACATTATTGCACAACTCGGTGGAACTGAAGTAAAAACTCAGTTGCACCAAGTACTGCAAAATGTCCTAACCTTTGGGTTCTCGATGATACCGATGCGAAGCATCTCAGTGAGTCTGATTCGGTTGACCTAGGCAGTCCCAGTGTCTCCGTGGGACCGAAATGAAGAACTTGGAAATTCTGATTTTTTTTTCAATTAGATACAAGAGAGGTGGTCACTGCTTTTCGGTTGTACCGAAGCAAAACTCGGTTGCACCAATTTGCTAGGGTTTGGCTTGGGATCTGTCTAAGGAAAACTCGATGTGTGATACTTGTGATCTGCGTTGGGTTTTCCGTGAAGAGGAATGGATTATTGCAAAACAAAGTGGGTAAGTATTTCCCTCAGTTATGAAACCAAGGTTTATCGAACCAATAGGAATATCAATCCTCAACCGTCTTCAGCGGCTGCACACAAATGAACAAACAACTTGCACCCAACGCGGGCAAGATGGTTGTCAATCCCCTTGATCTAGTTATTTGCAAGAAAATGAGTTGTGTAGATAATTGTAAATTGCAAAATAAAATAAAAAGTAAATAAAGGAATCAAGGTAATAGAAGCGTTTGTAAATATATAAGTGAATAGACACGGGGGCCGTAATTTTCCCTAGCGGCATCTCTCATGTAGGCAATATACGGTGGGCAACAAATTACTGTTGGGCAATTGATAGAAAAGTGGATAGTTGTGCGATTTTCACGGGAATGATCATGTGTATATAGGCATCACATCGATAAACAAATAGGGCGACTCCTGCCTGCACCTATTACTATGACTCCACTCATCGACCGCTATCCAGCTTGCATCTAGAGTATTAAGTAAAACAGAGTAATGTATGGAGAACGATGACATGATGTAGACAAAGTAAACTCAAGCAATATGATTTAACCCCATCGTGTTATCCTTAGTAGCAACAACACAAATACACATCTTGTCCCCTACTTTGTCACTGGGATATAGAAACTCGTCAGGTTGAACCTACCACAACGCACCACTCCCACCGATGAAATATCAAGCTACTTGGCCAAAGCACATCAATAAATCGGAGAGCATTACGAAGCTATAATGATCATGCAATTAAGAGACATAATATATATCAGAGATATCTCAAATACTTTTCATGAATAATCTGAACATAAACCCACAATTCATCGGATCCCAACAAACACACCACACAATAGGATTACATCGGATAGATCAAAGGGAAGATGCGATGACCATTGTATTGAAGATCAAGAGATAGAGAGATTGCTATCGAGGTACTAGCTATGGACCCGTAGGTCTATGGTGAACTACTCACACATCGTCATGAGGGCAGCAAGGTTGATGTAGAAGCCCTCCGTGATCGATCCCCACTCCGGCAGGGTGCCGGAACAGAGCTCCAGATGGCCTCGCGACGGAACAGAGACTTGCGGCGGCGGAAAAATGGTTTCGAGACTGCCTCTGTTATTTTTAGGGTGAAAGAGAATTTATAGTCCAGAGAGGGGCGTCGGGAGGCGGCCGAGGGAGGCACAAGCCAACAGGGCGCCCCCCTGGGGCACGCCCTGCTGGCTTGTGCGGCCCTCGTGCGTCCCCCGGCCTCCCTCCGAAGCTTCCAGGTCTTCTTTTGGCCCAGAAAAAATCATCAAAAAGTTTCCTAGGAATTGGACTTCATTTGGTAATGTAAACCTGAAAAGTAAAAAACATGCAGAAAACAACAACTGGCACTGGGCACTGGGTCAATAGGTTAGTGCTAAAAAATATTATAAATTGGTAAATGGAGACACAAAAAGTATCGTAGAATGATAATATATCAACATGGAACAATCAAAAATTATAGATACGTTGGAGACGTATCAAGCATCCCCAAGCTTAATTCCTGCTCGTCCTCGAGTAGGTAAATGATAAAAACAGATTTTTTGATGTGACATGCTATCCATTATGTAATCTTATGCATGTATGCTCACTGAGAATTGATGAATCAACAAATATTAACATAGCAATAATTAAAGTGTAAGAAACAAAATCATCAATCTTTCAAAGTATACGATCCTTAAGGAATGTTTACCCCCCATTCATCTTATTATATTAGCAAGGCATGGCTCCATCTTCACCACATTAATACAAATGTTAAGCACCACAGTGTCCAAGTCAGGCAATTGGATCGTACTTTTTCAATATGCATCAACTTTTTATTCTTCATGCAATACATGAGCGTGAGCCATTGGACATAGCATTTAGGTGCAATAGAGTATGGTGGTAGATATCAACGGGGCAAAAAGTGTAGAAGATATAGTCTCACATCAACTAGGCGTACCAACGGGCTATGGAGATGCCCATCGATAGATGTCAATGCAAGGAGTAGGGATTGCCATGCAAATGATGCAATAGAGCTATAAGTGTATGAAAGCTCAAATGAATCTAAGTGGGCTGTGCATCCAACTTGCTTGCTCATGAAGACCTTGGGCATTTGAGGAAGCCAGTCATAGGAATATACAAGCCAAATTTGTAATAATGAATAGGTAATTCCCACTGGCATATGAAAATGACATATCACGAGACTCTCTACATGAGGAGCATAGTGCCACTTTGAGGCACAAGTGTGGAAAAAGATAGCAGCAAAGTCCCTCCTCTCATTTTCTCTCATTTTTTTGTATGGTGGGCTCATTTGGCCTCCCCCATCTTTATTTTTCATTCAGAGTCTCATCCTGATTTGTAGAGGAATCATAGTATCCATCATCCTTTCCTCACTGGGACAATGCTCTAATAATGATGATGATCACACTTTTATTTACTTACACCTCGACATGGAGAACTGATATGATGATATGACTCTGTATGAATGCCTCTAGTAGTGTACTAGGATGTGCAATGATCTAGCATAACACGTATCAGTAATATGATGAACGGTGGCTTTGCCACAAATACAATGTCAGCTCTATATGATCATGCAAAGCAATATTATGAAGAACGAACTAGTCATGTGAAGTGATGATGGAATTTTCATGATAATATATCTTGGAATGGCTATGGAAATGCCATGATAGGTAGGTATGGTGGCTGTTTTGAGTAAGATATAATAAGGCTTATGTGCAACAGAGCATATCATGTCACGGGGTTTGGATGCATCGGCGAAAGTTGCACCGATCCTCGAGGTGAGAATGGGCTATGCACGGTACCGAAGAGGCTAGCAAATATGAGAAGGTGAGATTGCGTATGTCCATGGTTTCACATTAGTCATAAAGAACTCATATACTTATTGCAAAGTGTTATTAGTTTTATCATAAATCAAAGTACTACTTGCATGCCCCGAGGGAAGAGGTTGGAAGGAGTTAACCATCGCGCGCTTCCGACCCGAAAGAACACTAGGATTTCAACGAGGAATAGAAATGCTCACACATCACCACCATGCCTCTTTAATTCTTAGATGAACAAAAAGTTAACCTTTCTTAATATCGACACTTCTACGGATCAACAGTTATGAACTCACACCTTTTTCATATTACCACATCAATATCATTGACCCACAATTTCTCTATATGTGCTACTTGATGGTTTTTATTATCACTCCTTCAATACCTAAATATTTTTGGACTAATCTCATGACCCATGCAAATTACCGTCACTATTAATTAACTCTCAAACAAATATAGGTGAAGAACAAGAGTGAAATTATTTCTATAAAATCTACACGCCGCCGTGCTCAAAAAGATATAAGTGAAGTACTAGAGCAACTGCTAAGCTCAAAAGATATAAGTGAAGCACATAGAGTATTCTAACAAATTATGATGAAGGTGTGTCTCTCTTAAATAGGTGTGTCCATAAAACAATGATTGTGTTCAACCGAAAGTAAAAGCAAACAAAAGCAAACGATGCTCCAAGCAAAACTCATATCATGTGACGAATAAAAATATAGCTTCAAGTGACATACCGATAGATTGAGACGAAAGAGGGGATGCCTACCGGGGCATCTCCAAGCTTAGATGCTTGAGTATTCCTTAAGATATTACCTTGGGGTGCCTTGGGCATCCCCAAGCTTAGGCTCTTGCTACTCCTTATTCCTTTTTCCATCATGATAACACCCAAAACTTGAAAACTTCAATCACACAAAACTCAGTAAAACTTCGTGAGATCCGTTAGTTTAAGAAACATATTGCATACTTTAGGTACTGTTATAAATTGATGCTTATTTCATAAATGCATAATAGGTACTGTATTCTAACTTCTCCATGGCTTATACCCCCCGATACAATCCATATCATAATCAAAACAAGCAACTATGCAAGGAAAAACAGAATCTGTCTAAAATAGAACAGTCTGTAGAAATCTATAACGAACCTATACTTATGTAACTCCAAAAATTATGAAAAATTAGGAAAACGTCTAAACTTAGTAAATAAATACTATGTTAAAATTTCAGATCATTATCATGCTCCAATAAAAAAGTAAAATTCTTGTACTAGAGTCAAAAGTATCTGTTTTGTTTCAGCATTGATTCTACTCATCTTGTGAGTCATCCCAATGGCTTTACTTGGGACAAACACTAATTTAAACACACAAAAATAATCATTAAAGAGGCAATAATCATGTTATCAAATACAAACACAAAGTTTAAAGCAAAAAATTTAAGATAACTATTGGGTTGCCTCCCAACAAGCGCTATTGTTTTTTGCCCCTAGCTAGGCATAATGCATAGTTTCATATATTGTCATCTTTCACACTCCACCCATAAATAGCTCTCATGATTGATTCATATGGTGGTTTAATTCTATTTCTAGGGAAGTGTTCCATCCCTTTCTTTAATGGGAATTGTAACCTTATGTTTCCCTCTTTCATGTCAATGATTGCACCTATAGTTCGTAGGAAAGGTCTTCCAAGTATTAGGGGACAAGTAGGATTGGAATCAATATCAAGCACAATAAAATCTACAGGCACATAATTTTTATTTGCAATAATAAGCACATCATTAATCTACCTAGAGGTTTCTTAATGGTAGAAGCCGCAAGATGCAAGTTAAGGGAACAATCTTCAATATTAGTGAGACCAAGCACATCACAAAGAGATTTAGGAATAGTTGAAACACTAGCACCAAGGTCACATAAGGCATTGCATTCATATTTATATATCTTTCTTTTGACAGTAGGTTCCCACTCATCATGCAATTTTCTAGGAGTAGAAACTTCAAGCTCAAGTTTCTCATCATAAGCTTTTATCATAGCTTCTACTATATGTTCTGTAAAAGCTTTATTTTGTTCATAAGCATTGGGTGAGCTAATAATGGATTGCAACAAGGAAATACATTCTACTAAAGATAAATTATCATAATAAAAATCCTTGTAATCCAAAATAGTGGGCACATCACTAGTTAAAGTTTTGACCTCTCCAAACCAACGTTTTTCAGTTTTAGCATCAAAATCATCACCCTCCAAGCAAACGGGACACTTCTCAACTAGAGTTGACTCATCTCCAGTCCCTTTATCATTTATTATCATAGAAGTAAATAAAGATTCAATAGGAGAAGTACCAATAATTTTAAGATCTTCATCATGATTCCGATAAAAACCGGGTGGAAGAGCTTTTTCTAAGAATTCCCGCTTAGCTCTCAACTTAGCGGTCCTCTCCTTACTTTCATTAATATATATTTGGATAGATTTAATAGCATCATTAAAATCATGCTTGGGTGGTAAAGCTTTATTTTTAAGAGTTTCCACATCAAGAGCAATTCTATCCATTTTTTAGCCAAAGCATCAACTACAAGCAATTTTTCTTCTAACATAGTGTTGAAACCTTTTGAGAATTAATAAATTCTTTAATTGTGTTCTAAATATCAGATGGTATCCTATTAGAATTTCTAGAAGAATTTCCATAAGAATTACCATAAGAATTTCCATAGTTGTTAGAGGAATTATCGGGATACGGTCTAGAATTGAAGTTTCCTCAATAAGCATTATTGTTGAAATTATTTCGCGAGACAAAGTTCACATCAATAGCCTCATTATTTTTATCAATCAAAGTATAAAAGGGAATATAATTGGGATCAACATGAGCATTTTTTTACTAGCAATGATATTCATAAGAGCATCCACTTTTTTACTCAAAGTAGCGATTTCTTCAACAGAATTTACCTTCTTACTGGTTGGAGCCCTTTCGGTATGACATTGATAATAATTTGTCATAATGTTGTCCAGAAGTTTTGAGGCCTCTCCTAAGGTCACATCCATAAAGGTACCACGTGCAGCAGAATCTAGAAGATTTCTAGACACAAAGTTTAGTCCAGCATAGAAGTTTTGGATAATCATCGACAAATTTAAACCATGAGTTGGACAATTTCTTATCGTCAATTTAATCCTCTCCCAAGATTGTGCAACATGCTCTTGATTTTGATGTTTAAAATTCATTATTTGATTTCTAAGGGAGATGATCTTAGCAGGAGGAAAATACTTGGCAATAAAAGCATCTTTACACTTATCCCATGTTCAAATTCTATTACGAGGTAAAGATGAAAACCAAGCCTTAGCTTTATATCTTAGTGAAAAAGGAAATAATTTTAATTTCACAATATCATTATCCATATCATTTTTCTTTTTCATATCACATAATTCAACAAAGGTATTAAGATGTGACGCGGGATCCTCATTAGGACTTCCCGAAAATTGATCCTTCATGACAAGATTTAGCAATGCAGCAATAATATCAAAAGCCTCCGAACTAGTGGCGGGTGGTATAGGATTACTAATAAAATCATTGCTATTCGTATTTGAGAAGTCACACAACTTAGTAGTATCTTGATCCATGGTGACCGAAAAGTAATGTAACAAGCAAGACAAGTAAACTAGCAAGCGAAGAAGTAAACTAGTAACAAGCAAAGATAAATATTTTTATATTTTTGATTTTTATGAGACAAGCTAAATATAAAAGAAAATAAAAAGAATAAAAAGTGAATGAAAATTTGTGTGGAGTTACTTGGTAGTTGATGATGATATTCCCCGGTAGCGGCGCCCGAAATCCTTCCTGATACTTGTGATCTGCGTTGGGTTTTCCGTGAAGAGGAACGGGTTATTGCAGCACAAAGTGGGTAAGTATTTTCCTTAGTTATGAAACCAAGGTTTATCGAACCAATAGGAATATCAATCATCAACCGTCTTCAGCGTCTGCACACAAATGAACAAACAACTTGCACCCAACGCGGGCAAGTGGGTTGTCCATCCACTTGATCTCGTTATTTGCCAGCAAATGAGTTGTTTAGATAATTGTAAATTGCAAAATAAAATAAAAAGTAAATAAAGGCAGCAAGGTAATAGTAGCGTTTGTAAATATATATAAGTGAATAGACCCGGGGGGCAAAGTTTTCCCTAGCGGCATCTCTAATGTAGGCAACATACGGTGGGTAACAAATTAATGTTGGGAAATTGATAGAAAAGAGGATAGTTATGCAATTTTCACGGCAATGATCATGTGTATATAGGCATCACGTCAATAAACAAATAGGCCGACTCCTGCCTGCACCTATTTCTATTACTCCACTCATTGACCGCTATGCATCATGCATCTAGAGTATTCAGTAAAACAGAGTAATGCATGGAGAATGATGACATGATGTAGACAAAGTAAACTCAAGCAATGTGAATGAACCCCATTGTGTTATCCTTAGTAGCAACAACACAAAGACGAATATTGTCCCCTACTTTGTCACTAGGATATAGAAACTCGTCAGGTTGAACCTACCACAACGCTCCACTCCCACCGATGAAATATCAATCTACTTGGCCAAAGCACATCAATAAATCGGAGAGCATTACGAAGCTATAATGATCATGCAATTAAGAGACATAATATATATCAAAGATATCTCAAATACTTTTCATGAATAAACTGAACATAAACCCACAATTCATCGCATCCCAACAAACACATCGCACAATAGGATTACATCGGATAGATCACAGCGAAGATGCGATGACCATTGTATTGAACATCACGAGATAGAGAGATTGCCATCTTGGTACTAGCTATGGACCCGTAGGTCTGTAGTGAACTACTCACACAACATCATGAGGGCAGCAAGGTTAATCTAGAGGCCCTCCGTGATCGATCCCCCCTCTGACAGGGTGCAGGAATGGATCGCCATATGGCCTCACAACGGAACAGAGACTTGCTGCGGCAGAAAAAGGGTTTCGGGACTGCCTCTGTTATTTTTAGGGTGGAAGAGAATTTATAGGCCAGAGAGGGGCGTCGGGAGGCGCCCGAGGGAGGCACAAGCAATCTGGGCATGGCCCCCCTGGGGCGCGCCCTGTTGGCTTCTGCGGCCCTCATGCGCCCCTGACCTCCTTCCGAAGCTTCCAGGTTTTCTTTTGGTCCAGAAAAAATCATCAAAAAATTTCGTGGCAATTGGACTTCATTTGGTAATGTAAACCTGAAAAGTAAAAAACGTGCAGAAAACATCAATTGGCACTGGGTACTGGTTCAATAGGTTAGTGCTCAAAAATATTATAAATTGGTAAATAAAGACCCAAAAAGTATCATAGAATGATAATATATCAGTGTGGAACAATCAAAAAATTATAGATACGTTGGAGACATATCAGTGTGGCCGGAATGGGAAATGTTGGTGCCACCGAATTTATCTTTAGGGTTTGGACAGAATATTTCGTGGGAGAAATGTTGAGGATTTTGGTGGCTAATCTCTAAGCACTTTGAGCAACCAGATCATCATAAATACCTCATCCAATTTTAATAGTATTGTCTTTCCTATAGACTCAAATATGATTTCTCACATAAATATAAAATGTAGAGTCCTGAAGCTTGAAGTTTTGTCAATCCTATTCCTTTCCTTCTTGGGGATCCTCCTCACGATTCCCATCCTCTGCAATCTTTAGACTCAATCTGAAATAAACTAGGTAGAATTATTAGTCCAAGAGATAATGTATGTTCTCATGAATTATCAAAACCTCCAAGGGAGCATATGTGCTTTCAATCTACCCCTTTTTGGTAATTGATAACAACATACAATCATAGCTTCAATTTAAAATAGGTAGTAGTATGTGATAGCTTTGAGAAACATATGACAGAGCCATACTCCCCCTAAATGTGTGCAATCCCTTTAAGGAATAGTTTCTTTTGGAATGCATGAGTACACACACAGTAGAGAAGACGTGACAAGTCATATGTACCTTGACTATACGCACTATATATATGATAATGAAGTGTCTCCATGTTTAAGACTTACTCTTGCAAACAATATGTGCAAGAAGCAAGAGATCATCCTGACCAAGGATATGATGCATATACTTACCTTGAAGTTCTGGAGCATTTTAACTAGAGAAACACACTTGAGAAAACAATGTTACACTACTAGGGAAAAACTTATACACAGAAGCTTATCAGTAGCGCTCTTTAAAAGGAGGCGCTACTGCTAATTATCAGTAGCGCGTGGACGGCAAGGGCGCTACTGCTATCGACATAGCCGTAGCGCGTCGACTATAAAACGCGCTAGTACTATAATTGCCACACCGTTGCTGACCGGCTAGTTGTAGTAGTAGCGCCCCTCCCAGAAACGCGCTATTGCTAACGAAATACTAGTGGCGTGTTTTGCTTTCCCAAGCTACCCCCACCATCTCCCTCTCTCCATTCGATCCCGTCTCCCTCTCATCACTCCCTCACCCCCGACCGCCGCCATCGCCATCGCCTCGATGCCGCCACCGTTGTGCCCCCTCAGTCGTCGTCGCGCCCCCTCCCTCGCTGTCGCCTACCCCCGAGCCCCGACCCGGACGCCACCACCGTCACGCCCCCTCCCTCACCGCCACGCCCCCTCCCTCCGCAAGTAGCCACCACTCCCTCCTTCCTCCATCTTCCCTCTCACCTCACTCCCTTCAGCCCCCTCTCGCATCCGACCGTCCAGGTTCATAGGCAGAGCAGTTTGATTCTTGGGTTAGGGGGGTTAGGTTTATTCTAGGGTTAGGTTTTGTAATATTAGGAAAAATCTCTCTAGGGACCCAATATAGTTAGTTCGTGGTGGTGGAAAAATTAGTTTAGAGCAAAAAATCAATATAGAAATAAGCTTGCTTTGGACCCAATGTAGTTTTCTTCATCTTCACGCTTGAATTAGTGATTTTTTCTTGATGGTTGTAGTGGAAAAAAATAGTTTAGAGCAAAAAATCAATATAGAAATAAGCTTGCTTTGAACCCAATTTAGTTAACTAATTTTTTTAGGATGGTATGAGAGAGATGCAAATTAGGACAGTATGAGAGAGTTGCTGTCGACCCAAAGCTCTAGGGTTTATAGGAAATTTTCTTCAAGTTCTATATTTTCTTGAAGTGGTCCTTTTATATAGAACTTTGAATTGTTCGATAATTGTGCCGAAGTGCCCTATATATGAATGTGCCCAAGTGGCCTTTTGTTGTTTGCAGGGTAAATGATTTGAGTGGCATATGTTTCGTCGGAATGTTGATTCATTTCGTTCCGGTGAATTTCAGGCGCTCGATATGTTCACTTTTTAGCAAAGGTCATGTCAAAATTTCCCGTGAATTTTGGCATGACTTGTGCTAGAAAGTAGGCATATCGAGTGCCGGGATTTGTCATTACACATTTTATTATAGTTTAAGAATTAAACGAGGAGACTTAATCGTAGGAAACATGTCGAACATTAAACTATAAGAAAATGTTCTCATAGGAAATTGTTCTCGATGTCAACGATGCCTGTCACGCATCCTCGTCGTCGACTCGGCGGCGACATGCTTGAGAGGCGCCATGTCCAGGACTGGGCTCCGCCGGGCTGGCATTGGGAGGTGCTACCTTCCGGGGGGCGCAGCTTGGTGAGGAATCCGGGTCTCGTCGTCTACCCGGAGATTCTTTGGTGGCGGTCGCATGGTCCACTATCGGTGCAGAGGGAGCGGGCCCCCGCGGAGGTGGTACGTCATCGTGTCAAGCACGACGACGAGCACGTCCGTCGCTACATGGCTGCGTTGGACGCCAGGTTCTCTAATACCTGGCAGGTTCTTCAGGGATCTCACCCGAGCTATGATCCGGTGATGGTTCCTTCTCTTTGGGTGTCCACCGCCTGCGCCGTGAGACGTCAACTGGATCTGTATTTCAGATATTATATGATAATATTCGAGATGTATTAGTGATAATATTCGATGATGCATTAAACGAATTATTCGAGATGATGTATTAGTGATAATATATGATAATATTCGAGAAATTTTTAGTAAAAAAAATTAGGTACTTTCGGTCCGTCGTTGCTCCTTGTGTGACTTTCATGTGTGTTCTTGATGGAGGAATCATGATTGTTGTCGTGGGGGGCGCTTCCTCCTCTTCTCTTCTTGCGATATATACCTCGGTATAATGCGCAAGGAGAGGAGAGGGGGTGCACCCATCACCGACGGTCGAACTATTAGTGTGAGAGAGTGTCCACCAATATATATACACCAACTATGATGTATTAGTGCCTATATTTTGCCGGAATGTTGATTTATTTTCGTTCCGGCAAATTTTAGGCACTCAATATATCTTACATTAGGAAAGGCCATGCCGTAATTTTTGAATCATGAACACAGGAAATGTCGTCGTCTGATGACTACGATAGGATCCAAGCGTGTGAACTCTGCGGTGAAGATAAGGGTCTTTGCGACCAGCCTGGACTGCGAGACGACAGGTTCTTCACAATCAATCTTGATGAGACCTTCATTATTTCTACGGTACGCAACGATGACAAGTGTTTTTTCTTAATTAAGCATGACTTTTGTTTCTTTGCTTCAACGTGTAATTTCTATTTTATACAATTTGACAAGTTCATCCCCTGCCATGCAAGACGGTATGTCTTGGAGAGGCTCGGTTTTGAGGACCACGAGAGTATGGAGACGAGGAGAGCTAACCTGAGGACTAAACATGGTCACACATTTCTGGTCAAAGTAATGAATGCAGTTAATAACACAGAATTAGGGTGCTCAAATTGGGAAGCTCTTTCCAAGGCATATGGATTCCAAGAGGATATGGAAATAACCTTCGATCTTCGTCCTGAAGATCATATTGAAGGTAACATCGACATTTGGGTGGATGTCGATATGCTTCCTGTTTTACCTCCATGTGAGTTTATCAACCATGCATATTTTTCAAGTAATTTGCAATCTATATTTAAAAGTAGTTGGTGTTCATCCATACTAAATTTGTTAATTTATAATTTAGAGCTTATTTCGTTTCTTTGAGTGAAACACAGAAAATAATTGACACGACACACGACACTTATGGATCACATCTAACTTGGGAGGAGAAGGATGATCTTATCAACTTTGTTATTGGTGTCCTAGTTGGTAGGGAGATCTTCCCGTATAATTTGGGAATTGGCCCAAATTATACATTGTAGATGCCACTAGTGCATAGGTTCAGGGCGGATGACATTCGCCGAAATATCTTGGTATGAGTTGCTAATTAAGTACACTACTATTGCGTAAATGGTATTGACTACATTGCTAACTAGGCTACTATTATGATCTTCAACAGAAACTGCCAAATGAAGTTGTGCCTCCGTTGATGCATGGCGAAGGTAATATAACAATTAAAAGCCCTATGAGGCCCCAGTTCTCTTTTGCATACTCGACTGAGTGCAAACCACCAAGACAGCTCCAAATTGAAGCATGGGGAGAAATAAAGAAGGATCGCAAGCCACAAGTTGGAGACCGTTGGATCTCTTTGCTTCATCATGGAGACATAGGTGTTATTCTGTTTTATGTCATTTTACCTACGAGGGAGGACTAGGTCCTATGAGAGAGATGTTTTTCTGGTTTATATTAACTTGCATGATCGATTAGGATGATTATTAGTATGATGTTTTTTGTTTTATGAGATTTTAACTTGATATGATTAAGATGATGATGAGTTGTTAGATGAGTAAGATGATGATGAGTTATATGACGTATATTTGATTAAAGTGGATGGATGAAAGTGATGATGTTGAATTAGAGGGAAATATGATGTTACAGATTCGCAACGTCATATTTCCCTTTAATTCAACATGATCACTTATATCCATCCACTTTAATCTAAATGTTGTTGCTGGCACAATAATCATTGATGTTGTATATTAATTAATATGTATAACCGTGTGTAAATACAACATAAATATAAAAAAAGAAATATGTGCGTTTACTAGTGGCGCGGGTTAGGAAAGAACGCTATTGCTAAATAAGTTAGCAGTAGCGCTGGTTAACAGGCGCTACTGCTAAATTTTAGCTGTAGCGCTGGTCGCCAGCGCTACTGCTAAAACTTAGCTGTAGCGCCTTAGCCGTAACGCTTCCACCAGCGCTACTGGTATTGGTAATTACAGCGCTACTACTAGGCTTTCTCCTAGTAGTGTTAGATAACACAAGAGTATGTCTTTCATACAAATGGAAAGGGCTTCAATTTTACCAAGGTTTGGATGACATGTAGGAAATAATATTCTCTTAAGATTAACATGTCTCCAAGAATATCTGTAGAACTTGCTCCCCTGAATATATATATTGCCTTTTCCTCTCCCCCTGAATCTTAGCATGTAGATATTGGGAGTAGGTAGGTTGAGACAAGTCTTGCAAGCAAATACAGATTCAACACGTGATATGAATTTAGGTCACTCATCCTTTTCTCTCTCCTTTTAAAGATATTAAAGTGAATTGATCTCTCCCCCTTAATGATTTTGAGCTTTGATGATTCTCCCCCTGAAGCTTTGAATTTAAGCTTTGATCTTTCTCCCCCTTTGGCATCAATTTACCAGAAGGGTCAGAGGGTAAGGGATCCTTGAGA
Organism: Elymus sibiricus; assembly: GCA_039707655.1. Classification (NCBI taxonomy): domain Eukaryota; kingdom Viridiplantae; phylum Streptophyta; class Magnoliopsida; order Poales; family Poaceae; genus Elymus; species Elymus sibiricus. The sequence goes on from CM077665.1 coordinate 262,426,008, forward strand.
ATAAGGGTCATTGAGAACTTTGTGTAAAAATGTCAAGAATATGGCAAAGAACACAAGTAGAAGCAAATGTCGGAGGCTCCGAGGCAAATTGATCGGTAAGACCTATAAGGAAGTTAGGGCTCTGGGTGAAATCAGTGTTGTCGAAGAGTTCCATGTCGGTAATACCAAAGAGACTCTGAGCAGTTTATCTTCTACATCGGTGTCGCCGATTCCCCTAAGTCGGAGTATCTGAGTAGCAATCAGAAACTTGGCAAAGGCATTCTTGGCCATTTTGTCGAAGAAATTTTTCAGAAAGACTTGAAATATTTTTTAAGAAATTTTCAATAAGATTTGCAAGGAATTTTAATAATATTTGCAAGGAATATTCGATAAGATTTGCAAGGAATATTCAATAAGATTTGCACGGAATATTCATCTAGGTAAGAATTGAATGGGAGCAACAAAGTACGCAACAAAGATAAATCATCCATCCAAGTTTCTTATCAATATGTTGGTCAGCGACTAGGTCACCTATATTAGAGTATATTGACTTAAGGAGCCAAGGAAGAATGCTTGTTCATAGGTCATACTCATCATTAAGCTCAAAATGGGTTTTCCATTTTTCGTTTAAGCATTTTAATGTTTTCATATCATTTAGAATTGCTTTGACTCATGACTTGGATTAAAGCTTCTTCAAGGATATTATTACATACCTTCGAATGATGTAGATGACAGGACATGTAGGTGAACTTGTTGTGGACGCTCACAAGTTGTATTTTGGAGCTATCCTTCTTTCTTTTCAAGTGGGTCCTCCTACATGGGTTATTCATGCAAGGAATAACATGATATATCCAAATGAAAATAGTGAAGTTTTTGACAAATGTTTGTCAAGGATATGGTTTGTGTTGTCTTCTTCCTCTTCAAAGAGGGGTTGTTGATACTTGGTTATGACAAGATTGCTTGTGATATGAGTTGATAGCAATCTTGTAGAGTGTAGATCATCCAAGTACCTACAAAAGATTAGATGCATTACAAGGGAGCTTAGTTTTCCAAGATATGAACTATCATCATGTCAATAGTATCAAGGAAAATCATGTAGTCTCATGCCCTTGCATGCATTAGTGAGTCTGTAACTCAAGTGTGAAGCATCAATGATATTCAACTCACTCCTCATGTGACAAAACACTTTCTCATCAAGTGGCTTAGTAAATATATCCGCCAATTGTTTGTCAGTACGACCATGTTTGAGATTAATGTCCCCTTTGGCAACATGATCACGAATGAAATGATGAAGAACTTGAATATGTTTAGTTCGAGAATGTTGCACGGGATAATGAGCAATCTTAATAGCACTCTCATTGTCACAAAACAACGGAACATGTTTCACATGTATTCCATGATCTTTAAGAGTTTGAGTCATCCATAGTAATTGCGCACAACATGATCCGACGGCAATGTTTTCCGCTTCGGCAGTAGACAGAGATACCGAGTTTTGTTTCTTGGATGACCAAGACACAAGAGATCTCCCAAGAAATTGACAAGTACCTGAGGTGGATTTTCTATTAACCTTATCTCCGGCATAGTCCGAGTCGGAATAGCCTATAAGGTTAAAAGAAGATCCCTTGGGATACCAAATGCCAAAGTTTGTGTATGTATCAAGTATCTCACAATTTTTTTCATGTCCTTAAGATGACACTCTTTAGGTGTCGCTTGATATTGGGCACACATGCACAAACTAAGCATGATATCAAGACAGGAGGCACATAGATATAGCAATGTACTGATCACTGATCGATAAACTTTTTGATCAACCGGTTTGTCCTCCTTAGTGAGGTCAACATGTCCACTAGTAGGCATATGAGGTTTCATACCTTTGCACTCTTGCATGTTGAACTTCTTAAACAAGTCCTTGGTATACTTGGTTTGAGAGATAAATGTACCTTCTTTCATTTGCTTGATTTACAAACCAAGGAAAAATTTCAGCTCACACATCTCATATTTTTCGGACATCAACCTTCCAAATTTGTCACTAAAATGTGGGGTAGTAGATACAAAGATAATATCATCCACATAAATTTTGCACACAAATAATTCACCATTAACTATTTTAGTGAACAAGGTTGCATCAATTTTACGAATTTCAAAACCCTTTTCAATGAGAAAATCCGTTAAGCATTTGTACCAAACTCGAGGGGCTTGTTTAAGACCATAGAGAGCTTTATGAAGTTTATAGACATGATTAGGTTTTTTAGGGTCGACAAAGCCGGGAGGTTGTTTAACATAGACTTCCTCCTCCATTTCACCATTTAGAAAATCACTTTTGATATCCATTGGTAAACGGTAATATCATGGTGATTGGCATAAGCAAGAAGTATGCGAATGGCCTCAAGTCTAGCAGCGGGGGCGTAGGTCTCACCATTGTCCATACCTTCTACTTGAGAGTAGCCTTGAGCCACAAGGCAGGCCTTGTTGTGTACTACTTGACCATCTTCATCTTGCTTGTTGCTAAACACCCATTTGGTTCCAATGATGTTGTGCTCATCCTTGGGTTTCTCCACTTGTTTCCATACTTCATTCCTATCGAAGTTGTGTAGCTCTTCGTGCATGGCATTCACCCAATCCAAGTCTTCAAGAGCTTCTTGCACCTTCATAGGCTCAATACTAGAGTTGAAAGAGTAATGCTCAAAAAAGTTAGTTAAACGAGTTTTAAAGTGTGTGATTCTTCCGGTTTTTATGTCACCGAGAATTTGCTCTACGGGATGATTCTTGTCCACTCTTGCTCGAACTCGAGGTAGATTTTGCTTGTTGGACGGAGGAGCTTCCTCACCATCATCCTCATCATCATCTTCTTCTTCGTTGTTGTTGAAGGTGTCGTTTCCTTGAGGAGGTGGTGAAGGAGGTTGAGGTGTATCATCTTTATGTACTTCTTCTTCCTATTCATCTTGGCGTGTACTACTTGTGGATGCCTCCATGTCATTGTGTGGTTCGCCTTAACGCGAAGTAGGGGCTTCCACTTGTGTATATTAAGTGCTTTCCTTCACCTCCATGGGACGTATCTTGCCGATGGATAATTCTTGAATGGCTTCCGAAGGTTCCTTATCTCCTACATCATTTGGCAATTGTTTGACTTGCGGATCATTAGTCTCATAAAACTTCACATCTATCATCTCTTCAACTTTTCGAGTGAAGTTGTTGTAGACACGGTAAGTGTGAGAGTTTGATCCGTAACCAAGTATGAAACCTTCATGAGATTTAGGAGCAAATTTAGAACAACAGTGCTTATCAAGAATGTAGCACTTTGATCCAAATACTCGAAAGTATCCAAGTTGGGGTTTGTTACCGGTGAGTAGCTCGTATGCAGTTTTACCAAGAAGCTTGTGTAGGTAGAGTCAGTTTTTTGCATGAGCGGTTGTTTGCATGGCTTCCGCCCAAAAGTGTCTTGTAGTTTTGTACTCGTTGAGCATCATTCTATCCATCTCTATGAGAGTCCGGTTCTTCCTCTCACCAACTCCATTTTGTTGAGCTTTGTACATAGCCAGGAACTCATGTGAGATCCTTTCTTCGTCAAAAAAGGTATCCACATTAGTGTTCTTGAACTCCGATCCATTGTCGCTTCAAAATTTCTTGATCTTCACTTCAAATTGATTTTGGGCCTTCCGAGCGAAGTTCTTGAAGATCTTTTGAACTTGCGACTTATCATCAAGAAAGAATACCCACGTAAATCTAGAAAAATCATCAACTATAACCAGACCAAAAGAATTTCCATCGAGGTTCTTGTAAGCATTGGGACCAAAGCGATCCATGTGAAGCAACTCGAGTGGTCTCCTAGTAGTCATGATGTTCTTTACGGGATGACTTCCTCCAACATGTTTTCCTGCTTCACAAGCACTACTAACTCTATCTTTGGCAAAGATAACATCTTTAACACCAAGTATGTGATCACCTTTGATGAGCTTGTCTAGATTACGCATACCAACATGTCCTAGCCTTCTATGCCATAGCCAACCTTTAGAAGATTTTGCAATAAAGAGAAGTACGAGGTTCGGCTCTCTTACTAAAATCGACTATGTATAGATCACTCTACGTAAACGGGTAAACACCATGTTATGGATGTCTTGATGAAACACTTGGCAATCTACTTTAGTAAATAGCACATTGAAACCAAAATCAGCTAGTCTAGATACGGAAAGAATATTGTAGCCAAGGGATTCAACAAGCATGACATTTTGAATAGAGCTATCATGAGATATGGCCACCTTACCAATACCAAGTACCTTTCCATTGGAGTTGTCTCCGAAGGTCACATACCTGCACGGTCCATGGTTTGGTGTGATCTCGTGAATCAAGTCTCTATCTTCAGTCATGTGATCGGTGCATCTACTATCAAGAATCCACTCTTGTCCTCCAGATATGTAGTCTTTGAAGTTTGCAGTGAGACTCAGATTCTTCATAGTCTTCTCATATTCAATGTCAAATTCCTCATCTTCATCATCGTAGCCATGTTCCACATTGTCATCATCAAATGGGATACCCTCGTCACAAAGATCAAGAGAGTCGTTAGAATTGTGACCATGACAATGTTCAAGATTATGAATGCGAATGGCTTCAACAATGATGTTATTGATGGTAATGACATCTCCTTTAGCGCGCATGAGGTCATGAAGCTCAAACAAGTATATATCGAAATTTGGATGAATAGGCTTACTTTTGTGAAAGGTGTTGGAATAGCAACTTGCATTACTAGGACGCCAAAGCCACCATATATATGGTGTACATGAGGATGCCAAAAGGCAAGAAAACAAAAGGCCAAAGGCCATCATCAATAAAGTCTAACACCCCCTCAAACTCATGGTGGTTCCAAAACATTGAGTTTGGAGAGGTGAAATGATACGACCGGTTCTAAGTGTACCGACGACAATGACGACACACAAGCTAATATTCAGGATCAAGTTGTCGTTGTACAAGTAGTAATCACTGTGGCCGATGTATATGATTCAACTTGTTCACAGCAGAAATACAAAGATGCCGATGAGGAAGTCGCCGATACATGTAGGCATGCAACATGGTGCAACGATCGGAAAAAGTTGAGACGAACGGTGATTACATTGGTTAATGATGAAATTATACACGAGCCAACTAGAGGAGCAAGCCTAGAACTAACCGGGTGCATCATTGGGTCCATGCTAAAACAACCTAGTACATGCACATACAGTAAAAAGGGAATTTGCTTTTACCTTTTGGAGGGAAGAGATCGGCCAAGGATTGATAAATTTGAATGCAAGTTACATACGTTGATTAGAGATAATAAAATAGGAAACATATTTGTTGATTTGTTGGGATCGGTCAAGAAGATAAAAGGCAAATATTTATTTCTATTTTTGCCATCTCCACGTAAAGAGGAAGTTTCTCAACATGGAAAGAGTAGGAGGTTAGTACGTGATCTCATGTCATTAAAGGACACGGGCAGGGGTTCCTCACCATTATTATTCGGTTGTAAGTTCAGGGTCAGGCGAGATTTAAAAGGTAGTTTCATTAGACAAGAGTTTCTACGTGTCCTAGTGTATTGTCCTAGTTACATACATGAGGTATTAGTCGGTTATTTGTTTTTCTTTGAGATCATGTACCATAGGTGTTTGTGCAGACTATATATAAAGCCAAGTGTGTCAATGTAAAGGGCAGGTTATTTTTATATGAAATAGACACAATGTGTTTTTCAGGGAAGACACCCGTATCAAGTTCTGGAGGGATCTTTAGAAAACCTCTATGTTGCGATTTCTTTGTAGAAATTGTTTTGCCCGTGAGTACCATCGTTCAGATTGGTTTTCTCGTGCTGAGATGCAAGGTTCAAACCTTCTACTTCATGTACATCGTGTGTGTGGGCGAGAAGTTTCTTTTGCTGCTAGTGGAGTGTCGTGAAAGATCGGACCATAACAACAGACAGGATCTCGCCATGAGGTTTGGTTTACATCATGAAATCTATGTTGCTCTCTAGTTTGTGCCTACAAGAAGAAGTCCGCTAGCTGTAACTCGGAAGGCACATACTGAAGAGCAATAACATGATCCAGCATGGCAGCGCGCACATAATAAGAATCAACACTAATATGTTTGGTAAGCTCATGCTTCACGGGGTCCTGCACAATACTGATAGCACCTGTACTGTCGGATAAGGGGGTGGTAGGTGCAGTAACAGAAACACCAAATCCTCCAGTAGCCATCGTAACCAAGCCACCTCTGCCGTCAGAAGGGCCATAGCTCTCAACTCAGCCTCTGCACTCGAACGAGAAACTGCAGTCTATTTCTATGTCTTCTAAGCAATAAGAGAACCACCAAGAAAAACACAGTAAGCAGAAAGTGAACGACGATCTGAAGGATCACTGACCCATGTAGCATAAGAATAGGCTTGCACCTGTAATGAGCCGGAATGAGGAAGAAAGAGACAATGAGAGATCGTGCCATGAAGATATTGTAGAACACGAAGAACGTGACTATAGTGAACTGAAGTGGGAGCAGAAACAAATTGACTCAGAATATGGACATGATAGGAGATATCCGGACGAGTGATAGCAAGATAGACAAGAATCCCAACAAGATGATGATAATGCGTCGGATCAAACAAAAGCTCAGCATCAGAAGCACGAAGGTTAACATTAAGCTCCATAGGAGTCTCAGCAGTGCGCTCATCACTAAGAGCCACACTAGCAAGAAGATCATGGATATACTTTTCTTGTGAAATAGAAAAGCCATAAAAAGTGGAGGAAACCTCAATCCCAAGAAAGTAACGAAGGGGACCAAGATCAGACATAAGAAACTGCTCACTGAGACGGGCCTTGACAAAGGCAATGTATTCAAAATCGTCGCCAGTGATGATCATGTCATCAACATATAGAAGAGGAAGAGTGCGACCACGAGCAAAAAGGTGGAATAACAATGCTGAATCTTGAGCACTGGGCGAAAAACCAGTTGTAGTGACCTGAGAGGCAAAACGCTCAAACCTAGCACGTGGGGCTTTCTTAAGGTCATATAGAGAGCGACGGAGACGATAAACCATGCCGTTAGGAACTTAATGCCTAGGTGGTGGCTGCATATAAACTTCCTCACGCAACTCACCATTAAGAAAGGCATTCTTAACATCGAGCCGAGACACAGACCAATGGCGAATAGAGGCTACAACGAGAAGTCTATGGATAGTGGTCATATGGGCCACAGGAGGAAAAGTCTCATCATAACCATAAATATAATCCTATTTCTGTTACGTTGCTTGCGCCTGCCCTCTTTGATTGTCAGGCTCGACAGAGATACTATGTTTATGAGGACGAGGTACAGGAGTACAACGCTGCAGTAGAGGTTGCTCGCTTGGCAGAGGAGGCGGCAAGGAACTCCTCCACGAGCTACCACTTCAACTATTATCCAGACCACAGTGGTGATCACCAAGCTAGGCAAATGCCTAAGCTTGGAGGAGTACGTATTTCCCACCGACATCACAGTCATGTTCACACATTTCGTATAAATTGTCGGTGTTCATACTCTTTCATTGCATATCCATGTTAGCTTTATTTTTCTGCTTTCTTCTTGTGTGTTTGAAAAACTCTGAAAACCAAAAAACATTTCTCGCTTCTTTTCGGTTTTTCTTCCCCATTTAATTAGTTGTAGTATTAGAAAAAAAAGATTTCCTTTGCATGTTGGGAGCTCTCCCATGTAAACATTTTTTCTCGTTCTTGTTTTTCCTTTGTTAATTTGCTTCCTTGAGAAAAACAAAAAATCCAAAAATATTTCAGTGTGTTTCTCTGAACTTCTTTTCTTTTTATTGAGTCATGAAAGGAGAACACTACAATGAAAATGTTGAGTGGCTCCCATATGTTTTATTGTTGATCTAACAAAGAGCCAATATTACCTTGTCTTCTCCTTTGTATAAAACTGCCCTGCAGATCCCCGCTTCGTTCACGGCATTTTTGCACTATTATTATTATCACATCATTCGGTCGTGCAAGTGAAAGGCAATAATGATGATATTTGATGAAGTGATCGTGGCAAAGAAAGCTGGTATGAACTCTTCTTGTTTTCCATTTTTTTAAATATGTTTAGGTCATTCGATGTTGATTCAGTATATCATGGGTGAACATGTTTATGATGACAATTAGAGATTATAGTTTCTCATGCCATGCTTAAATAGCTAGGAGTGTATAATGATTTATCTTATGTGTCAACGTGCATTAAAATAGTTATGATGTGGTATGGTAGTATGGTATTTCCCTCTGAGTAATTCGAGCGGCTTGACTTGGCCCATGTGCAAACATGTAGTTGATTCAAAACCAATACAGCCTTCATGATGTTAAAATTCAGAGTGTTCATATCCTACTCATGCTAAGTCCAATTTTAATTATTCACAATGCATGATTATGACCGTTTTCGCTCTCTAGCTAGTCGCTCCTCAATCTATTGCTAGCCTTCATCTGTACTAAGCGGGAATAATGCTTGTGCATCCAAAATCCTTAAACCAAGTTATTCGAAATGTGTCCACCATACCTACCTATATACGGTACTACCCTGCCGTTCCAAGGAAATTTGCATGTGCCACCTCTAATATTCAAATAAACACCTATTTTGTGCACTCATACTGCTCATGGAGCGACGGGGCAGTCAATATCTTCCGTGCTAAGTGGGTTATTCTCAAGACGAGTGTTTATTCGCCTGTCATTGCACGAGAGAGGCTGGTAAAATGGATTCCCAGTCCTGCAAAACAAAAATTAATCAAACAAAACTCCCGGGACAGTTGAAATGTTGGAGGCATCCGTGGATTCGGTCAGCCATGGCTTGTGTATGTATGCTGGATGGGAGTAAACTTTACAATTCCGCTTGGGAACCGCCAATAATGTGTTTAGCATGGAAGATATTGAAATCCTTTGTCATGACGTTGACAGGAAAAGTGCACCACTCAAAAATTATAATTTCAATCATGTCTTAAATTTGAGCTGTGGCACCTCTGCAAATCAATGCTTCCCTCTGTGAAGGTCCTATCTATTTACTTTTATGTTGAGTCATCATCCTCTTACTAAAAGCACCAGACCGAAGAGCACTGTTAACATTCTTATGCATTGAGTCTAGTTAATGTTGGATGTGAGCATGACTGGATCTTTTCTACCCTGGATTATAATGTTTAGTCGCTGCTTGAACCTCAGAGGTGCTCTACATTTATGTTTTGCGGTCTCAGAAAGGGCTAGCATAATACCATGTCACCATAAATAATGAATTATGGAGCGAAGATCCACCAGAGGGGGGCTGCCTGTGGGCCACAAGTCAACAGGGCATGCCCACCCCCCTGGGCGCGCCTTGGTGGCTTGTGGGTCCCACGTGGCTCCCCCGACCCTAATTCCACTCCTATAAATTCACATCTTCGGAGAAAAATCAGAGAGAAGATTTCATCACGTTTTACGAGATGGAGCCGCCGCCACCTCCTGTTGTTCCTCGGGAGGGCTGATCTGGAGTCCGTTTGGGGCTCCGTAGAAGGGGATTCGTCGCCGTCATCATCACCAACCCTTGTTCATCAACACCACCATGATGCTCACCACCGGGAGTGAGTAATTCCTTTGTAGGCTTGCTGGACGGTGATGGGATTGGATGAAATTGATCATGTAATCGAGTTAAGTTTGATATGGCTTGATCCCTAGTATACACTATGTTCTTAGATTGATGTTGCTATGACTTTGCTACGCTTAATGCTTGTCACTAGGGACCGAGTGCCATGATATCAGATCTGAACCTATTATGTTTTCATTAATATAAGAGTGATTTGGAAGCTATCTTGCAAGTTGTATGCACATATTACGTGTCTTGATCCGCATACCCCAAGGTGACAAATATTGGGATTCTTTCCAGTGATTGCCATAGTTTGAGGAGTTCATGTATTCACCATGTGTTAATGATTTGTTCCGGTTCTCTATTAAAAGGAGGCCTTAATATCCCTTAGTTTCCAATAAGACCCTGCTGCCACGGGAGGGTAGGACAAAAGATGTCATACAAGTTCTTGCCGAAAGCACGTATGACTATATACGGAATAGATGCCTACATTACATTAGTGAATTGGTGCTAGTTCTGTGGTGCCCTAGTGTGCAACTGTTACATGATTGATGTCATCTAAATCATTATCCATCACTGATTCACATGCCTACACTTTTTAGATACTGAATCTTGCTAAGTTACTATTGCTGCTACTACTGTCACAACTACTACTAATTGGTGCTTTCACTGTCACTGTTACTATTGTTACTACTATAACTTGCCGTGCTACTAAAACTTTGCTGCAGAGAGACATCCCAGGTGTGGTTGAATTGATGATACGTCTCCAACGTATCTATAATTTTTTCTTGTTCCATGCTGTTATATTATCATTCTTGGATGTTTTACAATCATTTTATAACAACTTTATATCATTTTTTGGGACTAACCTATTGACATAGTGCCAAAGTGCCAGTTGCTGTTTTTGCTTGTTTTTTTACTTCGTAGAAAATCAATACCAAATGGAGTCCAATCGCGACGAAACTTTTTAGAGATTTTTTCTGGACCAGAAGACACCCAATGGGCCAAAGAAGTGTCGGGGAGTGGGCCGAGGAGACCACAACCCACCAGGGCGTGCCAGGGGGGCCCCGGCGCGCCCTGATGGGTTGTGCCCTCCTCGGGGCCCCTCTCCACCGACTCAGATGCCTATAAATTCCCAAATATTCCAAAAACTCTAGGGGAGTCGACCAAACACAATTCCAGCCGATGCAAGTTCCAGAACCTCGAGATCCAATCGAAACACCATCACGGAGGGGTTCATCTTCTTCATAGGTGCCTCTCCAATGATGCGTGAGTAGTCCACCATAGACCTACGGGTCCGTAGGCAATAGCTAGATGGCTTCTCTCTCTCTCTCTTATGATTCTCAATACAATGGACTCTTGGAGATCTATTTGATGTAAACATTTGCGGTGTTTTTGTTGGGATCTGATGAATTTTGAGTTCATGATCAGTTTCTATCCATGAATATTATTTGAGTCTTCTTTGATCTCTTATATCCATGATTACTTATAGCCTCGTATTTCTTCTTCGAATCTTTGGTTTAGTTAGGCCGACTAGATCGATTTTTCTTGCCATGGGAAGAGGTGCTTTGTGATGGGTTCGATCTTACGGTGTTCTTTCCAAGTGACAGAAGGGGCAGCAAGACACGCATGTATCATTGCTATTAAGGATAACAAGATGGGGTCTATTCCTACATGAATAGATCTTGTGTACATCATGTCATCGTTCTTATTGCATACTCCGTTTTTCCATGAACTTAATACACTAGATGCATGCTGGATAGCGGTCGATGTGTGGAGTAATAGAGGTAGATGCAGGCAGGAGATGGTCTACCTATCTTGGACGTGATGCCTATATAATGATCATTGCCTTGGATATCGTCATGACTATTCGATTTTCTATCAATTGCCCGACAGTAATTTGTTCACCCACCGTGCGCTATACTCATGAGAGAAGCCACTAGTGAACCCTACGGCCGTCGGGTCTACTTTTCCAACATATTGCTTTCAGATCTATCTTTTTGCATCTTTGTTTTCAGATCTACAAAACCAAAAACCCAAAAACATATTGCTGCATATTTTATTTGCCTTTTCTATTTTGTGTTCTTGAGAGATCTATCTCTCCTATCTATCACTACCTAATCAATCCTTTTACCGTAGAGAGATTGACAACCTCTCTTTCGCGTCGGGTTGCAAGTATTTGTTGTTTGTGTGCAGGTGCTGCTTATTGGGTGGTGGTGATCCTCCTACTGGTTCGATAACCTTGGTTTCATAACTGAGGGAAATACTTACCGTCGCTGTGCTGCATCATCCCTTCCTCTTTGGGGAAATACCGACGCAGTCTCAAGCCACGTCAAAGGAATTTCTGGCGCCGTTGCCGGGGAGGAAGTGGTCTCTTCTACGTGCCTATCGTAGGCGCCGAGGGGACTCCATCATCATCTACCAGGTACCTAGTCACAAATCTCATCTCCTTGCAATTACATTATTTGCCATTTGCCTCTCGTTTTCCTCTCCCCCACTTCACCAATTTGCCGTTTTATTCGCCCTCTTTTTCGTTTGCCTTTTTCTTGCTGGATCTCTTTCTTGCTTGCAATCTTGTTTGCGTAGTCACGATGACTCAAGAAAACACCAAGTTGTGTGATTTTTCCAATAATAATAACTATGATTTTATTATTACTCCGATTGCTCCTCCCGCCTCTAGTGCGGAGTCTTGTGATATTAATGTGGCTTTGTCGAATCTTGTCATGAAAGAACAATTTGCCCGTAATCCTAATGAGGATGCCGCGTCCCATCTAAACACGTTCGTAGAATTGTGTGATATGCAAAAGAAAAAAGATGTGGACAATGATATTGTTAAGTTGAAACTATTTCCTTTTTCCTTGCGGGATCGTACAAAAATTTGGTTTTCTTCTTTACCTCGCAATAGTATCGATTCTTGGAATAAGTGCAAGGATGCTTTTATCACTAAGTATTTTCCGCCCACGAAACTTATTTACCTTAGGACGCAAATCATCAATTTTAATCCACTTGAGCATGAACATGTTGCACAATCTTGGGAAAGAATGAAGTTGATGCTAAGAAATTTTCCTACTCATGGTTTAAATCTTTGGATGATCATACAAAATTTTTATGCGGGATTGAATTTTCTCCCTATAAATCTTTTAGATTCCGCCGCGGGTGGTACTTTTATGGAGATTACTTTGGGTGAAGCTACTAAATTGCTAGATAATATCATGGCTAATTATTCTCAATGGCATACCGAAAGAGCACCTACTAGTAAGAAAGTTAATTCAGTTGAAGAAATTAGAACTTTGAGTGATAAGGTTGATGCTTTGTCAAATTGGTTGCTAGTAAAAATGCTCCTATTTTTTGACTGGAAACTGTAGGGGAACCCCCCCCCCACAGCATTTTAACTTTATTGCCAATAGGAATTACAACTTACATGGATTACCAGGGGTAATCAAACAGAAAAATAGGAAAAGAGCTAACAGGCTAAAAAACTAACAAAAAACAAACTACAAAACAATACCTCAAGGAGGCAGAAAAAAAATCCACCTCAATAATTCATCTCTGAAGACATGCTTAATTCTATGTTGCATGAGAGTCATGTCATGGATAAAAGCACTTCTCCATTTATTAAAGCTAGGCCTTTCATGCCTCAAGACCTTAGCATTTCTGATTATCCAAATATTCCAGCAAGCAACAAAAACCACCTTAGTGAAGAAAGGTTTTCCAAAATAACGTTTCGCTTGTATCACAATGTTGCTCATATTGTCTCCCTACGGCCATCAGATTTGAAGATAATTCCAAACTCTCACACTGAAATTATAGTGGAAGAAGAGATGATCTCTGGTTTCCCTTGTCTGCAAAGGACATAGAGTACAATTAACCCCATCATCCATATACCAATGCCTCCTGTCAACCATATCTTTGGTGTTAAGCCTGTCCATGATCAACATCCAAGCAAACACTTTTATTTTCATTGTACATGATGATTTCCAGATCCATAGCAACAGAGGGTTAAATGACAAGGTAGAATGCATGAAAGAGTAGAATATCTTAGGTTTGTAAGCATTGCAAGTCCCCTGCCAATACCAGATATCATTTGCATCCAACTCTCTGCTGTGAGAGGTCGTCATTGCCTGAATTATCATGCATTCATTGTATGCCTGTTCAGACAAAGGTAGATGGAACATCCCTGAGATATCCTGCGCTTGAAAGGATTCAGACACTGTTATCCAGGGATCTTTCACATAAGAGAATAGCCTTGGAAACCTTGATTGCAAAGTAGCCACAGAATCACCAAGCTTCCATCTGTCAGACCAAAACAGAGCAGAGTCTCCTGAGTTAATTAGCACCCAGTTTGTGTTTCTGAAATGATCCAACATTTTGCATATATCTTTCCACCAGAAAGATCCACAACTGTCAGTGCCTAGTGGTACCCTCCCATGATAATATGTATTCCAAATAAGAGAAACCCATGGCAGATCCATCCTATTCAGGAACTTGTGCATATGTTTGAGCCGGAGAGCAATATTCTGGACCCCCAAATTCAAGATCCCTAACCCCCCCCCCCTTACTCTTGGGCCTGCAGATCAGGTCCCATGCTGCTAAGGATGGTGAGGGTTCATCTCTATGCTTTCTCCATAGGCATTGTCTCTGAATTCTCTCCAATTGCTTTGAAATTCCAGGGGGGACTAGCAGACTGCCAAGATAGAAAATAGGCATAGGGGAGATAGCAGAGTTAAGAAACTGCAATCTTTCACCCTGATTGAGGAAGGAGGAGCTTGCTGTCATCCTTCTTTCCATGCAGTCTACCAATGGCATGAAGTCAATCATTTTTGGCCTAGTAGTACCCACAGGTAATCCCAAATAAGTGAAGGGCATTTTCCCTACTTGACATCCAAAGGCTGCAGCCAAACCAGTGATTGTATTCTCTTCCACATTAATAGGAACCATGGATGACTTGTGATAATTAACCACTAATCCAGTGGAAGTGGAGAAAACCTGAAGCATATCTTTTAGAGAAAGCAGTTGTGCCTTATCTAATGGAAGAATTATCAGGGTATCATCAGCATATTGCACTATTGGATAGTCCTGGTCATGACATGGTATAGGCAGCTTAAGAATGACCTTTCTGAACATATCATTTACCACTGATTGTAATAAATTAGCAGCAATTACAAAAAGCAAAGGGGAGAGACAATCTCCTTGTCTGACACCCTTTTTGCATAGAGATTGTCTACCTGGCACTCCATTCAAAAGGACTGAAGATGTTCCAGAAGAGAGCAACTGCTTGACCCAAGTAATCTATTTCACATTAAAACCTTTATGCTTCAAGATCAGCAAGATAGCCTCATGCTCAATTGAATCAAAAGCCTTCTCAAAATCCAATTTGAGAATAACAATTGGTCTCTTAGATTGGTGACATTGATGCAAGTACTCAAGGCACCAACCAATACAATCCTGAATTGTTCTACTTTTAATAAATCGATACTGATTTTTGTGAATACATTTCATAATGATCCTTTGAAACCTATTAGCAGCCATCTTGGATAAGAACTTAAGCCCCATCCCAGTTAAGGAAATTGGCCTATAGTCACCTATCTCCTCAGGGGCCAGCTTTTTAGGTATAAGGGTGATATATGAGCCATTAATGTTTCCAAGAGCAGCAGAACCCTTATGAAAAGCCTCAGCAAGCTCATAAAAATCATGGCATATAATGGGCCAGCACTTTTTAAAGAACAAACAATTAAAACCATCTGGCCCAGGGGCTTTGTCAATTGGCATATGTTTAACAGTCTCATCCATTTCCTCTTTACTGAAAGGTTCAGTTAGAAAATCTAAGCCCTCAATTGGTGTCAGCAAAGCACTTAAGTCAAAGCTCATTACAATACCATTAGAGACCCCCATTCTGTTCTTGAAGCAGTTCCATACGATACCCTCCATCTGAGAATGTTCTGAAACCACAGTACCTTCCACTGTCCTCAAACTAGCAATAGAATTTCTCCTGTGTCTCTCAGTGGCCATAGCATGAAAGAATTTTGTGTTCTCCCCGCCAACTTTTATGTATCTAAATGTGCATCTCTTTTTCCATTATATAAACTGAAGATGCAATAGCTTTTCCACATGTAACTTAACAGCCTTTCTGAAGTTGAATTCAGGTCTATACAAAGGCCTGAGTTCCTCCAAACCATCAAGGTATAAAATTACCTGATTGCCTTTTGTGATTAATCCCTTTAATTTTGAAATATTCATCTGCCATTTCCTTAAGGCTACTCTCAGAGCCTTAAACTTGTCTGCAATTTTGGCAGTGATGTGAGACTTTGTAGAAGGTTGCTGCCAATATTTGCTAACACAGTCCATAAAGCCATCAAGCTCAAACCAGTAATTTTCAAATCTGAAAATATTTGATTTGGGTATGGTTGTTTTGATAGTCACTACGCAAGGAACATGATCAGAGGCTGTCCTTGCTAAACGAAGAACCTCAGTCATGGGATAGTATGAGATTCAGTCAGTAGATGTGAAAAACCAATCAAGTTGCTCCAAAAGAGGACTATCTTGCATATTAGACCAGGTATATGCCCTCCCCTTCAGAGGCAATTCAAGCAAACCTAAGTGTGCAATCACTTCATTGAAAATAAAAATATCATTCAAATCACCCCCAGGCATGTTTCTGTTATTAGTTGATCTAATGAAATTGAAATCCCCAACAATAAGCCAGTGCTCACCCAGAGGGATTTGCAAATTATATAACCAACTGACAAAAATGTCTCTAGCTTCACCTTGACAGGGCCCATAAACAGAAACTAGAGTCCATTGTTCATTGTTTTGCTTGGATATGAACTGTACCACTAAAGCATGCTGATGAACTTCAATTAAGCTGCCCCAAAAGATGGATGAATTCCATACAATTAAAATGCCTCCAGAAGCACCCACAGAAGGGGAAAAAACGAAACTATCAAATCTTTTGGGACAAAAAGATCTAATAGCTCTAAAATCAAAGGAGGAGCATTTGGTATTTTGAAAATATGCTACAACACACTGACTCTCATCCAGCTTCTACACGACTGCCCTCTGCCTAGCATCAGAGTTTAAAACCCTAACATTCCAATACAACACTTTCCAGTTCTTACAATTGCTACTCATTATAATAACTATGGAAGTAGAGCATATTATGATGACACATAATGTCCCATAAAACATAAACATCAGGTCTGTCCACCTTGAGTACAACCAGATCATTACAGGGTAGAATGAGAAACATAACAAATAACCCTATCCAAAATAAGGAAAAATAAAAACCCTGCCACTCCCAATAAACCAGAAGCAGACTAATCATCAGAAGTGCTGTTGGTAGTAGCTATAGGATCAGCCATAAGTTTTTCCACAGTCAAAGCACTCTCATCCATGCCCAGTTCCTTCCCAATCTGCTGGATCTTCTTAATAGGAGTTGGAGGAGGTAAGTCAGCAGTGGACCTGTCATCAGGTAGATCCTCAAACAGAACAGCAAAGAAAGTTTTTGCCTTCGGTTTCTTTCTCTTAGACTGTATAGGAAGCTCTTGAAAAGAAGGTTTGAAACAATCTCTCTAAATAGAACCACGAGTGCACCTCCTGACAGAGGTTTCCACTATGGGTGTTTGTGCCAATGTCTTTCTTGGCCTTCCCACCTTTTTGCTGCAGTTTCTATCCGCTATGTTTTGCAGCAGTGGCTCAATAGTTGATGTAGCAGCATCTTGCAGTTGTGTGAAGAGTGCTCTGGCCACTGGACGTTGCACAATCTCCTCTGTGGGCTAAATCCAAGTTAGTCTTGGGGTATCACTGAAAGCCAAGTCCCAACTCCTTTTGGATAGCAACACTGATTGAATTGGCAGGACCTGCAGTGGCTTTGGGACCTCAGTAATAATGGCATAATCAATCAATGTCTCAAAGGACCTCTTCAAAGCAAGTTCAGGTGGCAGTTCTGGTCCAAACACAATTTTAACTTCTTGGATAGCTGCAACTTCCTGATCCAATTTTACCACTGGTGGCTGGTAGAGAACCAAAGCCCAATCATCAGGATTATACAGTGCATTCTGTACCACTTCATTCTGCAACTGTCCCTGCTGGTCCACCTCAATCATTACTGGTTGTTCCCCCTCATGGATAACTGGCTGCTCTTCATCTGGTATAAGCACAAAATTGGGCTGACCATTGTGTTGTTCCACAGAGTCAGAAAGATCCGGCTGCTCAATTAACATGGACTCCTGTTCTGGTATCTGAACTTCCTGGTGATCATCAGCAGCTTCCCAGATAGCATCGCCCCAGTAGTTCTCCCCAACCCCAGGCTGATCCTCAGGTGGCGGTGGCGGAGGGACGTCGTTCCATCCTAAAGCAGGGTATGGAGGCAGGATGAACGGAGGGAGCTCAGGGAAAGGCACACCTGGCAAAGGGTGTGGATTTCCATTGATGGGCATCCAATCCTCATCCTGGGCATCTGCTCAGCGAAATTTGCCCCTAATATGTAAATAGGCACTGTCCAGGAGACTCTGGCTCTGCCCCAATCAGCATAATTTGAGAAAACAACATCTCGAGGAACCAGGGCATCCTCAGGAAACAATGCAAAAACCAGAGACCTGACTAAATATGGATCTTCACTATTCCAATGATGAAACTTGCCAAAAGTGTTGACTGTAGCCCGTATGTTTTTCGTATTGCGCAGATCCAATGGAATGCCCAAGAACATTATTAAACCTTGACGGAAACCCTGTGCTCCACGAAAACCCTCACCCTCATCATGCTTCATAAAACGAACAAAACGATAATTTCCTAGAGCTTGGGGAGGGAGCTGAAGCAAAGAGTAACGTACTGCTGCATCTCGAACTCTGAATAACCCGATTGATCCTATTGATCTTAATGATGTGCCTTTGTCTACCTTGATTGAGCAAAATAATGATGCCGTAGATGTGAACTTTGTCTCACGAAACAATTTCAATAACAATGCTTATAGAGGTAATTTTAATCCTAGGCCTTTTCCTGGAAATTCCTCTAACAATTATGGTAATTCCTATGGTAATTCTTCTTACAATAATAATAGGAACACCTCTGATCTTGAGAGTAATATTAAAGAATTTATCAATGCGCAAATGGCTTTCAATACTACGATAGAAGAAAAATTGAATAAGATTGATGATATGTCTAGAAGCATTGATACAATTTCTCATGATGTTGAAAATCTCAAGTTGAAAGCTTTTGTGCCTAGGATTGATGAATCTATTAAAGCTTTATATGTGTCTATGGATGAAAGTAACAAAAGAACCGCTATGCTTAGAGCTAAAAGAGAAATCTTGGAAAAATCGTTTTCTAGTGATTGCCTTCATAAAAAAGATGAAGATCTTAAAGTGCTTGGTGTTTCTACTATTGATTCCTTGTTTAGTAATATTAAGATTGATGATAAAGGGACTGAAGTAGAGTCAACTTTAGCTAGAAGGCGTCCCAATAATTTGGAGGGTGAAAATCTTGATGAAATTTTTGATAAAAGTGGGTTTGAAGAAGTCAAAACTTTAACTAGTGAGGTGCCCACTATTTTGGATTGCAAAGACTTTAATTTTGATAGTTGCTCTTTGATTGAGTGTATTTCTTTGTTTCCATCTATGTTGAATTCACCCCATGCTTATGAGCAAAATAAAGCTTTTACTAAACATATCGTTGATGCCATGATGAGATCTTTTGAAGAAAAGTTGGAGTTGGAGATTCCTATTCCTGGAAAATTACATGATGAGTGGGAACCTACCATTAAGTTCAAGATTAAAAATTATGAGTGCTTTGCTTTGTGTGATTTGGGTGCTAGTGTTTCCACGATTCCGAAATCTCTATGTGATGTGCTTGGTCTTACAAATATTGAAGAATGTTCTCTTAATTTGCTCTTGGCGGATCCTACTATTAAAAATCCTTTGGGGAGAATTAATGATGTTCTTATTCTTGCAAATAGGAACTATGTGCCTATTTATTTTATTGTGCTTGATATTGATTGCAATCCGTCTTGTCCCATTATACTTGGTAGACCGTTTTTACGTACTATAGGTGCCGTGATTGATATGAAAGAAGGCAATATTCATTTTCAATTTACCTTGAGAAAGGGTATGTAACACTTACCTAGAACAAGAATTAAGCCACCATACGAATCAATCATGAGGGCATCATATGGATCCAAAACCAAAGATGACAATACTTGAATCTATGTGTTATGCCTAGCTAGGGCGTAAAACGGTAGCGCTTGTTGGGAGGCAACCCAATGAATAAATAAATTTTTGCTTTTTCCTTTATGTTTTTGAGTGTTGACACAATTATGCCTCTGTTATGATTGTGTTTTTATGGTTTATTTAGTGTTTGTGCCAAGTAAAGCCTTTAGGATGATTCATAGGATGAGTAGAAGCGATGCTCAATCTGAAATAGAAACTTTGCGTCCAGTATATGAATTTGCTAGAACGTGATCTTGAGCGGAAATTTTAACACAGTGTTGCTATACAAATTCCTTATATTGTCCTAATTTTTCAGAACTTTTAGAGTTACACAAGTATGGTTAGAGTACAGATTACTACAGACTGTTCTGTTTAAGAAAGATTCTGTTTTCGTTGCATTGTGTGCTTGTTTTGATGAATCTATGGGTTATATTGAAGAGTATGAACCATGGTAAAGTTAAAATACAGTAGGTATAATGCAATAATAAAATATGAATGGGTTTGCAACAGTACCTAAAGTAGTGATTTGATTTATTATACTAACGGATCTCACAAAGATTTTGTTGAGTTTTGTGTGATTCAGGTTTTCAAGTTTTGGGTGAGATCACGATGGATGAAGGAATAAGGAGTGATAAAAGCCTAAGCTTGGGGATGCTACTGCACCCCCAAGATATATCCAAAGAGTAACAAGCAACTAAGCTTGGGTATGCCCCTGAGTGGCATCCCCTCTTTCTTCTAACGACCATCGGTATTTTACTTGGAGCTATATTTTTATTCGTCACATATCATGAGTTTTGCTTGGAGTGTCTTGTATCTTTGCTTGCTTTGTTTGTTAGTTTGTCATTTGTGTCCTTGCTAGACACACCTATTTGATAAAGTCAAAATTATGCTATAATTTGTTAGAATTGCTCTATGTGCTTCACTTAAACGTTTTTGAGCTATAGAATTGCTCTAGTGCTTCACTTATATCTTTTTGAGCATGGTGTGCTTGGAATTTTTTGTAGAAATACTCTCATGCTTCACTTAGATTAATTTGAGAGTTAGAAAATTTTGAAGAAATCCTCTCATGCTTCATTTATACTATTTTGAGAGATGAAATCTTTATGCTCATGTGCTTCACTTAAATTTGTTTGAGCTTGTCAAAAAGCAATGGCAATATATGAAACTAGTCCCAAAGTGATAGATATCCAAGGAGGATATAATAAAAACTTTCATGAAGATCATTGGGGAAATTAAACTTGATTCTTTGTAAAAAAATTTAAACATGATGATAGTAATATGTGAGTCATGCTAGTGAGTAATTATGCTTAGTAGGAATATTGGTGTTAAGGTTTGTGAATCCCTATGCATGCACGAAAGTCAATAGTTATGCAATGAAGTTACATCCTACTTGTGGTGCATTATTCGGTGTAAGTTATGCTCAATGCTCGCTTATGTGAATTTTCGTTTCTTGGTTTGGTTGCTTCTCAATCTATTTGCTAGCCTCCATTTGTACTAAGTAGAAATACTACTTGTGCATCCAAAATCCTTAAACCATGTTTTGCCTTATGAGTCCACCATACCTACCTTTATGCGGTATTTCCATGTCGTTCCAAGCAAATTTGCATGTGCCATCTCTAAATTTTCAAAATAAATTCTCTCTTTTGTTTGATCGTACCGCTCATGAAATGGTGGGGAGTGTCCAATATTTTTCCATGCTAGATGTGTTATTCTCAAGATGAGTGTTTATTCACTTGTCATTGCACGAGAGTGCGGCGGTAATAGGGATGCCCATTCCCGAAATGAAAAAAAAATACTTTGTGTTGTCAAATAATAAATTCCTTGGAAAGTGTTGGGATGGAAGGCAACTGGGATACGGCCCGCCATGGAAAGTGAAAGTTTGGTGGAAAAAGAAATAAACTTTATTTTCTGTTTGGGAACCGCATATGATATATCTAGCATGGAATGTTTTGTGAGCTACTTTGTCGTTTTCGTTGACAGGAAAACAATGCCACCAAAAATATTTTTTCTCTGTCAATTTAAAACCTTGAGCTCTGGCACCTCTACGAATCCCTACTTCCCTCTGCGAAGGGCCAATCTATTTACTTTATGCAATTTTTATTTTGCTTTGAGTCTCCATCTTCTCTTATAAAGCACCAACTAGGGGGCACTATGATCGTACTTGAGCATTGGGCATAGCAAATACTTGAGTGTGTTTCATGAATTCATCAATGATTGAGCATGATGGTCTAGGGATAACTTTCTTTAGTGTTGATATTTTGAAAGACGTGGTTGCTTGTTGACATTCTTGAGTATTGAAGTCATTTTATTAAAACTAGACTATTACTTTGAATCATTACAAGTCCAAATGTCCATGCTATATAAAAGAAAAGAATATGAGATTAACATGTTAGGCAGCATTCCACATCAAAAATTCTGTTTTTATCATTTACCTACACGAGGACGAGTAGGAATTAAGCTTGGGGATGCTGATACACCTCCAACGTATCTATAGTTTTTGCTTGTTCCATGTTGTTATATTATCATTCTTCGATGTTTTACATTCATTTTATAACAACTTTATATCATTTTTTGGGACTAACTTATAGACATAGTGCCAAAGTGCCAGTTGCTATTTTTGCTTGTTTTTTACTTCGCAGAAAATCAATACCGAACGGAGTCCAATCGCGACGAAACTTTTTGGAGATTTTTTCTGGACCAGAAGACACCCAGTGGGCCAAAGAAGTGCCGGGGGAGTAGGCCGAGGAGACCACAACCCACCAGGGCGCGCCAGGGGGGGCCTGGCGCGCCCTGATGGGTTGTGCCCTCCTCGGGGCCCCTCTCGACCGCCTCTGATGCCTATAAATTCCCAAATATTCCAAAAACCCTAGGGGAGTCGACGAAACACAATTCCAGCCGCCGCAAGTTCCAGAACCTCGAGATCCAATCTAAACACCATCAAGGAGGGGTTCATCTTCTTCATAGGTGCCTCTCTGATGATGTGTGAGTAGTCCACCATAGACCTACGGGTCCGTAGGCAGTAGCTAGATGGCTTCCTCTCTCTCTCTTTTATGATTCTCAATACAATGGTCTCTTGGAGATCTATTTGATGTAAACTTTTGCAGTGTGTTTGTTGGGATCCGATGAATTTTGAGTTCATGCTCAGTTTCTATCCATCAATATTATTTGCGTCTTCTTTGATCTCTTATATGCATAATTACTTATAGCGTTGTATTTCTTCTTCGAATCTTTGGATTAGTTAGGCCGACTAGATCGATTTTTCTTGCCATGGGAATAGGTGCTTTGTGATGGGTTTGATCTTGCGGTGTTCTTTCCCAGTGACAGAAGGGGCAGCAGGACACACATGTATCGTTGCTATTAAGGATAACTAGATGGGGTCTATTTCTACATGAATAGATCTTGTCTACATCATGTCATCGTTCTTATTGCATTACTCTATTTTTCCATGAACTTAATACACTAGATGCATGCTGGATAGCGGTCGATGTGTGGAGTAATAGAGGTAGATGCAGGTAGGAGTCGGTCTACCTATCTTGGACGTGATGCCTATATAATGATCATCGCCTTGGATATCGTCATGACTATTCGATTTTCTATCAATTGCCCGACAGTAATTTGTTCACCCACCGTGCGCTATACTCATGAGAGAAGCCACTAGTGAACCCTACGCCCCCCGGGTCTACTTTTCCAAAATATTGCTTTCAGATCTATCTTTTTGCATCTTTTTCAGATCTACAAAACCAAAAACCCAAAAACATATTGCTGCATAGTTTATTTGCCTTTTCTATTTTGTGTTCTTGAGAGATCTATATCTCCTATCTATCACTACCTAATCTATCTTTTTACCGTAGAGAGATTGACAACCTCTCTTTCGCGTCGGGTTGCAAGTATTTGTTTTTTGTGTGCAGGTGCTGCTTATTGGGTGGTGGTGATCCTCCTACTGGTTCGATAACCATGGTTTCATAACTGAGGGAAATACTTACCGTCGTTGTGCTGCATCATCACTTCCTCTTTGGGGAAATACCGACGCAGTCTCAAACCACGTCAATTGACAACTCAACTGCTAAGGCCGATGAATATTCTTTGGCTCCCCTTGTGTCGAATCAATAAATCAGGGTGAAATAGTACCCGCGAAGACTGTTGAAATCCCCTATACTTTTTTGTTATCACTCCCTTACGTGGCTTGGACTGCGTCGGTATTTCCCCAAAGAGGAAGGGATGATGCAGCACAGCTATGGTAAGTATTTCCCTCACTTATGGAACCAAGGTTATTGAACCAGTAGGAGGATCACCACGACCCAATAAGCAGCACCTGCACACAAATAGCAACCCGACGCGAAAGAGAGGTTGTCAATCTCTCTACGGTAAAAAGATAGGTTCGGATATGTTAGATAGATCTCTCAAGAACACAAAATAAAAAGGGCAAATCAAAAGTGCAGCAATATATTTTTGGGTTTTTGGTTTAGTAGATCTGAAAACAAAGAGGCAAAAAGATAGATCAGAAAGCAATATGTTGGAACAGTAGACCCGGGGTCGTAGGTTTCACTAGTGGCTTCTCTCATGAGTATAGCACACGGTGGGTGAACAAATTACTGTTGGGCAATTGATAGAAGATCAAATAATCATGACGATATCCAAGGCGATGATCATTATATAGGCATCACCTCCAAGATAAGTAGACCGTCTCCTGCCTGCATCTACCACTATTACTCCACACATCGACCGCTATCCAGCATGCATCTAGTGTATTATGTTCATGGAAAAACGGAGTAATGCAATAAGAACGATGACATGGTGTAGACAAGATCTATTCATGTAGGGATAGACCCCATCTGGTTATCCTTAATGGCAACGATACATGCGTGCCTTGCTGCCCCTTCTGTCACTTGAAAAGGACACCGCAAGATCGAACCCATCACAAAGCACCTCTTCCCATGGCAAGAAAAATCGATCTAGTCGGCCTAACTAAACCAAAGATTCGAAGAAGAAATACGAGCCTATATGTAATCATGCATATAAGAGATCAAAGAAGACTCAAAAAATATACATGGATAGAAACTGATCATGAACTCAAAATTCATCGGATCCCAACAAAAACACCGCAAAAGTTACATCAAATAGGTCTCCAAGAAACCATTGTGTTGAGAATCAAAAAAGAGAGAGAGGGAGAGAGAGAGCCATCTAGCTACTGCCTACGGACCCGTAGGTGTATGGTGGACTACTCACGCATCATCGGAGAGGCACCTATGAGGAAGATGAACCCCTCCATGATGGTGTTAGATTGGATCTTGAGGCTCTGGAACTTGCGGCGGTTGGATATGTTTTTCGTCGACTCCCCTAGGGTTTTCTGAATATTTGGGTATTTATAGGCATCAGAGGCGGTGGAGAGGCGTCCCGAGATGGGCACAACCCACCAGGGCGCGCTAGGGGACCTGGGGCGCGCCCTGGTGTCTTGTGCCCTCCTCGGCCTTCTTCTCTGGCACTTCTTTGGCCCACTGGGTGTCTTCTGGCCCAAAAAAATCTCCAAAAAGTTTCGTTGTGATTGGACTCATTTTGGTACTGATATTTTGCGAAGTAAAAAAAAGCAAAAACAACAACTGGCACTTTGGCACTATGTCAATAGGTTAGTCCCAAAAAATGATATAAAATTGCTATAAAGTGATTGTAAAACATTCAAGAATGATAATATAACAACATGGAACAAGCAAAAATTGTAGATACGTTGGAGACGTATCAGCATCCCCAAGCTTAATTCCTACTCATCCTCGACTAGGTAAATGATAAAAACAGAATTTTTGATGTGGAATGCCGCCTAACATGTTCTTCTCATATTCTTTTCTTTGTAGCATGGACATTTGGACTTTTGGATGATTCAAAGCAATAGTCTAGTTTTAACATAATGACTTCAATACTCAAGCATGCCAACAAGCAACCATGTCTTTCAAAATATCAACACTAAAGAAATTTATCCCTAGCCCATCTGTCGGTGCACTAATACAGGGGTACCCAGTGCCCCTGACTTATGCAAAGGCGGTAGTAGTTCAGCCCTTCAATGTTCGTTCAATCCCAGCGAATGATCAAGACCAGACTCCAACAAGTCCGATGCGGCAGATCAAGCCAGGACTGCAGCACGCCAAGCACGTCCCCGGTGCTTTCCGGGGACCAAGAAATGCGCGCCTTTTTGAAGACCCGGCAAGCCGTTTCCCGGCAGGCGCGAGCTAACCAGCCACCGCTCCACCGCATCGCTACGTCAGTCACTTATCAATGCGGTGTCGAGCCCTCAAGCGGCTAATCAGCTCTCGCTAAGCACGTGGCGGCACGCCAGAAGACAAGTTACACCCAGTTGACGCTCGCCCTGCAGCGTGTCAAGACCATAAGCAGCGACCGGCCAAGCGGTGGCAAGAGCTTGCCGGGGATGCACCCCCGAGCGCCACCTAAGCTGGTAATCATGGTATTTTGTCCTAAATGCTAGAGTTAGGTATGATAGCTCTTTCCCCGAAGACAACCCTTGCCGGGATAGAGCGCGAGGAACCACTTGTATTCTTCCGATCAAATCCACCAAAAGCAGGAGTAGGGTTTTACGCTTAGCAGCGGCCCGAACCTAGGTAAAATGCTCGTGTCCTGATCGTCTCGCCGTCTCACGCTCTCCGCTCTTTGTGCAACGTGACCCCCCTGCCGAACCACAAGGGGCCTCTGGTCCCATAGGTGAACGCGAGCATCCGTGCCCCGACATCTTTGGCGCACCAGGTAGGGGGCGTGCATCATTTGCGCGAACCAGAGTTCGTGAACGGCGAACCAGTCTCCATCATCATCTTCTTCGACAATGGCTCCCAAGAAGAAATCCGGTGCGACCACGCATCCTTCCACTTCGAAAGCCCCTTCACACGCAGCCGCTGGTGCCGACGACGCTGCGGTGGCTGCGGGTGAGGTGGGCGCCATAGACGACGCGGCCGGCGCAGGCGGCGCCTCCGTACAGTCTTTCACGGCCGGGGATGGAGCAGGAGGCGCCGGAGGGGAGCGACTACAACAACAACTTGGCGAGCCCGGCCCCGACGCCACGGGCGAGGGAAACAACCGTTCATCACCTCCCCGTCGCGTGGACGGAAACGGCCGCCTCGGCGATGCCCGGTCCGGTGCAAGCCGTGACCCTCCGGCCGCAGCCGCCGCTGGCAAGACTACTGGGCATGCACCTCGTTCGGAATGAGACGGAACGCCGAGCGGAGCCGCAGCTCCACAGGATCGGCCCCCTGCACGCCAGACAGCCCCGGCGAGTGGCACACGACATCAAGAACGCAGCGGCGCTTCTCTTGGTGCTACTGGGAGTCGAGCGACGTCACGGTCCGCCTCTTTTGCCATGCCGGACACGGCAGAGGAAGCCATGGCATGAGTCCAGATGCAGCTCAACTTCGTGCCAGCAGCTGATAAGATGGATGAATGGAGAGCCACCATTCAGAGTTTGATTTCTTTCATCGAAGCCAACAAGCCCCAGCATGCAGAGCCATCGCGACGTACGCGGACAGCAGCAGCAGCCTGGAGCGACGAGCGCATCGAAGGGGCCACCCCAACGGTGCAGTCCCCTCCGTGACAAGAGGCCCAGAGGCAGACGCAGCAAACTTGGCATGCTAATGAGCACGACGAGGCATCCATGGTCTCGTCAGGCCCGCACGATCACCGGGATCAACGGCGCGTCCTTGAAGACCGGTGGAAACAAGACGCGTGCATGACCATCGAGCGATGCCGGGAAGCACACCGTCCATCTGACAGGCGCAATGGTCCAGACGTCGGCGACCCCGCGCCCAGTGCTGGCGAGTACCTTCCTTACGAGGTTGGTTGCCCTGCCTTCACTAGCGAGCTGCGACGGGTCCGCCGGCCGTCGACCCGAGCTTTCAAACCTGAGCTGCCTGAGAAATACGACGGGAAGCTGAACCCGGCAGAGTTCTTGGGCATATACATGATAGCTGTTCAAGATGCCGGAGGAAGAGATGAAAAGGTGCTCGCCAACTATTTCCCTTTGGCACTTAAGCAAAATGTGAGATCGTGGCTGATGCATCTGCCGGAAAATTCAATTTTGTCTTGGGCTGATCTATGCAACGAGTTCGTTGGCACCTTCACCGGTGGTCATCAAGAACCAGGCCAGCCTAGCGATCTTCCAGTCCTCCCGCAAAAGGAGGGAGAAACCCTGAGGAAATACATCCAGAGATTAAGCCGAGTGCACCACAACATCCCAGAGATCCATCCCGCAGCTGTGATTGCCGCGTTCCACTCGAACGTGCGCAACAGGAGGATGCGAGCCAAGATGAATGTCAAGCTCCCCAAGACTATCAATGAGCTTTACACCTTGGCGGATAAATGTGCTCGAGCTAAAGAAGGAAGGTGACTTCCCGGAGAGGAGGCGGGCGTCGATGTCGATTTCGATGATGACGACGACGCCCCCGACCCGAAGGGAAGAAGCAGGAAGCGCAACAAGAAGCATAAGGGAAAGGCAGTATTGGCTGTCGAGAGCTCCGGAGACCTCAGTGCAAGCAAAAAGGCGAAAGCCAAAACCCCCGGCAAGGGAGCTGCCTCGTGCCGGGAGGCTGCTGCCGCTGAGAAGACCGGGAAGTCCGACGGACCGTACTGCAAAATTCACCGCACCAAGGGCCATGATCTCCAAGAATGCCGACAGGTCAAGCAACTTGTTGAGAAGCAGAGGGCCGAGTACGAGAAGCGCGACAAGGAAAAAGGACAGGATGGTGCTGCCGGGAAAGGCCATGGCGGCAGAGGGGGTCGCCGCGGCAAAACCCCGCAGCAAAAGGAAAAACCCACCAGAGGCCGAGAGAAGAAGGAAAAAGACGATATGAGTGACGATGAGAATGATGAAGAAGACTACAGCGACAGGGAGTTTCAGAAAGCAACCAAAGCCATGTGCATTGACGGGGGTGCATCCTTGTATTCCTCTCACCGCCAGCTCAAGCAGTGGGCAGGCAAGGTCAATGCTGTGGAATCAACTGCAGAATCTAGGAAGCCACTCAAATGGACCCGCATGCCTATCGTCTTCGAAGAAGAGGATCATCTAGACAGTACCACTACGGTCGGATGTTTGCCGTTGTTGGTTTCTCCAACAATCCGCAACCTCAAGGTGTCCAAGATGTTAGTTGACGGCGGGGCGGGATTGAACTTAATCTCCCCTAAAGTGGCCGAGAAACTGTAGATCCTTGATGAAGAGCTCGAAGCCACGGGTACATTCCAAGGAATCAACCCCGGCAGGAGCCGTCCCAAGGGAAAGATCACTGTGCCGGTGACGTTTGGCGAAGAACTGAACTTCCGGACAGAGAGGATAGTGTTTGACGTCGCCGAGATCCCACTGCCCTACAACGGAATCCTCGGTCGCCCAGCTCTGGCAAAGTTCATGGCAGCATCCCACTATTCCTACAATACCTTGAAGATGCCAGGGCCCAATGGAGTCATTTCCATCCCATCCGACAAGAAGAACGCAGTTATCTGCGTGGACCAGATGTATCGTGACGCGGTGGCAGCTGAAGCCACAGAAATCCCAGCTCCCGCCAAGAACACAAAAAAATTGAAGAAAGCTAGCAGGAACACTGACAAGGACTCCGGGAATCACGCCTCTCTGGAGTGCGCTGCACCCGACGATGACCTGTCGGGGAGTTCCACTAGCAAGAAGACCAGGGTCACCTATCCTGAGACGAAGAAAATCCCAGCAAAGCTGGACGGCACTGGTGGTACGTTCACCATCAGTGCTACCCTTACTGACAAATAGGAAAGCGCGCTCGTTACCTTCCTGCGGGAGAATGTCGATGTGTTTGCCTAGCAACCATCTGACATCACCGGTGTTCCCAAGGAGGCAATTGAGCACCACCTTGCTGTCTGTCCTCATGCCTGGCCCGTCAAGCAAAAGGTTAGGAAGCATGCCCTGGAGCGGTAGCAGTTCATTGCCGAGGAAATCAAGAAGCTTGAAGCAGCTGGTTTGGTTAGAGGAGTACTGCATCCAACTTGGCTGGCAAACCCCGTGGTGGTACGTATGGCAAACGGGAAATGGAGGCTTTGCATAGACTTCACTGACTTGAACAAAGCTTGCCCGAAGGACACTTTCCCCTTGTCGCGCATAGATTAGATTGTCGACTCCACCTCCGGATGTGACTTGCTCTCATTTTTGGATGCCTACTCCGGATACCACCAGATATTTATGACTAAAGAAGATGAGGAGAAGACCGCATTCATAACTCCCTGTGGTACGTACTGTTTCGTGCGTATGCCCTTTGGGTTAAAGAGTGCTGGTTCAACATTCGCCAGAGCAGTTCAGATTGGTTTTGGACCTCAGCTGCACAGTAATGTGGAAGCCTGCATGGATGACATCATCATCAAGACCAAGGATGAAGCAACTATCATACAAGATCTGGAAGAAACTTTTGCGAACTTGCGCAAGATCAACCTGAAGCTTAACCCTGAAAAGTGCGTGTTCGGTGTCCCATCCGGCAAGCTGCTTGGGTTCTTTGTATCTCATCGAGGAATAGAAGCCAATCCCAACAAGATCAAGGCGATTGAACAGATACAGGCACCCGAAACTATCAAGGTTATCAGACGCTTGACCGGATGTGTTGCCGCATTGAGTAGGTTCATCTCCAAGTCTGCTGAGTGCGCCTTGCCATTCTTCAAGATCTTGAAGAAGGCCGGCCCGATGAAGTGGACCCCGTAGGCAGATGCAGCGCTGCACGACCTGACGAATTACCTATCCTCTACTCTCACCTTGGTCGCTCCTAAACCGCAAGAGTCGTTGCTGCTGTATTTGGCACCGACGAATCAAGTGGTTAGTGTAGCGTTGGTGGCGCAGCGGGAAGTGGATGGAGATTCAGCAGCTGCTGCCGATGCTACCGGGAATGAGAAAGAAACATCCGCGGCAAGACTCGATGCAGATCAAGGGGGACCTCAGCAAATGATCGACAACGGATCCAAGGAGGTGGCGAAGAACAAAATGGTGCAGCGGCCCGTGTACTTTTACAGTTCCCTACTGCAGGGGGCTAGATCAAGGTACTCTGGGGTACAAAAGCTGATCTTCGGCCTCATCATGGCCTCGAGGAAGCTGCGCCACTACTTCCAGGCCCATGAGATAACAGTTGTCACCTGTTTCCCGTTGCAACGCATATTGAGGAACCGCAAAGCCAGTGGCAGGATAGTTGAGTGGGCATTAGAATTGTCAAGTTTCGGATTGAAGTATGAGACACTTCCACCATTCGGAGCAGGGCGTTGGCTGAGTTTATTGCAGAATGGACACCCACGCCAGATGATGAAGCTCTGGGGACAATCCTCCCCAGCAAAGAAGCACCCAAGGATTGGATCATGTACTTCGACGGTGCTTTCTCGCTCCAGGGCGCTGGAACAGGTGTCCTCCTCATTGCCCCCACCCGAGAGCACCTCAAGTACGTCATCCAAATGCACTTTCCCTAGGAGGAAGCGACCAACAATACTGCTGAGTACGAGGGGCTCCTTGCCGGACTCAGAATCGCGGTAGAGTTGGGAATAAAAAGGTTGATCGTCCGAGGAGATTCTCAACTTGTGGTGAAGCAAGTTAACAAGGATTACCAGAGCCCGCTGATGGAAGCATAGGTGGAAGAAGTGAGGAAATTGGAGGAGCATTTTGATGGACTACAAACAGAGCATGTGCCACGAGGAGAAAACTGCATTGCCGACCATCTATCAAAGTGCGCTGCGCAGAAGCTTCCTGTGGAACCAGGGACTTTTGTTCTCCGCCTCACTCAACCATCAGTATCCCCATCAGCGATGTCCAAGAAGAGAAGGAAGATGAACTCCGGCAGAGCTTCCCGAAGCCGCTGGTAGAGAAGCTGCCGGGGAAATACCTGTTCTGGTTGACGAGCAGCTCCCTCCTGCAGGACCTCAGGTTCTTGCGGTTGAGGCAAGCGTTCCCAGAGACGAGGAGATGCCTTTAGTCCTTGTTGTCGAGCCATAGGCTCCAACTTGGGCACAACACATAGTCCATTTTCTTCAAACAGGAGAACTCCCTGAAGAGCAAGAGGAAGCCGAAAGAGTAGCCCATCGGTCAAGTATGTACCAGTTTGTCGATGACACGTTGTACAGAAGACGACCGAACGGTGTGAAATTAAGGTGTATCTGCCGGGAGGATGGACTGAAGCTGTTGGCAGAGATTCATGGAGGAGTATGTGGTTCCCACATTGGATCAAGGGCCCTTGCCGGGAAAGCTTTCCGACAGGGTTTCTATTGGCCCACTACTCTCCATGACGCTACTGAACTAGTCACCAAGTGTGAAGCCTGCCAATTCCATTCCAAGAACATCCATCAACCAGCACAAGCCCTGCAAACAATCCCTCTATCCTGACCATTCTCGGTCTGGGGGCTCAATATCCTGGGCCCCTTCCCCCACGCTCTCAGGGTCTTTGAGTTCTTGTTCGTGGCAATCAACAAGTTCACAAAGTGGCCTGAGGTGGAACCAGTGAGAAAGGTGACCGCGCAGTCAGCTATCAAGTTCATGAAAGGACTGGTGTGCCGCTTTGGAGTGCCTAACAGAGTGATCACCGACAACGGCACCCAGTTCACGAGCCGCACCTTCAAGCAATATATCCAAAGCCTTGGAAGCAAGGTCTCCTTCGCCTTTCTTGCTCACCTGAGAAGCAACGGGGAAGTCGAGAGGATGATTGCTGCAGTGCTCCAAGGTCTCAAGACAAGAACTTTCGATAAGCTGCGGAAGAGCGGCAAGCGCTGGATAGATGAGCTACCGGTGGTTCTTTGGTCCCTCACGACGACACCAAATCGAGCTACCGGCCATACGCCCTTCTCCCTAGTGTACGGGGTCGAAGAAGTACTCCCCACGGAACTCATATATGGTTCACCTCGAGTGCTTGCCTACGATGAAGTAGAGCAACAGCAGCTACGGCATGACGATGCCATGCTCCTCGAGGAAGACTGTCTCCGGGCTGCGGTGCGTGCTGCACGCTACCAGCATGCCCTGTGCCGCTACCATAGCCGCAGGGTCCATGCCCAGAGCCTTGAGGAAGGCGACCTTGTCCTTAGGCATGTTCACTCCGCCAAGGGTGCAAACAAGTTGACGCCGAAGTGGGAAGGCCCTTATCGGGTAGTACGAGTCACTCTCCGTCTGGAGACCGAAGATGGCACCAAGGTGCAGAACTCATGGAACATTGAGCATCTTCGTAAGTGATACCCATAAGGCGCGGCTGCCGGGCTCAGTCCCCGGCAGCCACCTTTTGTACAAGCCTAGCCGATGTTGCATGTGACCCTTTGTAGAAAGCCAGGCGCAGACCCTGTGCAACAATAATAAAGCTAGGCATTGCATCATATCGTCATCCTTACATGCTCTTTACGCATTTTTTATGACTGCAATGTTATCGCTTTTTAGTTACAAAGATTTGCTAGAGTACTTGATGAAACCGTAATCTTTGTTACTGTTCTCACCCTACATGTTTTACCATCGACAAAACAGGGAAGGGGAACAAAGAAACAAGGATGACGGCCCGTCACACTCGAAAAGGAGATATTGCTTGGAAAAGTTAAGTATATCGCATATCTCTAGTTCAGTACTTCTCGATTTCTCAAGGAAACCCGTAGTATCTTCCTTACTGCGGGTTGTGGAGTCATCCACTTGGTGAAAACCCTTGTCGGGACGAGCCGTCCCCTTGTCTTTGTTTATAGGGGTGGCAGCGCCGATACTGACAAGGAGCTCTGCCGGTGAACAATGCCAACCTGTTGCCGGGGGCTCGTTCCCCCTCTTTGGCACTCGAGGTTTGAATGATGACCCGGCAAGTAGCTCCGTGCAGCAAAGACAAAACATACTTATGCAGTATAAATAAGGAAAGGAAAGGGATAGTACTTGCGAAGGAAAAACATCACTTTTTCTCATTCATTTCCGATACAAATGGGATAACCATTGCATAAGAGGGCGCCTCTTTTTAATAAATCTTTATTTGGCTTTCTCCCCTAGGGGCAGATTACAAAAAGAAAAAGAGTAAAGGGAAGACCCAAGCAGAAGCCTAGCCTGACCCCATCAAGACTGTCGGGGGATGGCTCGGCAAGACCACCGGCAAGAAGGACGAAGCCGAAGTCCACGAGCCTGCCGTGGTCCAGCTGAGAAGATGAGGCGGCGCCCGAGTCGAGAACCCCCGGCAAAACACTCTGCTGGGAGGAGGAGGAGGAGTGCGATGACGGTGATGGTGCGGCCGATGATCAGCTGGAGCCCAGTTCGTCGTACTCCGACTTGACGACATGGGACTCGTCGTCGTCATCTTCACCGACACTATCCTCCTCGTCGCTATCGCTCGAGGAGGAGCTTTGGACATCGCTCGAGCTCTCCTCGCAGTAGCCAAGACGGCGCCCGAACGCCCATAAATCTTGACGGAGAGCAGACCGGCCGCCATCGGCTTGAAGCGGAGGATGTGTCCACCCATGAGGTTGTGGGCACGTGCGAAGGATTTCCACCTGCGCCTGAGAAGCATGACGCGACGCTCCGGGTACTCGACATCCACCCACACAGCGCCATTACAGCAACCATGCGCCCGTAGCCACAGGGCGTGTGGCTTATCAACCTCCATCACCCTAGGGAAAGGGTGGGGAAGGCGCTTGCGGCTTCGGGGAGGACCACACAGCTTTATGATGAGCTCCAGCGCCGTTCCCTCGGCATGGGTCTCCTCAAGGGGATGGTCTGATGGCGGAGGAGGAAGAGAAGCAGTGCTCCGTCTTCCCCGACCGCAAGCCCCACATCGACTTCGGCCCATTCCAGCTCCTCCACCGAGCGCACTTGAGCCACCTTCCACCTCCGCGGCTGAAGCGATGGCATGATCCCGACGGGAACCCCTCGCCGTTGAGGCGGAGGCCGGAGGACGCCCTCGTCCCCTAGGCATGCTAGCGGCGAGTGCAGCTCAAGACAAGGAAGCAGAAGGGCATGCTCTGTGGATTCGAACTCAAGGAGGAAGAAAGGATGGATGAGCATCGCCTCTCGCGACCCCCAATTTATAGGGGAGGGCGCGGGGCCTGGCTCTCCTCCACTCCAAGGGCCGCCGCCCATCTCCACCAATTCCTTCGCCCACGATCACGAGCGAACAGGTAACCGCCCCATTGCTCCAATCCATGGCGCTGCGGTTTCTGATGCGATCAGGACTTTAAGTCATGCGCGCCCGTTGCTAACTCCCCGCTATGCATGCGGCGCGCGTGGCGGAAACGACCTGAAGTGGTGGGTCAGTGTTGACTAATAAATTGGCAGTTACTCCCTCCCATTGCACGCCTGTGCATAGAATTTGGTCCTGACCCAACGACACTTGGCGAGCGCGTGTGGGCCAGACCCGGGGGCTCCCGTCGCTGCACTAATACAGGGGTACCCAGTGCCCCTGACTTATGCACAGGCGGTAGTAGCTGAGCCCTTCAACGTTCGTTCAATCCCAGCGAATGATCAAGACCAGACTCCAACAAGCCTGACGCAGCAGCCCAAGCCTGGATTGCAGCGTGCCAAGCACGTCCCCAGCGCTTGCCGGGGACCAAGACATGCGCGCCTTTCTGAAGACCCGGCAAGCCATTTCCCGGCAGGCGCGAGCTAACCAGCCACCGCTCCACCGCATCGCTACGTCAGTCACTTATCAATGCGGTGTCGAGCCCTCAAGCGGCTAATCAGCTCTCGCTAAGCACGTGGCGGCGCGCCAGAAGACAAGTTACACCCAGTTGACACCCGCCCTGCAACGTGTCAAGACCATAAGCAACGACCAGCCAAGCGGTGGAAAGAGCTTGCCGGGGATGCACGCCCGAGCGCCACCTAAGCTGGTAATCATGGTATTTTGTCCTAAATGCCAGAATTAGGTATGATAGCTCTGCTAAGATATCTAATCGATAGATAATGAC
The DNA here is from genome assembly GCA_039707655.1 of Elymus sibiricus. Taxonomy (NCBI): domain Eukaryota; kingdom Viridiplantae; phylum Streptophyta; class Magnoliopsida; order Poales; family Poaceae; genus Elymus; species Elymus sibiricus. The sequence continues at coordinate 262,461,632 of CM077665.1, forward strand.
TGTTTTGCCATTGTGGTAACCCCTTGCACTATAAAAGGAGGCCCAAGGCTACCTAGCTCAGGATTCGCACCCCCGGGCATTTGTACTTACCTAGCAGCTCTTTCCCCGAAGGCAACCCTTGCCGGGATAGAGCGCGAGGCACCACATGTATTCTTCCGATCAAATCCACCAAAAGCAGGACTAGGATTTTACGCTAGCAGTGGCCCGAACCTGGGTAAAATGCTCGTGTCCTGATCGTCACGCCGTCTCACGCTCTCCGCTGTTCGTGCAACATGACCCCCCCCCCCTGCCGAACCACAATGGGCCTCTAGTCCCATAGGAGATCGCGAGCATCCGTAACCCGACACCATCATGCTCAATCATTGATCCATTCATGAAACACACTCAAATATTAGCTATACCCAATGCTGAAGTACGATCATAGTGCCTCCTAGTTGATGCTTTATAAGAGAAGATGGAGACTCAAAGTAAAAATAAAAATTGCATAAAGTAAATAGATAGGCCCTTCGCAGAGGGAAGTAGGGATTTGTAGAGGTGCCAGAGCTCAAAGTTTTAAATTGAGAGAGCAAACTATTTTGGGTGGCATGCTTTTCCTGTCAACGAAAACGACAAAGTAGCTCACAATACTTTCCATGCTAGATATATCATGGGCGGTTCCCAAATAGAAAATAAAGTTTATTCCTTTTCCCCCATTCTTTCACATTCCATGGCGAGCCGTATCAACGGTTGCCTTCCATACCAACACTTTCCAAGGAATTTATTATTTGACAACATAAAGTAAATATTTTTTTCATTTTGGGAATGGGCATCCCTATTACCGCCGCACACTCGTGCAATGACAAGTGAATAAACACTCATCTTGAGAATAACACATCTAGCATGGAAAAATATTGGACACTCCCTACCGTTTCATTAGCGGTACGAGCACAAAAAAGAGAAGTTTATTTTGAAAATTTAGAGATGGCACATACAAATTTGCTTGGAACGGCATGGAGATGCCGCATATAGGTAGGTATGGTGGACTCATAAGGAAAAACTTGGTTTAAGGATTTTGGATGCACAAGTAGTATTTCGACTTAGTACAAATGGAGGCTAGCAAATAGATTGAGAAGCAACCAAACCAAGAAACAAAAATTCACATAAGAGAGCATTGAGCATAAGTAACACTGAATAATGCACCATAAGTAGGATGTAACTTCATTGCATAACTATTGACTTTCATACTTGCATAGGGAATCACGAACCTTAACACCAATGTTCCTACTAAAGCATAATTACTCACTAATATGACTCACATATTACTATCATCATGTTTCAAAACTATTACAAGGAATCAAGTTTAATTTGTCCATTGATCTTCATGAAAGTTTTTATTATATCCTCCTTGGATATCTATCACTTTGGGGCTAGTCTCATATATTGCCATTGCTTTTTGACAAGCTCAAACAAATTTAAGTGAAGCACATGAGCATAAAGATTTCATCTCTCAAAAAGGTATAAGTGAAGCATGAGAAGATTTCTTCAAAATTTACTAACTCTCAAATTAATCTAAGTGAAGCATGAGAGTATTTCTACAAAAGTTTCCCAGCACACCGTGCTCAAAAAGATATAAGTGAAGCACTACAGCAATTCTATAGCTCAAAAAAGTTTAAGTGAAGCATAGAGAGCAATTCTAACAAATCATAGCATTATTTTGGCTCTCCCAAATAGGTGTGTCCATCAAGGATACAAGTGAAAAACTAACAAGAAAAGCAAACAAAGACTCAAATGATACAAGACACTCCAAGCAAAACTCATGATATGTGACGAATAAAAAATATAGCTCCAAGTAAAATACCGATGGTCGTTAGAAGAAAGAGGGGATGCCACTCAGGGGCATCCCCAAGCTTAGTTGCTTGTTTCTCTTTGGATATATCTTGGGGGTGCTGTAGCATCCTCAAGATTAGGCTCTTTTCACTACTTATTCCTTCATCCATCATGATCTCACCCAAAACTTGAAAACTTCAATCACACAAAACTCAACAAAATCTTCGTGAGATCCGTTAGTATAATAAACCAAATCACTACTTTAGGTGCTGTTGCAAACCCATTCATATTTTTTTATTGCATTATACCTACTGTATTTTAACTTTACCATGGCTCATACCCTTCAATATAACCCATAGATTCATCAAAACAAGCACACAATGCAGTGAAAACAGAATCTGTCTTAAACAGAACAGTCTGTAGTAATCTGTACTCTAACCAAACTTCTGTAACTCTAAAAATTCTGAAAAAATAGGACAACGTGAATAAATTGTGTAGAAACACTGTGTTAAAATTTCAGCTCAATATCACTTTCCAGTAAAAAATGAAAATTCAAATACTGGACGCAAAGTTTCTGTCTCAGATTCAACATCGCTTCTACTCATCTTATGAATCATCCTAAAGGATCTACTTGCCACAAACACTAAATACACCATAAAAAACAATCATAACAGAGGAATAATTGTGTCAACACTCAAAAACAGAAAGGAAAAAGCAAAAAAAATATATTCATTGGTTTGCCTCCCAACAAGCGCTATCGTTTTACGCCCCTAGCTAGGCATGACGCATAGTTTCATGTATTGTCATCTTTGGTTATCGAACCAGTAGGAGAACCAAGCAACAGTATGTAAACGGTACCTGCACACAAAGAACAAATACTTGCAACCCGACGCGTAAGAGAGGTTGTCAATCTCTCCACGGTAAAAAGATAGATTGGTTTGTATGAGATTGGATAAATAGATCGCACAAGAACACAAAATAAAACATGTAAATATAAAGTGCAGCAAGGTATTTTCGGATTTTTGGAATAATAGATCCAAAACAAATGCGGAAAAAGATAGATCGGAAAGAAAAATATTAAAAGAATAGACCCGGGGGCCATAGATTTCACTAGTGGCTTCTCTCAAGAAGATATCACACGGTTGGTAAACAAATTACTGTTGGGCAATTGATAGAAGATCAAATAATCATGACGATATCCAAGGCAATGATCAATATATAGGCAACACGTCCAAGATTAGTAGACTGAAACGATTTTACATCTACTACTATTACTCCACACATCGGCCGCTATCCAACATGCATCTAGTGTATTAATTTCATGGAGAAACGGAGTAATGCAATAAGAACGATGACATGATGTAGACAATATCTATTCATGTAGGAATAGACCCCATCTTGTTATCCTTAATAGCAACGATACATGCATGCCTCGCTGCCCTTTCTGTCACTGGGAGAGGACACCACAAGATCGAACCCATCACAAATCACCTCTTCCCATGGCAAGAAAATCGATCTAGTTGGCCTAATTAAACCAAAGATTCGAAGAAGAAATACGAGGCTATAAATAATCATGCTTATAAGAGATCAAAGAAGACTCAAATAATATTCATGGATAGAAACTGATCATGAACTCAAACTTCATCGGATCCCAACAAACACACAGCAAAAAGTCATTACAACAAATAGATCTCCAAGAGACTATTGTATTGAGAATCAAAAAAGAGAGATAAAGACATCTAGCTACTGCCTACAAACTCTTAGGTCTATGGTGGACTACTCACGCATCATCGGAGAGACACCAATGAGGATGATGAACCCCTTCGTGATGGTGTTAGATTGGATCTCATGGTTCTGGAACTTGCGGCGGCTGGAATTGTGTTTCGTCGACTACTCTAGGGTTTTTAGAATTTCTGAGAATTTATAGAGCTGAGAGGCGGTGGAAAAGACCTCCATGGGCCCCACGATACATTAGGGCGCGCCGGGGGCCTCTGGCACGCCCTGGTGTATCATGGGCCCCACAGGCGTCCCCCCAGGTGTTTCCTTGGCTCACAAGTTGTCTTCTGGTCCAAAAAAAATCTCCAAAAAGTTTCGTGGCAATTGGACTCTGTTTGGTATTGATATTCTGCAAAGTAAAAAACATGCAAAAAATAGCAACTGGCACTTGGCACTATGTAAATAGGTTAGTCCCAAAAAATGATAGGAAGTTACTATAAAATAATTATAAAACATTCAAGAATGATAATATAACAGCATGGAACAATAAAAAATTATAGATACGTTGGAGACGTATCACTCCCCATTGAGAATAGGCACTCTACAACTAAGAATCCCCAAACTAGGCACATCCATCTTCCTCCAATGGTGATAAAACCAAAGCAATGGAGACCAAAGCTCTGATACCAATTGTGGGATCGAGAAAAGGCGTCTAAAGAGGGGGTGAATAAACTACTCGACCAAATAAAAACCTAGCCTTTTCCCAATTTTATTGGTTGACAAGTTTTAGCAATTTTACCAAGTCTGGCACATCCTACACATGCAAATCTACGAGTATAGTAGCGAAAAGTAAAGACATGCACATGTAAGTAAAAAGTGGGGATAGGAAGATCAAACACAATGAAGACTCGAAGATTTTTCCCGTGGTACCAATAGGTGGTGCTATCGTACGTCCACGTTGATGGAGACTTCAACCCATGGAGGTTAACAGTTGCGCGAGTCCACGGAGGGCTCCACCCACGAAGGGTCCATGAAGTAGGAACCTCATCTATTCCACCATGGCTTACGTCCACAAAGAACTAGCCTCACTCGGGGTAGATCTTCACAAAGTTAGCGATCTCCTTGCCTTTACAAACTTGTTGGTACAACTCCACACAAATTGGAGGCTACCAAGCGACACCTAACTAATCGAGGAGACACCACTCTCCAAAAGGTAATAGATGTGGTATGGATGATGAAATCCTTGCTCTAGTGCTTTAAAAGATAGTCTCCTCAACACTCAATCACTCTCTCACAAAATTTGGCTTGGTAGAAGAGTTTGATTGGGTGGAAAGCAACTTGGGGAGGCTAGAAATCAATATTCATATGGTTGGAGTGGAAGATCCTGATCTCAACACATGAGTAGGTGGTTCTCTGTCAGAATATTAATAGTGGAAGTGTTTCCTTGTTCTGAGTGATCTCCCTATGAATGAGAGGGAGGTGGAGGGGTATATATAGCCATCTCCAAAAATCCAACCATTACAATATTATTACCCAACCCGGTGGAACCAGAGTTAAATCTCGGTTGCACCGACTAGTTCAAAATGTCCTAGCTTTTGGCTTCTCGGTGAGACCGATGCGAAGCATCTCGGTGAGTCTGATTCGGTTGACCTAGGCAGTTCTAGTGACTCAGTGGCACCGAAATTGAAAACTCGGAAATTCTGATTTTTGTCAATTAGATACGAGAGAGGTGGTCACAGCTTTTCGGCTATACCGTAGCAAAACTCGGTTGCGTTGATTTGCTATGGTTTGGCTTGGGATCTGTCTAAGGAAAACTCGGTGTGGCCGAAATCGAAAATGTTGGTAGCACCGAATTTTTCTTTAGGGTACATAATATTTTATGGGAGAAATGTTGAGGCTTTTGGTGGCTAATCTCTAAGCACTTAGAGCAACCAGATCATTGTAGACACCTCATCCACTTTTAATAGTATTGGCTTTCCTATGGACTCAAATGTGATTTTTCATATAAATACAAAATGTAGAGTCTTGAAGCTTGAAGCTTTGCCAATCCTATTTCTTTCCTTCTTGGGGATCCTCCTCGCCATTCCCAGCCTCTGCAATATTTTGACTCAATCTGAAATAAACTAGGTAGAACTATTAGTCCAAGAGATAATGTATGTTGTCATGAATTATCGAAACCTCCAAGGGAGCGTATGTGCTTTCAATTGTCTGCAAGGGGATAAGCTTCCTGTGGTGGTACAACAGGTGGTCAACAGGAGCAGAAATGTTACACATTTTTCTATTGAAAAATCTACTGTGTGGGGTGCTGAAGTTCGAGATACTAAGACTGGAAAGCGGCATGTTGTTAACACTGAAATGCGTGACTGCACTTGCCTCGAGTGGCAACACACTGGGAGACCATGTGAGAATGCATACTTTTCTTGGCCTCACGCATGAATATAAACATGAACCAATATTTCCATGAATATTACTTAGTAGGAAGATTCAAGGCTGCGTATGCAATTCCAATTCCAGCACTTACAGATCAGTCTCGGTGGCTTGAAGTGCAAATCGAGTTTTGCATGTGTCCCCCCTTAATGAAAAGTAAGGTTGGCCTGCCTAAGGACATTACATTCAAGGTACAGTTTGAGAAAGCTGAGAGTAGTAGGAAAGGACAGAAAGATGCAAAGCTTAAGAGGTCACAGAAAGATAACAAAAATAGATGCAAGCTGTGCCAGGAACTTGGGCACATAATAGGATCTCCAAAATGTTGTTACACTCCTCAAAGGCCAAAGTATGTTTATGTTTGTGATGTTTTTGATTTGGCTGCTATTTTCTATTACTAACCAAATGAAATGCTTTTTTTGTCAGGAGGAAGCGTGTAGACCAGCCCCTAGTTACTAAACTGAAACATTGCAGATTGAAGCTAATCCAGTGAAGAAAACCAAGATGATTAGTGAGCTTTGTGCTATGAAATCAAAAGGAAGTTGTCGTAAGAAGAAGAAGTGAAAACTATTAGTCTATGAGTCTCATTTTGTGTGTTGTAATGCTACTTGTATTTTGATGTGTGTTGTACTATGAAAACTATGTGCCATGTTCCAAATTTCAGCCAGATTTCAAATTTGAGACGACTTTCAAATTTGAGGCACATTTCAAATTTGTACTTGTATGGGTATTGATGTCCCAGTGCATTCTCAAGTTTTATGCACGTTATGTGATCAATCTAAGCAGTTTTGAGAAGTAAAACTCATATTCATGAAAAATGTGCTCCAAAGCAAGGGTAAATAGCCCTATTTCTAAGAATTTTTTTTGAACGTATCTAAACGAGCTAAAAAACATTGTCATCTAGTGTGCAAATATAGGGTCAATCCCAATATGGGATCGTTTCGACAAACTATGCCATGGTTAACCCTAAACCCTAGCTCATTCCCCTTGAAAACCATGCAACCTTGTTCATGATAGCTAAGTTATGTGAAGGGAATTTCATAAAAATATCCGTAGTTGGTGGTTTCTTATTTTTTTTCGAGCAACTTAGTAACATAAAACGATGATGTCTGCAAGTTTCATATTTTTTGATTTTTTTTAAATTAGTTGTCCTCAACCTTAGCCCTCAACACTACTGCAGGAAGGTCCAAAGGCGACACATCAATCTGAGACCCTTCGACCAAAATGTGTGCAAAGCATGAATCGCAAACGATATAGTTCTAGCTTCACCGCCAATAACGTGAACCATGTGCGATGGCAGATCCATCAAATATGAGTCAAAAAAGAGTTATGTGTGCGATATGTCGCAAACAGTTTATCCAGACGAACTGTTTGCGATCAGCCAATATAAAGCAAACGGTTAATCAAACACAAACGTGTGCGATATATGACATACACTTCTCTCGGATAAACTGTTTGCGCTCATCCAACAGAACACAAACGATTCCTCAGATGATTATGTGTGCGATAGACAACATACATGTCAGTCGGATGAACTGTCTGTGATGAGATAAAATAACACAAATGGTTACACTGATCAAGATGTGTGTGATAGACAACATACATGTCACTCGGATGAACTGTGTGCGATGAGCCAAAATAACACAAATGATTCGGCGTAACAAGAAGGGTGTGATTCCCGACTAACAGGTCAGTTATCTGAATCGTGTGTGAAGACCGATAGACAACATACCTGTTACTCAGATGAACTGTATGCGATGAGCCAACATAACACAAACAATTTCTGCTAATAAGCTGTGTGTGGTGTGGGCAAACGCTTGCTGGTGAACAATTGTCTGTGATTTTTCAAATCATCACCGTCGTGTGTGTTGGTTTAATCATTCGCGATGTGATTTGCTCTATCGATAGAACACAAGATATATGCTCATAAATACAAGATGCATAACCAAATTAAACATGCAATTACATAACATTTGCACACCTCAATAAACAAATTACATGCATAAGAAAATAGGAGAAACCCCGAAACCAGCCCCAGTACAACCGTTAATGACGTGCACCAGCTGGTACCTACGAACATAGATGCCCGAGTGCAAAAATTAATGGCATTATACGTGTGTCCTGCAACCCATGGCAACGCTCCCCGCCACTTCCTCCATCGGTTCTCCTACCACCAGTGAGTGGCTAGCTCAATATGACCCTTGAGGCAACGCAACGACATTGTGTGTAGATCTAGTCCACACCTATCTTCCATTAATTATTCCAAGCATGCCAGGCAACCAAAGCTCGGAGCTTGACATCGGCCCCTTGACAGGCAACCAAAGCTTGGAGGTAGATGGCGTCCCCTTGCCAGTCAACCAAAGCTCGGAGGTCGACTACGTCAGTCCCTTCCTGGATTACATCCCCGGCGAGTAGAATGAGCCGGTGCAGGCACCAAGGCCCATCGACACCGATATGGCCGTGTCGTTCCTTGGGCGCATGATGTTCTTTCTACAGAAGAAGTATGAAGAGCTTCTTGCGATGCACCGCGCAACACATCCAGACCTACTTGTCGGCATGATCGATGACCCACCCGAAGAACCGTCTTCACCGGTGCCCTTCGAAAGCCTGATGACCCACCAAGAATGGGCAGAATCATTGTGCGATTCAATGGTGAGCCGGTTTATGTGCCGCTTCATCATGCTCGGCGGCGGTCGTGTCATCGTCGATCCCGACGCTTATGTCGCCAGGCTCGAGTGCATCGTCGGTGGAGATTACGTCCCCGCTGAAGTAGATGTTTGCGAACGTGAAATCTTCTGGAGGCAGGTCATGGTTGGAATTCGCTACCAGTGGGAAGGCATCGAGATGGAGCGGTCCGGCGGGCGTGTCATGCGCATGATTGCATGCTGTCAAGCTCTACTGGATGAGGCCCAACAACCCTAAATCCTACCAGCGCTAGCAGCTATGCATGCGGAGACAGGTACAGTGGCCGCGAGCCCAAACACTCAGAATGAACGGCCGCAAGGGTGCTGCTAACCATGGACTGCCAGTAGACCGTCGTTAGAAGGTAACCATCGCTTCCTTTTAGCCTATTTTATTATAATTGTATGGAAATGTCGTATATCGACATTTTTGTTAGGAATTAATCAATTAGTTTAAATAAATGTAAATCCATGTTGTGTCGGTGCCCATGTTTTGGCAGCCGCCTGCTTTGTAACCGCCTTGTAATGTGGGTATCAATACCCCAATCTTTAATCAATGAAACAACGGTTCCATCATTCGCTCCTCTCTCTCTCTCTCTCGTTTTTCTCTTCACAATTTAAAGCCGCTAATCACATGTCAAAGCGACAAAATTTCTCCCTAACTTATATGAAGTACAACCGTTTCTTTGAGCATTTCTGTGTTCTACTAGCAAACATGCATGTGCATTCAATGGGTGGAAAAAAATCACCCTCTTATACACACTCAACGATATCAGTAAATTCATTGAAATCTCCACACAACACACAACATGATAAGTGGTGTTGCATAAAAACATAATGATTGGATGATTTTTGAAGTTTATTCTAGGAGTTCTAGAAATGAGTGACATGCAAGATAATATCATATTTGAAATCTACCCATTTTGTGAGCAATTTCCATATATAACATGTTAGATTTAGAGTTAAGGCTTGAAAGACATGAGTATTTCAAAAGACATTGAATTTACAAGAAAAGGAAGTCAAAAAAAAAGATTTATAGTTAGGGTTTGAAAGATAAGAATATTTTAAAAGGCATTTGAATTTACAAAAAAATGAAAAATAAGGGGTTGTCCTAGGATCAAACTCAAGTCTCTTGCGTGGTGAAGTAAAGGCTTTGGCTAGTGGGCTAAATCTGTTGGTGTGATCAATTAGGGGTCGCATATCCGATAAACCAGAGGAAAAGGCCCATGTAGCGTATCAAACCGTTTATTCACTTATGGGTGGCACCCGTGGCATAAGCGCCGGCCCATCCATGGGGCACGATGAGGATGTGTGGACAGTGAGTGATAGTGGGCAGACATGTTCACATTAGAGAACGCACGCCCATGTATGCCATGTCACACGGTTTGTAAACCGTTTCGGGCTTGGAAACGAAAACCATCAATAAATTTTGAGCTTGTTTCCCGTCACATTCCAAATTACCATGCTAAACTTAATTGCAAACTATTCACACCTACCAAACCTAAACGTCTTCCCACTTAGCATCTATTTACCAGTAGGCTATAGACAACCTACTCGAAAATCACTACACATTCCTCTTCTCATCACCCCAAAAACATGTATTTCTTGTTAGTCGTTCCTTGCATCTGTCATGACCGGTAAGAGGAGTTCTGGGTCAAGATATAACCAGGGATCCAAGACCAAGGCTGCGGAAGCAATAGAGAAGTCATACCGCCTCGCAATGTTAGCCGCATCAGAGATGTCCGGCGGCGCCGCAGACCCTCAAACGATCTCTCGCGGAGAGGCGAGGGCCCTCATAAGCGCATTCGCCTCGGAGGCGAACTAGATGGGCTGGTAGTGTTGGATTCCTCAGCCAGCAACAACATGCATGCTGAGCTCGATGAGAAGGAGAAGGTGATCGCTGGCTTGGTGAAGCTGCTAGAGAAGAGCAATGCCTCGCTTAACAAGGCGACCAACTTCATTGTGAAACTTATGGGTGAGAAGGCGTAGCTCCAAAATGAGTGCGACAAGCAGAAGCTGCATGAGCGGAGCAGTGCCTCGACGAAGAATCTGAAGGGTCTCAGAGGTACTTATGGATGACTTGGCAAAGCTCTGCATCCAACAGGAGCAGTTGGTGCAGGAATCCTTGGCTATTGCCAAGCAAAGTCATGCGTATGTGAAACAGAGAATCGACGCTCTCGATAAAAAATTCTCCGCCATGGAGACAATGCGAAAGATGGCGGAGGAGGGCCGACAGGACATGGAGATCACGGAGGCGATTAAGGAGGAGATGGTGGAACTCCGTGCCCAGCAATCCATCAAGAATTAGAGAGAAGCGTCCCAGATCATTGTCTGCGCCTTCCTTCTTCTGCGTCTTCTTCCTTCTTCTTTTGCCCCCATGTATTTGGGGAGTTGCCACATGTGGCATTTTAAATTATCCTCAATATGTAAGAAAATTATTATCCGTTGCCATTGCCAATTTGTCGTTCGTAGGTACATGCATACGAGTCGAAAACAGGCTAAAAGTCACGTTCTCAGTGAGGCACAAACAAAACAATTGTTACATTGAGCGGGGCAATGAGATCACAAGATAACTACTCCCTCTGTCTAGGTGCATTAACCAAATGATAAACAGCAGGTCGGCCGCCATTAATTCAGAAGTTGGGAGTGAGGCGGGCAGAGGGTGGCGGTTAAAGGCTTGATTCCTGATGAGCCTACAAACTAGACTACTCGCACGCGTCCCGTCGAGCCTGCGCGGCGGAAAGCTCGCACGCGTCCCATCAAGCGTGTGTGGTGGACTTCTTGCACACGTCCCATCTAATCAAATAGCTGCTTGCACGACACCTCCTTTCCAGTAAAAAAGTGGGACGGTTGGCACCATGTCGTGGTTTTGTCATGGCAGATGTCTTCATGAGAGAACTTTAGGTGTGAGGCCATCGCTGCTAGGTGGTAGCTTGGACGAGGTTGGTCGGAATCGAGAGACGCGAGTTTTACCCAGGTTTGGCCCCTCACGGTGGAGGTAAAAGCCTACATCCAGCTTGATTGCTATTGATGATGCTAATGATCTCGATTACAAGGGTGCTATTTCGCTACCTCTATTCTCGAGAGCTTCTAGTTTGATCTCGTCTAAGACTTATCTATCTGTCCTGACTTAACTTGTCCCTCTTGGGGTGCCTTGCCCCTCCTTATATAGGTTGAAGGGGCAGGCTTTACATGTAGAGTCCTAGTAGGACTACAACTAGTCCGGGTCTTGCTTCCCTTAATTGGAGTCCTACTCTAAATCTTGTAGTTCTTCTTTTCCTTCCAAGTTGAGAATCCCTCTTGAGTATTCTCCATGAGTTGGCCCTTCGGGGTCCCTCCATGAGCCGGCCTTCGGCTAGGTCTCATTCTAGGCCTTCGGTTGCTTCTCTGTGAGCCGGCATATTGGGCTCCTATCAAGCCGCCCTCCTGCCGGGTCTCGTTACTTAGCCCTGGATTCCTCCTTTTCATCTTATCTTAACCCGGAAAATGGGGCGACCCATAGAGCTTGCAAGCTCTAGGCCGGGTCAAAACTTTAGCCGGGTTATAACCATGTGGAATATCCCCAACATTAGCCCCCAGGTTAGCTTGAATTTATTCATGGTAAACTCCTGAAATAAGAATAATAAATATGCTAAGGGACCGGCTTGCTCCACTGGCCGGTTTATTTCAATGAAGTAGCTCCTCAAAAATCCGGGTCTCTCTTTGTCATCATCGAGTTGGCTTCACAATCCACTTGCTGATGTGGTTTCCTAGTAGAAAAAATACTGGAAATAACAATGCATCTAACGTCAAGCTAGCTCCTCGTGCTTTGGCTTTGATGAAAATATTAGGAATAAAAACTCGTCTGTTGTTGAACCGACTTTTTGGGATGCGGTGCTCTTACCGGGTCATCAGACATAGTGGATGCTGAATTAGGATGAAAATATTGCTGATTTATGGATGTAGAAATTGCCAACTTGTGAATCCGGTTTGCATATATAGACTCTGCCGAGTCATGAACATTGATGATGCCGGGTCGTGATCGTTGGTGTTGCCGGGTCAAACAACTGGACTCCAATTTACTTGATAAAATTATTGGGAATAAATAAATCCGTGTGATGTTGAGCCGGCTTTCAATGCTTCGGTGAAATAAAAATATTGGGAATAAAAGATCCATCTCATGTCGAGTCGGCTTTTGGGCCTTTCTATGAATAACTTGGAGAAGATGATTTTTTGCAAACCTCCACCAAGAAATGAGACTCGTTTCGCTCAAAATTGACAGCTTGAAGGTGTTATACTATTTTTTATCTCCATATTACCTATAGCCCGCAAGCTCTGAGTTTATCAGTTCATGATGACTTGGTGCTTTCCATAAAAATAATATCTTCGACTGTGTAGCCCCCAAGTGCCGGGTTATCTTGCCCACAGCAGTCTGGGACTTGTAATTGTCTTATACTTATAAAACTTCAACCAGTGTAGCCCCCAAGGGATGGCTCATCAGTATGTGATGGGTCGGGTCTTCAGTTTGGACCTTATGATCTGTAAAAAACTGGACGTTGTAGCCCCCAAGTGCCAGATCGCATGCCTGCAGCGACTTGGGACTTTTAGAAAATTTGTAGAATTTGAACTGAGTAGTGTAGCCCCCAAGTGCCGGGTCGTTTGCCTGCAGCGACTCGGGACTTACATGTACTTCTCCTTTTGAAAAGAAAAACATCATATGATGTAGCCCCCAAGTGTCGGGTCGTATGCCTGCAGCGACTTGGGACTATGTGAGAATAATATAACCCATCATAATGCACTTCAAAGGTTCTCTTGAACTGATATTAATCTGACTTAAATGAATCCTTGACCGTGCTTGTAATGCAACCCGGTAATTTTTAATTGTACGAATATCCTGGAATAATGCCTTTGCGTTTGAAATGTAATCCCTGCCCATGGTTGCGGTGCAACCCGTCAAATATATGTTTGAGAAATCCATAAGTGTTGTAGTTTGCTACAAAGCACAAGTTAAAAAAATACAAGACCCGTTCAATTAAATGACCCGATAGTATATGTGATAGGCCGGCTCAGCAATATGTAATAGGCCAGCTCAGCAATATGTAATAGACCGGCTCTTCGAGAATAGTGATTTCTTCTAAGCTAGCTTGGAAGCCCCTATTATTTAATACTGGTTATGATAAACCATGATGAAGATCGGACCATTTTGTCTATCAAAGATTTATTTATTCCTGCAGAAGTTACAATGTAACCCCGTTTGAAGACCAGCTTTCTACAACATAAATAAATATAGATATGTATATATGATGAATTGTGCAATGCAGGATGATGTATGTATATGATAACAGAGTATAAAAATGCCAGTTTTCAAGGAATAACATAAAGACCGGCTTTCGAGGCTCGATTCTTGCTTCAATGAAGCTAGTGATAGCCCATGGTTTATCCTTGCTCTCTATAAGCCGACTCTCTCATGAATTAAGATGGTGTTTTAACCTTGAAAAGTTCAGGGTCCATATGGATTGACTTATTAAGAATACAACGGGTCACCTTTTTGGAGTAGCATCTTGCAAACAGGTAGGTTTAACCAAGTTTGATAGTGGCATTTAGCCGAGCCAATAGGGATATTAATGGCTAACTCGTTGAGTCGGGAGCCCCCAAGTGACCATATGATCATGGAAAAGCTTAGCATAGGATATACATGAGACAATGCTACTACTGCAAAACATCTAGGGTCCAGATAAGTCGGCTTTATTCCATTGATCATAATATGATGAGCCAATAAGGTAGGATACCTATGTTTCAACAGCGCATCATGGCAGCTAGTCCTCTTTGGCAACCTTTAATTTTTCGCCAATAAGGTAGGGCACCCATGTTTGAAATATGCATCATGGCAGCTAGTCCTCTTTGGCAACCTTTAATTTTTCGCCAATAAGGCAGGGCACCCATGTTTGAACTGCGCATCATGGCAGCTAGTCCTTTTTTGGTGACCTTTAATTTTTCGCCAATAAGGAAGCAGCCCCCGGGAACAGATTGTCTTCCCTGCAATGACCCAATAAGGCAGGGCACCCATGTTTGAACTGCGCATCATGGCAGCTAGTCCTTTTTTGGTGACCTTTAATTTTTCGCCATTAAGGAAGCAGCCCCCGGGAACAGGTTGTCTTCCCTGCAATGACCCGGGGTTCTTGTATTTGTTGAAACTAGCCAAATCTGCCGAGTCATATCTATGTAGCCCCCGAGTCTTAAGTCCACTCGAGAAGGCAGCTTGAGAGTCTTCATACTTGGCTGTGGCATAAGTCGGCGTAAAGTTGACAACTGAACGATGGAATTTATTGAAACCGGAGACGATGTTGCGAGTTGATGATCTTCGTGATGCTCATCGTATGTCCTTGGAATATGTTGTGCCCAAATTGAGTTCATATGCCTCTTGACCCGTTTCTTGCATTTCTCTCTTGGTCCGGCTCTCCTGGCTCCTCCAGGGACATTTTTTTGTTTTTGCTTTTTTGCTGGCTTAAGAATTGCCAGTTTAACGGTGGCCGTCTCATCTAGCTTCTCCAGGGACGGTTCCTCCATGGCTGACTCTCCTATTTCTTCGACGTGTTGAAGCAGACTAGACTGGGGGATGGCAAGCTAGTGCGCCTATCCATTGGGAAACCCGGTGTGGGTGGAGGCTGATGATTGATATATATTTCTTTTCTTGCTCTAGCGTTGTTGGAGTAAACCAGACCGTAGGGGCGGTGGCTTGCGCTCGTCCGTTAGGCGGCTCGTATGGGCACGCGCGGCCCCGGCATGTTGATGAAGACCGAACTGCGGCGGTGGCAGCTTGCGTGCATTCATAACTTGGCACGGACACGTGAGTCGACCACGGTGTTGTAAGCCGGCGCAGACGCGAGAGTCGGCCGTGGTGTTGTAAGCCGGCGCGGTCACGCGAGTCTGCCGCGGCGTTGGAAACCGGCACGAGTCGGCGGTGGCGTTCTAAGCCGGCGCTGACACGCGAGTCGGTCGTGGCGTGTTGATGTCGACTGGACCACAAGGCCGGCAGCTTACACGCATGTTCGTCGGACAATGCGGCGCAGACGGACGCTGGCGCATGATGATTTTGGCACCAACTCCGTATTTGCGGTCTGATATTTTTATTGGATGATGGATGATCCGTGTGTACTTCCGCCAGGGTGTCCGAGACTCGCACTAGTATTTCTAATTGCAAATCGACCAATCTCTTTTTTTCTTTCTTGATGCCATGACTAATTGGTAGTAGCTCTTGCTTCAATCAAAAGTGCTAGCTCATGGTCATATGACCTGGGCCGTTGGGCCGGCTGGCTGCGCCATGCGAGCGGACGGCATTGCGGACTCCGGTGTGTTGATGCTGACATACCCTAGGAGTGCAAATTTACGTGGGTGTCCGCCAGGTGACCCGGCGAGTAGACGTACACCTTACTTTGCCAAACACCTCTGCTGGGTGACTAGGCTCGGACGCAGATGGATGCTGGCATCGCTTCCGACATGGAGTTGACCTTATACTATACGAGGACAAGTCAGAATCAGATCCAGCCGGACGCAGTGCCTGCCAGTATATAAAATGGATACCATCATTGGGGTTTCAAATACGGAGAGCTTTCCGAATGCCCACCAAATACTTTAATCATTTTGCGGTGGTCTGATTATTTAAATCCAATCCTGAGTCGGTCTGATTATATGGTGAGCTTCTAATTTAAAAGTACTAGTACTTTTTAGAACCAGTACAAGTCGTCTTAACGGGAGGACTAGATACATGTGTCTAATCCATATGATGACTAGTACTAGTCCCCCGCATCTTCCAATGAACTTTTGTGTGGCTAATTGACTCTTGTACCGTACTATGATTTTGCTTAGTCTCCACGTGTACAGGCCAAGGATGTGTCGTCCTTGATTGATGTCGTAGTAAAAACAACAGCTGCCGCCGCCAATTCTTATTTCTTTATCTTGGTCTTTACGAGCCGACGCCGGGTTCCCCACGTGGATGCTACAACATGGGAGTTTTCTTGGTATAGATTGCTCATGATGACGAGCATATCGCCGCCAATTTTGTTCTTTGGTCGACGCAGCGCTATTGTGTTTTTTACTCTGATCTGATTATGTCGCTAAAACTTCTTCAATGTCGACTGATGAACTCGGAGTCGATGTAGATCCTTCTAATATGGTTTTCTTCATCTATCCATTCATGAGCTTCACGATCCCTGAAGAGCTCCCTCCAAGAACACAATACCACTATGCGCTTTCCCCACGGTGGGCGCCAACTGTCCTGGTTTTGTCACAGCAGATGTCCTCATGAGAGAACGTTAGGTGTGAGGCCATCGCTGCTAGGTGGTAGCTTGAACGGGGTCGGTCGGAATCGAGAGACGCGAGTTTTACCCAGGTTCGGCCCCTCGTGGTAGAGGTCAAATCCTCTAGTCTCGAGAGCTTCTAGTTTGATCTCGTGTAAGACTTATCTATCTGTCCTGACTTAACTTGTCCCTCCTTATATAGGTTGAAGGGGCAACCTTACATCTAGAGTCCTAGTAGGACTACAACTAGTCTGGGTCTTGCTTCCCTTAATTGGATTCCTACTCTAAACCTTGTAAGTATTCTTTGTCTTCCAAGTTCAGAATCCCTCTTGAGTATTCTCCATGAGTCGGCCCTTCAGGGTCCTTCATGAGCCGGGCTTCGCAGGTCTCATTCTGGGCCTTTGGTTCCTTCTCTGCGAGCCAACATATTGGGCTCCTGTCAAGCCGCCCTCCTGATGGGTCTCGTTACTGAGCCCTGGATTCCTCCTTGTCATCTTATCTTAACCCGGAAAATGGGGCGACCCATAGAGCTTTCAAGCTCTAGGCCGGGTCGAACCTTTAGTCGGGTTATAACCGTGTGGAATATCCCCGACACACCACGTAAATGCTTAGCGGAACGCACATGATTAACGTAATACAACCATTTGCAATTATAACGTGGCAACTATCTGTACCAAATTGTGTGTACGTTGCCTTCTAATGTGTGCGCCTTCTCAAATTTTGGGTTTACTGGGATTTAAAAACCAAGTATCTCAATGTTTGCGGCATAGACATGATGACACAATGTTTGTAATTCATTCATATTGCTTGCATGGGACCGAAACATGCATCATATCCAAGGACTCAAATATGATTTTTGAACCCATTTTCGTGCACCAGAGCATGTGCTTGTAGTTCAAATTTGAATTATGCATTTTAAATGCATAGAAAACTCAGTTGGGCCAAATGAACCACGAATAATTCCATATTTTAGCACGACACTCGTATTGTTCTATGTTGCCTCTAGAAAAAAATTCAAGGTGAGAAGAGGCACCGAATGTCGTTTCGCCTACAAAGGTGACATGTTCCCTATCGGAATCACAATTATTCTTGTGAGAAACTCCGGTTTGTAAGATGCTTGCCCCAAACTTGTACCAAATTGGTCATTTTTTTACCACGGAGTAAATGTGCACTGTCATGATAGCAGGATCAGTTACTTCAATTTCAGACGAGTTTTGGATTTACAGGAATTTAGAAACCAATATTCTCAATGTTTGCAGCATAGACATGACAACGCAATATTTGAAATTCATTCCATTCCTTGCATGGGACCTAAACATGCAGCCATTAACTCAAATACGATTTGTCAACACATTTTGGTGCAACGGAGCAAGTGCTTATAGTTCAAATTTGAATTATGCATATTAAATGGATAGAAAACTCAGTTAATGTATAAAAAGGCCAAACGAACCACGAATAATTAAACATTTTATCAAGACACTCATATTGTTCTATGTTGCCTCTAGAAAATAAATCAAGGCAAGAAGAGGCACTGAATGTTGTTTCGCCCATAGAGGTGACATGTTCCCTATCGAAACCACGATGATTCTTGTGAGAAGCTCCCGTTTGCATGATGCTTGCCCCAAACTTGTCCCAAATTGGCAAATTTTTACCACAGCCTAAATGTGCCCTGTCATGACACCAAGATAATTTTCATGAATTTCAGACGAGTTTTGGATTTACGGGAATTAAAAAACCATGATTCTCAATGTTTGCGGCCTAGCAATGACACCGAGATGTTTGAAATTAATTCCCATTACTTGCATGGGACCTAAACATGCACCCTAGGACACAAATATCACTTTTGAACCCATTTTGGTGCACCAGAGCATGCATTTGTAGTTAAAATTTCAATTATGCTTATTAAATGCATAGAAAACTCAATTAATGCATAAAAGGACCAAACAAACCACGAATAATTCCATATGTTAGCACCACACTTGTATTGTTCTATGTTGCCTCTAGAAAAAAAATCAAGGAGAGAAGAGGCACTGAATGTCGTTTCGCCCATAGAGGTGGCACATTCCCTATCGAAACTACGATGATTCTAGTGAGAAGCTCTGGTTTGTAAGATGCTTGCCCCAAAAGTTGTGCCAAATTGGTTAAATTGTTTTACCACGGCATAAATGTGCCCTGTCATTACACCAGGATAATTTCATGAATTTTCGATGAGTTTTGGATTTGCGGGAATTTACAAACCAAGATTCTCAATGTTTGCGGCCTTGCCATGATGCCGAGATGTTTGAAATTCATTCCCATTCCATGCATGGGACCTAAACATGCACCCATGGACACAAATATGATTTTTCAACCCATTTTGGTGCACCGGAGCATGCGTTTGTAGTTCAAATTTGAATTATGCGCATTAAATAAATAGAAAACTCAATTAATGTATAAAATAGGCCAAACAAACGATGAATAATTTAAAGCAGTTCTAGAACCGCCTGGCACCCATACGTGTGTAAGCACGGTGTGTGCACGTGTCGTGCTAGCTGGAGCTTCCTTCTTTCTAAGTTATCCTTTTTTATATTAATGGTGTTCTATCCAAACACGCTTCTCCCGCCACTCCCCCAATTGGTTTCCCACCGAAGGGTCGGCCTCGTCATCAACCTCCTCGATGAGGAGAACGAGACGAAGCAGGATGGAGAGCAAGAGCGGCACCGCGCCACTGAGCAAGAGCGAGACGTCATCATCAGCCTCTGCAGACGTTGGCCGCGCCGCCATGCCACAATCCCACATGGTTTCTAATACCAGAAACACCTGCGATACATAGCTGGTCCCATAAGGTGACCATTGGGTCAAGCCTTATAAATGCGAGGAGGCAACCTTTATCAGAAAGGTGCAGCTTCCCAGCCCCCAGCCGATTCGAATGAAACACATAACTTAAGCGTGTTAGGACTCGAGTAGTCCAAGGATGGGTGACCGGGTGGGAAGTTGCTATATCACAAGGTTCATTTAGGCGGTCTGATATGATCATTACATATATTTAGCACTAAATTCTTGTAGTGTCAATCCGGCTAAATAAATCTGATGGCCCTTGTTTTATAAATATTGTGAATGATTTTTTATTATTTGTTGTTTTGAAAATTTGTTATTTCAGCATATAGTGTGCCTTTTTATTGATTTCAATAAGATTTTTTGTTTTCTAAATATTGAGAATGTTTTTTTTGTAAATTCCATATTTTGCGCCATTTTTTTGTTATTTGTTGTTTTCAAAAATTGTTTTTTCAAGATATGGTGTGCCTTTTGATTGATTTCAATAAGATTTGTTGTTTTCTAAATATTGAGAATGATTTTCTTTTAAAATTCCATGTTTTGTGCCTTTTTACTGATTTCAATAAGATTTGTGGTTTCAACATATAATGTGCATGAATTTTATTATAAAAAGTTTTTGTTGCATTAGTTCTTGACAAACTTTTGGAGGCACACATTAATGTCTCCCTTGTGTGGCTTTTGATGACAGACCTATCGGTGGGCCCCTTGGGTCTATATGTCATCCCTTGGCTGGCAATGAGAGGGGTACTTGAATATGAATGTACATCCTGGTTCGTGTTACAGTGGGTCATGGTGACATGTCTGAGCAAACTTCGAGCTCACGCGTTCTCATGATTAATTCCCTCCGACGTGCTCGAAGTGGTGGGTGGGCCGACATCCTATGTCCGTCGTCATTTAATTATTACCTAGCTCTATGGGGTTTCTATGATTCATGAGGTAGGCGCCACATCAAAGGTTTACATTTGGGTAATTAAAACACATCGCACACACAACCTCTTCATATATACATGCAAGCAGGAGGTGCTTATGTTTTGGCCCCTATCGTGCGGTTCTCGATGACGCGTCATCTATTGGCCGGCCCATGTTGTCTATCCCTTTTTGGCAGATAACAGGAGGGGCTGTTTTGACCAACGTAGATTCTCTCGGTCCGTCTTATGGTAGGTCATGTTGTACATGTCCGACCTAAGTATTTATGAGTGCATGCATCCCGCTGACACGAAGTACATGTGTGTGTGGGTGGGTGGGTGGGGGTGGGGGAGGCACCTACGGCCTTAATAGCTAGCTAGTATATATATGTACATATCCAAGGGGGTCTATCCAGTTTTGCGAGCATGTGTATGCCACATCAAAGTATTGTGCATTTTGTATTTAAAGACCCCACCACCCTTTTCCTATACACATTTCGCCACATGTAGGTGATGGTGTTGTTCTAGTCCCTCTCACCTGATCTTCGGCGACATGCCAACCCGTGGGCCCGCATGGTCTATATCCCTATGGACCGACAACAAGAGGGGCTGGTTTGACAAAAATTAAGGTATAGATTCTCTTGGTTTTCTTACAGCAAGACAAGCATGGCTAAATGCGAGACAATGTTTAAGCCAGGTCATGCGTTTATAGGATTCCCTCCTCTGACACATAGTGGAGGGGCCAACACCCTACGTTTATGTCATCAACCCTTTTCTATCGCTCTAGATGCTTTTAGGCATGCATATGCATCATGTGACACATCAAAGTTGTGCATTGAAAATTTGAACATGACACCACGCTCTTTGTACATATATATTTTGGCAACTAGCTGGTGTGGTTGTGTTCAGACCCTATCTCGCGTTATTGCCTTTTCCCCCAAATGATGGTATATATAAGTAGCAAAAAAATCTAATGAAACAACTGTCTGCGATTGTATCCACATCAGACACAAGTGCACGAGAATAACCGCGTGCGATGTCCGTGCCCTGTAAAATTAGCAAAGGGGTAATATGCACAGTAAAAACCCAAACTCGATAGCGACCTATAAAAGATCCCGTCACCGGTGTCTCTCAGCTTATTCTTTCTGTCGATAGCTCGTCACCACCACCACAAACACCAACTGGAACCGGTGCTCTACCATTGGGATGTGTATGGTGACGACTTGATATTGTTGGACGATGATGTGATAGAGGATTTCTACGCGTTGGCTGCCATGGCGGGCAAAAACCAACCGCCAACCTCCAGCTACCCCGGTCGACGACGACGGGATAGACGATTCTGACGAGCTGGCCTCATTGTCGATCAAAAGCCAGCCGCCATCTGCCGCAACCACTGCCGCCGACGACCCCGAGTTTTAGCGTCGGATGCAGATGGCCATCGCTCTGTCTATCCAGGAATCGTGCTTCGATTCATTCTTGCACCACAAGGATGAGCACCGTCGTAGTGTCGGTCTAGAACAATCTATCACGTCAGGGGATGCCATCCGCAACGTGGCTAGAGATCTGCAGCGGCAGAAATGGTAGTAGAGTGCAAAGAGGAAGAAACCAACGAAGAATTCAAATGCACGACAGAGGAGAGAAATCGCCTGAGGGCATTGAGGGAAGATCAGATGGAGAAGAAGGAGCGCCAGAGAGGGCCTATACCTCGAGCTCGAGGATGACCTGAGGTTGCGGAGCTTCGGTCGATCCCGAGCTCTAGGAGATTTGGAGAGGGCTAGAGTGGTACGCGTGCATGATTGGGCATGAGAGAGGGGTTCCATAGGGGAGAGAGGGTCGCGGGGGTGGATTTTATAGTCTTCCCACCGGAGCACCATGGACAGAGACTCGGCGAGGTCGAGGCCATCTCCAGAGTGCACGGGGCTCACTGGCAGTGTCTAGGGTACTCGTGGGCTCGGCTCGGTCCGGGGTAGGGGAGAAAGAGAGAGGAGCGGTGTCAGGGCGTCGCGCGTGTGAGGCCGGCCATTGGCCTAGCCGGGCGGTGCTCGAGCACGCGCAGTCAGGCGAGGGAGAGAGAGGAAGGAGGGGGGCGACAGGGTGGCGCGTTGTGGATGTAGAGAGGGTGTTAGGGGATACGGTGACGCCTCCCCATGTTGTCGGAGGCTCGGGACGGGTGCTTCTACAGTGCGGGAGCGCACTGTAGCGCGTTACAGAGTGCGAAAATTGCATGCCACCGCATGCCCACACACTCTAGGCGTGCCTCCTCTTGTCCTCTAGCTGTTGGATGCACTTGAGATGCCCTTTGTGGCTTGGTAGGTAAGAAAACGAAGTGGTAAAAAGGAAATGGGGTAGAAGAGGTTGTTGCCATTGCTGTCCAGAGATGGAAATGAGAGCTTTGCCCCCCTCCATGACTGATTCTTGGCCAGGGAAATTTACTAGACGTAGGGGGTGGTCAAGAGGAGCTGTGGTAATAAGTTGGGGTCAAGGAGAACAAGGTAAGTGATGAAAGCAGTAACTTTGGGTTTCTGCCAGAAGGTGTTTGACGTGGGTTTGAGCTAGCTAAATGATTCTCCGTCATATGAGGTTTAACATGAGTGATAGTTAGGGCCAAATGAACTTGCTCACAAATATTGAGCTCATTAGGAGAAAGTAGCCAATGCAACTTTGGCAAACCCTAGAAATCAACAGAAATAGATTTGGATAGATCTAGCGACGCTGCATTGTTCTCCTTGATGCACCACTTGGTATAGATGCATCATTAGGGTATTTGAAAATGCCCACAAAGTTTGAGCTCAAATGGTGACACTTGGCAATGCAAAGTTGATCAAAGTTGGACCTGAACATAGAGGGGTTTTAGGCACTTTTGTGAACCAAAATAATTTGGGTTGAGTTGAAACTTGGCAAGATCATCATATGAGGCATAGTAGACATGCTGGAATTTTTCTGGAATTATTTGACAATATTTCTTATAGAAATATTTCAAATACTTGAAATGTCTAGAAAGGGTTTTGGAGGGTTTTGTCCAATATTTTGAACATGACCATGTGTTGAAACTCATATATATGGAAAAGATATGTCCACTGAGTTTCCCTAAATTTTCTCAAATATTTTTGAAACATACAAATAAATTTTCCCCATAAAAGACCATTTCTGGCCCGAAGAAAAAGCCTTTAAACAAAATATGAAATAACATTTAAAAATAATATTTTGTGGTTTTGGTAAGTCTTATATGTAATAGGTTTCAAATATAATTTTTGAATGAATTTAAATGCCCTAATTTAAGGACTTGTAGTTCATGTCTCAACTTAGGGTTTTTTGAAAACCTAAATTGAATAAATGCCTTTATGGTCAAAATAAATTTGTATAAAAATAGTTTTAGGTCTTATACACATGGCATGATCATCGGGCAAACCCTTGGATCAAGGACGAGAGTTTTGACAGTAGGAGAATTTTTATGAATCAAAGCATATACAAGCAAACAAGCAAATAGCAATCAAGTCAGGCATCACATCCACACACAAAAAGTTTTTGTTGGTCCTATTTTTGTAACTTTATTAACATAGTGATGTGATACAATACACAGGGTGTGATACGAGCGCACATAGTTATTTCTTATCAAGTGTTTGTGATAGTCTCCTTATCACACACGATTTGGTATCGTCAACTATTTATAATGTCGTGCCCATCGTAAAAGTTGGTCATAAAAGAACCCGTGCGATAGGTCTTCATCCGACATGACTAGTACGGGTGAAACGTTTGGCACATTATGTACACCAAAACCGTTTATCAATAGCACATCGTGTGGGATAGATTCAACCTTCACATATGGTTTTATAAGGATAACTGTATGCACTCTTCGATCCTATCACAGACGGTCTCGTAGAACTAAATGTGTGTGATAGTCCCCTTATCATACACGCTTTACAATCATGAACCATTTGTGATGCGGCGCACATTGCGAACAGTCCACTACAGAATAGCACGTGCGATGGTAATGCGATCTCACATGAGTAGCAAGGATGGACCGTATGAGAAATATGACATATCTCAAACGATTGACCGAAAACTCTCGTTTGTCTTAGATGCACACATCGCATACACTTGCATATGCCAAACGTCCGCGTTCTTGTTCCGTATCGCTGATGATTTTTCTGTATCGTTTGGGATGGACCCCCCCTATCGCACACACATGCAAGGTGACGGCTTAAAACTCTATCGTGGAAAGGGGGTAAAATCCGTTTGTATAGCACGTCGCTGCACCAGTGCAAACCCCTGTCAAAACCCGTCAAACCCCTCTCAAAACCCCCACACTACAAGGGTCGTTGGATCGCTGTTCGGGAATGGTTTAGATCAGGAGCTAGGGTTTGCCATGGTCGATTCGTGAGATGAGATCTGATTTGCTAGATGCGGGCATGTGTTCCGTGGCTGCGGACATGAGTGGTCCACCTGGTAGCGGGGGAACAGGGACATGCGACAGCACCCATGTCCTGCGTGCTTGAAACCTTTTCTAAAACACATTCAATCAGGGCGGGACGCTCGTCGGACCGACGAGCCGTCGTAGAAAGGCTAACGTCCCAGCCTGCCATGCATGCGTGCAACCACCCGATGCAGCCTGACCTGCATGAATGCAGCCACCCAACGTAGCCTGCGTTGCATGCACCCACCCACTCAACTTTGTCACATCAGGTCAATTAGTGCACCCTTAGGACGCACCTTTACCGATCGACACGCCTCAATTGAGTGTGTAAAACGGAGGCAGTGCTCCGATGAACGCATTCAAACGGGTGCGTCGCAACGCAGCTATTTAACCACCTGTTGTCTACATCTTCATCTCAACTCGATCTCATCCATCTTCTTCTTCACCAAAATCCAAAGCAAAAGGAAGATCCTGTCCAAGACGAGATGCAGTTCTACGGTTGTCATGCCCCTGGGACCGGGGGTACCCAGGCCCATCTGTCTAAGGCCCAAAACGCGACGCGCGGCCAAGGCCCAGTACGGCCCGGCGTTAGGCCTCGCGGAAAAGGCCTTCGTGGGGACCCCCGCCTCGTGAGGCCTTCGGCCGGAGGCACCCCCACCAGCCTCATGAGGACGCCCTCGCGAGGTCGCCTCACGGGGCTGCCTCACGGGGACTTCGTGGGCCGCATAGGTCAAGGATGGTTCGGCCGGGTCATGCGGCCCGCCCCATCATGAGCGATGGCAGGAGGCATCGCTGAGAAGACTTTCCTCTTTGGTGCTAAGGGAGCCGGGCCAACACTCCGGTTCCCAAAGCGACCCTCAAAGTTTTCCCGTTTGGTGTAAGAAGGCCAAGGCTAGGGGCTTGCCAAGACGGAGGTCATCCCTAAGCCCACCAGCGCGTCACGAAGGGAGTCTTTTTCAGGAAAAGTCCACTTTTTTCAGGATAAGCTGCAATCTTGCCCCCCTTCAAACTGGCGCTTGTGGCAACCCTTCCCGCCGGATATTTTCGGGGGAAGAGGACAAAAGCAAGGATAAAACGAGCAGGGAAGCCACCATAGAACGGACCGACCCCCTCTGTATTCACTCTCACCCCAAAGAAATCCAGACAAGCAGGAGTAGTATTTTACACTGCAAGGTGGCCCGAACCTGGGTAAACCACCGTGTCCTTTGTTCTTCCTCCAATCTCAAGCACGCCGAAGCATCGCCGTAGGTTAGCAAGAGTGAGCAGGGAGGAGAGCCAGCACGCCCCAGAGTTCGAACCTTTCTCGGGTCCCCGAAGCCCCGATTCCGACATTTGGCGCGCCAGGTAGGGGTGCATCGCTGTTCTTAAGCTCCGTTTTGGCTCCGCCCTTGCCTACCCCATGGCCGAGGCCCGTCGTGTGCCTGCTGAGCGCCAAGCGGCCCACGTCGTCGAGAACGCGCCCGCGGGCCGCGACGGCCGCCACCACTCCGCCGACGCTGAAGCTGCCGCCGCCACCGACCCTGCTACACGCAAACAACATGACTCCTCCATGCACCCTTCCATGCAGAGGGACGGTCGTACCGCCACCGCCTCCTCCTCCTGCGCTCGCCTTGAGCACGTGAACGCGTAGGCTGCGCTGCTCATGGCGCACAAGCTGCTTCGCTACCGTCCGACGGACGCCGGCTATGACACCTAGCTGGGCCGCATCACCGAACTTGTCACCGCCGCCGGAGAAGCCCCGACGCCCTCTCGTTCGCTCCGCCCCCTTCCGTCTTGAGCTAGAGATGTGGCGCACGGAGCGGCACTGCCACCTCCCCTGCATGACGAGCTAGTCAAGCCTCGGTGCGACGCCCAGGCGACCCGCCCCGCGAGGCACCTCCACCAGCCTAGGACGATGCCAGCTACCAGATCGTCCCGCCTGACTCGCGGGTGATCCTCGAGCAGCAGCGTCAGCGCCAAGACCGTATCGTCCAGGACGTCGCGGCCGCCGGGCGCCAGAATCGAGCTACCCTCGCATGCGGCATCCCTACCAGCAGTGTGGGCTGTCGGGCTTCACTCGCGAGCTACGCCGGGTGGTTTGGCCTGTCAAGTTCAAGCCTGAGCTGCCCCCGCGCTACGATAGAGTCCCTGACCCCACGGAGTTCTTCCCAGCTCTACGCGTTGAGCATCGAGGCGGCGAACGGCGACGACGAGGTCATGGCGAACTGGTTTCCCATGGCCCTCAAGGATGGCGCGCGCTCCTGGCACATGAACCTGCCCGAGGAGTCGATCTCTTCTTGGAGAAAGCTTTGCGAGCAGTTCGTCGCCGACTTCAAGGGTACGCATGACCGCCCGCTCTCCGTCAATGACCTACGGTGTGTGAAGCAGCACCCTGGAGAGACCCTGCACAAGTACATCCAATGCTTCAGCCAGGTGCACAACAAGATCCCGCGCGCCTCGGACGAAGCCATCATTATGGCATTCACCAACGGCGTCAAGGACGTCCGGATGTGCGAAAAGCTCGCCATCAACAATGGGCTCATCTCGGCTCTAGAGCTCTTCAACATCGCTGACAAATGCGCCAAGGCTGAGGAAGGTCGCGTCTTCATCCATGATGACCCCGACGCCGCGCCGGACAACGGCAAAGCGAAGGCCAAGCAAGTCAAACGCAAGGGTCCGGCCGTTCTTGCGGCGGAGCTCGAGCAGAAACGCGGCCGCGACCGCGATGCCCCTGAGAAGGACCGTTGTTCGTTCCGCATCTACGAGTACATGCACACACACAGCACTGGAGACTGCCATGAGCTCAAGTTCCTCCGTCACGAGCGTGTCGGGTGACATCCGGAGGGCAACAAACATAGCGCCGGTCGTGGTGGTGGGACAGTCGCGGCGGCAACCCTCACCAGGGCTGGAGCGAGCAGCCTCGCGAGGACAAAGGGCGTGGTCAGCCTCGTGAGCATGCCTGGCGTGAGCAACCTCGCGAGGCACGCCCTCAGGACAACGCTGCCTTCCGTCGCTGCCACCGCCGCCCAGAAGGAACGACAACACCCAGCGCGACGAAGGGGTCGGGGGCTATCGGGAGCCTCGCGCCATAGCTTGTATCCTTAGCGGAGCCCAAACCCTGGCGTCCAACTCCGTATTCAAGCAGTTATCTAGCGAGGTGAAAGCTGCCCTCCCAAAGCCAGAGGCTGCGCGGCTCCTCAAGTGGATGTAGTAAGCCATCTCCTTCGACGCCAGGGAAGGCCTCAAGTCCACGGCAGTGGCAGGCGTGCTCTCTATGCTGGGCACCCCCACCGTCAGCAACGTCTAAAGAGAACGAGTTATTGCAGCACAAAGTGGGTAAGTATTTCCCTCAGTTATGAAACCAAGGTTTATTGAACCAATAGGAATATCAATCCTCAACCGTCTTTAGCGGCTGAACACAAAAGAACAAACAACTTGCACCCAACGTGGGCAAGAGGGTTGTCAATCCCCTTGATCTTGTTATTTGCAAGCAAATGAGTTGTGTAGATAATTGTAAATTGCAAAATAAAATAAAAAGTAAATAAAGGCAGCAAGGTAATAGTAGCATTTGTAAATTTATAAGTGAATAGACCCGGGGGCCATAGTTTTCCCTAGCGGCATCTCTCATGTAGGCAGCATACAGTGGGTAACAAATTATTGTTGGGCAATTGATAGAAAATCGGATAGTTATGCAATTTTCATGGCAATGATCATGTGTATTAGGCATCACGTCCATAAACAAATAGGCCGACTCATTCTTGAACCTATTACTATTACTCCACTTCAAGAGCGCTTCTATGCTTGCCTCTCTACGTATTAAGTTCCTGACAAACAGAGTAATGCATGAAGAACGATGACATGATGTAGACAAACTCAAGCAATATGAATAAACCCCATCGTGTTATCCTTAGTAGCAACAACACAAAGACGCATCTTGTCCCCTACTTTGTCACTAGGATATAGAAACTAGTCAGGTTGAACCTACCACAACGCACCACTCCCACTGAAGATAGATCAATCTACTTGGCCAAAGTACATCAATAAATTGGAGAGCATTATGAAGCTATAATGATCATGCAAATAAGAATCTTAATATTCATAGGTTACTCAAATACTTTTCATGAATAATCTGAACATAAACCCACAATTCATTGGATCCCAACAAACACACCGCACAATAGGATTACATCGGATAGATCAAAGCAAAGATGCGATGATCATTGTATTGAAGATCAAGAGACAGAAAGATTGCCATCTAGATACTAGCTATGGACCCGAGGTCTTTGGTGAACTACTCACATATCATCATGAGGTTAGCAAGGTTGATGAAGAGGCCCTCCGTGATCGATCCCCCCTCCGGCCGGGTGTCGGAACGGAGCTTCAGATGGCCTCGGGGCGGAACAGAGACTTGTAGCGGCGTAAAAATAGTTTTGGGACCACCTCTAGGGTTTTTGGAATATTAGAGAATTTATAGGCCAGAGAGGGGCGTCGGGAGGTGAGGGAGTCCTAGACTAAGGGGTCCTCGGGCCGCTGGCCTATCTCTCACAGGCCGGCTTGGTGGGCCGCTCTCTGATTATCACAGGAAGGGCCAGGATATGCGGCGACCCCGTATTCTAGAAGGAAACCTCCGAAGACGTGGTGTGCACTCCAAGTCAAGATGAGAGGATCAGCGTCTTTACTTCCGGCTGGAGACTTATCATGTGTAAACCCTAGGTACCCTCGGTGTCTATATAAACCAGAGGGTTTAGATTGTAGAGGGCGGACAAGCTCGTCTAGGGTTTTGGCTACTTGATCTCGACGTAGATTGACTCTGTAATCTACATACACATCAATACAACCAAGCAGGACGTAGGGTTTTACCTCCATAGGATGGCCCGAACTTGGGTAAACATCGTCTCCTTCGTCCCCTGTTACCCATCGATCCTAATCTCACAGCTCGGGACCCCCTACCCAAGATCCGCTGGTTTTGACACCGACATTGGTGCTTTCATTGAGAGTTACGTTGTGGGATCACAAGAGGAATTGATGGCTCGCCTAATCGTCAGCGATGAAGTCCGTAGCGGGGGCTCCTATGCCCCCGAACAGATTTTCGTTTTCGGGAGCATCGTGCTGCACGCCGACCCGACCGGCCACCTTGGTCAGATCGGGAGTATCGCCCCCGATCAAGAGATCAGATTCAGGAACCTAGAGTTCTTCGTAGACTCGCAGGGCGATCTTTCATTCGCTGGGCTCGCAATTTCATCTGACGAGCCCGAAGTCTCCGAAGCTTTAACTTCGGATCTCCTTCTCAACTCCACCCTTGGGTCTATCCCTGCCGATGATCTGGATCTTAGTCAGGATCCGGTTACAGTACCTGAGGGCCAGGGTTCGGCCCCTGCCGAACACACTCTTTGTACGGACACGTCGGAGGTTAACTCCGAAAGTCCTAGGCAGATCGATCCGGTCGAGCTCTCGACGCTCAACGAGGCGCTGGATCGAATCCTATCAATAAAACTCACAGACGGCCCGACCTCAACCCTGGCTCAGATCGGTCTGGAGGCGGGTCATTGGGAATTTTTTGACCCACCCACCACCCACCTGGTAGCCAATATCGAACACTTAACCGATATGCTGGACTACGCCTCCGAGGAGGCAGAAGACATGGATGAGGAGGACGGCGCCCCCGCCCCTGTCAACACTGGGCGATGGACTGCCACCTCCACCTACGACGTTTACATGGTAGACACCCCCGACGATAAGGGCGATCGCACCCCTAAGAATAATGGCGATAAATCCGGTGAGGCGCCGTCAAGGCGCCGGAAACGGAGCAAACGATCTAAGGCGAACAAGGGAAGGGAAGCCATTGCAGGCACCGGGGAAAATGACACCCCGGAAGACCTCGGCGACCCTGAAGTCCCCGAACAGCCACTGGAGGACCAGGAAAGGCCCGAAGATCGGCGCGACACCGAGGATCCTAATGATTCCGAGGACGACAACTACCTTCCCCCCGTCGAGGAGGAGGACGACCTGGAAGCCAAAAACTTCACCGTCCTCGATAACCCTATGGATCAGGAACGGTTTAGGCAGCAGCTTTTAGCTACCGCTCGAAGCCTGAAAGCAAAACAATAGCAGCTCAAAGCCGAGCAAGACACCCTCAATGATAGATGGACAAGGGTCTTGGCAGCCGAAGAAGGGTACGACATCGATCTATCGGACCAAACCAAAAGCTATCCACGCCGGCGGCTGCTGCCGCAGTTCGACGACGAGGTCCTTGAACCATCGTCTCCCAGGCATACTCCGTACAACCAGCCAGACCGCCCTCCCCGAGGACGGGATAGGACGGCCGGCGAGGCCGACCAAAGACCTGCGGTACCCCGCAGGAGAGGAAAAGAGCCAGCAAGGCCTGAGGACAGGTATGACTTACGACAGGACCTGGACTATAGAGCAGGCCACACAAGATCCATCTACTGAT
Organism: Elymus sibiricus; assembly: GCA_039707655.1. Taxonomy (NCBI): domain Eukaryota; kingdom Viridiplantae; phylum Streptophyta; class Magnoliopsida; order Poales; family Poaceae; genus Elymus; species Elymus sibiricus. Next base: position 262,493,098 of record CM077665.1, read on the forward strand.
CTAGAGGGTACTCCCCTGCTAGACGGGATGGGTACCAGTCTTGGCTCGACCGCAACAATAGAGGTCGGGAACAATACCGGGCCCGACCTACCGCCGATCGTCGGCATGACATAGCTCGGGTCAGAGGCACTGCCCACCCACTGTGCTTCACAGACGAGGTGATGCAGCATCAGTTCCCTGAAGGGTTTAAACCCGTTAACATAGAACAATATGACGGGACAACAAACCCAGCCGTGTGGATTGAGGACTTCCTCCTCCACATTCATATGGCACGAGGAGATGATCTCCACGCCATCAAGTATCTGCCCCTAAAACTTAAGGGGCCAGCTCGACACTAGTTAAACAGTCTCCCCGAGAATTCTATCGGGAGCTGGGAAGAGCTCGAGGATGCCTTCCGATCTAACTTCCAGGGTACTTATGTCCGGCTACCGGACTCCTCCGACCCGAGCAATGTTGTCCAGAAAGCAGGTGAATCAGCTCGGCAATTCTGGAATCGGTTCCTGACCAAGAAAAACCAGATCGTTGACTGCCCGGACGCCGAGGCAATAGCCTCCTTCAGACATAATATCCGGGACGAGTGGCTTGCTCGTCAGCTTGGCCAGGACAAGCCGAGGACAATGTCCGCCCATACCTCACTTATGACCCACTTTTGTGCAGGTGAGGATAACTGGCTAGCTCGACGAAGCCATAATCCCGAAGACCCCGGCACATCCGAAGTCCGGGATGGAAATGGGAAACCACGACGTAACAAAAACAAATGCCGGCACAACAACGGTGGGTCTGAGGACACGGCCGTTAATGCCGGTTTCCGCAACCCGAAATCCGGACAGCGGAAGAAACCGTCTAAAGGAAATCGAGACAGACCTACCACGCTGGACAAAATCATGGATAGGCCCTGCCAGATCCACGACACCCAAGACAAGCCCGCTAACCACACCAATCGTAACTGTTGGGTATTCAAACAAGCTGGCAAACTCACAGCCGAGGAGCAAGGCAAGAGCCCACGCAGCAAGGACGATATTGAGCCCCGCAGTCCAAGCAATGGAGGACAAAAGCAGTTCCCTCCAGAGGTAAAAACTGTGAACATGATATATGCCACTCACATACCCAAAAAGGAGAGGAAGCGCTCCCTTCGGGAGGTCTACGTCGTAGAGCCCGTAGCCCCGAAGTATAACCCATGGTCGGCTTGCCCGATCACCTTCGACCGACGGGATCATCCGACCAGTATCCGTCACGGGGGTTCGGCAGCCCTCGTCCTAGACCCCATTATTGATGGGTATCACCTCACTAGAGTCCTAATGGACGGAGGAAGTAGCCTTAATCTGATTTACTCAGATATGGTGAAAAAGATGGGTATAGATCCGTCAAGGATCAGACCTAGCAACACCACCTTTAAAGGAGTGATCCCAGGCATTGAAGCCCGCTGCTCGGGCACCGTGAATCTGGAAGTAGTGTTCGGCTCGCCCGACAACTTCCGCAGCGAAGACTTGATCTTCAACATTGTCCCTTTTCGCAGCGGTTATCACGCCCTACTCGGCCGTACATCATTCGCTCGCTTTAACGCCGTCCCCCACTACGCGTACCTGAAGCTCAAGATGCCCGGGCCCAGGGGGGTCATTACTGGCAACGACAACACAGAGCGCTCTCTCCGAACTGAGGAACACACAGCGGCCCTGGCAGCCGAATTCCAGTACGGCGACGATAGGTCGACGCCCAAATCAGCCATAAAGGCACTTCGGGACAGTAAACGAGCTCGGTCTCAAACCGAACTCCCGGAATCATCTTCCGCCCAACAAAAATAGGGATACGCCCCCACAGCATAGCCCACGTCCCGTAAAATATGTGCCAAGAAGGCACAACTTTGCGCTTAAAATACCATGGGCAGCTGTGGGGACCCACTATCAAAGGGAAAGTGTTCGGCTCGACCGAACTACTACCAACACATGTCTTTGGACAAACCACAGGTACCATCTAGGACCTTCCAAGCGTAAAGCTCATCCACACTACGGCGACTTCTCAAGATCTTCTTCCCAAGGTCCGCTCGCCGATAGCAATCACCTTTAAAGGAACGCAACCCCCTTGGGAGCAAAGGAGCAGACAAGGGACAGGGCACATTGAGGACGTCAAGCCACCCATCGAAGACCCTATGTAAAACCTCTCCTTTGTAAATTTTATTTTTCATTTCAAAATACATGTAATAGTTGCATCGGCAGTTTGAGTCATCAGAAATAAAGACCATCCTTTACGGCCTCCTTGCTGTATTTTATGTCACATACTCTGTTCTCTACTCACCGACGCCGACAGCAAAGCTGTTCCGTACATATTACGATGCGACCGGCTAATAGACCGGGGGCTTGACTATAAAAATCGCCCCAAGCATCACCCCGGCACTATTGTTTATGTGTTCAGCGTCTCGGATGTTGCTTTATATGAATTGGTTCCGAATTATGTCTTGGGTCAATAGTTGGGTTGCCCGGCTCCTATGTTTGCCCTCTTATGTTCCGCTCGTGCGGCTAAAGGGTAAAGGGAGAACCACTGCGATTGTGCTTCTAGCTCGCCTGGTCAAGCACCTCAGTGGAAAAAGCCGAAAACTGACTGTCATAATAAGCGAGAACCGGTCTGCAGTCCGAGCATAAGTGTCAAACTAAAAATCGATAGAGGTTATTCCGTGTTATGCGAAGGGTTTGTACTATTACAAACCATGTGATGATGATTTCAACCTCGGTGCATCCGAATATCACAAAACACTAGGGGCTCATCATCAGCCCCCGCAGTCAAGCTCCTACGGCTAAGTGAATGCACTAAAGCATCATAGTCCGATTGCCTTGTTCCCCTCGCACTACCTCCTTCGGGCACCAATACATCGGCTAAGGGTCACAGTGCGGCGGTAGAAACACCCCGTGTAGTATCTACATGGGGGCTGAAGCCGACGACTCGCAACTTTCCGATAAAAAGGCCACACAAGAGTCAAAATAATACAAAGCTTGAAGACATGATAAACCATGCAATCGCATTATAAAGCGGAACAGTCATCGGATACATGACAAAACATTCATTCGTACATTACATCCTTAGGGCATTGAGCTTCTATCGCCCGAGCACCATCCATCATGGTGGCGAAGTATCTCCCGGGGCGCCTATGCTCCTTCCTAGGGGGAGGAGGCGCGGTGGCCATCTCGGTCGGCTTGAGCCCCGGAAAGTGCACCATGGTCCTTGCAAACGCCATCCGAGCTCCATCGATGCATGCAGAATGCTGTAGAGCTTCAATCCGAGGTGCAGCGTCGCACAGTTTCTGCACCAAGCCGAAATAACTACTCGGCAACGGCTCTGCAGGCCACAGCCAGATGCAGAGGTCCTTCATGGCCGGCTCCGCCATCCTGTGTAGCTACATCAACTGTTTCATCTGTTTGCTCAGGAGGGGAGGATGCTCGGGGGCTTGAAATTGCGCCCAGAACAGCCGAGACTCAACATCCCCATCCCGAGAGGCAAAGTGTTTGTTCGCGTCCGCTGCACTCCTCGGGAGGTCCGTAAAGGCACCTGAGGAACGCCACACCCGGGTGAGCAACGCAAACCCGTTACCACCAAAGGCACATTGCAGTAAGTACGGCTTACCATCCGCGATCGCCTTGACTTGGCGAAGTTCATCTTCAAAGAACCGCCTATCAACTCGCTCCGATTTGAGTTCGGACTTCAGCGAGGATAGTTCGGTGGCCTGGTCCCCGTTTTTTTTGCTCATGAGCCTCGCACTTCCTGCTGGCATCCTTGCGCTCCAGCTGCACCTCTACCACCCGGGGCTCATGCTTGTCGCTCACGGCTTTTAACGCCGATAGGTCGGCTGCCGCTCGTTCGGCCGCCGCCTTCTCATCCGTGGCCTCCTGCCTTGCCTTTGCCAACTCGGCCTTGAGGTTCTTGACCTCCGCGGCCACAACTGTGGTAACAATGAGTACATAACACTTAGGGATAACAATCCGGATATCTCAATCAATGATTATAGACAAATAGACCCAAATGATACAATTCGGACTCACCTTGCGTCTCGTCGAACCTCTTGTTCAGGCGATCGAGCTCCTCATCGGAGCTCTTGAGCTTCCGGTTTAGCTCGGCAAGTCCCTTGCGTTGCCGGCCGCCGCCGATGACGAGGCCTGGAAAAACAACTTATGCGCATTAAAACTCCCGAGCTGTCAGATTCAGACCCTCTGCTAAGTACTCTCCGATGCCTTGAGCATCATTACTAGTATTCGGACATTTGAACCCCGGGTGGGTATTTCAAACTCACCCAGGGCTCGGGGGCTGCTACACTTATAAGGATTGCATAAACTAGGAAAATTAACTTTTTCTAGAAATAAGAGTATTACCTGGCTCACCTTGAAGCCCGTCAAGAGACCGTTGAAGGCCTCTTTCAGTCCGCTATCAAAGGACTGAATGCCTTGCAGAACCGCACCCATAAGGGCGCGGTGATCTTCGGCGATGGAGGTGCCGGATAAAGCTTCCTCCATCGTGGCCGGCCACCCAGTCATGGGCGGCACCGGTGGTGACCTGCCAACCCTCCCCCCGGCGGGGGATTGGGCCGGCATCTCCTGAGGCATAGAGCGCTCCGGAGATGTCCTCGGAGGGGATTGGACCAGACTTGGTCCCCCCTCTTTAGTTGCTAGGGGCATTTCCTTCTCCTGGTCTTCGGCGGCCGAGGTATTAACCTCACCCATAATGTCATGACCCCCGCCGCCGCTGTTCGGCTCAGAAGGAGCCGGACACGACAGCACCTCCGCCGCCTCCTTCGAGACCTGAGGCGGCGTAGAATGAGACGCAGTCCCACTCTCAGCCAGGTCGGTGGGCAGAGACTCACCGTCTGAAATTTGGTCGGTGGGGAGATCACGTGGTGGGCTGCAAATTGAAAGACGTTCGCTCGTTTAGCATTGAAAGCTCTATATAAATAACCCAGAGGGTCTTCGGATCCATACCTCTGGGCTGGGGGCTTAACCCTTGGGTTCCATCGGGGAACCCTCTCAAAATCCTCAGACTCCTTATCGGAGTCCGAGTTATCATCGGCCAGAACTGCCTTTGTCCGGCATGTCCTCTTCGGGACAGGAGGAGGTAGATCCTCCGCGGCGTCTGCTGACGCCGCCCTTTTCCTTGTGAGGGGGGAGCCGCACTCCCCCTCGTCCTCGTGCTCTTCTTCGTGAGTGGAAGAAGCATGGGTCTCCTCGGACTTAGACTCCAGAAGACCCCTTTGACGGAGACCCTGCTCTCGGGCCTCCTTCTTCTCTTATTTCTTCTTCTTCTCCTTCTTCTCTGGCGCCGAATAAGGCGCCACGACGAGCATCTCCGTCAACAGTTCCGACCGGGGGTCTTCGGGCTGCAGGGCCGGACAGTCGATCCGCACAGCCTTGCTCAGCCATTTTCTGAAGACGAGGGAGAGGGGTTTCAGCTCTTTGTCAAAAAACAGAGCCGGAGAATTAAAATCTTATCATACCTTGGTAGGAGGGGTTTCGGCGTCAAGACCGGTGTCCTCCTCCTCGGTCGGCCAGCTCTTCTGGGGCTTGAATAGCACTTTCCACAATTTCTCGTGGGTAGTGCGGAAGAATTGACTCACGGTGGTCGGGTCCTCGGGCTGATAAGCCCACATTGGAGAGGCCCGGTGCTGGCAGGGGAGGAGACGGCGGTGGAGCATGACCTGGATCACGTTGACTAGTTTGATCTTGGCCTCAATCATTGAGGAGATGCGCTTCTGCAGCGATTTTACCTCTGCGGCCGACCCCCAGTCAAGGCCCTTCTTGAGCCACGAGGTTAGCCTCGCGGGGGGGTCCGGATCTGAACTCAGCAGGTGCCGCCCAGTCCGCACTCCTTGGTTCGGTGATGTAGAACCACTCTTTTTGCCAGATCTTGACTGTGTCGATAAAGGTGTCGTCCGGCCACTCGACACGGGGGAGCTTGCTGATTACCGCCCCTCCACAATCCGCATGCGCGCCCGCAACGGTCTTCGGCTTGACGTTGAACACTTTGAGCCACAAGCCGAAGTGCGGCTGTACCGGCAGGAAGGCTTCGCAGACGATGATGAACGCCGAGATATGCATGAAGGAGTTCGTGGGGAGGTCATGGAAGTCTAGCCTGTAGAAGAACATGAGGCCCCTGACGAAGGGGTGGAGCGGAAAGCCCAGTCCCCGGATGAAATGGGGGACGAACACCACCCTTTCGCCCGGCTTCGGTGTGGGAACCACCTGATTCGCCTCTAGAGTGCGGTGGGCGATGTCGGCGGAGAGGTAGCCGGCACTCTTGAGCTCCTGAATGTCATTGTCGGTGACGGGGGAAGCCTCCCACTTGCCCATGGAGCCTGAACCGGCCATGGCCGAACTCGGAGGGAAGATTGAGGAAGAACTGGATCTGGGCTCTCGGAGCTTGGGAAGGTTGAGGAGGCAAAGGGTGCGAATGTGGAGCGTGAATAGGCCTTGGGGGTTTTCTCCCTTTTTATGGGGTGCCGTAATACTAAGAGCCTCCCTTTTACCGGGCCACAGGCCTCGCCACTTCCCGAAACAATCGTGCCGTTATGCGCGCATGGGATAACCCAGGGCATTGAGCATATCTCATGATAAACGGGACACGATCTACACGTTGATAAGACGTGCCAATGGAGTTTTGGTAACCGGCTCAGCGGTCGTGACGGTCCACGACCCTTCGTCCGAAAGGTTGTCAGGAAATACTGTTCACACTTTGACTTTTGGCCTTCGAGGTTAAGCGACTTATGACGCCCGGATAACTATATGTTCGGATAACTAAACATCATCGATGGCCGGACTAGAGCCAGCCGATCATAAAGGGGGAAAGAACTCACCCAGCTACTAAATGTCATGACCCCTGGCGTTGGGGGCTAGTTCGGGGGCTACTGAGGGAGTCCTGGACTAAGGGGTCCACGGGCCGCCGGCCTATCTCTCATAGGTCGGCTTGGTGGACCGCTCTCTGATTATCACAGGAAGGGCCAGGATATGCGGCGACCCCGTATTCTAGAAGGAAACCTCCGAAGACGCGGCGTGCACTCCAAGTCAAGATGAGAGGATCAGCGTCTTTACTTCCGGCTGGAGACTTATCATGTGTAAACCCTAGGTACCCCCGGTGTCTATATAAACCGGAGGGTTTAGATTGTAGAGGGCGGACAAGTTCATCTAGGGTTTTGCCTACTTGATCTCGAGGTAGATCGACACGGTAATCTACATACACATCAATACAACCAAGCAGGATGTAGGCTTTTACCTCCATAGGAGGGCCCGAACCTGGGTAAGCATCGTCTCCTTCGTCCCCTGTTACCCATCGATCCTAATCTCACAACTCGGGACCCCCTACCCGAGATCCGCCGGTTTTGACACAGACAGGAGGCACCCGAGGGGGCCAGCACACATCAGGGCATGCATGCTGGTGCATACTGGTGCCCTTGTGTAGCCTCCTGACTCCTCCCAAAGCTTCTAGGTATTCTTTTGGTTCATAAAAAATCATCAAAAAGTTTCATGGCAATTGGACTTCGTTTGGTACTGTAAACCTGAAAAGTAAAAAACATGCAGAAAATAGCAACTGGCACTGGGCACTGGGTTAATAGGTTAGTGCTCAAAAATATTGTAAATTGGTAAATAAAGACCCAAAAAGTATCCTAGAATTATAATGTATCAGCATGGAACAATCAAATATTATAGATACGTTGGAGACGTATCAAGCATTCCCAAGCTTAATTCCTTCTCGTCTCGAGTAGGTAAATGATAAAAATAGAATTTTTGATGTGACATGCTATCCATTATGTAATCTTATGCATGTATGCTCACTGAGAAATGATGAGTCAACAAATTTAACATAGCAATACTAATAAGTATAAGAAACAAATCATCAATCTTTCAAAGTATACGATCCTTAAAGTATGTTTACCCCCCATTCATCTTATTATATTAGCAAGGCATGGCTCCATCTTCACCACATTAATACAAATGTCAAGCACCACTTTTTCCAAGTCAGGCAATTGGATCGTACTTTTTCAAAATGCATCAAGTTTTTATTCTTCACGCAATACATGAGCATGAGCCATTGGACATAGTATTTAGGTGGAATAGAATATGGTGGTAGATATCAAAGGGGCAAAAGGTGGAGAAGATAGTCTCACATCAACTAGACGTACCAACGAGCTATGGAGACGCCCATCGATAGATATCAATGCAAGGAGTAGGGATTTCCATGCAAATGATGCACTAGAGCTATAGGTGTATAAAATCTCAAATGAAGCTAAGTGGGGTGTGCATCCAACTTGCTTGCTCATGAAGACCCCGGGAATTTGAGGAAGCCCATCATAGGAATATACAATCTAAGTTTGTAATAATGAAAAATTAATTCCCACTAGCATATGAAAATGACATATCACGAGACTCTCTACATGAGGAACAATGTGTCACTTTGAGGCACAAGTGTGGTAAAGGATAGTAGCAAAGTCCCTTCTCTCATTTCTCTCATTTTTGGCCTCCCTCATCTTTATTTCCTCACTGGGACAATTCTGTAACAATGATGATCATCACACTTTTATTTACTTACAACTCGATATGAAGAACCGATATGAAGATATGACTCTATATGAATGCCTCTGGCAGTGTACCAGGATGTGCAATGATCTAGAATGACACGTATCAAAAATATGATGAACGTTGGCTTTGCCCCAAATACTATGTCAACTCTATATGATCATGCAAAGCAATATGATGATGAACAAACTAGTTATATGAAGTGACGATGGAATTTGCATGGCAATATATCTCTAATGACTATGTAAATGCCATGATAGGTGGGTATGGTGGCTGTTTTGAGGAAGATATATTGAGGCTTATGTGCAACAGAGCGTATTATGTCATGGGGTTTGGATGCACCGGTGAAAGTTGCAGCAATCCTCAAGGTGAGAATGGGCTATGCACGGTACCGAAGAGGCTAGCAAATATTAGAAGGTGAGATTGTGTATGTCCATGGTTTCACATTAGTCATAAAGAATTCATATACTTATTGCAAAGTTTTATTAGTTTTATCACAAATCAAAGTACTACTCACATGCCCCGAGGGAAGACGTTGGTAGGAGTTAACCATCGCGCACTTCCAACCCGAAACAACACTAGGATATCAACGAGGAATAGAAATGCTCACACATCATCACCATGCCTCTTTAATTTTTAGATGAACAAAAAGTTAACATCTCTTAATATCGACACTTCTACGAATCAACAATTATGAACTCACACGTTTTTCATATAACCACATCAATATCATTAATCCACAATTTCTCTATATGTGCTACATGATGGTTTTGATTATCACTCAGTGAATACCTAATATTTTTTGGACCAGTCTTATGACCCATGCAAATTACCATCACTATTTATTAACTCTCAAACAAATATAAGTGCAGAGTAAGAGTGAAATTATTTCTATAAAATCTACATGTCACCGTGCTCAAAAAGATATAAGTGAAGTACTAGAGCAACTGCTAAGCTCAAAAGATATAAGTGAAGCACATAGAGTATTCTAACAAATCATGATGAAGGTGTGCCTCTTTTAAATAGGTGTGTCCAGCAAACAATGATTGTGGCTAACTGAAAGTAAAAGCAAACAAAAACAAACGAAGCTCCAAGCAAAACTCATATCATGTGACGAATAAAAGTATAGGTTCAAGTGACATACCGATGGATTGAGACGAAAGAGAGGATGCCTTCTGGGGCATCCCAAAGCTTAGAAGCTTGAGTCTTCCTTAAAATATTACCTTGGGGTGCCTTGTTCATCCCCAAGCTTAGGCTCTTGCTGCTCCTTATTCCTTTGTCCATTGTGATAACACCCAAAACTTGAAAACTTCAATCACACAAAACTCAACAAAACTTCATGAGATCCGTTAGTATAAGCAACATATTGAATACTTTAGGTACTGTTAGAAATTGATTATTATTTCATAAATTAATAATAGGTACTGTATTCCAACTTCTCCATGGCTTATACCCCCCGATACAATCCATAGCATAATCAAAACAAGCTACTATGCAAGCAAAAACAGAATCTGTCTAGAACAGAACAGTCTGTAGAAATCTGTACAGAACCTATACTTATGTAACTATAAAAATTCTGAAAAATTAGGAAAACCTCGAAAATTTGTATAGCAATACTTTGTTAAAAATTCCGATGATTATCACGCTCCAGTAAAAAAAACAAATTCATGTACTGGAGTCAAAAGTTTCTGTTTTGTTTCAGCATCGATTCTACTCATCTTGTGAGTCATCCCAAAGGCTTTACTTGGCACAAACACTAATTTAAACATAAAAACATAATAATTACAGAGGCAATAATCATGTTATCAAAAACAAACAGAAAGTTAAAAGAGAAAATAAAGATAACTATTGGGTTTCCTCCCAACAAGTGCTATTGTTTTATGCCCCTAGCTAGCATAATGCATAGTTTCAAGTGTTGTCATCTTTGACGTTCCACCCATAAGTAGCTCTGAGGATTGATTCATAAGGTGGTTCAATTCTCTTTCTAGGTAAGTGTTCCATCCTTTCTTTAGTGAGAATTGTAACCTTATGTTTCCCTCTTTCATGTCAATAATTGCACCTATTGTTCGTAGGAAATGTCTTCAAAGTATTATGGGACAAGTAGGATTGCAATCAATATAAAGCACAATGAAATCTACAGGCACATAATTTTTATTTGCAATAATAAGCACATCATTAATTCTACCTAGATGTTTCTTAATGGTAAAATCCGCAAGATGCAAGTTAAGTGAACAATCTTCAATATTAGTGAGACCAAGCACATCACAAACAGATTTACGAATAGTTGAAACACTAGCACCAAGGTCACACAAGGCATTGCATTCATATTTATTTATCTTTATTTTGCTAGTAGGTTACCACTCATCATGAAATTTTCTAGGAATAGAAACTTCAAGCTAAAGTTTCTCATCATAACTTCTACTATATGTTCGGTAAAAGCTTTGTTTTGTTCATAATTATTGTGTGAGGTAATAATGGTTCGCAACAAGGAAATACATTCTACTAAAGAGAAATTATCATAATTAAAGTCCTTGTAATCCAAAATAGTGGGCACATCACTAGTTAAAATTTTGACCTCTCCAAACCCACGTTTTTTCAATTTTAGCTTCAAAATCATCACCCTCCAAGCAAACGGGACGCTTCTCAACTAGAGTTGACACATCTACAGTCCCTTTATCATTTATATTCAGATAGGTAAATAAAGATTCAATAGGAGAAGTACCGATCATTTTAAGATCTTCATCATGACTCCGGTAAAAACTGGGTGGAAGGGCTTTTTCTAAGAATTCCCGCTTAGCTTTCAACTTAGCGGTCCTCTCCTTACTTTCATTAATATTTATTTGGATATATTTAATAGTCTCATTAAAATCATGCTTGGGTGGTGAAGCTTTACTTTTAAGAGTTTCTACATCAAGAGCAAGTATATCCATGTGTTTAGCCAAAGCATCAACTACATGCAATTTTTCTTCTACCATAGTGTTGAAAACCTTTTGAGAATTAATGAATTCTTTAATTGTGTTCTCAAGGTCAGAGGGTATCCTATTATAACTTTTAGTAGAATTTCCATAGGAATTACCATAAGAATCTCCATCGTTGTTAGAGGAATTACCGGGATATGGTCTAGAATTGAAGTTTCCTGTATAAGCATTGTTTATTGAAATTATTTCGCGAGACAAAGTTCACATCAATAGCATCATTATTTTGCTGAACACAATGGCATGTCATTTGGATCAACATGAGCATTTTTATTAGTAACCATATTCATGAGAGCATCCACCTTTCCACTCAAAGTAGCGATTTCTTCAGCATAATTTACCTTCTTACCAGTTGGAGCTCTTTCGGTATGCCATTGAGAATAATTTGTCATAATATTGTCCAGAAGTTTTGTGGCCTCTCCTATGGTCACATCCATAAAGGTACCACCTGGAGCAGAATCTAGAAGATTTCTAGACACAAAGTTTAGTCTAGCATAGAAGTTTTGGATAATCATCCACAAATTTAAGCCATGACTAGGACAATTTCTTACCATCAATTTCATTATCTCCCAAGATTGTGCAACATGCGCTTGACCTTGCTGTTTAAAATTCATTATTTGATTTCTAAGGGAGATGATCTTAGCAGGAGGAAAATAATTGGCAATAAAAGCATCTTTACACTTATCCCATGTTCCAATACTATTACGAGGTAAACATGAAAGCCAAGCCTTAGCTTTATCTCTTAGTGAAAAAGGAAATAATTTTAATTTCAAAATATCATTATCCATATCCTTTTTCTTTTGCATATCACATAATTCAACAAAGGTATTAAGATGTGAAGCGGGACCCTGATTCGGACTTCCCGAAAATTGATCCTTCATGACAAGATTTAGCAATGCAGCATTAATATCAAAAGCTTCTGCACTCCTGGCGGGTGGTATAGGAGTACTAATAAAATCATTGTTATTAGTATTTGATAAGTCACACAACTTATTAGTATCTTGAGACATTGTGACCGAACAAGCAAAGTAACAAGCAGGACAAGTATACTAGCAAGCGAAGAAGTAAACAGTAACAAACAAAGATAAATATTTTAGTATTTTTTATTTTTATGAGACAAAATAAATATAACATCAAATAAAAAGATAAACAAGTTTCTGAAAATTTGTGTGAATTTACATGATAGTGGATGATGATATTCCCCAACAACGGCGCAAGAAATCCTTGCTGATACTTGTGATTTGCGTTGGGTTTTCCCTGAAGAGGAACGGGTTATTCCAGCACAAAGTGCGTAAGTATTTCCCTCAGTTATGAAACCAAGGTTTATCAAACCAATAGGAATATCAATCCTCAACCGTCTTCAGCGGCTGCACACAAAAGAACAAACAACTTGCACCCAACGCGAGCAAGAGGGTTGTCAATCCCCTTGATCTCGTTATTTGCAAGCAAATGAGTTGTGTAGATAATTGTAGATAATTTTAAATTGCAAAATAAAATAAAAAGTAAATAAAGGAAGCAAGGTAATAGTAGTGTTTGTATATTAATAAGTGAATAGACCCGGGGGCCATAGTTTTCCCTAGCGGCATCTCTCATGTAGGCAGCATATGGTGGGTACAAAATTACTGTTGGGCAATTGATAGAAAAGTGGATAGTTATGCGATTTTCACGGCAATGATCATGTGTATATAGGCATCACATCCATAAACAAATAGGCCGACTCCTGCCTGCACCTATTACTATTACTCCACTTCAAGAGCGCTTCTATGCTTGCCTCTCTACGTATTAAGTTCATGAAAAATAGAGTATTGCATGGAGAACGATGACATGATGTAGACAAAGTAAACTCAAGCAATATAAATTAACCCTATCGTGTTATCCTTAGTAGCAACAACACAAAGATGCATCTTGTCCCCTACTTTGTCACTGGGATATAGAAACTCGTCAGGTTGAACCTACCACAACGCACCACTCCCACTAAAGATAGATCAATCTACTTGGCCAAAGCACATCAATAAATCGAAGAGCATTACGAAGCTTTAATGATCATGCAAATAAGAATCTTAATATTCAGAGGAAACTCAAATAATTTTCATGAATAATCTGAACATAAACCCACAATTCATCGGATCCCAACAAACACACCGCACAATAGGATTACATCGGATAGATCAAAGCGAAGATGCAATGATCATTGTATTCACTACTGCAGGATGATCCAAAGGAGACACATCAATCAGAGACCCTTCGACGAAACTGTGTGCGATGCATGAGTCACAAACGGTATAGTTCTAGCTCCATTGCAAATGACACGAACTGTGTGCGATGGTGGATCCATCAAATACGATTCAGAAAATAGTTGCGTCTGTGATCTACGGCAGATAGTTTGTTCTTTTGAACCATTTGTGATCAGCGAAGATAACAAAAATGGTTAACAAATCTACATACGTGTGCAAAGTACGGCATACAGTTCACTCGGATAAACTGTGTGTGGTGATACAGCAGAACACAAACAGTTCGACATAACAAGATGTGTGCGATATACAACAAACAGGTGAGTAATCAGAATCGTGTGCGAACACCAGAAATAACACATACGATTGGTGCTAATAACCTGTGTGCGCTGTGAGAAAACGCTTGCTGGTATACAATTGTCAGCGGTTGATGAAATTATCACCGACTTGTTTAGTAGTTTAGTCCATGTTTACTGTGATTTGTTCTGTCTGCACAACATGTATGTTGTGCCTACAGAACAATGACATATATGCTTATAAGAACATGATTGCATAAACAAAAAAGAACACAATGCAATTTCAAATATTGTATCACAAATACCAGCAATATTACAAGGTTCAAATTCCAGCATTACAAGGCCCAAATTCAAATATTACAAGGTACAAATTGATATTTGAAATCAAATCCAATCTTCGGGATCCATGGGATGAAATATTTCTACAAAGGGATCATCCACTGAGAAGTCATATAATGGCTCGATAGAATCGCTTCCGAATAATCTGTCATATGAACTTCCAAAGTGAAAATCAGCTTCTACAGAGCCTTTTCCATTCCGATATAGACACCTCCGCTGATTAGTAAACCATCCATTGTGGCAGCCTAAATAGAGTGCAAACCTCATTACCTTGAGCACCCTTGCTTTCTCAACAAAGAAACTGGTGAATTGAATCTCTGGATTGGTGCCTCCGTACTCGTTCAAAGTAATATCTGTGAGATGGAATTCAAGTCATTCGATGGGATTGTTATATTGCGCTACCTTTTCCACTCCAAGTCCTGCTTGTATCTGCAAACGAAGACAACATATCAGAGCTTAGATGCAGTTTTGAACACTGTGGGCCTCTTTGATTAGCATGATTTATAAAATACACTAATAGATTGACATGCCATCTTTGATCATTCATGATTAACATATGAAAAAAAATTATAATACATCTGTCAATGTAATCATGGGTAAAATTACCAACAAAATGAACTCCGTTGTGGTTAACAATTAACAGGAAAGGAACATCACCTCGATGTATAGCTTCTCTGTGCACGGAAAACATTTAAGGAACTTAAAAACTTCATCCAGACCGAGGCCGATAGATTGTAGTGCCAAGATCTTCACTGTGCGCAGAGACAATGCGAGGCATGTGGGAATCATTTTCTGGATGACAGACGAACATAGATAACCAAAAACTAGATAAAATGTGATGTACAATAATAAGAATAAGAAGAAGATTGTTGTACCTGAATGAGTATGGATCCAGCTGTAACAAGTGCGGAGAATTCATCACACGAATAGCCCAACACTGTCAATTTCGATGCATCAATGACCCTGATTCTTGTTCGACCTTCTTTATCAAGTACAAACAATCTCTCAAGGAAAGGCGCATTCTCAATGACCATATCATGAAACTCCCCAACTGACAGCATGTTGCGGCACCAGCCATGTACATAAATCATACGGAGATTCGTCGTAGCGATGTGGAGGCTACTGAACCCAAACATCATCTAAAGACGAAGGTACTCAAGCATTGTAAAGCGGCCGAGCAGGCGCTCCAAATCCGCCTTCGAGATGATGATGCCCATGAGCTCGAGGTGCTTCAATTTAGGGAGATGAAGAGCGTGCGTGGCATTAATCTTGGGGAAAAGGCACCGCATGCGGCGCAGCATGGGCGCGAGGCAGAGGACGGACGGAGGCAGCGAGCACCCATGTCCAGCAACAAAGTTGAGCTCCTCGGGCTGATCTAGGGCGGGGGATAAGAACCACTCGTGAAACTTGGGTCCAGCCATGCAGTTGGAACGGAAAGTGCCGATGACAAGGCATTTGACTAGCGTAGTGTGCATGGTGAGGATGTGGGACAATGTGTCCAAGCGTTTGCGATCCCCGCTACAGAGCTCGTCGTCATCGAGGAGGTCAATGGTGGTGGAGTGCCATAGGGGGCGCCACCGCCTGGAGAGGATGGTGGTCTGCACGGCAGATTTGATCAGGAAGAGGGACATGATGGTTACCAACATCTCGTCAGGGATGCTGCTGATGAAGTCCACGCCCGCCGGAGGCTCGTGTGGTTCAGCCTCGACCCGCACCTCCTTCTTGGCCGCCTCGAGGTCCATCGAAAAAGGAGGCGATCCTCGGCGGCGGCCCTTATAGATAACACTGGAGGAGAAGGTGGAGCATTAATGGAGAACTTGGGAGAATATAGGGCTGTCGGTGGAGGTGAGAGGTCAAAGTGCTTGATTCCCGGTGAGCCAGCTGCGCCTACGCGGCGGACCGCTCGCACGCGTCCCTTTGAGCCTGCGCTGTGGACTGCTCGCACGCGTCCCATCTAATCAAACCTACACCCACAGCACTTCCTAGCCAATAAAATATAGTAAATTACACCAGTTGCTAATATTGTCCCCAAAAATATTAAGTAATAGAGAAAAAGTATACACTTGTTGCTAATACTGATATTTAATTATACTGACATATATTTGTATTGTTATAAATTGCACGACCATTTTTTTGTATGTATATTTGAAAAATTATTAAACGTAATTTACTTAGTTTCTATGTATAATGTTTATACAACACGAATAATTAAATGTTATGTTTGTTATTGAGATTAGAATTTACAAACCTTTTACACATTTATAAAAAAACTTAGTTTTACGTTAATTTTCACATTTCCCTGACAGGCGGGGCCCACCACTCATAGAGGCGGGGCCATGCGTCTACTCGATGAGCCCGTTCCCGTGCACAACCGCGCACAAAAGGGCGCTACCCACAACGCTCCGCCACGGCTGCCCGAAGGCCGCCGAGGCCACCACCATAGCGGCGGCCGTCTTTGCCACCACTACACCGTCATCGGTCTTGGGCCCAACCCCACAGTAATAGTGGGCACACACGTACACACATCCGAGAACGCAGGAGCACGTATGTCATCCCACACGGTTTCCAAAAACCATAAAGCTTTCCATGCTTGGGAACTAAAACCTTCAATAAATCTTGAGCTTGTTTCACATTCCAAATTACCACGCGCTAAATTTATTGCAAATCAGTTCACACATACCAAACCTAAACGTGTTCCCACTTAGCAGTTGTTTACTATAGTAGGCTATAAAAACACCTACTCAAAAATTACCGCACATTCCTCACCCGGAACTCCTCCTCAACCCTCCACCAAAAAAACAGGCCTTTCTTTGTTAGTCGTTCATTCTGTCTGCCATGGCCGGTAGGAGGGGGTTCTTGGTTGAGATATAACCAAAGAAGAAAGACCAAGCCCGCGGAAGCAACCGAGAGGTCCCGCAGCCGCGCCGGGGAAGCGCCAGAGAGCTCCAGCCACACCGCGTTTGCCGCAGCAGAGATGTCTGGTGGCGCCGCGGACGCCCAGGAGGATCTTTCGCGGAGAGGTGACGACTATCACAATCATAGGCGCATTCGCCTCGGAGGCGAACCGGACGAGTTGGCAGTGTTGGATTCCTCAGCCAGCGACGACATGCACGCTGAGCTCGAAAAGAAGGAGGCGATGATCGATGCCTTGGTGAAGCTGCTGGAGAAGAGCGACGCCTCGGTTGACAAGGCGACTGGCCTCGTGGTGAAACTTACGGAGGAGAATGTCGCCAGGAAGAAACTGCTCGAGAAGAAAAGTGCCTTGGAGGGGAGGCTAAAAGAACTCATCAAGGAACTTTTGGAAGACTTGGCGAAGCTCCACATCGAGCGAGTGGGGCTGGTGAAGGAATCCGTGGCGCGTGTCAAGGAACTTCATGCGTACGTGACGCAGACCATCGACGCTCACGAGCAAACAGCCTGCGCCATGGCCTCAATGCAGAAGATGGCGGAGGAGAGGCGAGAGGAGATGGAGGTCATGGAGGCGATGAAGAAGGAGATTGAGGAACTCCACGCCTAGAAATCCATCAAGAATTAGATAGTAGCGGCCCAGATCATTTTCCGTGTCTTCCTTCTTCAGCCTCTTCCTTCTGCTTTTGCCCCCCTGTCTTTGGGGAGTTGCCGCACGTGGAATTTTTTATTATCCTGAATATGTAAGAAAATTATTCGTTCGTAGGTACATGTATACAAGTCAAGTTCTCAGCGAGGAACTAACAAAACAATGGTTACGTTCAGTGGGGCAATAGGATCACAAGTAAACTAGTCGCAATCAAAAACAAAAAGGAAACTAGTCCGTCCGTCCAGGTGCATTAACTGCATGATAAACAGCGGGACGGACACCATTAGTTTGGGAGCATGGCGAGCGGAGGGTGGAGGTGAAAGTCTCGTTTCCCGATGAGCCTGCGCAGCAGACTGATCTCATGCGTCCCGTTGAGCCTGCGTGGCAGAAAGTTCGCATGCGTCCTGTCATCAACCATCTGCATGCATGCCACCCCATATCAAGTAAAAAATGTGGACGCATCGCACCAAATGGTTATCATACGAGTTTTGTATTTACTGGAATTCAAAAAATAAGATTATCAATGATTGCGGCCCGCTATCATGCCTAAATGTTTCTAATTCATTCACATTCATTGCATGGGACCTAAGCAAGCAGTCATGGACACAAAAATGATTTTCCAACGAATTTTCACACACTAGAGCATGAATTCTAGACGAGCTTTGGGGTTCTCGAGGATTTAAAAACCAATATTCTCAATGTTTGCCTAGTCACGACGCCAAAAAACTCAATGTTTGGTCCCCTTTATAGATTAATTTAGTTCTTCACCTTAAGTGCATGCCTAGAAAACTCATTGTCGTTTCGACCACAAATGTGAAATGTTCCCTACCGAAACCACGATGCTTCTCATTGGAAGTTCCAATTTGTAATAGGTTTTTCCCAAAACTTGTCCCAGATTGGTCAAAAAATTTACCATGTCTTATAAGTGTTGTGTCATGACACCGGGGTAAGTTTCAAGAAATTCAAACGATTTTTGGATTTATGTGAATTTGAACGCAAGTTTCTCAATGTTTGCGGCCTAGTCACGATGCCGAGATGTTTATAGTCACTGCATGGGACCTAACAGGGACCCAAGGGCATAACAATGATTTTCTAACCCAGTTTGGTGCCCTGGAGCATGCGCTTGTGGTTCAAATATGAAATATGCACATTAAATGGATAGAAAAGCTCAGTTAATGTATACGGTTGCCAATGAGCCCGGCATAAGTCCACATTGTAACACCGCCATTGTATTGATCTATGTTGCATGTAGAAAAAATATCAAGGCAAGAAGAGACAATAAATGCCATTCCCTCCACAGAGGTGACGTGTTTCGTATCAAAAGCATGATGCTTCTTGAAAAGTTCTGGTGTGTAAGAGACTTGTCCCAAAACTTGTGCCAAATTGGACAAAAAATTATCATGTCGTATAAGTGATGTGTCATGACACAGGGTAAGTTTCAAGAATTTCAGAGGAGTTTGGGATTTATGGGGATTTAAAACCCAAGTTTTTTAATGTTTGCAGCCTAGTCACGACCCCGAGATGTTTGTAATCCAGTCTCGTTCATTGCATGGGACCTAAACAAGGAACCCAAGGACACAATTATGTTTTACAACCCATTTCGGTGACATGGACCAAGTGATTTTAGTTCAAATTTGAATTATGCACATCAAATTCCTAGAAACTTAATTAGTGTTTTTTTGAACAAAAACATAATTAGTGTAGTATACAAAAGGCCAAACGAACCATGAATAATTTACAGCAGTTCTATACGCCCGCGTGGAGCCCGTGCGTGTGTAAGCACGGTGTGCCCACGTGTCGTGCTACCTCGATCTTCCTTCTTTCATAAGTTATCCAAATTATATTAAAATGGTGTTATATCCAAGCAGGCTTCTCCCGCCACTCCCCCAATCGGTTTCCCGCTGAAGGGACGGTCACGTCATCAACCTCCTGGACGAGGGGGACGAGACGGAGCAGGCCGGAGAGCAGGCAAATGCGGCATCGCGCCATCGAGCTAGAGCGAGATATCCTCATCAACCCATGTAGGCATCCGCGGGCTGCACCATTCCACCATCGCACACGGTTTCTAGTACTACCAGAAACGTTTGCAATATCTAATTGGTCCCGCGAGGTGCACATCGGGGCACCCCTTATAAATGAAAGGAGGCAACCCTTATCAGCAAGTTGGAGCTTCCCACCCCCTAACCGATTCGAATGGAACTCGGACGTTAAGCATGCTTTGGGTGGAGTAGTTCAAGGATGGGTGACCGGTTGGGAAGTTGCTAGATCTCAAAGTTCATTTAGGCGGTGTGATATGATCACTACAGGCGTTTAGTGGAAAATGGTTGTAGTGATATGCCATTCTGGTTAAATAAATCTTGAGGTCCTTGTTTTGAAAATATTTAGAGCTATTTTCCTTTGTTGTTTTGAAAATTTGTGTGCGGGTGTGGCAACCCATGCATGTGTGTGTGGACCATGCCTTTCAAAAAATTCTCAGTGATTTTTTTTTGCCTTTTCAAAAATGTGTATGTGTGTGTCAACCCATAATTTTCTTTTGATGTTTTCAAAATGTGTGTGTGGACCATTCCTTTGAAAAAAAATTGAGTGATTTTGTTTGCCTTCTCAAAAATGTGTGTGCGTGTGTATGTGTGTCAACCCAAGATTTTCTATTGCTGTCTTGAAAATGTGTGTGTGCGTGTGTGTTGTTTGTGTGTGTGTGTCAGCCCTGTGTGTGGACCATGCCTCCATTGTGCGGTTTCCGACGAAAAACCTATCGGTGGGCCCTTAGGGCCTGTCATGCCTTTTACTCACAAGCGCTGGAAAACCAAGGATGTGTGACAGTGTGTGTGTGTGTGTGTTTGTGTGTGTTTGCACGCGTGCACGCGTGCGTGTGTGAACCCATGCATATGCATGTGTGTGTGTGGACCATGTGCCTCTCCGTTGTGCGGTTTTCAACGACACACCTATCGGTGGGCCCCTAGTATATAGGGCTTGTCATCCAGCTTTGACTGACCTTGCTAGAACGCCAAGGAGCGATGGGTGACGTATGTGCAAATGTGTGTGTGTGTGTGTGTATGGGGTGTGTGTGTGTGTGTGTGTGTGTGCGCGTGTGCGTGTGTGTGCGTGTGTATGTGTTTGTGTGTGTGCGTGTGTGTGTGCGCGCGTGTGCGTGTGCATGTGTGTGTGTGTGTGTCTGCGTGCGTGTGTGTGTGCGCATGCGCGCGTGCGTGTGTGAACCCATGCATGCATGTGTGTGTGGACCATGTGCCTCTCCGTTGTGCGGTTTTCAACGAGTCACCTATCGGTTGGACCCTAGTATATAGGGTTTGTCATCCAGCTTTGACTAACCATGCTAGAACGCGAAGGATCGATGGGCGACGTATGTGCACACGTGCGTGTGTGTGTGTGTGTGTGTGTGTGTGTGTGTGTGTGTGTGTGCATGTGTGTGTGTGTGTGTGTGTGTCGACCATGCATGCCTCCATTGTGCGGTTTTCGATGACACGCCTATATATCGATGGGCCGCTATGTAGGGTATATATATATATCATCCATTTGACTGACAACGCTGGAATGCCACCCTAGCTACGTGGCATGTGTGTGTGGGGTGGGGGTGGGGTTAGGGGAAGGATATATACGTCCATAACGACCTAGGTAGTATATATAACTAATCTTAAGGGGGTATATATGTCCAGTTATCTCGGCTAGGTACATGCCACATCATAGCTAGTGTTGTGCATTGTAAACACCGGACCATGCCATTTTCCTATATACATTTTGTCATATGCAGGGGGTGGTGTTCTTCTAGCCCCGCTCAACTGATCTTCGACGACGTGCTAACTCGTGGGACCGCGCGATCTATATATCCCTCTTGTCCAAAAACAATATGTGATGGTTTGGTTAAGTTAAGGTATAAATTCTCGTGGTTGTCTTACGACAAGTCAGACATGGATAAATGTGTGACAAACTTTGAACAAGTTCATGTGTTCATAGGACCCCCCTCCTCGGCACATAGTGTAGGGGGCAATGATACGTCCATTTTGCATCATGATTTCCTATTCATATTTACGTTATTCTTATCCATTATTTCCTATTATCATAAAATTCTTATGCCCTTTCTATCTGGATATGCAAGGTACATCACAAAGAGGGCATTATGTGGAAACTGGAATTCTGGACCGGAAAACCGAGAAAAATCACCAGAATCCAAATGACCTGAAACTTCACGAGGAATTTTTATTGAATATATGTGAAATTATGGGCTAAAAATATAACAGACAGTGGCCACCACCCAAACACAAGCCAACAGGGCGCGCCTCCCCAGGCCGCGCCCTGATGGCTTGTGGGTCCATGGCTGGCCTCCCGAGGTCCCTCTTCTCCTATATGGTGTGTTTTACCCTAGAAAAATTATAAGCAACCTTTCGGGACGAAGCGCCGCCGTCTCGAGGCAGAAACCTGGGCAGAGGCCGTTTCGCACTCCGACAGTCAGATTCTGCCGGGGAAATCCCTCTTCGGGAGGGGGAGATCAAAGCCATCGTCATCACCAACGCTTCCTCCTTCGTGGGAGGACCAATATTCATCAACATCTTCATCAGCACCATCTCATCTCCAACCCTAGTTCATCTCTTGTATTCAATCTTTGTCCCAAAACCTCAGATTGGAACCTGTGGGTTACTAGTTGTGTTGATTATATCCTGTAGTTGATGCTTGTTGGATTGCTTGGTAGAAGATATTATGTTCAGATCTTTAATTGTTATTATTGTACCTCTGATCTTGAACATGTTGATGAGGTGTGAGTAGTTACTATTGTTCCTGAGGACATGGGAGAAGTCTGGTTATAAGTTATCATGTGAAGTTGGTATTCGTTCTATATTTTGATGATATGTATGTTGTTACTTCTCTTAGTGGTGTCATGTGCACATTGACTACATGAAACTTCACCATTCTATGGTCCTAAGGGAACTCATTGTGGAGTAACCAGTAGATGATGGGTTGCTAGAGTGACAGAAGCTTAAACAACAGTTTATGCGTTGCTTCATAAGGGGCTGATTTGGATCCACATGTTTCATGCTATGGTTAGATTTATCTTAATTCTTCTTTCGTAGTTGCGTATGCTTGCGAGAGGGGGTAATCATAAGTAGGTTGTTAGTTCAAGTAAGAACAACAACTTAGCACTGGTCCACCCACATATCAAATATCTATCCAACATGATGAACATGACTAGACATAATTCCCATGTGCCCTCGTGAGCGCTTGTTTAATATAAAAGTACTTTTAGGCCTGTCCTTTGCTACAAAAAGGATTGGGTTACCTTGCTGCACCTTTTCTACTATTTTTACTTGTCACTTGTTATGATTTATCTTACTAAATAACTATCTACTATCGTTACTCACAGCACTTGCAGAGAATACCTTGCTGAAAACTGCTTATCATTTCCTTCTGCTCCTCTTTGGGTTCAACACTCTTACTTATCGAAAGGACTACGATTGATCCCCTATACTTGTGGGTCATCAAGACTCTTTTCTGGCGCCGTTGCCGGGGAGTGAAGCGCCTTTGGTAAGTGGAAATTGGTAAGGTAACATTTTCTATATGTGCTGAATTTTACTGTTGCTTGTCGCTATGAACGATCACCCTTTGAGTGGCTTGTTTGCGGCATCTTCACGCCGAACTGAGGATGAGGAAATTGCTCCTCAACCTACTGAACCTACTGAAAATGTTTATTATGAGATTCCTTCTGGTATGCTTGAGAAACTCTTGTCACACCCATATGATGGAACAACTCATCCTGATTATCATTTGATATTTGTCGATGAAGTTTGCGTACTATTTTAGATTGCAGGGTTGTCTGGAGACAAGGTTAAGAAGAAAGTTTTCCCTTTATATTTGGAGGGAAAGGCATTAATGTCATACAGGTTATTGGGTGATATTGGATCATGGGACTGGAATCGTTCAAAGTTGGAATTTCATCAGAAGTTTTACCCCATGCATCTAGTTCATCGTGATCGGAATTTTATTTATAATTTCTGGCCTCGCGAAGGAGAAAGTATCGCTCAAGCTTGGGGGAGGCTTACATCTATGATGCACACTTTTCCCAACCATGATATCTCAAGATATACTATTATGCAAAAAAATTATGCTCGGCTTTCTCATGATGATCAAAACCAACTCGATTCTTCCTCTACTGGTTCCTTCATGAACAGAACTAATGAATTAAAATGGGATCTCCTATAAAGAATTAAGCGCAACTCTGAAGATTGGGAGCTCGACAAAGGTAAAGAGTCGGGTTTAAAGCTCAAGTTTGATTGTGTAAAATCTTTTATGGAAACCGATGCCTGCTATAAGTTGAGTAATAAATATAGCTTTGACTCTGAGATAGAAGCTTCCTTCTGTGAATCATTTTCTACTCATGTTGATCTCCCTAAGGAGAAGTGGTTTAAGTATCATCCACCCATTGAAGAACAATTAGAGAAACATGTTAAACTTGAGAAGGAAGAAATAATTGGTAGCCATGTTGATCCAATTGTCCCTACTGCTTACATTGAGAAATCACCCTTTCCTGTTAGAATTAAGGAACATGCTAAAGCTACAACTGTGGTTAATAAAAGTCGTGCTAGAACACCTACACCTCCTGAACAAATAAATGTTGAGCCTAAGGTTTCCATGGTTAAAGATCTACTAGTTGATAATATTAATGAACATGTTATCTATTTTTGTGATGAAACTACTAGAATTGTAAAACCTGTTAGACGTCAGCAAGATGAACTAGATAAAAATAAACCAGTTGTTGGCATGCCTGTAGTTTACGTTAAAATTGGAGATCATTGTTATCATGGCTTGCGTGATATGGGTGCTAGTATTAGTGCTATAACTTTTACCTTATATCAAGAAATTATGAATGACATAGCACCATCTGAACTTGAGGACATTGATGTTACTATAAAACTTGCAAACAGAGATACTATTACACCACTTGGGATTGTTAGAGATGTTGAGGTCTTGTGTGGAAAGGTCAAGTACCCCACTGATTTTCTAGTACTTGGTTTGGAACAAGATAACTTTTGCCCCATTATATTTGGTAGACCTTTCTTGAATACTGTTAATGCTGAAATTAGTTGTGTTACTGATAAGGTTAAAGTAAGCTTTGGCGATGTGTCTCATGAATTTAATTTCTCCAAATTTAGTAAACAACCTCATGAGAAAGAATTATCAAGCAAAGATGAGATTATTGGTCTCGCTTTTATTGTCGTACCTCCTACCGAACCGTTAGAACAATATTTACTAGACCATGAAAATGATATGCATATGAATGAGAGAAATTAGATAGATGACATATTTTTGAAACAAACACATGCTCTTAAGCACAACTTACCGTTTGATATTTTAGGGGATCCCCCTCCACCCAAGGGAGATCCCGTGTTTGAGCTAAAGACTTTACCCGATACTTTGAAATATGCTTATCTTGATAAAAATAAAATATATCCAATTATTATCAGTGCTAACCTTTTAGAGCATGAAGAAAAGAGATTACTTAAAACTCTAAAGAAGCACCGGGCTGCTATTGGATATACTCTCGATGATCTTAAGGGCATTAGTCCCACTCTATGTTAGCACAAGATTAATATGGAACCAGATGCTAAACCTGTCGTTGATCACCAACGCCGCTTAAACCCTAAGATGAAGGAGGTGGTAAGAACTGAAATATTAAAGCTTCTGGAGGTAGGCATAATTTATCCTATTGCTGATAGTAGATGGGTAAGTCCTGTACATTGTGTTCCTAAGAAAGGAGGTATAACTGTTGTCCCTAATGATAAAAATGAACTTATCCTACAAAGAATAGTGACTGGTTATAGTATGGTGATTGATTTTAGGAAATTAAACAAAGCTACTAGGAAAGATCATTATCCTTTACCTTTTATCGATCAAATGTTAGAAAGATTATCCAAGCACACACACTTTTGCTTTCTTGATGGATATTCCATTTTTTCTCAAATACCTATGTCAAAAGAGAATCAAGAGAAAACTACTTTCACTTTCCCTTTTGGAACGTATGCTTATAGACATATGCCTTTTGGTTTATGCAATGCACCTGCTACCTGTCAAAGATGTATGATGGCTATATTCTCTAATTTTTGTGAAAAGACTGTTGAGGTTTTCATGGATGATTTTTTTGTTTATGGAACTTCTTTTGACGATTGCTTGAGCAACCTTGATCGAGTTTTGTAGAGATGTGAAGAAACTAATGTTGTTTTGAATTGGGATAAGTGCCATTTTATGGAGAACGAAGGTATAGTGCTTGGGTATAAAATTTCTGAAGGGGGTATTGAAGTGGATAAAGCTAAAGTTGACGCCATTGATAAGATGCCATGCCCCATAGATATCAAAGGTATAAGAAGCTTCCTTGGTCATGCTGGTTTTTATAGGCGTTTCATTAAAGATTTCCAAAAGATTTCTAAAAGATTTCTAGGCCGCGAATAATCTTCTTTAAAAGGATATTCCATTTGCTTTTGATGATGATTGTGTAGAAGCTTTTGAAATACTTAAGAAAGCTTTCATTTCTGCACCTATTGTTCAATCACCTGACTGGAACTTACCATTAGAAATTATGTGCGATTCTAGTGATTATGATGTTGGTGCTGTTCTTGGGCAAAAGTAGACATGAAATTGAATCTTATCCATTATGCTAGTAAAACTCTAGATGCTGCTCAAAGAAACTATGCGACCACTGAAAAGGAATTTTTAGCAGTTGTCTTTGCATGTGATAAGTTTAGACCAGTATGTTGTTGATTCCAAAGTAACTATTCACATGGATCATGCTGCTATTAAATACCTTATGGAAAAGAAAGATGCTAAGCCTAGACTTATTCGGTAGGTGCTTTTGCTTCAGGAATTTGATTTGCATATCGTTGATAGAAAAGGAGTTGAAAACCCCGTAGTAGGTAACCTGTGTAGAATGGAGAATGTTCTTGATGACCCACTGCCTATTGATGATAATTTTCCTGATGAAATACTTTCTGCTATAAATGCTTCACGTAGTACTCCTTGGAATGCTGATTATGCTAATTACATTGTTGCTAAATATATCCCACTTAGTTTCACCTATAAACAAAAGAAAAAATTCTTTTATGATTTACGACATTACTTTTGGGATGACCCACATCTTTATAAAGAGGGAGTAGATGGTATTATTAGACGTTGTATACCTGAGCATGAACGAGAAAAAATCTTAAGGAAGTGTCATTCTGGACCTTACGGAGGACATCATGCTGGAGACAGAACTGCACACAAGGTATTACAATCTGGTTTTTATTGGCCTACTCTTTTCAAGGATGCTCGTAAGTATGTCCTTTCATGTAATGAATCTCAAAGAGTTGGTAACTTTGGTAAACTTCAGGAAATGCCTATGAATTATTCACTTGCCATTGAACCATTCATTGTTTGGGGTTTTGACTTTATAGGACCTTTTCCTTCCTCAAATGGGTATACTCATATTTTAGTTGATATTGATTACGTTACTAGGTGGGTAGAGGCTATTCCAACTAGTAGCGCTGATCATAACACCTCTATTAAAATGCTTAAGGAAATTATTTTTCCGAGGTTTGGAGTCCCTAGATACTTAATGACTGATGGTGGGTCACATTTTATTCATGGTGCTTTCCGTAAACTCTTAGCAAAATATGACATTGGCCATAGAATTGCATCACCATATCATCCTCAGTCTAGTGGCCAAGTTGAATTGAGTAATAGAGAATTAAATTTGATCTTGCACAAGACTGTTAATAGATCCAGGAAGAATTGGTCTAAGAAACTAGATGATGCTCTATGGGCTTATAGAACTGCTTATAAAAACCCCATGGGGATGTCCCCATATAAAATGGTATATGGAAAGCTTATCATTTACCCCTTGAACTAGGACACAAGACTGATTGGGCAATTAAGGAATTGAATTATGATTTTAAGCTCGCCGGTGAAAAGAGGTTATTTGATATTACTCACTAGATGAATGGAGGACACAAGCTTATGAGAATGCTAAGTTGTTTAAAGAAAATGTTAAGAGATGGCATGACAAAAGGATCCAAAAACGGTAATTACATGTAGGAGATCTTGTGCTTTTGTACAATTCTCGTTTCAGATTTTTTGTAGGAAAACTTTTATCCAAATGGGAAGGTCCATACGTTGTCAAAGAGGTTTACTGCTCCGGTGCTATAAAATTTAACAACTTCGAAGGCAAAAACCCGAGGGTGGTGAATGGGCAAAGAATCAAGCATTACATTTCAGGTACACCCATTAATGAAGAAACTAATGTCATTCAAGTGATAACACTAGAAGAACACATACGGGAGACCTTCCGGAACACTCCAGAGACCTGAAAAAGAGGTAGGTATGTGATACGGTAAGTAAACCGACTACAAAATTTCCAAAAAATTAATTTCCATTGGTTTTAGTATTTTAGAAAAATTCCAAGAATAAAACGGAGTCAGGGAGATCCACGAGGGAGGCAAAATCCAACAGGGCGCGCCCCCCCTGGGGGGCGCCCTGATAGCTTGTGGGGCCCTGTGTGCTGTCCCGACACCGATTTCTTCCCAAACACTTATTCTGACCTAGAAAAAATCATTATATATACTCCCTAATGTTTTGACCACCGCATCGCGAGTTTCTCCTCTGTTCTTGTTTCGGGCTGTTTTTCTGACAGATCCAGATTGCCATGACTTGCCCAAGTTCATGTAAAGACAAGTTCTTCGAGAGGGTCATCAACCCCTACTTGCCGAAGGTGATGAAGCACTCTCAAGCTATTGAGAAGCATGAGAGGGTGATCCACATCCAGGATGTTCAAGGACCGAAGAAGGAGGAAAGCGACAAGGCCGGGCTTGTAGAAGTGGAGCAGGAGATCTTCAAGTGCCAAGGGATGGTTGAACGTGGTCTAAGTGCTAATCACTCTATGATCACAGACTTCATCCGCGAGAACAAGCTTGACACAAGAAGCTTAGGAGAAGCTCTCTTCAAATTACAAGAGTGGATCGAGCACCTTCAGGATCAAATCTATGAACATCAAACCCAGAACTGTGAGTATGAATCTAGGTTTAAAAGTATGAGCCTCGTAGTTGATTTCAGGATTCCGGGGACAAGAGTCTCTTTCCATGATGGGGAGCCTATGCCTTGGAAGATAGAGGATTTCAGCACACCACCACCATCACCGAAGAACATAGAATACATGGGTATGGGCACAACCCCTAGCTTGTTCCAAGCTTGGGGGAGGTGCCCTGGTATCGTATCACCATCACTTTTTCACCGTCATCCTTTATTTTATTTTGATCTTTAGCTATTTAGTGGTTTAGAGAAATAAAGTTTCAGATTTGCTTTGCTCAGAATTTTGCTTTGAGTTCTACCTATCCTTCTAATCGAGTGTGAGAGTTATATAATAAAGATTAGTGGACTTCCTGTGCTTTACTCTCATACACCAATGATCATAGCAAGACAATAAAGAGAATAGCAAAGATCATATGCTTATCCCATGGGAAGTAATGACTTCACATAAAAAGAAAGTATGAACTATGAAAATTGTTGGGAATAGAACAAGCATAGCCTTAGTCATTGTTATAATCTATGAAAGATCATGATAGAGAGGAGAAGATTCACATATAATGATTACGAACCCTCGCCAAATACTAAATAATGATCAAGTGTTGAAGTTGGACATGGAAGAGAACCTAATGGTCATGATTGCTTACATTTGCATAGAAGTTATATAGAAATGGATCCTTTAACATGTTATGATTCCTTTAGAACTTTTGCTAGCCAAATTTCCGCACCAAGTAGAGATACTACTTGTGCATCCATAACCCCTTGAACCCAGTTTCTTTTTGTAAGAGTCCACCTTACCTACCTAGGGATTGAATAAGATCCTTAAAGTAAGTTGTCATCGGTGCATAAGCAATAAAAATTGCCTCTAATCATGTATGATCTTTTATTTAAAAGGAAAATAAGCTTTTTACGATCTTGTGATGGTGAAGAAATAAAAGCAACAGAGTGCATAATAAAGTTCGCTATCACAAGGGGCAATATAAAGTGAAGTTCCTTTGCATTAAGAGATTGCACATCTAACCAAATAAAAACACATGACAACCTCTGCTTCCCTCTGCAAAGGGCCTATCTTTCACCCTCATAAAGTTCTTAGCTTTATTCAAGAGTCATCAATATCCATTGTTCTTCTAAGATATAAACTCTCTTAGTGGTAAGCATCACATGTTGAGGTAAGATCCAAGTATATATATATATATCCAATTGAATGTAAGAAATTATGATTCATTATTGTTGACATTATCCTTGAGGTAAATGAGTTGGGTGGCGAATGAAGCCCCTATCTTCCTATGTGTCCGTCAAAAACATTAGCTCCAAAGGAATATGCATTGAGTGTCAACAATCATAGATGACTAAATGACAGTTGAGTATGTGGGTTTCCGACAATGAAAGCTCTGATATAGACTCTTCTCTTGAATATGATGAATGAGGATTATCACCATGACTAAAAGCATTGTTTGTTTGTTTTCAATAGGGTTTATGCTTCATACTTCGATAATTGTGAATAGATCGTTAGTTGATTATGAGAAGTTATATGATGAAATGCTTGTTGCTATAATGATATGAATGATGCTCTCATGTCCGTATTCTGTTTTTATTGACACCTCTCTCTCAAATCATGTGGTCATTATTCTCGAGTTCGGCTTTCGCTTGAGGACAAGCAGGTCTAAGCTTGGGGGAGTTGATACGTCCATTTTGCATCATGATTTCCTATTCATATTTACGTTATGCTTGTCCATTATTCCCTATTATCATACAATTCTTAGGCCCTTTTTCTCCGAATATGCAAGGTACATCACAAAGAGGGAATTGTCTGGAAACTGGAATTCTGGAGCGGAAAACCAAGAAAAAGGCAGAAAAATCACCAGACTCCAAATGACCTGAAACTTCACGAGGTATTTTTATTTAATATATGTGAATTTATGGGCCAAAAATATATCAGAAGGGGGCCACCAGCCAGGCACAAGCCAACAGCACGCGACCCCCCCCCAGGCCGCGCCCTGATGGCTTGTGGGGCCCCGGCTGGCCTCCCGAGGCCCCTATTCTCCTATATGGTGTGTTTTACCCTAGAAAAAATTATAAGCAACCTTTCGGGATGAAGCGCTGCCGTCTCGAGGCGTAAACCTGGGCTAAGGGCCTTTTGCACTCCGACGGTCAGATTCTGCCGGGGAAATCCCTCTCAGGGAGGGGGAGATCGAAGCCATCATCATCACCAACGCTTCCTCCTTCGTGGGAGGACCAATCTTCATCAACATCTTCATCAGCACCATCTCATCTCCAACCCTAGTTCATCTCTTGTATTCAATCTTTGTCCCATAACCTCAGATTGGTACCTGTGGGTTACTAGTTGTATTGATTACATCCTGTAGTTGATGCTTGTTGGATTGCTTGGTGGAAGATATTATGTTCAGATTCTTAATTGTTATTATTGTACCTCTGATCTTGAACATGTTGATGAGGTGTGAGTAGTTACTATTGTTCCCGAGGACATGGGAGAAGTCTGGTTATAAGTTATCACGTGAAGTTGGTATTCGTTCGATATTTTGATGATATGTATGTTGTTACTTCTCTTAGTGGTGTCATGTGAACGTCGACTACATGACACTTCACCATGCTATGGGCCTAAGGGAATTCATTGTGGAGTAACAAGTGGATGATGAGTTGCTAGAGTGACAGAACCTTAAACCCCAGTTTATGCGTTGCTTCATAAGGGGCTGATATGGATCCACATGTTTCATGCTATGGTTAGATTTATCTTAATTCTTCTTTCGTAGTTGCGTATGCTTGCGACAGGGGGTAATCATAAGTAGGTTGTTAGTTCAAGTAAGAACAACACCTTAGCACCGGTCCACCCACATATCAAATTATCAAAGTAGCGAACGTGAATTAATCCAACATGATGAACATGACTAAACATAATTCCCATGTGTCCTCGGGAGCGCTTGTTTAATATAATAGTACTTTCAGGCCCGTCCTTTGCTACAAAAAGGATTGGGCTACCTTGCTGCACCTTTGCTACTATTGTTACTTGTCACTTGTTACAATTTATATTGCTACAAAACTATCTACTATCGTTACTCACAGCACTTGCAGAGAATACCTTGCTGAAAACTGCTTATCATTTCCTTCTGCTCCTCGTTGGGTTCGACACTCTTACTTATCAAAAGGACTACGATTGATCCCCTATACTTGTGGGTCTTCAGGCAACACCCTACGTTTGTCATGAAACCCTTTTTTGTCATACTGGACAATTTTAGGCATGCACATATATATGCATCATATGCCACACATTAAAGTTGCGCATTGCGAATTTAAACATGACAACACCATGTTCGTACATATATATATTCATCCATTCCTAAATATAAGTATTTTTTAGAGAATTCGCTATGAACTACAAACATATATATATATATATATATACATATATATGTACTTTAGAGTGTAGATTCACTTATTTTACTCCGTTCATATATAGTCCGTTCTGGAATCTCTAAAAAGACTTATATTTAGGAACGGAGGGAGTATATATTTGGGCCACTAGCGGGCGTGGTTGTGTTTTAACCCTCTCTTGCATTTGTTTGCCGTTTACCTCAAAGTTGCTATTATCAAAAATAGCAAACGAATTTGACGAAACAACCGTATGCGATTGTGTCCCCAACAGGCACGAATGTGCTACTCTAACCATGTGCGATGCCCGTACACTGCGAAATCGGCCTTGCGTAGTGGTGGCAACCACTAGCGTCAGCTAGTGCAAAGGGTTCATGTGCAGAGTAAAAACCAAAACCTGACAGCAACCTATAAAAGATCCCGCCGGCGGCGGCTAACAACTAATTTTTTGTGCCGATAGCTCACCACCAGCACCGTACACACCAAATGGAACCGGTGCTCAACCATGGGGATGTGCATGGCACCGTCCTAGTAGTGTTGGAAGACGACGTGACAGAGGATTCCGACGCGTTGGCCGCCAGGGCAGGCAACGGAAAACAGCCAGCTGCCGCGGCTGATGACAATGGGATAGAGGATTCCGACGCGATGTCCTCCATGTCCGTCAACGGTCAACCGTCATCTGCCGTGGCCGACCCCGAGTTTCAGCGTCGGATGCAGATGGCTATCGCTCTGTCCGTCCAGGAATCGAGCCTTGATGCATTCCTGCACGAGGAGGACGAGCGCCGTCTCAGTGTCGGTGTGCAACAATCTATCGCATCTGCAGATGCCATCCGCAACGCGGCTAGGGATCTGAAGCAGCAGAAATGGCGGGAGGGTGCGAAGAGGAAGCAGCTGATGAAGAACTCAGATGCAGAGGTCAAAAAGAGGTGGGAGCAGGACCGAGAAGGCGGCGGAGCAGGACGCTGCATGCCTCTCAGCCGCGTTGGAGGCTAGTGCAGGCCTTGCAGCTGCGGCGACAGCCGTGGCAACAGCGGCCATGGTGACCAGGGACGCAACTCTTGTGAGAGCGGCACCCGTATGTATCCCGATGGACCACGTGGACGCCATGACAGCTTCGTCGACAGCGGCAGGCGTGGAGAGAGGCGTCGCGGTCGCTCCGGCCGAGGTAGCCCCGCCGGTCTCCGCCGTGGAACAAGTGGAGCTCATCGACTTGACGAGATCCTCTGAATACTCGCTCTGAGCTGAGGTGGTCATGAAGACGGTGGAGGCGCGATGTTTGTATGCATCCATGGTGTAGTGAATATTTTATGCAGTTCATCTTCATGTAAATTGATGAACTATTTGTAAATTACTGTGCGTATGAACTAATGTCAACTAATCCGCTACGAAATAACGAATTTTGTGGTGAAAATTTTGTCGGCGTTCTGGGAACGGGGGTACACAGACCTGCCTGCCTACGGCCCAGCGCGTGGCCCACCTCGACGGCCCAGTACGGCCTTGCAGCAGGCCCCTCAAGACAAGACCCTCGCGAGAGCCCCAGCCTCGTGAGGGGAACATCGCCAAGACCTCCAAAGGGAGCGGCCTCCCCAGGTTGCCTCCCGAGGAGCGGAGATTCCTATGCAGTGCCCGGCCTCATGAGGCTGGGATGACGTGAGCCATGGCGACCAAGGCCAGGCGGGCGCCAGCCGACGCAGAGGGGACAGTTTCCTCTTTGGTGCTAAGGAGGCAAGGACAGACGCGGGTTCCCGAGGAATCCCCCAAAGGTTTCTGTTCTGGTGCAATGATACCAAGACCACGAGCTCAGGATGATGGATGTCATCGCCGAGCCCACCTCTGCATCACGCCTTATTGCTTTGCAGGCGAAGACCACCTTTAGTCAGGATAAGCTGTACCTCCTACCCCCTTTCAAATTTGGCTGTTGTGGGATCCCTTCCCGCCTGTGCGATGAGGACCATGGCCACTATAAATAGGCACCTGCATTCACCGTAGAGGGGGACAGATCGATCCTCACCCAAGAGCCCTCGTGAGGTCGCTCAACCACTGTACTAGTTCATCCTCAAAACTCGTCGTGAGGCCAATCCACCAAAAAGCAGGAGTAGGGTTTTACACCGCAATGTGGCCCGAACCTGGGTAAATCCTTGTGTCCATCTTCTTCTTCGCTGCACGCATTCGACAAGACTGGGAAGGATCTTCGCACACGCCCCAGACTTCAAACCTTCTTGGGTCTGCGGAGCCCGATTTCTGACATTTGGCGCGCCAGGTAGGGGCGTGTCGGAATCCTCCCTCCTCTTCCGTTTCGTCTCCACCCCGTCACTCCCATGGCCAAGGCTCGCCGGGCTCGTGCTGAGCGCCGGGTCGCTCGTGTCGCTCAGACGGCGCTCGTGGGCCACGGCGTTCCACGCCACTCCGCCGCTCCTGCAGCTAACGCTGCCGCCGACCCGGCTGCTCATGGGCGGCAAGGCCTATTGCCGCTGCTCACCATGTGGCGCGACGGCCGTGCAGCTACTCCGGCCCTCGCCCCCGCCGCGGCGTCACCCTCCCGCGTTCGCCGCAGGCCGGCGAATGCGCAGACTGCCCTGCTCGTGGCGCGCGAGCTACTGCGTTACCGCCCCGCCAACAATCCCTACGACGACTGGCTGGGTCGCATCGCTGAGCCCCTCAATGCCGCCGGCAAGGCCCCGGCGCTCTCCACAATGGTGGGCTTGGGGGCTTCCGCCTGGAGAGCTCTAGACCTGACGGGAGCAATGAGAGAGGCGCTCGAGCACCGCTTGGAGGCACGCTTCGATGCGCGCCCTCACGAGCAAGGAGCACGGCGCGAGGCGCCAGGCTCGAGAGGGTTCATCACCAGCAGAGTCAAGGAGCTTCAGGAGCCGCGGGCCATGCGTGCCAGGCGTCGCCCTGCACCGCCCAGTGCGGCTGCCGCCCCTGACGTGGGTGGCGGGATGCACGTCTACATCGACACCCCATGGAGCGGCCACATCCTCGCGGGCGGGCTCCGCCAGGCCTGGCGAGAGCAGCCTCGCGGGTAGAGCTGTCGTGGTCGGCCTTGTGAGGTTGCCTGGCGCGAGCAACCTCGCGAGGCACGCCATCAGTCCAGGGGCCACCACAAAGAGGCGCACATGTCCTCGGGCCGGGCGTTGCCTGCCTGGAGACGGTGGATGGAACATACGCCCATGTCTCCAGGCCGGGCGCTGCCTGCCTGGAGACGGAGGGTGGAACACATGCCCATGTCTCCGGGCCGGGCGCTGCCTGCCTGGAGACGGAGGGTGGAACACATGCCCATTTCTCCGGGTCGAGCGTTGCCTGCCCGGGGACAGAAGTTGGAGCACCCGCCCACGTCTCCAGGCCCGGCGCTGCCTGCTTGGAGACGGAGGGTCGTGTGCCCGAGCAAGACACCCGGAGAACCCGGCAAGGCACGCTGGGGTGACGCGTCGGGGGCCAACCTCGTGCATAACGAGAGTGTCCGGCACCGGGCCCCGTCCACACCGCAAGGGGTCACGGCGCTACCACGGCGGCGGTGGCCGCCTCCGGGCCTTCGGGAGCCGAAGACCTTGTCCCGGAGCAGTTCCTCCTCGGAAAGGGCGCCCGTCGGCTCCCGCGCTGCGGGAGGATCCGTTCGGGGCCTGACGCACCCGAGGCCCGCTGTCGCGTGCCTATGGACAAGGGATGTGGTCCGCGCCTTAGAGGAATGGAGCACCCTACGCCTCCCCAGGCTCTACCCGTGACACTCTCACGTAATAATGAGTGGGATGTATACGCCCGGGGTCCCCCGAGGACGCGGAGGGGCCCCCACCCTCGCCCAAGTGGACGCCCCATGCTCCGCGCTGCCGGACGACACGGTCCTCCAATGACTATGTACACGCCTAGTGGAAGCCCCATGCTCCGCGCTGGTGCGAAGACTAGCTTAGGTGCCGGACGTGGCTGTTCTTTGCTCTCTTTTGTAACCAAATTTGCCGTTTTTGGAATAAAGTTTGAAGTTTTCGCGTTTTTATTCGAAAAGAGGGGTCGGAATTTTTCTCCTTGCAGCGTTTCTCGTCTTGAGTCTCGTTTCTCCTTGCCAGCTCTCTCTCGCGCACGCGCCCCGCGAGCGGGCACTGGGCACGGTGTGCACGTTGAGACAGCCCCAACGGCGTTGAGGGCCACCCCCGAGGGCCCAGGTCACAACAGCCGTGGGCCTGCCCGCGCGCACACCTCGCCAAGTTTTGGCGTCCGGTTCCTCGCATGACGCTCTCGAGCGAGCCAGCAGGCACATGTGGCCCGAGGCATCCGTCGAAACATCCGTCTCCTGACCTTGGCCGATCACCGCGACTCGGTATAAAGGTAACAACCCGCCCCTCCTCAGTAGTTGCGGGCTCACGACGAGCAAAGGAAAAGCAACTCAAGGGAGTACAACATTGCTTAACACGTCATAGAGTTTTTTCTTTCCCAAAATACTTTCACATCCCCGCGGGGTCGAATTCAAAATCTTGGCAGAAAAAACAGGAAAAAGACAGCCTAGGGAGATGTGTTGTCGCCGTCGCTGCTGTCGCCACCACCGCCGTTAGGCCCATGCCCCTCGACCGCAGGCTGGCCCTTGCCTTCAGCGGGGGAGAACTCCGCGATCAGGTGATCCACGTGATCCTCCACCTAGTCCTCGAGGGCACCTCGAATCACCTCGGGCACGGGGGCTGTCACAGTTTCTAAGTCGAAGTTGGGGTCGAGGCGAAGAAGGTGGCTAAAGACACATGAATACGCCCGCACGAGGAGGTCGTGGCACTTCTCCTCCACGAGTTGACAGACCTTCTCTGCCCCCCTTCAAGGCACTCCACAATCCTGGTGAAGAAGCAAAGGTAGCCGGCGTCATCAGGAACAAGCGGACTGGAGACGCTCTCGTTGCAGATACTGCTCAGGGCTTGATGGGCCCTCCTCTCAAATGCCTGGAACATCTGGGAGCACGTGTGCTGCAGCCCCCGGGCGTGGTCCGCCTCATCCGAGGCCTTCTCCACGAGGGAAGTGACATCCTCCACTTGCTTGTAGAGGAAAGACAGCTCGGCCTCAGCGTTGGCCTGGGCGTCCATCGCAGCTTTTTCACGTCGCTCCGCCGCAGCTAACTCCTTCCTGAGGCCGTCAGCCTCACCTTTCAGGTCGTCACGCCGCTTGCAGAAACGGGACTCCTGAAGTTTCATCTTCTTGCAGTAGTCCTTGGCAAGGGCCCGGCGAACCTCCGCCACCCTCTCGTCGACCTCTCCACGGATCATCGCCTCCCGGGAGGCAAGGGAGTCCTCGGTGACAGCCACTTGGCGTTCCATCACCTCCAGCCGCTCACGCTCCAGGCTCTGTTCTAGTGCTTCCAGTGTCAGCGTGTCTTCAAGTGTGTGGAGCCTCGCTTCACCCGAGGACTACCCGCCCGCCCAGGCGGCGAGCGCGGCCTTACGCGCCTGGACTTGTCGCTCGAGGGCGGCATTGGAAGTTTGAAGCTCTTCCCCATGCTTCCTCGCAGCCTTACACCGCATTCCACTGCCCGGGCCTCCTCAAGGGCACGATCGCGGGACTCCCTGGCCGCGACGAGGGATTCTTCGGCTTCCGTGTGAGCGTGCTCGCATTGCAGATGACCGAGGTTGATGGCGACCTCGAGCCGCCGCAATTCGCACGCTAGGCGCGAGCGTTCTTCCTCAAGGCATGCGTCGACATCGTTAAGCTCGGCCCCGAGGCGGCCTAGCGCGCTCAGTGCGCCTTGTAGGAGGCCGTGCCGGGCGGCGCTACGACCGCTGGCGAGCTCCAGCGCTCGATCGAGGTTTTCCTCCGCCTACCGGTCGGCAGGGAAGGCACGTGAAGGCCCACCCGACTCCCGCTGGGATCCTGGGGCCAAAGTTCCATTGTCCGGCCCTCTAGCAGGGGGCCAGGCCCCATGGGAGCTCGCCCCCCCGCTCGGAGGAGGCGTCGACGCCCCAGGCGCCGTGTCACCAGGAAGAGCCGTTAGGGGAGGATTTGGCCCTGCCCCCGTAAGCCAGAGGTCACGCCTGGAGAGGAATGCCGGAAACTTGGGCCCAAGTACGGGTGTCTCCTCGCATACGGTCACGCGGCTCGCGGGGCACGAGAATGCTGCAGGTCCAGTGCCCTCAGGAGGTGGTGGCGGAAGTGCTCTTTCACCTTCGTCGAGAGGGGGCCTGAGGAGCAAAAGTCAGAGGTTCACATCATGCGGAAATCAAGGAAGGTCGGGCGCATACTCGTCTATGGCGATCCACTTCCTCCTCCTCAGGGCCCTTGGGGCCGGGTTATTGCGGCCCTCGGGCCCTTCCTTCTTCCGGCTTATGCGGGGGGCGGGAGACGGCTCACTGACGTCAGGTACACGGCACCTTGCGACAGGGGCGGCGGTCGTGCCTCCGGGTGAAGCGTCACCCTTACTGCTTGGATGGGCAAGGCAGATGCTCGGACGACGCGCGGCTCGGGATGCTCCTATGTGGTGACGCGAGGGGCACTGGCCTCAGGTCGCCCATGACTCGAGGCCACCAAGAGGAGGCTGTCGCGAGGCCCCTCGTGGTCCTCGGGAAGCAACCCCCACTCGTCGAAGCACGGCATCTTCTAGGCGAAGGCTCCCCTGCTCGTATAATTGTACAAGGGGAGCCCCTCCGGAGGAAGTATGGTGGGCTCTCCGCCGGTTAGGAGGCGTAGCACCTCGTGCAGCGCATTGGAAGGAAGGGAAGGCACCTGGAGTCTCATGGCGTCGTCGGGGCCGGTAAAGGCCCACATGGGGCGAGGATGGCGCTGGAGGGGAGCAATGCGCCGGCGGATGAACTCCCTCGCCACCATCGCCATCGTCACCCCCGGCCTTCTTCAGCTCGGCCAGCCTGGCTGTAACGCGCGCAAGCCGCAGGTCAACGAGCTTCGCGTGCTCCCATCCGGGACTCGGCGCCGCGGGGGCCACCGGAGTTTGGAGCATGGGGCTATACGCGGCGGCGTCGACATACACCCACTGCCTCTGGAAGCCCTCCGCGTTTGGATGCAGATCGGCATCAAGGGCGGCACCCGCCGTCGCGTCCGCCGCTCGAAGTGACACACACCCCGAGCACTGCCCGCTGGCGACCATCTGGAGGGAGAAGAAGTG
The DNA here is from genome assembly GCA_039707655.1 of Elymus sibiricus. Classification (NCBI taxonomy): domain Eukaryota; kingdom Viridiplantae; phylum Streptophyta; class Magnoliopsida; order Poales; family Poaceae; genus Elymus; species Elymus sibiricus. The sequence continues at coordinate 262,532,564 of CM077665.1, forward strand.
GCGAAGCAGGGCCACGGACGGGGAGATGCCCACGAAGGCCTCACACAAGAAAGCGAAGGTGGAGACAAGGATGATGGACCGAGGGTCGAGATGCAATGCGTGGACCTGGTAGTGCGTGAGCACAGCATACAAGAAGTTTGAAAACGGCGGCAGCAAGCCAAAGAAGAGGGCCTGGAGATGAAGGGGGATATTGGTGGCCTCCAGATTAACTAAAATCCAAGAGGCGAGCCAGATCTTCGTCGCCCCCACTCATTGGTATCGGCGGCGGTTGCCGGCCGGACCTTGTAAAGCCCCTCGATATTGACCACGGAGGACCGGCCCAGCGCGGGCTCTAGTCCCGGCCTGGGCTTCGGCGTCATCAAGATCCTACCCCTCTTCTTCTTGGGAGCCATGCCAGAGGGGCAGATTGGAGCAAGCGCGAGATCCGGCGAGGAAGGTGCGAGCTTATGGAGGAAGGAGGAGCGGAAGACAGGCGCGAGGGAGAAGAGCAATGATAGGTCCGCTGCGCGCGCCAGGTTTTTCTTAGCACGGGCGGTTGCCGAGGCGACGTGGGGAAGTGGAGGCATCCGCGTACCGTCTTGCGCCATGCGTCGAACCTGGCCCGCAGGCGATTGGGGCCCGCGGCGCTTCGGCCTTCCTTCCTTGGCTTCGCCCCGAAGCCAACCCGAGCACGCCTTGGGCCCGGGGGCTACCGTTTGCGTTCTGGGAACGGGGGTACCCAGACCTGCCTGCCTGCGGCCCAGCGCGTGTCCCACCTCGACGACCCAGTAAGGTCTTCCAGCAGGTCCCTCAAGACAAGACCCTCGCGAGAGCCCCAGCCTCGTGAGGGGAATAGCGCCAAGACCTCCAAGGGGAGCGGCCTCCCCAGGCTGCCTCCCGAGGAGCAGAGATTCCTATGCAGTGCCCGGCCTCATGAGGTTGGGATGACGTGAGCCATGACGACCAAGGCCAGGAGGGCGCCAGCCGGCGCAGAGGGGACAGTTTCCCCTTTGGTGCTAAGGAGGCAAGGACGGGCGTGGGTTCCTGAGGAATCCCCCAAAGGTTTCCGTTCTGGTGCAACGAGACCAAGACCACAAGCTCAGCAGGACGGATGTCATCGTCGAGCCCACCTCTATGTCACGCCCTCTTGCTTTGCAGGTGAAGACCACCTTTAGTCAGGATAAGTTGTACCTCATATCCCCTTTCAAATTTGGCCGTTGTGGGATCCCTTCCCGCCTGTGCGATGAGGGAAGAGGACCAAGGCCACTATAAATAGGCACCGGCATTCACCATAGAGGGGGACAAATCGATCCTCACCCAAGAGCCCTTGTGAGGTCGCTCAACCACTGTACTAGTTCATCTTCAAACCTCGTCATGTGGCCAATCCACAAAAAGGCAGGAGTAGGGTTTTACACCGCAAGGTGGCCCGAACCTGGGTAAATCCTTGTGTCCATCTTCTTCTTCACTACACGCATTCGACGAGGCTCGGCTGTGGGGTGGCGAGCTTGGGGCTTGAGCTGGGAAGGATCTTGGCACACGCCCCAGAGTTCGAACCTTCTTGGCTCTGTGGAGCCCGATTTCCGACAAATTTGCCAAATGTTTGTGTCATCTATTTGTGGGCATGTGGAAATTTAGGATGAATTTCATGTCTGCAACTGAAATTGAGGATGAACCATGTGAGATGAACCCGCCTTGGGAAATCTCAGAAAGATCTACCTCCCTTGAGCAATTCAAAAATTCATGGTTTCGCGGCACGACATTTCGTTACAGCGTACACACTTTATTATGTTTGGACCGTGTGCGATATTGGTTGCTCCCGCCCCGTTCAATTCCTTTACCAAAATTTAAGTGGAAGCGGTATTTTTTTCAACTGCATGCCGCCCTCCCTCGTCCACCGCGCTGACCCTATAGTAAAATTTCTGCTGCCGAGGCATTTGAACCGTCGCCATACCTTGTCCACCACCATCTCCACCCACACCATTACTACTAAAATTTTCAGCAGTAGCGGCACATCCGCAAACACCCGCCCCTTCCACACAACACCCCCCTCCCCTTCCTCCCCCGCATGAACCCTAGCTCGCCCCCGCGGCCGCCTTCCACCACCAACCTCAGCCGGTTTGCCCGTGCCTCATAGCTAAACAAGTTCAGGGTCCCCACCGATGCACATACACCATCGCCACCCTGAGTTTTTAGATGAGGCCGGCGGTGTCCCTTCCCCCCAGATCCCCATCCCGTACTCCAGAGAGTCGCAGCCTAATCAGCCCAACCACATCTCCCGTGGAGCTCGAGGAGTATACGAGTAAAAAGAGGTCTATCATGGCCTCTCCGTCGTACGCTGGTGAGGTGGGCGCCGTTCGCGCCAACCCTTCGATCCCAGACGAACACCTCGCTGCCGAAGCCGGTGAGGACATTGACTACATTGCCATGCCGAAGGCTTCAAGTGTGCGGGCTCACATATTCCTATATCTCAGGAGATCCTGCTATGACATCAAGCTCGTCAACATCACCGGCTTCACTCGGGCCATGTCACAAGTTAAGTGGTCCACCGGCAACGCCTCTGGTTCAACGTCGCAGATCTCCTCCGCCTTGCCGCAGATCTCCTCTGCCTCGTGGTCATGGATTTCAAAACCTTCTATGCCATTGAGCCCCTTTTGTCATTTCTCAAGGAAACGTTCTACGGCGGTGGCTTGGGATCCTTAGCTCCAAAGTCAGATCTCATCGACCAAGATAATGGCACACAATACGTCTGTTATAAGGGGAAACGTCCCATCTGCGACATCAGGGAGCGCACCTTGGGCACCACATATCCCAAGTGCAAGGAGCCCATCCATGACAAGTGAGGCAACATCCTGTGAGAAAATCATACTTTCTCTAGCTAGCCGTCTCGTACCCATTGTTGTAGTAGCTTTTGACAAGCGATAATCATGCAATGTTTAATTGAGCATTTGTCCAGTTTTCAAGCAGATGCCTTGCTTTTCTGTATCGGGTTGTTAGGTTGGTTGCATTGCCTATTTGTCCAGTTTTCAATGGCTATAGTTGGTTGTTACAGTGAGCATGAATGCCTTGTTTCTTTCAATTATTCACAATGTGATGTTCATTATGTGCAAGTATGCATTGTGCAGTTCAATTTCATCAATACCACATGTTATGCCTGGTGTTGTTAACATGTGCCCTTAACTCCCGCTTTAAAACTTTATGCCTTGTTTATCTGAATTTGGTTGCCAGGTTGGTTGCAGTGAGAATTTGTCTAGTTCTCAAGCAGATGCCTTGCTTTTCTGTATCTGGCTGTTAGGTTTATTGCAGTGAGCATTTGTCTACTTTTCAAGTAGATGCCTTGCTTGTCCAGTATAAAATGGCTATATTTGGTTATATTTGGTTGTTATAGTGAGCATATATGTCTTGTTTATTTCAAGAAGATTGTCGGATTCCGGGCTCCACAAAACCCTAAGAAGTTCGAACCCAGGGGCGTGTGCGAAGATCTCCAACAGCTTCTCCCCCTCCAAGCTCACAACCCGTTAACCCCGCTCGATGGCGAGGAAGAAGACAGCACACGAGAGTTTACCCAGGTTCGGGCCACTGCGAAGCGTAAAACCCTGCTCGTGCTTTTAGTGGATTGCCTCCCGAGGAGGTTTGTGGATGAACTGGTACAGTGGTGAGTTGCCTCGCTAGTGCGTTTGGGCGGCGTTCGAATCCCCTTCTATAGAGCAGTCTAGCCTCTATTTATAGCGGCCTGGGTCCTCTTCCCTTATCGCAATGGCGGGAAGGGATCCCACAAAGGCCAAATTAGAAAGGGGACAGGAGGTACATCTTATCCTGACGAAAGGTGATATTCTCCTACAAAGTTGTCGATGGTGATGCAGAGGTTGGCTCGGTGATTACGTCCGTCCTGCAGGGCTCGGGGTCCTGGTCTTATTGCACCAGAATGGAAAACTTTGGGGGACGCGTTGGGAACCTGCGTGCGCCCCTGCCTCCTTTGCATGAAAGAGGAAGCTGTCCTCTCTGGCGCGCCTGTGCCTGCCTGGCCCGCCTTGCGTCATCCTTGGCGTCCTGACGTTGGCCACTACATAGAGATCTCCGCCGCTCGGGAGGACGCCTGGGGAGACCCCGAGCTCGCGAGGGCCTTGTGCTGAGTGAGTCCATGCTGGGCCGTACTTGGTCGTCGAGGTGGCCACGCCTTGGGCCGTAGGCAGGCAAGTCTGGGTACCCCCGTTCCCAGGACGCCGACAGTAGCCCCCGGGCCCAAGGCGCGCTCGGGTTGGCTTCTGGCCGAAGCCATAGAAGATGACCCAAAGCGCCGCGCGGGCCCCAACCGCCTGCGGGCCCAACTTGACGCGTGGCGCACAATGAGACGTGGGCGTCTCGGCTCCCCGAAGACGTCGGGAACCGCCCTGAGTTGAGCTGACGTGAAGCCTGCGCGCCTCCCCGGCCATCATTGCCTTCCTTGAATGCGGGTGTCTCCTTGTGGTCTCTCCCCCCTCGGGCCTCGCGGATGTGACCCGACGGGAGCAGATGAAACGACATGAGGCAGGGTAGCACGCCGATCGAGTCCGGCTCGCATCGCCCGAGGGGTGCACGGCGTCTCCACTCCCCACGACGCCCCATGGGCAGCGGTTGCGCCTATAAACCCGCCCCGCCCGGGGGGCCTTGCCATCTCGACGCGCCCTCAAGCTTCTCTTCCTTCCAAGTTATCTTCCTTGTCCTCTTCTCTTCCTTTGTTCCTCCATGGCATCCAGTGGGAGTGCAGCAGGCGCGGGGAAGCGCACGTGGTCCCCGGCTCCACCGTCGGCCCCCGGAGGCAGCGGTGGGGGACCCTCGAGGCCGGCTCAAGCTCGTCGGCGCTGGGCCATCGCCGATGAGTTAGTGCTCTGTCACCCGCCCCCTTCTCTTGCAATCACACCCGGCGCGCCGGTCATGATCGTTCCTTCCTCCCAGGGCGCCAGCGCCCAAGAAGCGCAGGCTCCACTTCCTCCAGGAGGAGACGGACGCGCTGAGTGTCCAGCTGGCGGACGGCAAGGCCGCCCTCCAGGCCGCGCTCAAGGGTGAGACAGAGGCCCAGGCGGAGCTGGTGTCCCTCCAGACCCAGATCAAGGGGGCCGCCGACGCCTTGTAGGATGCCCAGGATGAGGCGGCCCACGCGAGGATGCTGGAGGCACAGCGCGCCAAGCAGTATCTAGATATTGCCCACCGCGTGGTCGGGGCGGTGAGCCGGTTCGTCGGGGAAGCCCCGCGCTGCCGTGCGCGCACGGCGACGGGGGCTACCTCAACTTCTTTGGCAAGGTGGTGGGGGCACTGGAGACCGGCGTCTCCCGGTTGGACGAGGACAACGCGTCTAGCGCGCATGACCTCCTGGACCTTGACCTGACGCGCGTCTTCTCCAACCTTCGCCGCCACGTCCGGGAGCTCGATCTTCTCCGCGTCATGGAGCCGGTGCCCGAGGAGCTCCGGAGGCCCCTCAGGGACGAGGCGCGCCCGCACGTGGAGTCCTTGGTGGAGCGGTTCATCGAAGAGCCTCTCTCCGATGAGGGTGATAACTCCGGCGCCGCGACGGGCGACGGTTCGGACGGCGACAGCGGCTCCTCCGCCTAGGCTCCCCCTGTTTCCTCTCCCTGGTTCCTGTCATGTCAAGCAACACTCGGCCCCTGAGGGCGTTAACTTTTGTGTTTTTACCTTCATCTCCCTCCTCCTTCTTTTAAGCCGTCGATTGTTTGTTTTGTGTGGCGCGACTTCGCCGCTTCCGCGGGGCCTTGCATTATTGCCAGTGTGGCCCGGCGCCCCTCGAGAGGTCCGCGAGGGTATCGCTCTATGACCAGTGACTGCAGCCTGCTAGGCCCTCCCGGGGTGGGCCCTCCTGAGGTGGAGCATGCCGCCCCAAGGCATGGATCTTAGCGACATCGCCCAGAGTGGCCGGATTCCTTGCCCCGCACTGCCCTTCCTTGTTCCTGGGACCACAAGAATCCTGATGGGAATACATAGCGGACCGTAGGGCCTACATTTTCACGTTAGCGCTCACACCTCTTGCCCGCCATTCGGGCTATCTGATGATCAGAAAGTTTTTGCTCTATTCGGTGGGTGTACTTAGCTCATCGGGTCGTGGGGAGCTCGAGCGTCGTGAGGTGTAGCTGGGGCGTCCAGAGGGGTTGTGGATCCCATAAGGGAGGGCTTCTTCCTTGTGAGCGGGATGGTTCAGGAGCCCTTTTGGCACTCTACGTCGGCGGGGCCTGATCCCGAGCAGACCTCGACCGCCGTTGGGGCGTCCGGATCACCAGGACGAGACCAAAGGGGCGATGCCACGGCCACCATTGGGGCGTCCGGATCACCAGGATGAGACCAAGGGGCGCGGAGCTACGTGACCGGTGAGGTTCCTGAGGTGCGTTGCCCAGGAGTCCCCCTTGACGCTCAAGCGGCTCCCATACCTTTCCGCCGGTTGCTGCTCCGGGAGGCGCCTGAGCCTCCCGAGATTCCGTGATATCGTGCCGGGCTACAGCCGGAGCCCCCGAACGGGAGCCGACCGTTTAAAAGATGTGCGCTTCCGAGGCAACAGGCCCTTGCCGGCCTATTCTGAGGGGCCATCAGGGAAGGCCAAAAGGCATGGGCCTTGGCAAGGCGCCAATTCAAAGAAAAGAGACTCCAAGGCCAGAGAAAGGAATCGCGAAGAGAGAAAAATTCCCGCCCCTTTTTCAAATAGAGTTACGAAATCTTCAAACTTCATTTCAAAGAGTGGCAATACGAACACAAAAGGAAGCAAGCAACAGCCGCGTCTGGCACCGAGGCTAGTCTTCGCCTTCGTCTTCCCCCAGTGGGGAGCGTAGATCATCCACGTTGCGTGGGCATAGTCATTGGAGGACAGTGTTGTCCGCCAGCGCGGAGCATGGGGCTTCCACTTGGGCGTGGGAGGGAACCCCTCCGCGTCCTTGGGGGGATCCGGGCGTATACAACCCACTCATTATTACGTGAGAGTGTCACGGGTTGAGCCTGGGGGTGCTCTGAGAGCTCCATGCCTCTTTGACATGGGGCCCGCTTCCAGCCCCCAAGCATGATGTGGCGTCGTGGGGTCGGCCCCGGACGGGCCCTCGAGCACGGGGTGAGCCCCCCGCACTCTTCGCAGAGAGGGCCCGCCCCGGAACAGGGCCTCGAGCTCGCCAACGCCCAGGGACGGATGTCGTCATTGTAGTGGCGCCGCGGCCCCCTGCGCAAGGGCGGGGCTCAGCGCAAGGGCCCTCCGTCGCATGCGAGGCTGACGCCCAAGGCGGTACCCCAGCACGCCTCGCTGGGGTGCCCGGGAGCCCCGCACGGGTACCCAACCGCCCGTCCTCGGGTGGTCCGAGCCGGACCCGGAGACATGGGTGAGTACATCATCTCCTGCCGTTGGTTGAGCGAGGCCTCGCCCGGAGACATGGGCGTGCGTTCCACCCTCCGTCTCTGGGTACGCGTCACCCGTCCTGGAGACATGGGCGTAAGTTCCACCCTCCGTCTCCAGGCTGGGAGCACCTGGCCTAAGGACATGGGCCTGTGTTCCACCCTCCGTCTCCAGGTTGGAAGCACCTGGCCTGAGGACATGGGCGTGTGTTCCACCCTCCGTCTCCAGGCTGGGGTCACCCTGCCTGAGGGCATGGGCGTGTGTTCCACCCTCCGTCTCCAGGCAGGCGCCCCCGGTCCGCGGACCCAGGCGCTTGCCAAGGGTAGCTCCCCACCAGCGGGCGCGCCTCACGAGGCTGCCAGCGCCAGGCATCCTCATCAGGCCAGCCCCGCCAGCCGCCCTCGTGAGGCTGTCCATACCAGCCCCGACGAAAGCCGCTTGTGAGGTCACATATGCTCATCCTGTTGTCATGGTGGCCGGCACTGATCCCATCATGGCCCGGGCGCTCTTCAACATGGTTGTTGTAGATTTGGGCCAGCCCCCGGGTGCTGGTGTAGACGAGCCGCCGGGCGTCCTCCCCTAACGCACCGGGTATGCTGGGAGGCGCGTTGCGGTGCCTACCCCGCACGGCTGTAGCTCCCATCGGCCCCCGTCTGCGCCAGGGGTCAACCCCTGCGTGCCCGATGAGCCGGGCCACGCCCCCAGCGGGCGCGGGTCACGACACATTTCTCCCATGCGTCCGAGCATCCTCAGTGTCTCGGCGGTCAGTTGAGTGATCCCATGGGCGCGTGCCACCTGGCCCATTCCATAGGGAAAAGCCTGGACCTCGCCTGCCTCGGTGGCCCACCTGGCCACGCGACCTATCCAACCGTCGTAGCGTCTGCGAGCAGCGGGGAAACGCTGCAGTTCACGGGCCACGAGGAGCGTGATTCGCCCGTGTACCGGGTCGCGGCGTGCCCGGGGGGACGATGTCGCGACGCAGACGCGGGGAAGGGTCGGGGCGACGAATGCGCGCTGCGCGGTTGAGGAGGGCGACAGCCCCCAGTGCCTGTCCAAGGCCGGGGCGGGGACGGCCTCCTCCGTCGGAGGAGCAAGGCGACGCGGGATGCCGGGGTCTGCAGGCGTCGCCCGAGCAACGCGAGCAGGCCGTCGTTCGGCGCGGGCTTGGCGTCCCTTGGCCATGGAAACAGCAAGCGGAGGCGAGGCGAAGCTTGGGTGAGGATCCCGACACGCCCCCTACCTCGCGCGCCAAATGTCGGATTCCGAGCTCCGCAAAACCCTAAGAAGTTCGAAACCAGGGGCGTGTGCGAAGATCTCCAACAGCTTCTCCCCCTCCAAGCTCACAACACGTTAACCCTGCTCGATGGCGAGGAAGAAGACAGCACACGAGAGTTTACCCAGGTTCGGGCCGCTGCCAAGCGTAAAACCCTACTCCTGCTTTTGGAGAATTGCCTCCCGAGGAGGTTTGTGGATGAACTTGTACAGTGGTGAGTTGCCTCGCGAGTGTGTTTGGGCGGCATTCGGATCCCCTTCTATAGAGCAGCCTAGCCTCTATTTATAGCGGCCCGGGTCCTCTTCCCTTATCGCAATGGCGGGAAGGGATCCCACAACAGCCAAATTCGAAAGGGGACAGGAGGTACATCTTATCCTGACGAAAGGTGGTCGTCGCCTACAAAGTAGTCGATGGCGATGCAGAGGTGAGCTCGGTGATAACGTCCGTCCTGCGGGGCTCGGGGTCCTGGTCTGATTGCACCAGAAGGGAAACCTTTGGGGGACGCTTTGGGAACCTGGGTGCGCCCCTGCCTCCTTTGCACGAAAGAGGAAGCTGTCCTCTCTGGCGCGCCTGTGCCCGCCTGGCCCGCCTTGCGTTATCCTTGGCCTCCTAAGGTTGGACGCTACATAGAGATCTCCGCCACTTGGGAGGAGGCCTAGGGAGGCCTATTCCCCTGCGGGTATTGGCGATGTCTCCCTCGCGAGCTCGGGGTCTCGCGAGGGCCTTGTGCTGAGTTAGGCCGTGCTGGGCCATACTTGGTTGTTGAGGTGGGCCACGCCCTGAGCCACAGGCAGGCAAGTCTGGGTGCATATCAATTTTTTCATCCCTACGCATATAATCCATCTGTTCCTTCATGTAGTGCATATAGATTTTTGTGATGTATCTACGTATACCATCTAAAATGTATACAATATGAAATTCTATGATTTATCTAATGAAATGGAACTGCAATTCTAGATGTTTATGTTTTTCTCTACAAACTTGGTCAAAGTTAGTAAATGTTGACTTCTCAAAATGTTTATATGCAACACATTGTGTGTCGGATTTCGGGCTCCGCAAAACCCTCAAGGTTCGAACACAGGGGCGTGTGCGAAGCTTCCCTGCGGCCTCGCCCTACTTAGCTAGCTACACGATGGTGACTACGGCGAACTCGCACGATGACGAGGAAGAAGATGAACACGGTGGTTTACCCAGGTTCGGGCCGCTGCTAAGCATAATACCCTACTCCTGCTTTGGTGGATTGCCTCTCGGGGAGGTGTGGTGGATGAACTAGTACAGTGGTTACGAGCCTCGTGAGGGCGCTCGAGTGGTGTTCTAGGCTCTCTGCCTTGTCTTGTGGTTTTGTCGCCCCCTTCTACGGTGCAGCCTAGTCTCTATATATAGCAGTGGCCCGGGTCCTCTTCCCCTATCACAAAGGCGGGAAGGGATCCCACAACGGCCAAATTTGAAGGGGGACAGGAGTACATTCCCGCCCTATCCAAAGGTGGTCTTCGCCTGCAAAGTAGCTGTCGATGATGCGGAGGTGGGCTCGGTGATGACATCCGTCCAGCGGACCTCGTGGTCGTGGTCTTCTTGCACCGGAATGGAATCCTTTGGGAGGCGCTTTGGGAACCCGCGTACATCCTTGCTCCCTTTGCACTAAAGGGGAAACTGCACCGCCTGGTGCGCTGGCGCCCGCCTGTCCTTCCTTGCGTCATCCTTGACTCCTGAGGCCGGGTCCTGCATAGAGATCTCCTCCGCTCCGGAGGGGGCCTGAGGAGGCCCACTCCTTGCTGGTCTTGGTGTCGCCTCCCTTGCGAGGCTAGGGCCCTCGCGAGGGCCTTGCCTTGAGTGGAGCCCTGCCAGTCGTGCTTGGCAGACGATGTGGGCCATACCCTGGGTCGCAGGCAGGCAGATCTGGGTACCCCTATTCCCAGAATGCCGACAGTAGCCCCCGGGCCCAAGGCATGCTCGAGCTGGCTTCCGGGCGAAGCCTTGAGGACGGTCTGAAGTGCCGCGGGCCCCAAATGCCTGCGGGCCAGGACTGGCGAGCGTTGCGCAGTTGATGTCGGGCTTCCAACGTCCCTTCGGCCACCGCCCGAATCGACAAAAGCATGACTTCCAGCATTGAGCCATTATTGCTTTCCTCTTCTACGCACCTGCTCTTACTCCCAGATCCCCGGCCTTAGAAGAGACCACTCTAGATCCGGTGCCGCTCCGTCCTCCTCCTGGCAGTGTCGGCCCCGCGATCTTCCCAATGGCTCCCGCTGGCAAGCAGAAGCCAGAGGCCCAGAGCTTAGCCTCCGCTCCCGTCTCACCGGCGCTTTCGGAGTCCGCCATTGCCAAGGACGGAGGCCATGTTCCGGTGCTCCCATCAACGGCGGACGAGACAAACGAGTGCGGGCGGACCTTGATCTGGGGCGGCTCCTCGGAGAAGCGGCCCTCGTCCAAGTCGGCCTATCCTTTCTTCGTCCATAGCATCTTCGCTGGGCTCGTCCCGCCTTTCTCCGCGTTCTTCACCGCCATCCTCGACCACTACAGGATTCAAGCCCTTCATCTCCAGGCCAACTCCATCCTGCTCTTGTCCATCTTTGCCTTCTACTGCGAGGCTTTCGTGGGCGTGAAGCCTTCGGTGGCCCTCTTCCAACATTTCTTCAGCTTGCACGTGCACGACGGCGCTCAGCGGTCGGCGTGCTTCTCCTTCGTCGCGGTCCAGAGCGGTAACATGATCTTAAAGGCTGGGAAGAAGGTGGAGAACTTCAGGCACTGCTGGGTCTTCATGGTTCTCAAAGGCTCCAACCCCCGCTTGGATCTGCCGAAGGGGCTGCCGGAGAAGACGCCCGCGTGGAGCTCCGCGAAGCTTTCCCACCCCCGGGCCAAGCCCGTCCTAGAGCGGATTTCTCGCGATATTAGTGCCAAGAAGCTGACTCGGGGGATGATAGTGAAGGAGTTCTTGACGGAGCGCCTGGCGCCCCTCCAGTCTCATTCTAGGCCCCTGTGGGATTATCAGGGCAGCGGCGATAGCCTCAGGCTTCGGTCCGCACGCATAACCCCCGAGGAGTTGAGCAGGGCTGTGACAACCCTGCTCAACGGCGACCCCAGTGATCTCCCCGACGCCTATGCCCCGCTGTACCGCCGCGATGACGTGGCCGATTTGGTCGCCAAGATGCCTGTCTACAATGAGCTGGGGCTCTCCCCAGCTGAGGGCCTTGGCTCCCCGGTGATGGTGTCCTCCGGCGACACCACGGGCGGGGAGGATTCGGAGGAGACAGCGGACGATGATCTGGCGTGGGCGTCTCCCCCGTCGCAGAGCTTGCTCTTGCGTGACCTTGAGGATGATGACGATGCTGGTGAAGCTTCTGCTGCTGGCTCTCCGCGTCCCGCCAAGGTCCTCAGGGGGCGAGTACCGGATCCACGTGCCACACGCTCCGCCTGCTTGGCGACCCCCAGGAAGCGCGGGGCAGAGTCTCCTCCCGTGTGCCCTGTCTCTGCCGGCAAGGCGGTTGAGGTGCCGGCCTCGCCCCCGCCCGAATCATGGCCTGATGGCCAGGTGGGCGAGGCCGGGGCCACGACAATCCCTCCAGCGGCTGCCCTTGCGGACAGTGCCCCTGTTCCCCGGCGTGGTGGTGCCCTCACCGAGAAAGGCGAGGGCGCCCCCATCGTCGCTGGAGCGGAGAGGAAGAGGAAGTGGGTCGACGTCGAAGAGTAAGTAACCCGACTCGGCCTTGGTCGCCTGTCGGTAGCTTGTGTGCTGATGATTCTCCCTTTGCCTGGTAACCAGGAACGCCGCCGCGCTGAAGATGAGGAAGAAGAAGGCGGCCGTCAAGCCGAAGGCGTCTTCCGATGCAGCGCTGACTCCTGTTGTGCCGCCGTCGCCTGTCGTGGCGCCAGCGGGCGAGGGGGTGGAGGCTCGCGAGGCAACCCTCCTGGTCACCGTCGCTTAGCCCCCCGAGCCCCCAATGCCTGTTGGCGTGGTCGCTCCTGCCCTCGAGGGCGTGTCGGTGCCGCCGTCCGGAGGGCCTTTCCCAGAGGGCCGGCCGCCCGTCGATCCGTCTGCATCCGTCTTGCCCGTGGTCGCCGCGCAGCCTCCGGAGCCTCTTGCTACTCGTGCTGCTGTCTCCCGGGGAACGTCGCCTGTGATCGCGCGGGCGACTCCTCCGGAGGAGGCCTTGATGCCTTCGTCGCATGGCCTCGATGTTCTGGACGGGGCCTTCACCGCACTAGGTCAAGTTCGGGATGCCCTCGCGGGTATCGACGATCGCCTCGCGAGCGGGCGCCTAGGGCTCCTTTCCGGGTGGCTCCAGGCCGACGCCTCTGTCGTGGAGGTCTGGGGCCAGGCCGAGGCCGCCGTGGCGAAGAGCGAGGAGGAAGCCGCGTCGGCTAAAGCAGCCCTTGAGGCGGCGTTGGCCAACGCGACATCTGCTGTAGGGTGTCATGACGAGGCGGAGTTCCGCTTGAAGGTACTTCAGGAAGAGAAGACTGCGCTTGAGGAACAACTGCGTCAGCAGGGGGAGGCCTTCCATACCTCCAAGGCCTAACTTGCCGATCGGGACTCCGAGCTGTCCCAGGCGACGGCCGACCGTGCCGCGGCGCGAGAGCGCCTGGACGCGCGGGAAAGGGAGGTTGCCCTGGAAAAGTCCCGGCTCGAAACCACGGAAAAGGCTCTAGCTGAGGCCGAGGAGAAAAAGGCCGCGGAGCTCAGCGCCCTTCCCCCGATCGAGCTCAGGCTTCGCCAAGCGCTCCACTCCCTCTGCCAGGAAGGGATTAGGGAACCCCTGGAGGCTCCGGAGAGCGGCTTCGCGGAGCTTGCTTCGAAGCTTGTCATGGCCCTGGAGGGCGCCGTTGCCAAGGTGGAGGGAGTCTTGGAGAGCGAGTGTCGCGACCTCTTTTCTGAGGCCGCGACGCACGTCTTCAGCCACCTTCACCTTCGCGGGCCAGGGTTCGACTTCGACTCCGTGATCCGCCTGGTCGCCCCCGGGGTCCGCAGCAGTGCTGCGGTAGCAGTGAAGGGCACCGTGGAGGCGCTGGTGAAGAAGTTCACCCGCATCACCGTTCCTCCGCCTCCTGAAGCTGCAGGGGTTAGTGGTGAAGAAGAGGATGCCAGCGATGTCGACAACGAGTTCCCCGCGGGTGGGACGAGTGGCGGCGGAGGCTCCTCCTGATTCCTCTTCCTTGTTTCCTTCCTGCAACGTTCATCGTGCCTCGCGGAGGCGTTAAACTTGTTTGTGTTCACGAAAACTTTTAATGCTGGTAATACTGTTGAACTATGTGATTGCTCTCTTCGCCTTGTTTCCTTCTTGCTTCCTGTGATGCTCTGCGTCGGCAGGGCCCGGCCCCGCGCATACCTCAGCCGCCGTTGGGCCGTCCAGATCACCAAGGACGGTTCCAAGGGGTGAGGGGCTACGTGGCCAGTGAGGCTCCTGAGTCGCGATGCTCAGGAGTCCCCCTTGATGTACGAGCAGCCCTCATGAAGGGAACATGGTGAAGATAGGGTTAACTTGGAAATTTTGAACACCTTGCACTCTGCGTCGGCAGGGCCCGGCCCCGCGCATACCTCGGCTGCCATTGGGCTCTCCGGATCACCAAGGACGGTTCCAAGGGGTGAAGGGCTACGTGGCCAGTGAGGCTCCTGAGTCGCGATGCTCAGGAGTCCCCCTTGACGTACGAGCTCCAGCGTCCTCCTTAGCTTGAAAATTTTGAAAGCCTTGCGCTCTGCGACGGCAGGGCCCGGCCCCGCGCATACCTCAGCCACCGTTGGGCCGTCCGGATCACCAAGGACGGTTCCAAGGGGTGAGGGGCTATGTGGCCAGTTAGGCTCCTGAGTCGCGATGCTTAGGAGTCCCCCTTGACGTACGAGCTCCAGCGTCCTCCTTAAGGGTTTTGAGTGCGTTGAGCTCTGCGTCGGCTGGGCCCGGCCCCGCGCATACCTCAGCCGCCGTTGGGCCGTCCGGATCACGAAGGACTGTTCAAAGGGGTGAGGGGTTACGTGGCCAGTGAGGCTCCTGAGTCGCGATGCTCAGGAGTCCCCCTTGACGTACGAGCGGCTCCCATACCATTCATCGCCGGCTTTTCCGGAGAGGGGCGCGTGAAGACCAGGTTTGGCAGACCTGGGAAGGTGGCGTGTACCAGGCTCGGCCCAGTAGTAGCCCCATGCAGCCCCCTCACGCGAACATCCCAGGGAATGCAGCGAAACGGGGCCGCAAGGAGCCTTCCTGAGGTTGGATGCAGCCGCTGGGCCCCCCTCAGTTGTTTATCCCCAGCACAGGCCGTAGGGCTTCCACATTGCATGGACATAGTCATTGGTGGACCATGTTGTCCGCCAGCACGGAGCTGTGGCTTCCACATTGCGTGGGCATAGTCATTGGTGGACCGTGTTGTCCGCCAGCACGGAGCTGTGGCTTCCACCTTGCGTGGGAAGGAACCCCTCCGCGTCCTCGGGGGGCTCTGGGCATGTACAGCCCATTGAGTTCGTACGCGTGGCTGGCACGGTAGAACTGGGAGGTGTATCTGGGAGCTCACGAAGGCGCTTTGGCCTCGCGAGGTCCCTACCTCAAAGGCGGTTTGTGCCTGGGTCTTCTTGTAGATAGCGCCGTCCGAGGTCCTGCAAATTTTGGTGAAGCCTGCGCCGAACATCCTCCCTAGGGCCATCGCACGAGATGGCCAAGCACCAGTGACCCCAGGAGGTGACGTGAACGGGGCTGGCCCGCCAGAGAGAGCTCAGCCATTGGATTTATCAACGCCGCAGGGACGGACCCGAGCACAGACAACATTCCCAGTCCTCTCAGGAGGTGGTCGAAGGTAGGATCATTCGGCTGTGGCGACATTCACGCCGGCAGGCAAAGGGGAAACGTTAGGAAACAGATCACATGCATGAGAAACTGCTGAAATATGCGTAAGTGCAGCGACTGCAGGGGTACGCCCTGATCGCCTGAGGATAATGCGGCCCGGTGGGCGCCATCAAATGGAATGAACCAAAAAGTTACCTGGCACAGACCAACAAAAAGTCACCTGGCGGCCATGCCGCTGAAGAGTCGAAGCTGCCATTGTAGCCTGAACTTGTACCTCCACGAGCGCGGCCCTCACGGGCCCGTCGTCTCCCAGGGCTCGGGACCCATGCTCGGTCCGGGCATCTCCTCCAACTCCTCGCTGCGCCTCGCCAGGCAATGTGCGAGCATGGCCCGGGCAAGGCGCTGGAACATGACGCCAGCGTTTGCCAGGCCAAAGGGCATGCGGACGTAGTTGTGCGGGTAGACCCACCCGTGGTCGGCACGTGTTGGCCAAAAGTGGCCCTGGGACGCAGCCCTGTTGATTGCGAGCGTGTTGACGCAGACGCGCGGCTGGTCGACCGGGCCGACAATGGCGGCTGCGATTGGTGGTGCAGGGCAGTCCCCGCCTCGCTCGGCCTGTGCCTCCTGAAGCTCCTCGATCGCTTTGATGACGGACTCTTGCGAGCTCGGCGCCTCATGCTGTGCCCCTGGCTCTGGTAGTCGCGCGTCAGGACGCGCCTTCATGTTGTGCCCGAACGCCTCCCTTGTCTCACCGGTCAAGCCGGGGGGCTCTTGGATGGAAGCTCCCGAGCCCAACCCAAGGGGGGCGCCGAGCGCGGTTTCCTATGCGATGGAAAGTGGCGCCCCGTCCCTGGGTGCAAAACCTGAGGCTCCGCGCTTGGAGGTCCCAGCCCCCTGGCGCTCCGCGGGGATGAGCTGCTTCTTCTTCTTGCGTGCGTCCTCACGAGGCAGGGCTCCGTCCTCGTCGTCTGAGCGCTTGGCCGCAGCAGCGCGGTAAGCACGCTCGAGGGAGCAGACGGCATCCTTCTCATCGCATGCGACGGTGATGACACTGCCACTCCCTGGCATCTTGAGGACGTTGTAGCCGTGATGAGTCGCCGCCATAAACTTGGCGAGGGACGGGTACCCTAGGATGGTGTTGTATGGGAGGTGGATGTGGGGGACGTCGAAGACGATGATCTCGGTGTGGTAGTTCTTGCGTCCGCCGAATGTGACGGGCAGGCGTACTTGCCCAATGGGGATGGTGGACCCATCAGTGACTCCCGAGAAGGGCTTGGTCGGCATGAGCTGGTCGTACGGCACTTGGAGTGTCTCGAAGGTCTCAATGGAGAGGACATTGAGCCCCACTCCACTATCGATGAGGGTCTTGGTGACGAGGACGTTGCTCATGGTCGGAGTGCACAACATGGGGAGCTTGCCGGCCATGGCCGAGCACCTGAGCTGATCCCTCTAGTCAAAGGTGATTGCAGTCTGGGACCACTTGAGGGGACGCATGGCCTCGGGCTTTGGGAGGGCCGCGTTCACCTCCCACGCAAACTGCTTGAAGACACGGTTTGATGCTGGGGCTTTGGCGCTGCCCAGGATACAGGCAACCGCCCTGACCTCCTGGAAGCCCCCAGCCCCTTCGTCCTGCCTGTCCTCTTCCTTCGTTCTGGGTGGTGGTGGTAGTGGTGGTAGGCCGGCCTCACGAGGGCGAACCTCACGAGGCTGGCCACGGCGTGACCCCTCCGGAGGGTCATCGCGCCAGCGGTCCTCCCGAGCCTGATCGCGCCAGCGGTCCTCCTGAGGCTGGTCTCGCCACCTCTGACGCGGTTCCCGGTTGTCACAACGGCCTCCGCCGCGGCCTTCGCCATGTCCGAAGACACGGTCAGTGCATCCAGGGCGCCGGCCGAAGTGTACGGCGCGGACCAGCCTGAGTTCCTGGCAGTCGGCGGTGTCGTGGTTGTTGGTGCCATGGAAGATGCAGGTCGGTCTCCCCCCTGCGGGGTGTTCCTCGCCTCGGCTGCGCTTTGCCTCAGGCTCGGCCGCAAGTACCACCGGGGCCTTGCGCTTTGCCTCCTTGGCTTTGGTCTTCTTTTCCTCTGGCTCTGCCGCCTGAGGCTCACGGAGTGACAACCTTCGGCCTTGGCACACCTGTTCGCTAGATTGAACATCTCCAGGGCAGAGCACAGTTCGTCGTTAATGGCGAGCTCTTCTTTCATCTTGAGGTCCGTGACGCCATCAATGAAAGCGGAGATGATAGCTTCATCCGACGCCTTCGGGACCTTGAGGCGCGTAGTCGTGAAGCGTTGTATGAACTTGTGCAGGGTCTCTCCGCCCTGCTGCTTTACACGCCGCAGGTCGTTCAAGGTGAGCGCGCGGTCGCGGGGCCTTGGAAGTTGATGACGAAGCACTTGCGTAGGTCGTCCCAACAGGTGATGGACCCCTCCGGGAGGTTGAGGAGCCAGGAGAGCGCGCCGCCCTTGAGCGCCATGGGGAACCAGCACGCCATGACCTTGTCGTCTCCACCGGCCGCCCGGATGCTCAACGAGTAGAGCTGTAGGAACTCGGTGGGATCCAGGGTGCCGTCGTAGCGAGGGGACAGGTCAGGCTTGAACTTGCAGGGCCACGCGGTTGGGTGGAGATCTGGGGCGATGGCGAGGCACCCCATCGGTTCGACGGGCGCCGCGTGTGCGGCAGGGGCCCGGTCTTGACGCTCCTGAGGGGCCGCCTTGAGTGGTGCCCGGTCGCGACGCTGGTTCGGCAGCGTGGGGAGCGCACGCGCGTCGACGCGCGGCCGGGGTACCACCTGGCAGCTTACTTCATCTCTTGCCCTTGCTCGCGGTTCGTCGGGCTGGTCGTGCGGGTGCGCTTCACGCCTGGGCTCGGGGTCGACGTCGCTTTGCGGAGGAGGTGGCGTCGCGTCGGGGGCCACATCGTCTGCCAGGGAAGGACGGGGCCGAAACGAGTAGGAGAGCGCTGAAGCGTCGCCGGCAGCACTGACGAGCTCCGCGATGCGCCGAAGCCAGTCGTCGTAGCGGTCGGGGGCGGGGTGGTAGCGGAGCCGCTCGTTTGCCATGGCGAGTGCGCCCGAACCGTGCGCCGGCCCGGGCCGGACGTGGGAGGACGACCCGGTAGACGGAACAATCGACGGAGTGGCGGTGTGGCCGTCGCGCCGCGCGGTGACTGGCTGGGAGGAGTCTTGTTGTTCGTGGGCATTCGGGCCTGTGGCGGCGTTGGCCACAGGCGAGGGGGACCGGCGCGCGCCGGCGCGGCCCACGGGTGCCGTCTGGGCAATGCGGGCAGCTCGGCGCTCGGCACAGGCTCGGCGGGCGTCAGACATCGGAGCAGCGAGGTGGGAGAAGAGCTTGGCTCGAGGAAGACTCCGACACGCCCCCTACCTGGCGCGCCAAATGTCGGATTTCGGGCTCCGCAAAACCCTCAAGGTTCGAACACAGGGGCGTGTGCGAAGCTTCCCTGCGGCCTCACCCTACTTAGCTCGCTACACGATGGTGACTACGGCGAACTCGCACGATGACGAGGAAGAAGATGAACACGGTGGTTTACCCAGGTTCGGGCCGCTGCGAACCGTAATACCCCACTCCTGCTTTGGTGGATTGCCTCTCGGGGAGGTGTGGTGTATGAACTAGTACAGTGGTTACGAGCCTCGCGAGGGCGCTCGAGTGGTGTTCTAGGCTCTCTGCCTTGTCTTGTGGTTTCGTCGTCCCCTTCTACGGTGCAGGCTAGCCTCTATATATAGCAGTGGCCCGGGTCCTCTTCCCTTATCACAAAGGCGGGAAGGGATCCCGAAACGGCCAAATTTGAAGGTGGACAGGAGTACATCCCCGCCCTGTCCAAATGTGGTCTTCGCCTGCAAAGTAGCTGTCGATGATGCGAAGGTGGGATCGGCGATGACATCCGTCCTACGGGCCTCGTGGTCGTGGTCTTGTTGCACCGGAATGGAAACCTTTGGGAGGCGCTTTGGGAACCCGCATAGGTCCTTGCTCCCTTTGCACTAAAGGGGAAACTGCACTGCCTGGCGCGCTGGCGCCCGCCTGTCCTTCCTTGCGTCATCCTTGACTCCTGAGGCCGAGTCCTCCATAGAGATCTCCGCCGCTCCGAAGGGGGCCTGAGGAGGCCCACTCCTTGCTGGTCTTGGTGCCGCCTCCCTTGCGAGGCTTGGCCCTCGCAAGGGCCTTGCCTTGAGTGGAGCCCTGCCAGTCGTGCTTGGCTGACGAGGTGGGCCATGCCCTGGGCAACAGGCAGGCAGGTCTGGGTACCCCCGTTCCCAGAACGCCGACATTGTGGAACTGATGGAGGAATATATTACACCATTCTGCAACTGCATTTTAGCTTCTAATATCGGCTTCTTGCTTGTAGGTACATATGTCTTTGGTAAAGATCAATCCCTGGACCCTTTTTGCATGTGGGGTAATGAAATATTCATGAACCAGCATCAAGTGAGGAAACTGAAAATGATTGTTAGGGAAAAGAAACGAACAATGCTAATTAGACTATTTGTTTGCGCTCTATCCAACACAATAGTGAGCTGTAGGATGGTACCTATGAACCCTGTAGCCTTCTATTAGTACTGCCCATAATGAGTTGTCACACAACAATGTCTGAATCTTTTTCTTTTGCAGTGGTTCCCAAAGGAGTTGACTCAAGATTACCTTGCAAAGTACATGATTGTTGGACATGCAATGAAGGTTAAAATATATCATCGAGACTACAATGAGCATCGAGAAGTCGTAATGAAGACAGTGAAGGATGGGCGGGCGACCATCACTAGGGGCTGGCCAAGAGTCGTTCGTGCGTTAGGCATGGAGGAGGGCACAATATGGGCATTCCTCTTCATCTTCTCCATCAACCAGAATGTCTTTCGGCTCTCTCTTTACCGTCTTTAATACAACCGTGGTTACATCTTTCTTTATTTGTCCCTTCTGTAGTTTTCCTTTTTTGAGAATTGATGCTTATGTAGTTCTTGAGTATATGTACATTTGAATCGAATTATGCATTCGTTCTTAAACCTACATTTAAACATGGTTCGATATGAAATACATGATTTCCTCCTTTCAAATTTAAATTATGTGAATTATGAACGCATGTATTACATTAGGGGCATTTCATGCTCTGGAGGCCATTACAATACACATAGTTTGAAAAAGCAATACGTCTGTGATCAACTTCAACATCACACACGTTTCTCCACTCGCGGCATGTGCGATGAGTCTTGCCTTCGCACACGGTTAGACAAGAAAGAACATGTGAGATTAACAACACCAGTGGACACAGTTCTAGTCTCCTTATCACACACAATTTGGTATTTTAAACTGTGTATGATATCGTGCCCATCGTAAAAGTTGGTCAAAGAAGAACGCGTGTGATCGGTATTCATCCGACATAGTTAGTCTGGATGACACGTTTGGGAACTATGGATCACACATTTGGGATGTTTTGTAAATCACAAATGTTTATAAAAATGCTGCGTGTGGGATAGATTCAACCTTCGCATACAGTTTTATAATGATAAACGTATGCACTCTTATATCATATCACAGACAGTCATAGTGGAACTAAATGTGTGTGATAGCCCCCTTATCATACATGCTTTATAATCATGAACTGTTTGCAATTCGATGCACATCATAAACGGTGCGCCACAGAATAGCGCGTGCGATGTTAGTGTGATCTGACACGAGTTGCAAGGATGGGCTATATGGGAAGTACACGATATCTTAAATGGTTGGCCGGTGACTCTCGTTTGTGATAGATGCGTACATCCCATACGCTTAGTTTTGCCAAACGTTTGCCTTTGTTTTCCACCATCGCCAATGATTTTTCTGTGTCATGTGGGATGGACCCCCTATCGCCCACACAAGCAAGGCAACTGTTTAAAACTACGTCGCAGAAAGGGGTTAGAAACCGTTTGTATAGCACGTCGCTGCACCAGTCATTGAAGATCAAGAGATAGAGAGATTTCCATCTAGGTACTTGCTATGGACCCGTAGGTCTGTGGTGAACTACTCACACATCATCATGAGGACAGCAAGGTTGATGAAGAGGCCCTCTGTGATCGATCCCCCCTATGGCAGGGTGCCGGAACGGAGCTCCAGATGGCCTCGCGACGGTACAGGGACTTGCGGGGCGTAAAAAGAGTTTTGGGACTGCCTCTAACGTTTTTGGAATATTAGAGAATTTATAGGCCTTTTCTCCGCAACTGGCTCCCGCGGTGCGCCGGGCGGGGCTGCCGCGTTAGCCCCGTTGGCCTCAAAAGTAGGCCTGGCTTGCGGTAGCCCACGGAGGCCCCCCGCGTTGTGCCCTGCTGCGGGAGTGAAGACACCTGAGGGTGGCTGAGGTGCCTCCTACTTCACCGCAGGCTGGGGCGTCGTGGCTATGACAGGCAGTACCAGGGGCTGGGCCTCTACTGCCTCGGCGGTCGTCCCCCCTTGTTATGCAGAGGAGGAGCTGGGCGTTGCTGCGGCGCCCGTGCGCCTGAGTGTGGCAACTCCCGTATGCCTAGGCGTGATGCCGGCCCGGTGCAAGGCGCCCCCGCGTCCGCCGAGGTTGCGGCTGAGCGTTAATGTCGCCTTTAGAGCGGGGGTCACCCTCACCCCGGCATCCGTCTTCTTCTTCTTCCCCTTGCTGCCGCCCTGGCGCCTGCGTGGACGAGGAGTTAACATGAATGAGCGAGTCGCGGGTGCGAGGTACAAACACGAATTCAAGCACTTACTCGTCCCGGGCGTCCCATTTCCTTTTCTTCTCGGAGGCGGATGGCGCACCCCCACCGCCCTCGGGTGCCTTCCTGGAGCCGCTTGCGGAGCGCTTGGCACGATCCTTGGTGGATCTGGCCTAGTCTCCTCACTTCCCAAGGGCCTGGAGAGCCCCTTGAGAGGACGCGGTTGCCCCAGGAGCGTCGGCCACCTCGTCGGCGAGGACCCGGGCGGTTGGCGCCTGGAGGCCGGGAGTCGGGCTCCTATAGCCCCCACCGGGTCACAAGGACGAGGAGGCGTCGCCCGAGGCAGCTCATCGGCGTCGTCGTCGTCATCCCCGAAGCCGCCCAGAGACTGGCGGCGGTGGCCGGGCGTCTGCCCCCGGCCTACATGCTCCTCCTCCTCCGTTGCCTCTGAGTCTTCGCCATCGTCGTCTTTGGCGTAGGACGACACCGGGATGAGGGAACTCCCCAGTGGCCCCTCGCTGCTGCTCGGCACGAGCCCCCATTCATTGAAGGGGGGCATGCATGCGACTAGGTCTGCTCCATCATCGTAGTCGTACAACGGCCCGCAGCCTCGGGAGGATCGTCGGGGATGAAGCCAATCAGAGCCGTCAGAGCCCCTTCATACTTGATGTGCGCTAGGCCGGCGGAGTGCAGCCTCACCGCGTCCCTCGCGCCACCATACTCCCACATGGGCCGCGAGTGCACTTGGAGAGGCGCGATACGCTACCCCTGGAATTCCTTAACGATTGTCGCCCCTGACAGCTGGGTGTTCCCATGTGAAGCGATCCGCTCCAGTACAGGCCCTGCCCTCGGGTTAGTGAGTTTCACGTGGCTCCATCCGGGGTGCTGCACAGGAAGGGCCGATGGGAACCTCAGGAGCGGGTTGACATGGAAGGCATCCATGTAGACCCAGCGCTACTGATAGCCCTCCACCTACTTCCCAGCCTTCAGGCGGATACTCTCGCCCTTGACATCAACAAAGGAGACGCACACCGAGAGCTGGTCCTCAGCGATGAACCGTAGGCTGAAGAAGTAGTAGAAAGCAAAGATAGACAGGAGGAGGATGGAGTTGGGTTGGAGCCTTGGAGGTGCAGAGCATGGATCTGGTAATGGGTGAGGATGGCATAAAAGAATTCTGAGAACGACGTGACCAACCCGGCGTAGGCACTGTGGACGAAGAAAGCGTAGGCGGACGCCCCCAGGTCGCCCCGCGCCACCACGCTGGGGGAGATCACGGTTGCCTTCCCCTCATTCCCGTCGCCCGCTATCAGCGGGCGCACTGGGCCTAGGTCTTCTTCCTTCGCTATGGAGGAGTGCAAGGGAGCCGCCCCGATAGCCGGAGAGCTCACGGCCGCAGCCACAGCCTTCGCCTTCTTCCCGACCGGTGCCATCCTCATGTCGGAGTGGCGAGTGAAATGGGAAGGGGAGCGTCTGTGTGAGGTCCAAGACGTGACGCGCGGACAGGGCCCAGTACGGCCCGGCGTTAGGTCTCGCGGAAAAGGCCTTCTTGGGGACCCCCGCCTCGTGAGGCCTTCGGCCGGAGGCACCCCCACCAGCCTCATGAGGACGCCCTCAAGAGGTCGCCTCCCGGGGCTGCCCCATGGGGACTTCGTGGGGAGCATAGGTCAAGGATGGTTTGGCGGGGTCGTGCGGCCCGCCCCATCATGAGGGCGATGTGCGCCTTGCCTAGCGAGGTCCAGAGCCTTGGCAGGAGGCGTCAGTGTGAAGACTTTCCTCTTTTGTGCTAAGGGAGCTGGGCCAGCACTCCAGTTCCCAAAGCAACCCCCAAAGGTTTCTCGTTTGGTGTAAGAAGGCTAAGGCTGGGGGCTCGCCAAGACGGAGGTCATCCTTGAGCCAACCAGCGCATCACGAAGGGAGTCTTTTGCTGGCGAAGACCACTTTTGTCAGGATAAGGTGCAGTCTTGTCCCCCTTCAAACTGGCGCTTGTGGCAACCCTTCCCGCCGGATATTTTCAGGGGAAGAGGACCAAAGCCAGGATAAAAGGAATACGGCAGCCACCATAGAACGGGCCGACTCCCTGTGTATTCACTCTCACCGAAAAGAAATCCAGAAAAGTAGGACTAGGGTTTTACACCGCGAGGTTGCCCAAACCTGGGTAAACCACCGTGTCCTTTGTTCTTCCCCAAGCTCAAGTACGCCGGAGCATCGCTGTAGGTTAGCAAGAGAGTGCAGGGTTGGAGAGCAAGCGCACCCTAGAGTTCGGACCTTTCTTGGGTCCCCGGAGCCCCAATTCCGACAACGGCCCAAACTACCGTCAGCCGGCCACCATGCCGGAGATGCGGTACGCTGCCGGGGTCGTCATGGAGGACACCCTACGTGTGTGGGCCATCTCAAGTCAGAGTGGCTTGACGGAGCTGGCGAACTACTTCCTCGCTCCCTGCTACCGCCACCGCCCACGCAGCTCTCCGGTGATGTTGCGCATGGAAGCGGTTCGTGCCACTGGAGTCCTTGTGATTGGCCTCACTACTCGCTTCACAAACCGTGTCGACGCCTACTTCCTCCTCGACAAAGTGTTCACAACCCACAACATCTTCACCAACTTCGACAACGTCTTCCCCACCACCAACGGTATGCACACTCTCCCCTACAACACCGAGGACGGGGAGTGAACTTGGTGGTGGAGGGGCCAGGCCGTCTTATGTTTTGGCCAATGTAGGACTAAGTTATTTGTAAGGGCGCTACTATAATACCTAATATTAATATCTAATTATGTAATGTATGTTTTCCCTATATATTCAGGGAATATATCAAGGGATATCAATCTATATAATATGCGCAAACTTTAATTTTACATTAACGTGATTGTCTATTGTTTGAGAGACTAACAGTGGTGAATCTAGGAACAAAATAAAGGGTATGCCTAATATTTTGTGAAAATAAGCTCAGAATTTACTTCCTAATCTTGATGTTCTAATCTTTCGATGTGTTGTCAAACAGTGGTAGAGCTACCAAAAAAATGTTGGGCGGGTCGAATAGTAGAAATAGTGCTACTAAACTAAAAATCAATACATTATTGGGGAAAAACTTCATGTAAAACTTTGTTTTGCTCCAGCCCTAGGTGGTCTGTGGCCCTTTGAGCCTTGCCATAGCTCCGCCAGTGTTGTCAAAATTGCATGTAAAATCAATCAAATTCACTTTCTGATTTGCGTGCGGCATCGGGTTTCAAACGAGATTCATACAAATCATGAGTCATTCAAAGTGCATGCAAACAACTCGAAATACAATCCAGTCTTAATATACGATTTCATACATATTTTATTTAAATAAAATGACAAATTCGGCGCAGTCCTACTCCCAAATCCTAAACTAAATCACCTGGTTCAACCTGCGAGCGGCAGGCGGCAAGTAAGTCGCCGAAGCTAAGGCCATCCCAGAAGGCGCGTCACCCGGCGATGTTAAAGTGGGACATCAGATTGGGGCCATTGAAGTGTTGCATTCGAGCGGCACGGTCCTGCACGAGGATCTACGACCATGTTGGGCTGTTAGGACCGAAGCCTGGATGCGCCTTCTCCTTCGGCGTCAGACCTGCACGAAACCTATGGATGACACGCGCAAATTGGAGCGTACCGAGGGCGGGGACTCACGCCACCAGAAGTCCTCCCGTACTCAGAACCCATCCCATTGGCAGATGCGTGTCCGACAATGCCTGGACGTCGCAGATGGCGAGAAGCTTGGCTTCACAGAGAGTGATACTACACGGCCACGCCATGGATTCGGAAGGGGACGAGGGAGAGGAGGGGTTAGGGTTTGTGCTCCAGTGGCGCCGGCGACGGATAAGGTTGTGGAGGCGAGCAGGGAAATGGGATAGGGGGCTGCATATATGGCACGGGAAGTGGTGGGTTTGCGGCATTTAGCCACCAGCAATGGGCGCGGTGGCGCTGCTCCCCATATGTGAAAACGTGAGCAGTGGCCTATGCAATGCTGATTCAATTTTGCATGCCTGTGGGTCGCACACGTCAGTCGCAGACTGCGTAGGATCAACCGGCAACGCGAAATCAGTAATGCATGTGGCCAAATTTGGGTTCCACGCGACTGTATACACCGGCGGCGCGAATGCATGCATACTTACATGGCGGTCCCACACGTCAGTACCAGGCGATGCGAATGCATGCGGCCTTACATAGCGGTCCCATGCGTCAGCAACGGTGATGCGAACGCATGCGGTCTTACATGTCGATCCCACGCATCAGCACCGGTGGTGTGACGGTCAAAGGCTTTGACCCTACGGCAAGGCCCCGTTTGGCCTCTTGTGAGGCGCGGGCGAGTGGAGGAGCGGGAAAGCGATCACAGTAAGATGGGCGGGGCAAATTGAGGAGAACTAACTGATCAGGGGCACGAAAATAGAAACCCCTACTTCCAAATGGTAGTTTACATGATGAAATTTTTTCAAGATTTTTGTTGCCCTACCATTATGTCTAAGTATTTATGTTTTTTCCTATGATTTTGGTGATATGGTATGATTAATACGAATTGTGTGTCCTGATATGGTGATGTCATCTTGTGTTAATGTATGAGTGTGCACGTATGTTAGATCTCACCTGAGGGTTAGCAATGTGTTGAGACTAATATGCATAGGCTGGCGAGAGTGATAGATATTACGGGGCCCGAGTGTAGGAGTTAATACAGATGGGATAAAGATGACCCATTGATCTTAATTAATCAAATGTTTGGTTTTAACTTAATGAATTATTAGTATATTCATATGCTTGCTAAGTATGTATGAGCCCAAGTTAGGGGAGCACATTATCATAGGCCTCTCCCACATATAAAACCGCAATGAATGATTATTGGTTATAGTAGGATAGCAAATTGCCAAGGAACAATTCTGCAACACCTATTACCACTGCATCCACACCCACTCTCTTTTACTTTATTCCACCTTTAAAATTAGTTATTAGCTTTTTTTTAATTTTCCTTTATGATCTCGCACACTACCCCTTTTATATGAGGAACCTATCATTTGTTAGATAGTCTAGGCAAAGCAAGCATTTGGTGTATGGAAGGTTGTATCAGTGGAATATACAGCCCGAGGGAATATGATTCCTACTTTTAGCATACATTCCACATCCACATCGGAAAGTGCTACAACAATTCCTTGCATTTGAGAATTTTATGTTGTAAACACTTTCTTTCTGGTTAGCTTGTTCTACTGTCCAGCTCTTTGCTGCTTAGTAGTCTTCTATTCTAGATATTGCACGTCTTATGTAGTTCTGCTTTCTTAGTAGTTTTGTTACATGCTTCTAAGTTTCTCTAGTTTTCCTGTTAGATTTTCTCAAAACTACTCTATTGCTATCATGTTATTCTTCAATTCACCAAAGTATTTTATTAGTATGAAGAATTAATTAAAATCACTCGTTTGATGGTGTCATGGATTAGGGGTGCTCACCACATCGGCGTGCCACTCATGGTCCGAGCTGAGGACCTACCGACAACTGAAGAATGGGCGATGTAACCTTGGACCTCGGCGTGCTCAAGATGACCGATGTCGGAGATGTTTTTGTGCTAGGG
Organism: Elymus sibiricus; assembly: GCA_039707655.1. Taxonomy (NCBI): domain Eukaryota; kingdom Viridiplantae; phylum Streptophyta; class Magnoliopsida; order Poales; family Poaceae; genus Elymus; species Elymus sibiricus. Next base: position 262,560,166 of record CM077665.1, read on the forward strand.
TACACCCTCCAAAACCCTGGTTCGAACGATGGGGCCTTTTGCCAGCTATCTCTCAACCCGACGGTGACCTTGGCGGGGCTACTGTCACACCCTGTGTTGTATCACTTTGCTACGCTATGATTTTATAAAATTTGGACCCTTTTAAAACTTTTTGAGTACTAGTGCATGTTTGGATTGTCTAATGTTTGCATGTGTGGTAGATTGCGTTTTGGCACTCAAAGATTCTTCCTCTCTCAACACTCATCTACTTGATCCAAACTCTCTGCCCAATGATCATGCCATGTGTATAGTACCTAAAACTATTTTTATCAAATATTATTTTGGCCAAAAAGGATTTATTCAAATTAGGTTTTCAAAAACCCCTGAGTTGAGGATTTAACTAGAAATCCTCAAATTTGGTGGATTGTTTTGCCCCAAAGACTTTATTTGAAACCTAGTAGATATAAAACTTCCTAAAATCACCAAATATTATTTTTAAAGATTATTTTCATATTTTATTTAAAGGCTTTTATTTAAGGCCAGAAATGGTCTTTCCTAGGGAAAATTTATTTTTATGTTTTCAAAATATTTGAAAATTTTTAGGGAAACTCAGTGGACATATATTTTCCATATATATGAGTTTCAACACTTGGTAATGTTAAAATATAGGACAAAATCCTCCAAAACCATTTCTGCTCATTTCAAGCATTTGAAATATTTCTATAAGAAATATTCTCAAATAAATCCAGGAAAATTCTAGCAGGTCACATATGCAAAATGTTATGATCTTGCCAAGTTTCATACCAATCCAAATTGTTTGGTTCACCAAACTGCGCCAAAACCATTCCTGTCTACATTGCCAACTGTCTCCTATTGATCTCAAACTTTGTGGACATGCTCTAATCCCCAAATAATGTCATCACACCAAGCAGTGCTTTAAGGATATTAGCTTAGCATGACTAGATCTATAGATACCTGATTCTGTTAATTTCTAGGATTTACAAAGTTTACATTGCCAACTTTCCTCAAATAATCTCAAACTTGGTGGCCAACCTCATTGTTACCATCCATTGGATCCTAGTAAAACTCATTGCAGGTAGAGCATTTTTACTTGGCCAAACCAGCATCAAACACCTTCTGGTAGTTTGGTAAAAGCCATGTTTTGACCCCTTCCACTGTTCTCCTTGACCAAAGATTTTTACCACGGTCCCTTGTATGCACCCCTACCTCCAGTAAAATTTGCATGGCTCAGCTCAATGATTGAGTGGGACATAACCCCAATTACCCCTCCTGGATAGCAAGTTTTCCCCCTGTCCCTCAAGCTTCCTTCTCTCCTAAGGATCCCCCAAAGCATCCAAGGGCATTCCCACTTTGTTTACTCCTCCCTGGACCCCCTAGACACTGGTGGCCGCGCAGAAGGTGCCAAAGCATGCCTTGGCATGCAAAGAGCACGCTCTGGAGCGCGCTACAATGCCTAGCCGCACTGTAGCCGCCCCCATCCCAAGCCACCCGACCACCTTGGGATGCGGGAGCTTGTCCCCCGAGGCCGCCTCGATGTCCGTAGCACGGCACGCGGTCGGCCCCCTCCTCTCTCCTCCCCCTTCTCTCCCCTCACGCATGTACCGAGCACCGCCGGTTCGGCCAACCACGGGCCTCACACGCGCGCACACTCCCGCGCCCCCATCTTGCTCCCTCTGGTCGTGGACGACCCCCAGGAAGATCGCAGCCACCCTCGCACCTCCTCCCGTGGCCTCCAGCAACGGTAGCGACCTCGCCGGCGCATGAGTCTACGGTGGACTCCCGCCCCGCCAACATAAAGCGTTCCCGGCCCCCTCGCTCCCCTTTGCAGGCTCTATCCCCTCCCCAATTGACCTCTCCTGCCACCAAATCCGCCCCGGAGTCGCCTGATCTCAAGATCGAGCTCGAGCTTCGCCGGCTCGGCACGCCGGAGATCTCGAGGTATAGGCTCCCTCAGACCCTCCTTTCTCTTCCCCTGAAACCCCCTCTCGCTCCTGACGCCATTCCCCTCTCCTTCGTGTAGTTTGCGGTCGGAGACGACCAGAGCAAGCACCTCTCGAACCTCATCCACTGTGGGTGCTCGTCGTCGATGAACTAGGGCACCTCTGGCCCCCCTTCCACCTCCATCAGATCAGCAGCTCGACGCTGATCCCATACCCGTGCTCGCTAGCCCTCATCGTGTTCTCCTCCGCCGCCGGTGAGCTTGTCGTCCCCTCTATCCCGAGGTGGGAGATGACAAGTGGGACCCCCCTGTCATCCCCACATCTCCCTCGCTCCCCTCCCCCTCGCTAATGCTGGGGCCAGCGCGTCAGGTTTGAACCTGGCCGCGCGCGCTCCCGTAGCTCGGCTGGGCCACCCTGGCCGGCTTGGCCGGCTCTGCCAGCCAATTTGTCCCAAAGGGCACAGTGCCCATTTTTCTTTTCTTTTCTGTTTATTTTTCCAGAAATTCCTCTGGCTAAAATAAAAATCCAAATCTTGTGATTCGAACTCCACAAATCTTGTAATATTATGTGCTATTTAATGATGCCACTTGTGCTAATTTTTTAAAACATTTTATGTATTGTTTTATTTTAAAACCCCTTTTTAAGCACTTTGAGGTTCTGTTAAAATGATGTTCACCACTTTTTAAATTTCAAAACCAGAAGAGAGTATTCTTAGTATTCTTAGTTTTCACCCTAGTATTTTACAAAAGTGGTTTGACATATTTAGGAGTGATTTATCTTCTCTGTTTTTGCCGTGCTCTTATTTTTGCCCGTTAATATTGCGACGATAGATTGCGTTGTTGACAAGGAAGTTGGACCAGAAGACTTGGAAGACCCCGGGGACTTTGTTGATCCAGACAAGCAGCCCTTGAGCATGTCTAAGAAACCCTTTTATTGCATGGCAGATAGCACTTTATTTTTGTTATGTTGATCATGATGCTATGGTGACCACCTTTATGGGTTGCCTCCGATACTTTTACCGTTGATACTTGCATGACATGACTCTATCTTCTACCTAGAGTCGTGTGGGTGGGAAATAGGTAGGTTGCTAACTAGTTGCTACGCAAATGTGATGGGAATATGCATGATGTCGAAAAGGAAATGATTTCAAAGGCTTTTCGAAAACCCCACCAGGTGTTACTAATGCTTGAGGGAGATGATGATGAGCTAGGTAATCACTTGACAAAGAAGTGGTGTACCGGAGCTAGTTGTGTGAGTGTGTGTGTTTTCGAAAACGGTGAGATTTAAGATCTGTTGACCATCCCAACCTTACATGTACAACCACAATACCCCTTATGGGACGGGGTTTTGTTGATTACTTTGATTGATGCTAGCAGAGAGCCCGCATTACTAGTGGCGGGAGTGGCGTGGTCACTCTCGATACGGGGTCATACCAGAATGGATGATCATGGGCTGTTTTCACATACACCGGGCACACCGTTGCGTGCCCTCATGTATGATACGTGTGAATATCATGAGGGATGTCACCAACGAGTGGACTCTTTGTTTAGTATCGCCATGGGAAGGGCATTGTTCGGGTACTTACCTCGGGTATGAACAATACCGTGAGTCGTGGCTTCATAGGGAAGTTTCCCGAGTCTCATGGGTAAAGTGTGCAACCTCTGCAGAGTGTAAAACTATTCGAATAGCTGTGTCCACGGTCATGGACAGTTGGAGGTCCTGCTTAAACTACGTACGATGATTCCACAAACTTGGTGTGTGTGTGCGGGGGGAGAAAGATGGAATACTCGAGTTAAGTCGGATGACTCGACATGATGATAGAACATGAGATGTTCAAACCTTGTTTATATTGATATCTGTAACCTGTTCATACTGATACTTGTGACATGTTGATGCATGCTTTTACAAGTTGATTGATCATCTCATTGCACACAAAATTAGCTTTCCGCAACTTACCTACTTAGTTCTATATCATGCATTGTTATACCTTGTTCTAAAACATGGGTTGCTTGCGAATACATTCAAAGTACTCATTGGCTTGCCACAAGTTATTTAATTGGCCAGGCATGGAAGAGCAGGAATATGGTGAATAATTCGTTGGTGACCAACATGCGAATTAGGACGCTTCCCAGTCAGAATGCCTATAGGGTTAAGGCAGATGGCATGGGTCTACGCTACCTTTCAATATTTCCGCTGCGAGTTTATGTTTGCTATTTGGCCTTCATGGCCCTATCTATCTAAGACTTGACCTTGATGATCCTTATTTGTGTAAGACAGTACGTATGGATGTAAGACTCTTGTTATTCAGCTTCTGTGTGTTCAGTGAGCATTGATCTCTGGGATCACTATACACGTGCATTCGGTGATCACGACTTATGAGTCGGGGTCCCCACAGAGCTGGTTCCAGAGCCATCTTGGCTGTAGGAAGCCTTAGTTAGCATGGACGTTAGTTTGGATAAAACCATTTTCAAAAACTGCACCTAGTTGTTAAGTGCAGCAGTTTCTATACTTCTCTTCTCTGCTAGTCTATTTCAAACCCTTACTGACTCTCCTCCCTTCAAACCTTGTAGATGGCCGTCGTACCCGAAGACCTCCTAGCATCCGGCTTTCCCTTACTCCTTGGGGATAGCCTAGAGAAGTGCCAGTTTCGCCGACCACCCGTTTTCTTCTACCATGAGCACAGGGTTAATGCCATCACGAAGGAGTACCACGTTGATGTGTTCATAAAAGCGAACGACTCCTCGACAAGTTGGTTCTTTGAGGGACAACAAATGGAGACCCTGGCTATCGCAGTCGAGATGGCAGCACGCAAGGCACTTATCCACCTTCGAGACATCATTCCGGAGATGACTGACGAGCTAGCTACTCGCTACCTACCCTTGAGAAAGGACGACATTGGCAAGAGTCAGATGTTGGTTCCATCCAAAGAGGATGGCACACCACTCAGATTTATTTCAGCCTCTCCGCCGAGAGTCTGGCCCACAACCTGATTAAGGAGTCTGTGAAGATCTGCCAGGAACTTCACAACACCCAAGAGCTACTTCGCCAAACCACTGACATCTTAACCCAAGGCCGAGTAGTGAGCTCTGGATTTCCATCACATGTTTCGGGTGTGGCGAACATGGGCATCATGCTAGAAGGAGTCCTAACAAGCAACCGAGTCTTCTTTCCTCTTGGACAGGAAGCAGAGCACTCCACCACCTGAGTCCGAGAACCCCAAGGGTAGGACAAGTCATGTATCCCTATGCGAAGTCGAGTCCGTGTAATGGTTCATATGAAACCATGTGTGCTTGTTGCTTGTTTTGTTGTTTGTGTTTTGATGCATGTCGCGCTTTTGCCTTAGGCAACATGTAAGCGACTCCATTGTCTATCTTATCTTAATATATGTGTTTGGTCTTTTGACCTCTGTTTGATCACACTTGCACTATACCCACCCCTTTAGGCGCGCTTTCTCTATTGCTTCTTTTCCCTCTCGTCTTCCCAGTTGTTTAACTTGGCTGCTCCAAACCGGATGGTGACTGCAACCCGCAAAAGTTCCTTCACCAACCCTGAAGCCGGCAACTCTAGCCATCAATAGGGAGCTGGTGGGACTGCTCGGGCTGGAGAACACCAGGAGCAGCCACACGACGACATTCCCCCACCACCACCTCCACCGGAGAACATGACCATAGCTCAGTTTCTCCAAGTTCTCCAGGAGGAATGCCAAGCCAACACTGCCGCTATCCAGCAGATGGCTCAAGTCTTTGTGAACAACCAGCAGCAAGGCAGAAAAGGCAATGGACGCTCCACTCTGTCTGAGTTCATGAGGAATTCGCCCCCAATCTTCACCGAGACTGTCGAACCTCTGGATGACGATGACTAGATCTGCACCATCGAGGACCTCCTTGCATTGGTCAACTGCAACGAGGATCGTGAGAAGGTGCTTTATGCCTCTCACTGCCTCGGAGGTACCGCCAGAGCTTTGTGGGATGGATTCAAGGTCATGCAAGGTGACCGTGTGATCACCTCGGCTGACTTCAAGGAAGGATTCCGCACCGCTCACATTCCTTCTGGGATCATGGCTATCAAGAAGAGAGAATTCCGAGCGCTGAAGCAAGGAAGTGGCTCTGTCAAGGAGTATATCTAGAAGTTCAACCTGCTATCGAGGTATGCCCCTGAAGATGTTGGCACTGAGGCCGCTAAGATGGAATGCTTCATGGAAGGACTCCGGCAAGCCCTGCAGTATCAACTCATTGTCTGTGACTGTCGGACCTTCTTCGACCTAGTGAACAAGGCTCTCATGCTCGAAGACAAGCGTCATGCCATGGAAGACACTCGCAAGCGAAATATGATCAGCATGGGTAGTTCCAGCAACCAGAAGGCTCGTCTCCGGGAGCCAAACCTAGCCAAGCCAACCTATCAGCCTTAGCAAGCTAGACCCCCTGCACCTCGTCCGAGCTACCAGCCTCGGCAGTATGCCAATCCTAGGCCAGCTTACAACAACCCCAATAACAATAATGGCGGCACGAACAACAACAACAACTATAGTCAGGGCACATGCTTTGGATGTGGTCAACCAGGACACATCTCGAAGCAGTGTCCCAACAAGAAGCCAGATGCACCGTGCCCCAATGTGCCAAACCAAGGTCAAGGCCGTGGAGCACCTCCAAGGAACCAAGCTCCCCGCAACCAGCCAAACAATGGCAAGGGTCATCTGAATCACGTCACCGGTGAGGAAGCCCAGGAAGACCTGGACATCATATTGGGTACATTCCTCGTCAACTCAACTCCAGCAACCGTACTGTTTGATTGTGGAGCCTCGCATTCTTTTGTCACTCAAAAGTTTGCACTAGAGAGTGGTATGAAGCCTACACCCCTGAGTAGTCATATGTTGGTACAAACACCAGGATCAGTTATGAGAACCAAGATAGTATGTAAGGGAGTTGGGATCGTCATAAATGGAGTAGAATTCCAAGCAAACCTTATCATCTTGAAGTCGCAAGGCTTGGATGTGATCCTAGGCATGGACTGGTTAACCAAGCACCAAGGCTTGCTAGACTATGCCAGGACGACTATTACCATGACCAATAGCTAAGGAGTTGAAGTCAAGTATGTTCCCAACCCTACCTCCGCTCAAGCCCCTCAGGCTAATTGTCTGTGGGGGAATTGAGTTAGACCGAGTGCCTGTGGCATGTGAATACCTAGATGTCTTTCCTGATGAGCTGCCCGGAATGCCTCCTGACCGCGACATTGAGTTCATCATTGAGCTAATGCCCAGAGTAGGACCCATCTATAAGAAGCCCTATAGGATGGGATCCGTAGAATTGGCTGAACTAAAGGAGCAACTGGCTGAGCAGCTCAGAAAGAGATTTATTCACCCTAGTGCCTCTCCATGGGGATCACCTGTTCTATTTGTGTCAAAAAGGGACGGAACTATCCAACTCTGTGTTGATTACCATTCTCTTAATGAGGTCACAATAAAGAACAAGTACCCACTTCCCAAGATTGAAGACCTGTTCGATCAGCTAAATGGTCCCAAGGTGTTTTCCAAGATCGATCTCAGGTCCGGGTACTATAAGCAGAAGATCAGACCCCAAGACATTCCAAAGACGGCATTTTGTGACCCGGTATGGCCTGTATGAATACACGGTCATGTCATTTGGGTTGACCAATGCCCCAGCTTATTTCATGTACCTCATGAACAAAGTTTTTGATATGGGGCAAAACCGAAGGTGGCCCGATCTTCACGAATTGGAGGTGGATTTGAGGAAGAACACAATGAACACGAAGAACACGAGGGGACAAGGTGGAGAGAATCAAAGGGAAAACACTCTATTGGACAAGATCCACACCAAGTACTCCTCAAATCACAAGCAATACAAGTGGTGCATCAAGATCCAAGAACAACAACGGAAATAAAGATACATGGGTAGTTCATGCAAATCTCTAGGAGCAAAGCTCATGTATGAATGAGCTATCACTTTGCTAACCCCAGAAATGAGGAGGGGGTGAAGTATATATAGTGGTGGCCACGAAGGGGTAAGTGAGGGGCGAAGTGGGTACATGGGCCTCAGGCCCGAGAGGCTGGACGCAGGCAGGCCGGAGGTTCTGGGCAGGGTCCGGGCTGGTTCCGGGCTACCCAGAGAGTTGGCACGCCTGGGGTGCGTTGAGGCCGGAAGTTCCGGACAGGCCGGACGGTCCGAGGTCCGGAGGTTCCGGGCGAGGTCCGGATAGGGTCCGGGCTATCTAGAGAGTTGGCACATCTGGGAGCTGCTCTGGTCGCCGGAGGCCGAAAGGTCCGGGCAGGCCGGAAGGTCCGGGGTCCGGAGGTTCCGGGCAGGCCGGAAGGTCCGGGCCTTCCAGAAGCTATCCTTGCTTCTTCTTCCTTCTCTTCCAAGCTTCCCTCACGGATGGTGTAGTCGTACGTAAGTGGTGACACTCCTCCTCGTCATCCATGAAGCTCCGACAATACCTATGCATGCACACGAGAGGAGTGTCAAGTAGTATACCATCCTCGAAGGGGTCAAGTGAGCATGTGTAACGGAGAAGATTCAGCTTTATGTTTGTGGAGTAGACGTCACACGTGTCACTGTCGGCGTTCTGGATACCAGGGTACCCAGACTTGCCTGCCTGTGGCCCAGGGCGTGGCCCACCTGGTGGTCCGTATGGCCCTGCGCGGCCTCACTCAAGAGAAGACCCCCGCGAGGGTCCCATCCTCGTGAGGAGGACAGCGCCAAGGCGGAAAGGGGAGGCCTCCCCAGGCCACCTCCCGAGCGGCGGAGATCTCTATGCAACGGTAGGCCTCAGGAGGTCAAGGGTGACGACAGCCAGGCCAGGCGGGCGCTAGCGCGCCAGAGGGAACAATTTCCTCTTTGGTGCAAAGGACACAAGGACGAACGCAGGTTCCCCAGGAGCCCCGCCAAAGGTTTCCATTCTGGCGCAACAAGACCGGGTCAGCGGGCGCGGCAGGACGGATGTCACCAACGAGCCCACCACCGCGTCACCACCACCTACTTTGCAGGCGAATACTGCCTTTCGTCAGGATAAGATATACCTCCTGTCCCCTTTCAAATTTGGCCGTTGTGGGATCCCTTCCCGCCATTGCGATAAGGGAAGAGGACCCGGGCTGCTATAAATAGAGGCAAGGCTGCTCAGAGGAAAGGGAGAACCAACGCACTTGCGACGCAACTCACCACTGTACTAGTTCATCCACAAACCTCCTCGTGAGGCAATCCACCAAAAGCAGGAGTAGGGTTATACGCTTCGCAGCGGCCCGAACCTGGGTAAACTCTCATGTGCCATCTTCTTCCCCGCGTTCAACTCCTCGGGGGTCAGGAGCGCAGAACGGAGCCTCATGTCATCGCCACCACCTTGATAGTCCCACATGGGCCTCGAGTGAGACTGGAGGGGCGCCAGGCGTTGCACCAGGAACTCCTTCACTGTCATTCCCCCCAGTCAACTTCCTGGCGCTGATGTCTCGGAGGACCCACTCCAAGACGGGCTTTGGCCCGGGGGTCAGAGAGCTTCGCGGAGCTCCATGCCGAGATCTTCTCTGGCAGCCCCTTTGGGAGCTCCAGGCGAGGGTTGCTGCTCTTGAGATCCAAGAAGACCCAGCGGTTCCTGAAGTTCTCCACCTTCTTCTCGGCCTTGAAGAGCACGTTGCCGCTCTGGACCGCGACGAAGGAGACGCATGCCGACCGTTGAGCGCTGTCATGAAGTCGCAAGCTGAAGAAATGGCGGAACAGGGCCACCGAAGGCTTCACACCCACGAAGGCTTCGCAGTAAAAGGCAATAACGAACAGAAGCAGGATGGAGTTGGGTTGAAGATGGAGAGCCTGGATCCTGTAGTGCTCGAGGACGGCGGTGAAGAACGCAGAGAAGGGCGGGACGAGCCCGGAGAAGACGCTGTGGAGGAAGAAGGGGTAGGCCGATTTGGCCAGGCAATTCCTCTCCGCGGAGCCGCACCATATCAAGGTCCGCCCCCGCTCATTGGTGTCGTCTGCCGTCGACGGAAGCACCAGGCGCGAGGTTCCCGTCCTTGGCTATGGTAGACTCCGAGAGCGCCGGTGAGATGGGAGCAGAAGCCGAGCTCGGGGCTTCGGGTTTCGACTTGCTGGCGGGAGCCATCGAGAAGCCTTTGGGGCGGAGGAATCAAGAAGGAGGATGGAGCGGTGCTGAGATCTGGAGAGGTTCTCACAAAGGATGGAGATCTGGAAAGAAGAGCAAGGGCGAGGAAGAGGAAAGCAATAATGGGTCAGCGCTGGACGTCAGGCTTTTGTCGGTTTGGGCAGTTGCCGAGGAGACACGGGGGCGGGGACGCCCTCACCCAACCAAGCACCGCTCGCCAAACCTGGCCCGCATGCAATAAGGGCCCGCGGCGCTCCGGGCCATCTTCTTCGGCTCCTCCTCGAAGCCGGCTCGAGCGCGCCTTGGGCCCGGGGGCTACTGTCGGCATTCTGGATACCAGGGTACCCAGACATTCCTGCCTGCGGCCCAGGGCGTGGCCCACCTGGCGGTCCGTACGGCCCTATGCGGCCTCACTCAAGACACGACCCCCGCGAGGGTCCCATCCTCGTGAGGAGGACAGTACCTAGGCGGAAAGGGGAGGCCTCCCCAGGCCACCTCCCGAGCGGCGGAGATCTCTATGCAACGCTAGGCCTCAAGAGGTCAAGGGTGACGACAGCCAGGCCAGGCGGGCGCCAGCGCGCCAGAGGGAACAGTTTCCTCTTTGGTGCAAAGGAGACAAGGACGAACGCAGGTTCCCAAGGAGCCCCGCCAAAGGTTTCCATTCCGGTGCAACAAGACCGGGTTTGCGAGCGCGGCAGGACGGATGTCACCAACGAGCCCAGCACCGCGTCACCACCACCTACTTTGCAGGCGAAGACCGCCTTTCATCAGGATAAGATGTACCTCCTGTCCCCTTTCAAATTTGGCCGTTGTGGGATCCCTTCCCGCCATTGAAATAAGGGAAGAGGACCCGGGCCGCTATAAATAGAGGCAAGGCTGCTCAGAGGAAAGGGAGAACCAACGCACTTGCGACGCAACTCACCACTGTACTAGTTCATCCACAAACCACCTCGTGAGGCAATCCACCAAAAGCAGGAGTAGGGTTTTACGCTTCGCAGCGGCCCGAACCTGGGTAAACTCTCATGTGCCATCTTCTTCCCCGCCTTCGTGCGGGGTTATCGTGTCGTGAGGTTGGAGGGGGCGAAGCAGTTGGGAATCTTCGTACACGCCCCGGGGTTCGAACTCCTTAGGGTTTTGCGGAGCCCGAAATCAGACAGTCACTTGCCAAACGGACTCTTGTCATGGTGATTTCCGTAGGATGCTCCGCATCATTCCCTCCCCCATGGGAAAGATCCGTCCCCGGATCAAGATCCAAATCACCTTGAGAAGGAGATGGCGATGCCGTGTATAGGTGGACGATCACGAAGCGCTCATCATTATCAAACTAGAAATGGGCACTCTCCAATGTCCCACCGTCAAGTAATTCCTTCAAAAGGAGCAAACATGACAAACACTTGGAAAAACAAATGTGGTTAGCGTTAGTGCAAAACCAAGCATTCAAGTTGTGAATCACCACACAAGTGTTGTAATCATGCATAACATATGGTGTGACAAGGGATAGTGTCATGGTATGTAAGCAATCAAGCCAAGTCCTATGGTATGCATACGAATCATTCACAACACCAAGTAATATGAAGTGTCTAAACACATGGTGCAATCCAAAGTGCAAGGCAATCCAAGCATAATGTCTACATGGTGTTGTGAAGATAGTGTGGCACTCAACACAATATAAAGAGCAATTGGGCATCATGTGTGAGGCAAGCAAGTCAAGCATGTAGCAAGCAATGTGGCATGGCAAATGTGAATAATGGACATTGTTGCAACCAAGCATATGATAAGAGCAAACAATCCACAAGGTGGATGCAACACACAAGTCATATATGTCATGAGGCATGGAGATGTGGCAAACGTGAGGAGAAGCAATAACTCGAACATGTGTGCAAGTAAGTGGTCCAAGATGACCCATATATGTCATGGTACAAGCAACACAAGTAGGATGAGCCACAATATCCATGCTCAAGAAGGATGTCACCTCAAAAGCGTGACCTTGTGCGTCCGTCAGAATGCCGATGCACAAGCAAGTGCAATGTAGAAACGCATCGGTGTAGCATGGCTCGTTCTCAAGAGCTCGAATGGTCAACTCACGTGAAGTGGAAGTTGACATGTAGTCGAAGTATCCTACACATACACACAACAAAGGAAACAATGTATGTGCATGGTAGACAAACACATCATCCATCATGATGGTTCTCTTCTCTTGCACATAACCGTTAGGATCACAAGTACATGAATAAAAGGATGCAACAATGGCAATATTCATGGCACTAGGCATATGGTGCAATGAAGGAAGGAAAGCATGCTTCACATGAAATATGTCAAAAGCTCCACTAATATGAGAGAAAGCTATGGGGGCAATCTCATTAGCACGATCAAAAACATTATTGCACTCAATACATGGCAAAGCATCCAGCATGAGAGAGGCAACATATGGAGACATATGACAATAAGAAATATCACTCATGTGCAAAGCATGGCAATGGTTGTCATCAACCACATAAAAGGAGCAAGTAGGGATCATCGGTGATGTAACACAAGCAAGCATAGTGATCATGTCGTGCAAACTAGTAGTGCGAAGATGCAACATACTAGGGAAAATCATGGCAATCATGTCATATGAACAAATAGTGGACATAACTAATGCACATGACATATTGCGAGCACGAACACAAAGCAAGATCAATGTGTCATAATAGGCATGGAGCACAAAGCAAACATGGCAATGGCAAGTAATATCTCCACAAAGCTTGCAAATACGCATACAAGTCATATAATCAAGTGTCATGTGAGATGCAAAGCATGGGTCACAAATGCATGGCAAGGGCATAGAAATGATCATATCATGCAAAGTGAACATGGTAATATGGGCATAATACATCTAATGAGCAAGAAGACATAGCCATGTGAGAGTCATGTAGAAGAAATGCGCGAAGTATTTGCGCAAAGAGGGTGGGTGGAGGGTAAGCACTCCATGGTGGCGCATGTGTTCATTGCTCTCTAGAGCTCGTTTCGTCAACTCGTGCACTTGCGAGGTTGATGAAGAATCATGTGTACCTACACAAGAAGGAGACACACGAAACAAAGTGTGTGCATGGTAAATTTACACATCATCCATCATGATGTGTATGTGCACGTGTGAGTTAGCACAAAAAAACAATGCTCAAAGAAATTTGAGGCATGGTATATGAATACATCATCCATCATGCAATGATATTTATTATGCTCAACATGATTAGGACGCAAATTGTAGCAAGTATGTGGCACAAGCATATCATGCATATCAATGGTAAGCATATTGTGCTCACAATTATGGGAATCATGCAATTTATGGGATGGGTCAAAATCTCTTAATAGGTATGAGGAAACTATGGGGGTCTCCTCATGTGCAATAGTGGAAGCATAATATGGAGCATAAGGACAACATTGAAAACAATGCACATCCAAAGCTAGGTGGTCATGGCATGGAAATGGTGAACAATTGCGCAAATGATGCCAAGGAAGCATGGCAATATCATCACAAGAAAAACAAATGCCAATAACCATGGGTTTGTCATCTACGCCATGTGTGCAAATTGGGTTTATTTTAATGGCATATGCATAGTTACTACGATGAGATTGCGAAGATGCAATATGAGTGATCTCATGCATAGCATATGACAAGTCAAGCGGTTTGTCAAACATGATATGATCTATAGAATTCTGACAATGTATCCTATGCAACATGGCATCATAACTAATAAACTCCACATAAGAATCGTCAAACTCATCATAAATGGGTAATTCATCACATGGGGAAGTCACACAATCATGAAGCATGTCAATAGGGTGATCATCATCATGCAAGCAATCAATCTCAAGATAGTCCACTAGTGGGACAATAGCATCACCTTCACCTATGTTACCTTGTTCATTCCACTCATGTGGTGTAGGTGATGTGGTAAAGACCAAAGCGTGGTCATCATCATGATGGAACCATGTGGGGGGCGCATCATATTCCACCATGGCCATCGTCATTCCCATTGGAGGGATGGAATCATCGAGGGTAGACACGTCGTCATGTAGTAGACCTAGCACCAAAGGAGAAGACACAATAGAGGTAGAGGTTAAGTTGTTAGAAATTGAAACAGCCTCACATGCCCTATCAACTACCTCACTCTCTTTATGTGGTGGTGGCTCACTCACTCCCTCTAAGTAGTTGCACTCGTACTCACATATGGTGGAGTCACTCATCTCACTCAAGTGGTGGGGGTTGTTGCTCTCCTCACATGGGAATTGGGGCAACTCATCATATATGGGGCTAGTGGTGAAGTCACTCTCACTCTCAATATGGTGGCTAAAGTCTCTCAACTCAACTCCAAACATCGCCGTGGTCGAAGGGAAAATCCCATGCTCAACCATCTCGTCACCGTCGCCGTGGATGAAGGCCGAAAATGGCTAACATCACTCTAGCCTCCAAAGATGGAAGCATCATCCTTGATCGCCACCTTGTCGCTCGCCTCCAAAGCATGTTCATTGAGTGGCTCCGTAGTCATGGTCGTCGCCGCGCCATCTTCAAAAAGAGTCATGGTAGACTCGGCATCGTCAATGCCACAAAGAGGGATGTCGGAGAAGTCGGACGTTGGAGCATCGTCTTGGAGCTCGTCGGGCTTGGACATCTTGGTGGTACCTTCCTCCTGCTCGTCGTCATGGAGCTTGGTCATCGCGAAGTGTGCTCGGGGTCAAGTAGCCTTGGCCTTGAGTTCATGTTCCGCCATGAGAGCACCAATGTAGAGGTCTTCGAGAGACTTGTAGTTGTTGTGGAAGATAGTCTTGGCGATGTCGTTGTTCAATCCCATCATGAAGTGGAACTTCATCCAGATGGGGTCGTCCACACCTGCTCATCGCAAGGCTTTCTTCATCTTCATGAAGTACTCATCGAGGGACATGGATCCTTGTATGGTGTTCTCCAAGTGGTGGTGAAGATGTTTCGTGTATGTAGAAGGCACAAACTCACGCCGCAACGCTTTCTTCAACTTGGACCAACTCATGTCGAAGCTCGTCGAAGATGTGTGAAGCCACCATGTCGATGCGTCGCCGTGGAAGGTTCTTGTGGCACACTTCACTTGATCTTCGGAAGGGACTTGAAGTAGCTTGAGGTAGTAGTCCATCTTGCACTCCAAATCGAGATACTCCTCGGGGTCTTGACTCCCAAAGAAAGGAATCTCGTGGTCGATGTCGAGGTCGTAGTATCTCGTGGAAGTCGCGGACTTGAGCTTGGGGAGCTTCTCTTGAGGTGCTTGTCGGCGAAGATGCCTTGAATTCGCTTGGCGAAGATGCCAAGGTAGGTGGTGAAGTAATCGAGCGGTGGTTGGTGTCGAGCTTGTGACCTTCACACTTGTTCTTTGTTGGACGCCTTGATGTTGGTGTCGTTATTTCTTCATGTTGTTGATGGTGTCGATGCCGGTTTGATCTTGACAGAGATGGTAGCTCGTAAACATGTGCACTTGAGCGTCTTCTCGGAGATGTTGAAGATCTCGTGCGGTTCTTGATGAGGGCCTTTAGCTCCTCCAAATGAGCATCCATCTTGGCATCGATGGTTTTCTACATGGCATCGAACTCGTCATTGTTGTTGTAGACCGAAGGAGATGTGTTGTCCCTATCCATGGAAGCACTCGAGGAGGCGTGAGAATGAGATGGAATGAACATACCAAAGTTACCTCTTTCCGTAGTTGTGGATGGATCTTAAAAGACCACAATGTATGCAAGGAAAAGAGTGCACTTGGTGAAAAACCTTGTCCAATTCTCACAACCTACACAAATGGCTTATAGTGGAGCTCGGTGGGGTTAGTGGCACAAAATATCAAGCACAATGAAGTCCAAGATATTGCAAATGTTGAAATCAATCCAATGGACTCAAAATGCAAAGCAAGTGATCACAATATAGAGGAGGGCAATAAAGAAACACGCGCGGTGGGATAATGGGGTTTGTGCAACTATAGGGATGAGCAATACAAAATTGCCTAACGAAGACTAAGCTCTTGTTGCACAAACACTAGGAGAGATGCTAGCTTGATTGCACGTTTGGGCACGATTCACCACTTGGCACCAATCCTATTGATGCAAGCAAAACTTTTCCTATTCCATGTATCCTTATGCACAAGTATCTCTTTTAATGCTCAACTCTATGCTTATAAGCTTTGATCTTTCTTTCTTGCTTAGAAGCTTTTTTTTATCTTCCTTTCCACTATTCTTATTGAGCCTCAACCAAATATATGAGACAAGTATCACAAGATATGCACGGGAGCAAGCAATTGCACTATATGATATTTCCAATGATGGAACAATATGATATCGTATCACTATGGTGCACAAGTTTTCGGAAAGCCCGGCAATACTCGGATAGCTAGTCTCAATAGGTATGAAGGTAATCGCAAAGATGGTGTGGCTATCAAGATGTAATGGCAAGGAAGGAAAAATGTATGATGGAATGTATACCTTCGTCACACTTAACCTTTCACGAAGTCGGGGGTAACCGGCCTTGCTTCCGGTTGAAGTTGGTCTGAAAGGATGGATGGTCGTCGTTGATGTCGATCGTCGATGGTCGATGTAGATGATGGACCGATACAAGTCACCGGTGGTTGATGAAGAAGTAACCATTCCTAAGTAGCTGAAACACCTTAGGGGAGTCAAATCAAAACTCAAGCAACCACAAATGCAAGGGTAACCAAAATGGGTTAGGTTGCGGCAGTCTATGGTGGCATTGCGGATGATATGGTGGAGGGCCTAGGCAAACTTGCCAAAAATTTGAAAAAATATGATGGTGGAACTAATTTTGTGGGATGGTGGATGTCAATAGCTACAAAACGAGATAAAGAACACCCAAATCGGAGTTCGGATGAATTAGTTATCACCAAAACCGTGAATGGGGCTGATGGTGAAAGGTCAGGTAAACTCTCTGGTTAGGCCGGAAGTTCCGGGCCTGTGGCCGGAAGTTCCGGGCTTCGGAAGTTCCGGGGGTGTACCGGAAGTTCCGGGGGTCACGGGAAAGTGCGGGGAAACTCTCTGGTTAGGCCGGAAGTTCCGGGCTCGGGCCGGAAGTTCCGGGGGTCGCGAAATCACTTCCGGAATGAACCCTAAATTCCGGATCTGAGAACGGGGGCCGAAAAACTCGATTTCCAGGACGAATTTGAAGGGGGAAAAGGTGAAATTGGGGCTAGGGAATGCCAAGGGAGGTAGATCCACTTGCCAAACACTAGATCCATGGATCAAAATCAACTAAAACTCACAAGAACAACAAAATGCAAGAAAAATTTTTGGGGCTCTTTTTTGTGGATATTTTCCAAATTGGGAAGAAAAACACGAACTAATGCAAGAAAAGTGGGGGGTAGGGCCCCAAATTCGTGGCAACGTGGCTCTTGATACCAATATGATACGGGGCAAACCCGAAGGTGGCCCGATCTTCACGAATTGGAGGTGGATTTGAGGAAGAACACATTGAACATGAAGAACACGAGGGGAAAACGTGGAGAGAATCAAAAGGAAAACACTCTATTTGACAAGATCCACACCAAGTACTCCTCAAATCACAAGCAATACAAGCGGTGCATCAAGATCCAAGAACAACAATGGAAATAAAGATACATGGGTAGTTCATCCAAATCTCTAGGAGAGATGGGCCTTGAATCCGTTGACGGATCTTCCCTTGAGAGGGGTCTTGACGTCTGTCGGCTTCCTGGGAATGGGGGTACCCAGTCTTGCCTGCCTGCGGCCCAGGGCGTGGCCCACCTCGATGACCAAGTACGGCCCGGCGCGGCCTCGCCCAGCACAAGGCCCTCGCAGGACCCCGAGCTCGCGAGGGAAACAGCGTCAAGACCCGAGCGGAGATAGGCCTCCCCAGGCCTCCTCCCGAGCGGCGGAGATTTCTACGCAACGCACGATCTCAGGAGGCCAAGGGTGATGCCAGCCAGGCCAGGCGGGCGCCAGCGCGACAGAGGGGACAGTTTCCCCTTTGGTGCAAAGGAGGCAGGGGCGCACGCAGGTTCCCAAAGCGCCCCCCAAAGGTTTCCATTCCGGTGCAACAAGACCAAGACACCGAGCCCCGCAGGACGGACGTCATCGCCGAGCCCACCTTTGCATCACCACCGACTACTTTGCAGGCGAAGACCACCTTTCGTCAGGATAAGATGTACCTCCTGTCCCCTTTCGAATTTGGCCGTTGTGTGATCCCTTCCCGCCATTGCGATAAGCGAAGAGGACCCGGGCCGCTATAAATAGAGGCTAGGCTGCTCTGAAGAAGGGGGCAACACACAACCCGCAAACACACCCGCGAGGCAACTCACCACTGTACTTGTTCGTCCACAAACCTCCTCGTGAGGCAATCCACCAAAAGCAGGAGTAGGGTTTTACGCTTCGCAGCGGCCCAAACCTTGGTAAACTCTCGTGTGTTATCTTCTTCCTTGCCATCGAGCAAGGTTATCGCGTGGTGAGCTTGGAGGGGGTGAAGCTGCTAGAGATCTTCGCACACGCCCCTGGGTTCGAACTTCTTAGGGTTTTGCGGAGCCCGAAATCTGACATTTGGCGCGCCAGGTAGGGGCGTGTCGGAGTCTTCAGCAAGCTTCGCTTCTGCTTCGTCTCGCCGCGTCGATGGCCGACGCACGGCAGGCTCCTTTTGGCTTCGGCGTATCCGTCCTCAACAACCTCGCCACTGCCGTCCAAGACCCGCGCCCCAGCAGCGCGATGCTGGGCGGTCGCTACCAGGCCACCAGTGTCGTTTCCACCACCACTGCCGCTCGTGCCGACCAGGCGCGTGGCGGACGGGCGGCGCCCACGGGGCTGACGTCGCGCTATACCCACGTGGGAGATCTCAACACGCATGATGCACTGCTGATGGCGGGTGAGATGCTTCGCCACCGCCCGACGCATGGGGGCTTCGACGCTTGGGCCGACCACATCGCCGAGTCGGTCGCCGTCGCGAGGAGGGCCTGGCTTCCCCACCCCTCCTCGCGACCACCGGCACTGGGCGCCGGGGGCTCGTCTGCCGTGCCCGCCGCCTCATCTGTGGGCGGCGTGGCCACCTCACTCCCGGGCGAGCCCGAGCAGGGCCCGCCTCACGCCGTACTTCTTCTCCTCGGGATCCCGGTGACCGGCTTTGGAGCGCCGCCCGGCCCCGTCGGCGGTGCCTTTGAAGAAGGTCCTGGGGCGCTCTGCGCGCACCCATGCCTACATGGATCATCAACAGCTCGGATCATCCCGGCGGGAGCGCGCCAACCGACGCAGAGAGCAGGCGGCTCAGGCTTCCGGATAGGCAGGTAATCATAACGGAGGCGTGGTGGATAACCAAGGAGGCAAGTCACGCCAAGACGCACGCGTCCCACCCCACGGTGGCGGCAGAGGTAAGCAACTTCGGGCAGAAGCTCGCCGCAGGAGGGTCTGTGGGCCGCGCGCCCCAGAAGGCGTCATCTCACCACCCGGGGAGGTTGCCCTCGGTGCGTGCGGGGATGACTTAGGAGGGGCCAAGGCCTCTACATGGAAGCCTATGTTCCAAGCTACGTCATACCTGCGGACGGCGCGGAGGATCAAGCGCCCCCCGCGGGTGCCAGCACCCCCCTGGAGTAGTGAGATCTCCCGGACGCTCCCCCAAACTGGGCCTGGGGGATTCCGCAAGGGGAGTACCAGGCCTGGTTGGCGCAACCAAAGGGGGGGCGTCCCGGGATGCGCGGGGGAGCGACACAGACGCCGCCCGCGCGAGCAAGCAGCACACAGCCAAGCCCAGGGCCTCAGGAGCGACCGCATGGGGGATAGGCAGGATACAAGTGGCGCGGGCCACCCGCGGCAACGGGGGCGCCAGCGCGGCCGTCGGGAGGCAGGGCCTCGCGAGGTCCTCAAGCCGCGGTCTGGCCGGCGCCCCGACGCCTCACGAGGCGGCATCACCGACACAACACCTCTATGGCTGCGCTGGGTGCATTGTGCTCATGTTTTGGCCGCGGGAGCGCAATCCCGTGGCTACGCGGGGAACAATGCACTCAGGTTTGGGCAGTAGGGGCGCGCAACCTCGCAGAAATGTGCGGGATGGCTCTTAACCGAGTTGGGAGCACCTGGGCCATGCGTCAGGGGGCTTGCCCAGCTATCTTCGGCCGTGACACTCTCACGTAATAATGAGTGGGATGTATACGCCCGGAGCCCCCCGAGGATGCGGAGGGGTTCCCTCCCACGCCCAAGTGGAAGCCCCATGCTCCGCACTGGTGGACAACACTACCGTCCAATGGCTATGCCCACGCAATGTGGAAGCCCTACGCTCCGCGCTGGGGAGAAGACGAAGACGAAGACTAGCCTAGGTGCCGGACGCGGTTGTTGCTTGCTTCTTTTTGTGTTCGGATTGCCACTCTTTGAAATAAAATTTGAAGATTTCATAACTCTATTTGAAAAGGGGCGGGAATTTTTCTCTCTTCGCAATTCCTTTTTCTGGCCTTGGAGTCTCTTTTTCTTTGGATTGGCACCTTGCCGAGGCCCACGCGCTTTGGCCTCCCCTCGTGGCCCCTCAGAATAGGCCGGCAAGGACCTGTGCCTCAAAGGCGCATGTCTTTTAATGGTCGGCCCCCGCTCGGGGGCTCCGGCCGCTGTCCAGCATGGCATCACGGAACCTCGGGAGGCTTAGACGCCTCCCAGAGCAGCAACCGGCAGAAAGGTATGGGGGTCGCTTGAGCGTCAAGGGGGACTCCTGAGCAACGCGCCTCAGGAGCCACACTGGTCACGTAGCCCCTCGCCCCTTGGTATCATCCTGGTGATCCGGATGCCCCAACGGTGGTTGAGGTATGCGCGGGATTGGGCTCCGCCAACGCAGAGCGCCGCTTGAGCGTCAAGGGGGTGTTCCCAAGCAACGCGCCTCGGGGGCCTCACCGATCACGTAGCTCCGTGCCCCTTGGTCTCGTGCTGGTGATCCGAACGCCCCAATGGCGGCTGAGGCCTCGCCCCTTTTGTCTCGTC
Source organism: Elymus sibiricus (assembly GCA_039707655.1). NCBI lineage: Eukaryota > Viridiplantae > Streptophyta > Magnoliopsida > Poales > Poaceae > Elymus > Elymus sibiricus. The sequence goes on from CM077665.1 coordinate 262,581,171, forward strand.
TAGGTGATCCGGATGCCCCAACGGCAGTCGAGGTCTGCTCGGGGTCAGGGCCCGTCGATGCAGAGTGCCGTAAGGGCTCCCGAACCATCCCGCACGCAAGGACGAAGCCCTCCCTGGTGGGATCCTCAACCTATCTGGATGCCCCAGCTACACCCTATGACGCTCAAGCTCGCCACGACCCGATGAGCTAAGTACACCCCCCGAGTAAAGCAAAAACCTTTCGATCAGATGGTAGCCCAAATGTCTGGCAAGAGGTGTGAGCGCTAACGTGAAAATGCAAGTGCTATGGTCTGCCACGGATTCCTATCAGGATTCTCGTGGTCCCAGGAACAAGGAAGGGCAGCGCAAGGGAAGGAATACGGCCACTCCGGGCGACGTCGCCAAGATCCTGGCCTTTGGGGCAGCGCGTTCCCCCTCAGGAGGGCCCGCCCCGCGAGGGCCCAGCAGGCCGCCATCGCCGGTCACAACGCGATACCCTCGCGGACCTCTCGAAGGGCGCCGGGCAGCACCGGCGATAACGCGAGGCCCCGCGGAAATGGCGAAGTTGCGATGCGCAAAACAAATAATCAGCGGCTTAAAAGAAGAGGGAGGAAGACGAAGGTAAAAACACAAAAGTTAACGCCCTCAGGGGCCGAGTGTTGCTTGACATGATAGGAACACGGGAGGAGAAAACAGGGGAAGCCTAGGCAGAGGAGCCGCTGTCGGCATCCGGACCGTCGCCCGCCGCGGCGCCGGAGTCCTCGCCCTCGTCGGAGAGAGGCTCTTGGATGGACCGCTCCACCAAGGACTCCACGTACGGGCGCACCTCGTCCCTGAGGGGCCTCTGGAGCACCTCGGGCACTGGCTCCATGACGCGGGGAAGACCGAGCTCCGGGACGTGGCCGCGAAGGTTGGAGGCAACGCGCGTCAGCGCAAGGTCCAGGAGGTCACGCGCGCTGGACGCGCTGTCCTCGTCCACCCGGGAGACGGCGGTCTCTAGCGCCTCCACCACCTTGCCGAAGAAGTTGAGGTAGCCCCCATCGCCATGCGCGTACGGCAGCGCGGGGGCTTCCCCGACGAACCGGCTCACCGCGCCGACCGCCAGGCGGGCAATATCCAGATACTGCTTGGCGCGCTGCGCCTCCAGCATCTTCGCGTGGGCCGCCTCGTCCTGGGCGGCCTGCACGGCGTCGGCGGCCCCCTTGACCTGGGTCTGGAGGGACACCAGTTCTGCCTGGGCCTCCGCCTCGCCCCTGAGCATGGCCTGGAGGGCGGCCTCGGCGTCCGCCAGCTGGACCCACAGCGCGTCCGTCAACTCCAGAAGCTCATCGAGCCTGCGCCTCTTGGGCGCGGGCGCCCTGCGAGGAAGGAACGATCAGGACCGGCGCAATGGACGCGATTACAAGAGAAGAGGGCGGGAGATAGAACACTCATTCATCGATGATGGCCCAGCGCCGACGGACTTGAGCCGACGGTGGAGCCGGAGACCCCGTGCGCTTCCCCGCGCCCGCTGCACTCCCACCGGATGCCATGGAGGAACAAAGGGAGAGAAGAAGACAAGGAAGATGACTTGGAAGGAAGAGAGGCAAGAGGGCATGTCGACATTGCAAGACCCCCCGGGAGGGGCAGATTTATAGCCGCAACCGCTGCCCATGAGGTGACATGGGGAGTGGAGACGCCGCGCGCCCCTTGGGCGGCGTGAGCCAGACTCAATCGGCGTGCTACCCTGCTTCAAGTCGTTTCATCTGCTCCCGTCGGGTCACATCCGCGCGGCCCGAGGGGGGAGAGACCACGAAGAGACAGCCGCTTTCAAGGAAGGCAATGATGGCCGGGGAGGCACGCAGGCATCGCGTCAGCTGGGCTCAGGGCGGTTCCCGACGTCTTCGGGGAGCTGAGACAGCCACGTCTCATCGTGTGCCACGCGTCAAGATGGGCCCGTAGGCATTGGGGCCCACGGCGCTTCGGGCCATCCTACGTGGCTTCACCTAGAAGCTAAGCCGAGCGCGCCTCGGGCCCGGGGGCTGCTGTCTGCGTCCTGGGAACGGGGGTACCCAGTCTTGCCTGCCTGCGGCCCAGGGCGTGGCCCACCTCGATGACCAAGTACGGCCCGGCGCGGCCTCACCCAGCACAAGGCCCTTGCGGGACCCCGAGCTTGCGAGGGAAACAGCGTCAAGACCCACGGGGAGATAGGCCTCCCTAGGCCTCCTCCCGAGCGGCGGAGCTTTCTACGCAACGCACTATCTCAGGAGGCCAAGGGTGACGCCAGCCAGGCCAGGCAAGCGCCAGCGCGCGAGAGGGGACAGTTTCCCCTTTGGGGCAAAGGAGGCGGGGGCACACGTAGGTTCCCAAAGTGCCCCCCAAAGGTTTCCTTTCCGGTGCAATAAGACCAAGACCCCGAGCCCCGCAGGACGGACGTCATCGCCGAGCCCACCTCTGCATCACCACCGACTACTTTGCAGGCGAAGGCCACCTTTCGTCAGGATAAGATGTACCTCCTGTCCCCTTTAGAATTTGGTCGTTGTGGGATCCCTTCCCGCCATTGTGATAAGGGAAGAGGACCCGGGCCGCTATAAATAGAGGCTAGGCTACTCCGAAGAAGGGGGGAACACACCACCCACAAACACACCCGCGAGGCAACTCACCACTGTACTAGTTCGTCCACAAACCTCCTCGTGAGTCAATCCACCAAAAGCAGTAGGGTTTTACGCTTCGCAGCGTCCCGAACCATGGTAAACTCTCATGTGTTATCTTCTTCCTTGCCATCGAGTAAGGTTATTGCATGGTGAGCTTGGAGGTGGTGAAGCTGCTAGAGATCTTCGCACACGCCCCTGGGTTCAAACTTCTTAGGGTTTTGCGGAGCCCGAAATCCGACAACATCCTCTAGGGATCTTCTCCGGTGGAGGCCTCGGTCTCCATGAGAGAAGTAGAGGAAGGAGCAAAGCTCATGTATGAATGAGCTATCACTTTGCTAACCCTAGAAATGACGAGGGGTGAAGTATATATAGTGGTGGCCACAATGGGGTAAGTGAGGGGCGAAGTGGGTACATGGGCCTCGGGCCCGAGAGGCTGCACGCAGGCAGGCCGGAAGGTCCAGGCTGGGCCGGAAGGTCCGGGGGCCGGAGGTTCTGGGCAGGGTCCGGGCTACCCAGAGAGTTGGCCCGCCTGGGGTGCGCTGAGGCCGGAAGTTCCGGGCAGGCCGGAGGGTTTGGGGTCCAGAGGTTCCGGGCGAGGTCCGGACAGGGTTCGGGCTATCCAGAGAGTTGGCACATGTGGGAGCTGCTCTGGTCGCCGGAGGCCAGAAGGTACGGGCAGGCCGGAAGGTCTGGGGTCCAGAGGTTCTGGGCAAGCCGGAAGGTCCGGTCCTTCCAGAAGCTGTCCTTGCTTCTTCTTCCTTCTCTTCCAAGCTTCCCTCGCGGATGGTGTAGTCGTATGTAAGTTTGCCTAGGTCAAGCAAGAGACATGATTCCATTTGGGTCATCGTCGACCACCTGACCAAGGTAGCCCACTTCATTCCCGTCAGAACCACCTATGATGGAAACAAGCTAGCCAGCCTTTACATCGAGCGCATTGTGAGCCTCCACGGAGTTCCAAAAAAGATTGTCAGACCGAGCTATTCAATTTACCTCGAGGTTTTGGAAGAAGTTTCAAGAGGCTATGGGAACCAAGCTATCCTTCAGCATCGCATTTCACCACCAGACCGGAGGACGGACAGAGCGAGTAAACCACATACTCGAAGACATGCTTCGTGCTTGCGTCTTGGCATATGGATCCAAGTGGGAAGATTGCTTCCCTTTTGCCGAGTTCTCCTACAATAACAGCTATCAGTCTAGTTTCAAGATGGCACCGTTTGACGTGTTGTATAGGCGCAAGTGTCGCACTCCCCTCAATTGGTACAAGACCGGAGAAGGACTAGTCTTTGGACCAGAAATTCTCTGTGAAGCCGAAGAGCAAGTTAAACTAGTCAGAGAACGTCTGGAGACCGCCAAGTCAAAGCAGAAGAGCTACGCCGACTCTCACCGTCGAGAAGTGAACTTCTGTGTCGGAGACCATGTGTATCTCCGAGTCACGCCTCTCAAAGAAACCAAGCGTTTCCACGTCAAGGGAAAGCTTGCACAAAGATACATCAGCTCCTTCAAGATCACCGCAAAGCGAGGAGAAGTTGCCTACCAGTGAGAGCTACCTTCCAGGCTATAAGCTGTGCATAACGTGCTCCACGTGTCATAGCTTCAGAAGTGTCTCCAAGTTCCCAACCGCCCCGACCTCTACAAGGACATCGATTATCAAGCCATCGACCTTTAGCCAGACCTCACTTATCGTGAGAGACCAGTTCACATTTTGGATGAAGCTGAACGTTGCACCCAAAGCCACACCCTCAAGTACTTCAAGGTCCAATGGAGCAACCACACTGAAGCGGAAGCAACCTGGGAGCGCGAAGACTATCTTAGATCCGAGTTCCCATATATTTTTAGCGCTTAGCCTAGGAATCTTGGGGGTGAGATTCTTGTAAGGGGGGTAGGTCTGTCACACCCTGTGTTGTATCACTTTGCTATGCTATGAGTTTATAAAATTTAGACTCTTTTAAAACTTTTTGAGTGCTAGTGCATGTTTGGATTCTCTGATGTTTGCTTGTTTGGTTGATTGTGTTTTGGCACTCAAAGATTCTTCCTCTCTCAACACTCATCTACTTGATTCAAACTCTCTGCCCAATGATCAGGCCATGTGTATAGTACCTAAAACTATTTTTATAAAATATTATTTTGGCCAAAAAGAATTTATTCAAATTAGGTTTTCAAAAACCCCTGAGTTGAGGATTTAACTACAAGTCCTCAAATTGTGTGGATTGTTTTGCCCCAAAGACTTTATTTCAAACCTACTAGATATAAGACTTCCTAAAATCACCAAATATTATTTTTAAAGATTATTTTCATATTTTATTTAAAGGATTTTATTTAAGGCTAGAAATGGTCTTTCCTAGGGAAAAATTATTTTTATGCTTTCAAAATATTTGAGAAAATTTAGGGAAACACAGTGGAGATATATTTTTCGTATATATGAGTTTCAACACTTGGTCATGTTCAAAATATTGGCAAAACCCTCCAAAACCATTTCTTCTCATTTCAAGCATTTGAAATATTTCTATAAGAAATATTCTGAAATAAATCCAGGAAAATTCTAGCAAGTCACATATGCCAAATGTTATGATCTTGACAAATTTAATCCCAATCCAAATTGTTTTGGTTCACCGAAGTGCCCCAAAACAATTCATGTCCAGAGCCAAATTTGAGCAAGTCTACATTGCCAACTGTCTCCTATTGATCTCAAACTTTGTCGACATGCTCTAATCCCGAAATAATGCCATCACACCAAGTGGTGCGTTAAGGAGATTAGCTTAGCATGACTAGATCTACAGAAACCAGATTCTGTTAATTTCTAGGGTTTACAAAGTTTACATTGCCAACTTTCCTCAAATAATCTCAAACTTGGTGGCCAACCTCATTTTACCATCCATTGGATCCTGGTAAAACTCATGGCAAGTAGAGCATTTTTACTTTGCCAAACTAGCATCAAACACCTTCTGGTAGTTTGGTAAAACCATGTTTTGACCCCTTCCACTGTTCTCCTTGACCCAAGATTTTTAGCACAATCCCTTATATGCACCCCTACCTCCAGTAAAATTAGCATGGATCAGCTCAATGATTGAGTAAGGTAAAAACCCCAATTACCCCTCCTGGACAGCAAGTTTTTCCCCTCTCCCTCAAGCTTCCTTCTCTCCTAAGGATCCCCCAAAGCATCCAAGGGGATTCCCAATTTGTTTCCTCCTCCCTGGACCCCCTAGACACTGGTGGCCGCGTAGAAGGTGCCAAATCATGCCCTGGTATGTAAAGAGCATGCTCTGGAGCGCGCTACAGTGCCCAGCCGCACTGTAGCCGCCCCCATCCCGAGCCACCCAACCACCTTATGATGCGAGAGCTTGACCCCCGAGGCCGCCTCGATGTCCGTAGCACGGCACGCGGTCGGCCCCCTCCTCTCTCCTCCTCCTTCTCTCCTCTCCCGCACGTACCGAGCACTGCCGGTTCGACCAACCGCGGGCCTCACACACGCGCACACTTCCGCTACCCCCTCTTGCTCCCTCTGGTCGTGGAAGACCCCATAGGAAGACTGCAGACACTCCCGCAGCTCCTCCCATGGCCTCTAGCGACGGCAGCGACCTCGCCGGCACATGAGTCTATGGTGGACTCACGCGCCGGCTATATAAAGCATTCCCGGACCGGTCTCTCCCTTTTGCTGGCTCTCTCCCCTCCCCAATCAACCTCTCGTGCCACCAAATGAGCCCCGGAGTCACGTGAGCTCGAGATCAAGCCCGAGCTCTGCCGGCTCGGCTCGCCGGAGATCTCGAGGTATAGGCCCCCTTAGACCCTCCTTCCTCTTCCCCTGGAACCCCCTCTCTCTCCTGACTCCGTTCCCCCTCTCCTCCGTGCAGTTTGCGCTTGGAGACGACCCAAGCAAGCACCTACCGAAGCTCCTCCGCCGCGGGTGCTCATCGCCGGCGAACCAGGGCACCTCCAGTCCCCCTTCCACCTCCATCAGATCGGCGGCTCGACGCTGATCCCATTCCCGTGCTCGCCAGCCCTCGCCGTGCTCTCCTCCGCCGCCGGTAAGATCGCCGTCTCCTCTGTCCCGGGGTGGGAGATGACAAGTGGGACCTCCTGTCATCCCCACACATCCCTCGCTCCCCTCCCTCTCGCTGATGCTGGGGCCAGCGCATCAGGTTTGAACCTGGCCGCGCGCACGCCCGCAGCTCGGCTGGGCCACCCTGGCCGGCTCTGCTAACCGATTTGGCCCAAAGGGCACAGTGCCCATTTTTCTTTTCTTTTCTGTTTATTTTTTGAGAAATTCCTTTGGCTATAATAAAATCCAAATCCAGTGATTCCAACACCACATATCTTGTAATATTATGTGCTATTTAATGATCCCACTTGTGCTAATTTTTGAAAAAAATTTATGTACTGTTTTATTTTAAAACCCCTTTTTAAGCACTTTTAGGTTCTGTTCAAATGCTTTTCACCACTTTTTAAATTTCAAAACTAGAAGCTAGTATTTTTAGTATTCCTAGTTTTCACCCAAGTATTTTACAATAGTGGTTTGACATTTTTAGGAGTGATTTATTTTCTCTGTTTTTGTCGTGCTCTTATTTTTGCCCATTAATATTGCGACGATAGATTGCGTTGTTGACGAGGGAGTTGGATGAGAAGACATTGAAGACCCCAAGGACTTTGTTGAGCCAGGCAAGCAGCCCTTTGACCATGTCTAAGAAACCATTTTATTGCATGGCATATAGCACTTTATTTTTGATATGTTGATCATGATGCTATGGTGACCACCTTTATGGGTTGCCTCCGATACTTCTACCGTTGATACTTGCATGACATGAGTCTACCTTCTACCTAGAGTCGTGTGGGTGGGAAATAGGTAGGTTGCTAACTAGTTGCTACGGAAATGGGATGGAAATATGCATGATGTCAAAAAGGAAATGATTTCAAAGACTTTTCGAAAACCCCTCCGGGTGCCACTAATGCCCGAGGGAGATGATGATGAGCTAGGTAACCACTTGACAAAGAAGTGATGTACCGGAGCAAGTTGTGTGAGTGTGTGTGTTTTTGAAAACGGAGAGATTTAAGATCCGCTGACCGTCTCAACCTTTCATGTACAACCACGATACCCCTTATGGGATGGGGCTTTGTTGATTACTTTTGTTGATGCTAGCAGAGAGCCCGTATTACTAGTGGCTGGAGTGGCATGGTCACTCTCTATTCTGGGTCGTACCGGAATGGATGATCATGGGCTGTTTTCACAGACATGCAGCACACCGTTGCGTGCCCTCATGGATGATGTCATGTATATCATGAGGGATGTCACCAGCGAGTAGTACCGCCATGGGAATGGCATTGTTTGGGTAATTACCTCGTGTATGAACAATACCACGAGTCGTGGCTTGACACGGAAGTTTCCCGAGTCTTGTGGGTAAAGTGTGCAACCTCTGCAGAGTGTAAAACTATTCGAATAGTCGTGTCCACGGTCATGGACAGTTGGAGATCCTTCTTAAACTACGTCCGATGTTTTCACAAACTTGGTGTGTGTGGGGGGGGAGAAAGATGGAATACTCGAGTTAAGTCGAATGACTTGACATGATGATAGAACATGAGATGTTCAAACCTTGTTTATATTGATATTTGTAACCTGTTCATACAGATACTTGCGACCTATTTATGCATGCTTTTACAAGTTGATTGATCATATCATTGCACACAAAATTAGCTTTCCGCAACTTACCTACTTAGTGTTATAGTATGCATTGTTATACCTTGTTCCAAAACATGAGTTGCTTGTGAGTACATTCAAAGTACTCATTGGCTTGCCACTGGTTATTTAATTGGCCAGGCATGGAAGAGCAGGAATATGGTGAAGAATTTGTTGGTGATGAACATGCGAATTAGGCGCTTCCCAGTCAGAACGCCTGTAGGGTTAAGACAGATGGCATGGGTCTACGCTACCTTTCAAGATTTCCGCTGCGAGTTTATGTTTGTTATTTGGCCTTCATGGCCCTATCTATGTAAGACTTGACCTCGATGGTCTTTATTTGTGTAAAACGGTATGTATGGATGTAAGACTCTTGTTATTCAGCTTCTGTGTGTTCAGTGAGCATTGATCTCTGGGATCACTATACACGTGCACTCGGTGATCACGACTTATGAGTCGGGGTCCCCACAGCTGCAGACGAGTGGTGCTTCGCGATAACACACACACACGCAGGGCACGACAGGGACACAAGAAGTTACCCAGGTTCGGGCCACCAAGCGGTGTAAAACTCTACTCTTGCTTTTCTGGGATTGCTCTTTGGGAAGCACACGAGTGCTACAAGGTAGAAGAAGATGGAAAATGGCTGACCTCCCCTAAGGTAGCGACACTGTCTCTCTTATATCAGCCTCGGTCCTCTTCCCCGAAACGATTGGCGGGAAAGGCTAGCCACATGGTGGCAATTTAGAGTGGGACATGTGCTCAGTCTTATCCTAACAAAAGGTGGTCTTGGCCTGCTAAAGGCATCATCCATGACGCGCTGGTGGGTTCGGTGATGACCTCCGTCCTGACGAGCTGCATCACCATGGTCTTCTTTCACCGGAATGGTAAGCTTTGGGAACTTGCTTTGAGGGAGGCTGTGGGCGCTGCCCTTTAATCACCAAAGAGGAAATCCTCTCTGTCTGCGCCTACTGGCACGACCTCTGTTGTCCTTGTTTGTGCGAGGGCACCACCCACGTGGTGGGCACGCAGTCGCGTAACTAGCGCCGCACGGCCCCTCCATGCGGAGGGCCTCGCGGGAAGCCACCTCGCGAGGGAGGCCTCGTGAGGCTACCTGCTGCTGAAGATGACTGTCCTAAAGAGCCTTCCCTCGTGAGGTCTGACCTTCTCGAGGTGTCTGGAGTTGTGGAGCTCACGAGTGGGATGCCTCCTAAGCCCTTTGCCAGGTGTCCTTTCCTCAGCTGCAGGCAGACGGGTCGTGGTACCCTGGTTTCCACTGGACCGACTGTAGCCCCCGGGCCCATGGTGCGCACGTTCTGCCCGTTGAGAATGGAACGACGCAGGGCGAAACGACACGAGGCCTTAGTGGACTGCCGGGCCCAGGCAGGGGTGCATGGCAGCATGATGAGATGGGGACGCCCCCATTGCCCCCACGATGCCTCAGTAACCGGCCAGCCTGCCATAAAAGCGGCCCCGCGCGTGGCGTGGGGGCAATCATTGCCTTTTCTTGCACTATTCGCCTCCCTCACATGCCGCTTTCTGCTTCTCCTTCCTCTCACCCCAAGCTCTCTCTGCCTCCATGGCTCCCACGGTGAGGAAGAACAAGGTGGCCGCAGAGATGGTGTTCGAGCCAGCCCTACAGTGGTCCATCATCCGCAATCAAGAGGCGTTGGATAAGGTGGTCCCCATGATGGCCTACGCCCACAACGAGTGGGGGGCATGAAGATCTAGACAGCAACGCTCCCAGCCCGCGAGCTGGAGGGCACGACCTTCCCCTTCTTCATCCACTCCATCTACACCGGCCTGGTGCCGTCCTTCTCTAACTTCCTCCGCGCCATCCTTGCCCACTATCAGATCCACGCGCTCTATCTCCAATCCAACTTCATCTTCCTCCTCGCCATCTTCACATACCTCTGCGAGCGCTTCCTGGGAGTGACGCCCTCAGTGACCCTAAACCCTAAACCCTACACGGAAGTTCCCCAAGTGTTGTGGGTAAAGTGTACAACCTTTGACGAGTGTCAAACTATTCGAATAGCCATGTCCACGATCAAGGACAATTGGGTAGCTCATTAAACTATGTCAAGTGTTTTACAAAACGTGGGTGTGAAAAAGGAAATTCTTGAACTAAGTCCTATGACTTGAAGAGATGGTTAAACTAGAGTTGTTCATACTTTGTTTATATTGATATCTGTAACCTCATGAAGCATGATTTTACAAAATATTAAGACATGATATTGTACTCAAAACTAGCTTTCCGCAAAAGTGCGTACTAGTGTTATAAAATGCATGATTACCTTGTTCCAAACCATGGGTTGCTTGCGAGTACATTCGAAGTACTCATTGGCTTGTCCTTGGTTATTTAATTGGTTAGGCATGGAAGAATAGGAATATGATGAAGAGTACCTCGGTGATGACCATGCGAATTAGGACGCTTCCCAGTCAGAATCCATCTAGGGTTAAGGCAGATGGCATGGGTCTGAGTTATCATTGAAGATTTCTGCTGCGAGTGTTTTTTTATGTTTGGCCTTCATGGCCCTATGTATGTAAATCTTGACCATAATGGTCATATTTGTGTAAGACTTTATGTAATGGATGTAAGACTCTTGATATTCAGTTCTATGTGTGCAGTGAGCATTCATCCTGGGATCACTTGCAGATGCATTCGGAGATTTCGACTTAAGAGGCAGGGTCCCCACAGAACTGGTATCAGAGCCATCCTGACTATAGGAAGCCTTAGTTAGCATGGATGTTATATAGGATAAAACTATTTTGAAAAACTATACCTAGCAGCTACATTCAAAAGTTTTTTACTCTTCTTATCTCTTCTAGCTCTTTTCAAAACTTTACTGACTCCCCTCCCTTAAACCTTGTAGATGGTCATCGTACCCGAAGACATCCTAGCCACCGACTTTCCCCTACTCCATGAGGATAGTCTGAATAAGTGCTAGTTTAGCTGACCTCCTGTTTTCTTCTACCACGAGCACTGGGTTGATGCCACCAAAAAGGAGTACCCTGTTGATGTGGTCGTAATGGAAAACGACTCCCCTAGGAGTTTGTTCTTTGCAGGACCATAGATGGAGACCCTCGTGATCGTAGTCGAGATGGCGGCATGGAATGCACTTATCCAACTTCGAGACATTCTCCCAGAGATAGCTGACGAGCCAGCTACCCGCCACCTACCTTTCAGGAAGGACGATATTGGCGAGAGTTGGACGTTAGTCCCGTCCAAGAAGGATGGAATAGCACTAAGGTTCCAGGCCTACTTCAGCCTCTCCGTTGACAGTCTGGCTCACAACCAAACTGAGAAGTCTGTGAAGCTCTGCAAGGAACTTCACCACACCCAAGAACTAGTTCGCCAAGGGATACGTCTCCAACGTATCTATAATTTTTGCTTGTTCCATACTGTTATATTATCATTCTTTGATGTTTTACAATCATTTTATTACAACTTTATATCATTTTTTGGGACTAACCTATTGACATAGTGCCAAAGTGTCAGTTGCTATTTTTGCTTGTTTTTTACTTCGCAGAAAATCAGTACCAAACGGAGACAAAATGCTGCGGGGATTTTTGTGGATTTTTTACGGACCAGAAGAAAGAAGATGGGCCAAAGAACACCAGAAGAGGGGGCCCAGGGTGGCCAGCCCCCACGAGGGCGCGCCAGAGGCCCCCTGGCGCGGCCTGGTGGGTGCTGGGCACCTTGGGCACCCCCTCAACTGACTATCGTGCCTCTAAATTCGCAGAAAATCCAAAAACCCTAGAGGAGTCGACGAAACACAATTCCAACCGCCGCAAGTTCCAGAACCGCGAGATCCAATCTAAACACCATCACGGAGGGGTTCATCTTCCTCATAGGTGCCTCTCCGATGATGCGTGAGTAGTCCACCATAGACCTACGGGTCCATCGGCAGTAGCTAGATGGCTTCTTCTCTCTCTCTTATGATTCTCAATACAATGGTCTCTTGGAGATCTATTTGATGTAAACTTTTGCGGTGTGCTTGTTGGGATCCGATGAATTTTGAGTTCATGATCAGTTGCTAGCCATGAATATTATTTGAGTCTTCTTTGATCTCTTATATGCATGATTACTTATAGCCTCGTATTTCTTCTTCGCATCTTTGGTTTAGTTAGGCCAACTAGATTGATTTTTCTTGTCATGGGAAGAGGTGCTTAGTGATGGGTTCGATCTTACGGTGTTCTTTCCAAGTGACAGAAGGGGCAGCAAGACACGCATGTATCGTTGCTATTAAGGATAACAAGATGGGGTCTATTCCTACATGAATAGATCTTGTCTACATCATGTCATCGTTCTTATTGCATTACTCCGTTTTTCCATGAACTTAATACACTAGATGCATGCTGGATAGTGGTCGATGTGTGGAGTAATAGAGGTAGATGCAGGCAGGAGTCGGTCTATCTATCTTGGACGTGCTGCCTATATAATGATCATCGCCTTGGATATCATCATGACTATTCGATTTTCTATCAATTGCCCAACAGTAATTTGTTCACCCACCGTGCGCTATACTCATGAGAGAAGCCACTAGTGAACCCTACGGCCCCCGGGTCTACTTTTCCTATCATATTGCTTTCCGGTCTACGTTTTTTGCAATCTTTGTTTTCAGATCTACAAAACCAAAAACCAAAAAATATATTGCTGCATATTTACTCTTTTTATTTGTGTTCTTGAGAGATCTATCTCTCCTATCTATCACTACCTAATCTATCTTATTACCATAGAGAGATTGACAACCTCTATTTCGCATCGGGTTGCAAGTATTTGTTGTTTGTGTGCAGGTGCTGCTTATTGGGTGGTGGTGATCCTCCTACTGGTTCGATAACCTTGGTTTCATAACTGAGAGAAATACTTACCGTCGCTGTGCTGCATCATCCCTTGCTCTTTGGGGAAATACCGACGCAGTCCAAGTCACGTCAAAGGAATTTTTGGCGCCGTTGCCGGGGAGGAAGCAGTCTCTTCTACGTGCCTATCGTAGGCGCCGAGGGGACTCCACCATCATCTACCAGGTTCGTAATCACAAATCTCATATCCTTGAAATTACATTATTTGCCATTTGCCTCTCGTTTTACTCTCCCTCACTTCACCGATTTGTCGTTTTTTTCGCCCTCTTTTTCGTTTGCCCTTTTTCTTGCCGGAACTCTTGCCTAGTAATTATGGCTAGTTCTTCCTTTATTGCGTGTACTCCCGATAATGAGGTTCTTAATTTTAAGCAAAGGGGAGGGGAGAACTTAAAAGATGCTTGGTATAGGATTTGCAATGCTCATAATAGATCTATCCAGAAGCAATCTATCATTTTTGTTCTTCACAGTTTCTTTGTTGGCATTACCACTTGTTATAGATTCGTCCTTGATACGATTACCGAGGGGGGAATTTCTTGATGTGTCCATCTTTGGATGCTTTTAATGCTTTGGGAAGTTTAGTGGGATCACCAGCTATCATGATCAATAAAACAACTTTAACTCTCGAACATGTTATGGAGAGATTAGATGCTATTGAAAAGAAGATGATTACTAAAGAACATCTTGATGATCTAGATAAAAAGATGCATAATCTTGCTAATAAAATTGGATCTAAGGCAGGAGATGCTCTTAAATTGTTTAAGGAAAAAGAAACCCTAGTTAATGAAAGGGTAGAAGAAAGTCCTTACCATATTGATAAGTTGGAAGAGATCTTTAGTAATTTGGGTTTGGCTTTTTCTTCTATCAAACCTATTGAAAAAACTCCCGCGAAAATTGGCAAGACCACGCAAGTTACTAAGAACAAAGTTTTTACACCTAGTGGGCACAAGGGGGATCTTAAAATGATTAGTATTCATCCCGACTTTGTTGAAATCATAAGAGATCCTATTTACAAGAATGAATTTTTTGGTTTTTCTTCCTAGGAGTGTTATTGTTAAGAACATGCATGCTAAATCCTTGAATAAATCTAGTTCTGTGATTGAAGAGTTGAAAACCAAAGATGACAATAGTTGAATCTATCCAATATGCCTAGCTAGGGGCGTAAAACGATAGCGCTTGTTGGGAGGCAACCCAATGAATTAATATTTTTTTTGTTTTTCCTTTATGTTTTTGAGTGTTGATGAAATCATGCCTCTGTTATGATTGTGTTTTTATGGTTTATTTAGTGTTTGTGCCAAGTAGAACCGTTAGGATGATTCATAGGATGAGTAGAAGTGATGCTGGCTCTGAAAAAGAAACTTTGCGTCCAGTATATGAATTTTCATTTTTTCTGGAACGTGATCTTGAGCTGAAATTTTAACACAGTGTTTCTACACAAATTCCTTACATTTTCCTAATTTTTCAGAATTTTTAGAGTTACAGAACTATGGGTATGGTACAGATTACTACAGACTGTTCTGTTTGAGACAGATTCTGTTTTTGTTGAATTGTGTGCTTGTTTTGATGAATCTATGGTTTATATTGAGGGTTATATGCCATGGTAAAGTTAAAATACAGTAGGTATAATGCAATTATAAAATTTGAATGGGTTTACAACAGTACCTAAAGTAGTGATTTGCTTTCTTATACTGACGGATCTCACGAAGATTTTGTTGAGTTTTGTGTGATTGAAGTTTTCAAGTTTTGGGTGAGATCACGATGGATGAAGGAATAAGGAGTAGCAAAAGCCTAAGCTTGGGGATGCTACCGCACCCCCAAGATATATCCAAAGAGTAACAAGCAACTAAGCTTGGGGATGCCCCCGATTGGCATCCCCTCTTTCTTCTAACGACCATCGGTATTTTACTTGGAGCTATATTTTTATTCGTCACATATCATGTGTTTTGCTTGGAGCGTCTTGTATCTTTTCTTGCTTTGTTTGTTAGATTTTCCTTTGTATCCTTGCTGTACACACCTATTTGAGAGAGCCACAATCATGCTATGATTTGTTAGAATTGCTCTATGTGCTTCACTTAAACTTTTTGAGCTATAGGAATTGCTCTAGTGCTTCACTTATATCTTTTTGAGCACGGTGTGCTTGGAAACTTTTGTAGAAATACTCTCATGCTTCACTTAGATTAATTTGAGAGTTAGTAATATTTTGCAGAAATCCTATCATGCTTCACTTATACCTATTTGAGAGATGAAATCTTTATGCTCATGTGCTTCACTTAAATTTGTTTGAGCTTGCCAAAAAGAAATGGCAATATATGAAACTAGCCCCAAAGTGATAGATATCCAAGGAATATATAATAAAAAGTTTCATGAAGATCATTGGACAAATTAAACTTGATTCCTTGTAATAGTTTTGAAACATGATGATAGTAATATGTGAGTCATGTTAGTGAGTAATTATGCTTAGTAGGAATATTGGTGTTAAGGTTTGTGATTCCCTATGCATGCACGAAAGTCAATAGTTATGCAATGAAGTTACATCCTACTTTTGGTGCATGATTCGGTGTTAGTTATGTTCAATGCTCACTTATGTGATTTTTCATTTCTTCGTTTGGTTGCTTCCCAATCTATTTGCTAGCCTTCACTTGTACTAAGTAGAAATACTACTTGTGCATCCAAAATCCTTAAACCAAGTTTTGCCTTATGAGTCCACCATGCCTACCTATATGCAGTATTTCCATTCCATTCCAAGAAAATTTGTATGTGCGATCTCTAAATTTTCAAAATAAATTTTCTATTTTGTGTGCCCGTACCGCTCATGAAACGGTGGGGAGTGTCCAATATTTTTCCATGCTAGATGTGTTATTCTCAAGATGAGTGTTTATTCACTTGTCATTGCACGAGAGTGCGGCGGTAATAGGGATGCCCATTCCCGAAATGAAAAATAAAAAAAATTACTTTATTTTGTCAAATAATAAATTCCTAGGAAAGTGTTGGTATGGAAGGCAACCGTGGATACGGCCCGCCATGGAAAGTGAAAGTTTGGTGGAAAAAGGAATAAACTTTATTTTCTATTTGGGAACCGCCTATGATATATCTAGCATGGAAATTATTGTGAGCTACTTTGTCATTTTCGTTGATAGGAAAAGCATGCCACCCAAAATATTTTCCTCTCTCAATTTTGAACTTTGAGCTCTGGCACCTCTACAAATCCCTACTTCCCTCTGCGAAGGGCCTATCTATTTACTTTATGCAATTTTTATTTTTGCTTTGAGTCTCCATCTCCTCTTATAAGCACCAACTAGGGGGCACAATGATCGTACTTGAGAATTGGGCATAGCTAATATTTTAGTGTGTTTCATGAATGGATCAATGATTGAGCACGATGGGATAGGGATAACTTTATTTAGTGTTGATATTTTGAAAGACATGGTTGCTTGTTGACATGCTTGAGTATTGAAGTCATTATGTTAAAACTAGACTATTGCTTTGAATCATTTACAAGTCCAAATGTCCATGCTATACAAAAGAAAAGAATATGATGAACATGTTAGGCAGCATTCCACATCAAAAATTCTATTTTTATCATTTACCTACTCGAGGACGAGTAGGAATTAAGCTAGGGGATGCTGATACGTCTCCAACATATCTATAATTTTTGTTGTTTCATGCTGTTATATTATCATTCTTGGATGTTTCGCAATCATTTTATTACAACTTTATATCATTTTTTGGGACTAACCTATTGACATAGTGCTAAAGTGCCAGTTGTTGTTGTTGCTTGTTTTTTACTTCGTAGAAAATCAGTACCAAACGGAGACAAAACGCTGCGGCGATTTTTATGGATTTTTTACGGAGCAGAAGAAAGAAGATGGACCAAAGAACATCAGAAGAGGGTGGCCAAGGTGGCCAGCCCCCACCAGGGCGCGCCAGAGGCCCCCTGGCGTGGCCTGGTGGGTGTTGGGCACCTCGGGCACCCCCTCAACCGACTATCGTGCCTATAAATTCCCAGAAAATCCAAAAACCCTAGAGGAGTCGACGAAACACAATTCCAGCCACCGCAAGTTCCAGAACCGCGAGATCCAATCTAAACACCATCACGGAGGGGTTCATCTTCCTCATAGGTGCCTCTCCGATGATGCGAGAGTAGTCCACCATAGACCTATGGGTCCGTAGGCAGTAGCTAGATGGCTTCTTTTCTCTCTCTTATAATTCTCAATACAATGGTCTCTTGGAGATCTATTTGATGTAAACTTTTGCGGTGTGTTTGTTGTGATCCGATGAATTTTGAGTTCATGATCAGTTTCTATCCATGAATATTATTTGAGTCTTCTTTGATCTCTTATATGCATGATTACTTATAGCCTCGTATTTCTTCTTCGAATCGTTGGTTTAGTTAGGCCAACTAGATCGATTTTTCTTGCCATGGGAAGAGGTGCTTTGTGATGGGTTTGATCTTGCAATGTTCTTTCCCAGTGTCAGAAGGGGCAGCAAGACACGCTTGTATCATTGCTATTAAGGATAACAAGATGGGGTCTATTCCTACATGAATAGATCTTGTCTATGTCATGTCATCGTACTTATTGCATTACTCCGTTTTTCCATGAACTTAATACACTAGATGCATGCTGGATAGCGGTCGATGTGTGGAGTAATAGAGGTAGATGCAGGCAGCAGTCGGTCTATCTATCTTGGACATGATGCCTATATAATGATCATCGCCTTGGATATCGTCATGACTACTCGATTTTCTATCAATTGCCCAACAGTAATTTGTTCACCCACCGTGCGCTATACTCATGAGAGAAGCCACTAGTGAACCCTACGGCCCCCGGGTCTACTTTTCCTATCATATTGCTTTCCGATCTACGTTTTTTGCAAACTTTGTTTTCAGATCTACAAAACCAAAAACCCAAAAATATATTGCTGCATATTTACTCTTTTTATTTGTGTTCTTGAGAGATCTATCTCTCCTATCTATCACTACCTAATCTATCTTATTACCGTAGAGAGATTGACAACCTCTCTTTCGTGTCGGGTTGCAAGTATTTGTTGTTTGTGTGCAGGTGCTGCTTATTGGGTGGTGGTGATCCTCCTTCTGGTTCGATAACCTTGGTTTCATAACTGAAGGAAATACTTACTGTCATTGTGCTGCACCATCCCTTCCTCTTTGGGGAAATACCGACGCAGTCCAAGCCACGTCATGAAGCGAAGAAGAGGCCTGACGAGATCAAGAAGGAAGGTGCCCCCAGCGGACGAAAAGCCATTGCTTACAGAGGAGGAGTACCCCCAATCAGAGATGCCTCCGCTCTGGGAACATTTCAGCATCGTCGCATGAGTGCAAAGGAGTACCGTGAGATATTCAATGGACCACCGGCGAATCGTTGTTAAGACAAACATCCTCGTTCTCTGACCCCTTCGACCGGAGATGACACCTGCACCGATGAAGACAAGGAGGAAGATCCAGAAGAGTGTGCGTACGAGACCGAGCACTCCACCACCTGAGTCCGAGCACCCCTAGGGTAGGATGAGTCATGTATCCCCCATGGGAAGTCGAGTCCATGTAATGGTTCATACGAAACTATGTGTGTCTATTGCTTGTTTTTTTTTGTTTCTGTCTTGATGCAAGTCACGCTTTTGCCTTCGGCAACATGTAAGCGACTACATAGCCTACCTTACTTTAATGAATGTGTTTGACCTTTTGGCCTTTGTTTGATCACATTTGCACCATACCACCCTCTTTTAGGTCCCGGTCATTTGACTTTGGCTGCTCCAAACAGGATGGTGACCTCTACCCGCACCAGAACCTTTCCCAACCCCAATGTTGGAAACACCAGCCAACAGCAGGAAGCTAGCGGATCTGCTGAAGCTGGAGCTCACCAGGAGCAGCCATTTGGAGACATTCCTCTGCCCCCACCTCCACGACAGAACATGACCATAGCAAATTTCTCCAAGTTCTCCGGGAGGAACATGAAGCCAACTCTGCTGCTATCCAACAATTGGCTCAGACCCTCATCAACAACCCGCATCAAGCAAGGAACGACAATGGCCACTCCACTCTGTGGGAGTTCATGAGGAATTCGCTCCCAACCTTCACCGAGGCTGCAGAACCCTTGTTTGCTAATGACTGGATCTGCACCATCGAGGATCTCCTTGCACTGGTCAACTATAAAGAAGACAGTGAGAAGGTGCTTTATGCCTCTCACTGTCTCAGAGGAACCGCTAGGGCTTGGTGGGACAGATTCAAGGTCATGCAAGGCAACCATGTGATCACTTGGAATGACTTCAAGGATGGTTTTCATAGGGCCTACATTCCTTCTGGGATCATGGCTAGCAAGAAGCGTGAATTCCGAGCGCTGAAGCAAGGAAGTGGCCCAATCAAGGATTACTTGCAGAAGTTCAACCTTCTGTCATGGTACTCCCCTGAGGGGTGTCAACACTAAGGCAACCAACAAGGAACACTTCATGGAAGGCCTTTAGCAAGCCCTGCAATATTACCTCATTGTCTACGACTGCCCAACTTCCTTTGATCTAGTGAACAAGGCACTTATGCTTGAGGACATGCGTCGTGCTATGGAAGATACCCGCAAGTGCAAGATGATCAGAAGGGGAAGTTCCAGCAATCAGAAGACTCGTCCATGGCAGCCAGCCCCAGCAAGCTTGAACTCCTGCACCTCGTCCGAGCTACCAACCTCAGTGGTATGCCAATCTCAGGCCTGCTCACAACAACCCCAAGAACAACAATGGTGGGAAGAACAACAACTCGGGCCAGGCCACATGCTTTGGATGTGGTCAGCCAAGAAACATCTCAAGGTCGTGCCCCAACAAGAAGCCAGATGCCCCGTCCCCCAATGCACAGAACCAAGGTCAAGGCCATGGAGTACCACCGAGGAATCAAGCTCCCTGCAACCAGCCCAACAATGGCAAGGGTCGTGTGAACCACATCACCGCAGAGGAAGCCTAGGAAAATCCAGACGTCATACTGGGTATGTTCTCTGGCAACTCGACACCCGCAACCGTTCTATTTGATTGTGGAGCTTCACATTCTTATGTTACTCAAAGGTTTGGAATAGAGAGTGGTATGAAGCCTACACCCTTGAGTAGTCCCATGCCGGTGCAAACCTCGAGATCGGAGTCGAGAACCAAGATAGGGTATAGAGGAGTCCAGATTAACATCAACGGGGTAGAGTTCCTAGCAGACCTTATCATCTTGAAATCCCAAGGCTTAGATGTGATCCTAGGAATGGATTGGTTAACCAAGCACCAAGGCTTACTAGACTGCGCCAAGTAGACTTTCGCCCTGAACAATAGCCAAGAAGTTGAAGTCAAGTATGTCCCCAACCCTTCCTTTGCTCGAGCCCCTCAAGAAAATTGTATGTCAGGGATTGAGTTGCACCAAGTGCAAGTGGTATGTGAATACCCTGTCTTTCCTGATGAGATGCCCAGAATGCCTCCTGGCCGCGACATTGAGTTCATCAGTGAGTTAATGCCCGCTTAGTGCCTCTGCTTCGGTATCACCTATTATATTTGTGTAGAAGAGGGATGGTACTATTCGACTTTGTGTCGATTACCAATCTCTCAATGAATCAGAATCAAGAACATGTACCCACTTCCCAAGATCAGCCCCCAAGACATTCCCAAGAAGGCATTCGTGACCCGGTATGGTCTGTATGAATACACGGTCATGTCATTCAGATTAACCAATGCCCCAGCCTACTTCATGTACCTCATGAACAAAGTCTTCATGGAGTACCTGGAAAAGTTTGTCTTCATTTTCATTGATGACATACTCGTCTTTTCTAAGTCTGAAGAAGAGCATGAACAACACTTGAGGATAGTCCTAGAAAAGCTTTGAAAGCACCAGCTTTATGCCAAGTTCAGCAAGTGTGAATTCTGGCTGCACGAAGTTGGATTCTTGGGTCATGTGTTGACTGTGGAAGGATTGTCAGTGGATCCTGCCAAGATTGAAGCCGTGACTAAATGCCAATCCCCAAGCAATGTGAAGAAAGTCAAAAGCTTCCTAGGACTCGCGGGATATTACTATAAGTTCGTCGAAGGTTTCTCAAGCATTGCTCGACCCGTGACTCGACTCTTGAAGAAGGACAAGAGGTTCGAATGGATGCCAAAATGCGAAGAAAGCTTCCAACAACTTAAGAAGAGATTGACAACGGCCCCTGTTTTGGCCACCCCTGATATTCACAATGAGTTTGTGATATATTGTGATGCATCGAGAACCGGGCTTTGAGGTGTTCTGATGCAAGAAGGCCGAGTCGTGGCCTATCTATCCAAACAACTACACCCTCACGAAAAGAACTACGCTACTCATGATCTTGAGTTGGTAGCTATAGTTCATGCCTTGAAGACATGGCAACATGACCTTTTAGTGAAGCGGTGTGAGATATACACAGACCACAAGAGTTTGAAGTATATTTTCACTCAAAAAGAATTGAACATGAGGCAGCGAAGATGGTTGGAGTTGATAAAGGATTGCAACCTCAGTGTTCAATACCACCCTGGAAAGTCTAACGTGGTAGCGGATGCCTTAAGAATAAAGGCTTGTTCCTTGAATGCTATGATTGAGGAAAGGCTACCCGCCCTGTACGAAGAGATGGAAAGCTTTGGATTGGAACTGGTTACACCTGGATTTCTGGCCAACCTTGATGCAAAGCCTGCTGTGATGGACGATATTAAGGAAGCTCGGAAGAGACACGAAGGTATTGAAGGTATCAAGAGGAAGATTAAGGCAGGGAAGGCCCTGGAATTCTCAGAGGATGAACAATAAGTTCTTTTGTTTGGGAATCGCATTTGCGTACCCAACAAAGTGAAGCTTAAGAACATGATCTTGCAAGAAGCAAATGACACTTTGTATTCTATCCATCCTGGAGGAACCAAAATGTGTCAGGATCTTAACGAAAGATTCTGGTGGCATGGAATGAAAAGAGAGAAACCCAATTTTGTCGCTAAGTGTGACATGTGCCCAGAGAGTCAAAGCTGAGCATCAGTGACCCACTGGATTGCTTCAACCTCTCAAAGTAGCTAAATGGAAGTGGGACAAGATCGGGATGGACTTCATCACTAGATTACCCACGTCAAGCAAAGGACATGACTCCATTTGGGTCATTGTTGATCATTTGACCAAGGTTTCCCACTTCATTCCTGTCAAGACAACCTACGATGGAAGCCAGCTAGCCAGTCTCTACACCAATCGGATTGTGAGCCTCCACGGAGTTCCAAAGGAGATTGTGTCAGACCGAGGTGCTCAGTTTACCTCAAGGTTCTGGAAGAAGTTTCAAGAAGCTATTGGAACCAGACTATCCTTCAGCACTACTTTTCACCCCCAGACCGGAGGCCAGACGGAACGAGTAAACCAGATATTCGAAGACATGCTCCGTGCTTGTGTTTTGGCATATGGAGCCAAGTGGGAAGATTGCTTACCATTCATCGAGTTCTCGTACAACAACAGTTATGAGTCCAGTCTTCAGATGACACCATTGAGTCATATGGACGTAAATGCTGCACTCCCCTCGGTTGGTTAGAGATTGGAGAAGCACTGATCTTTGGACCAGAAATTCTCCGTGAAGTAGAAGAACAAGTTCAACTAGTCAGAGAGCATCTGAAGACAGCCAAGTCAAGACAGAAGATCTATGCCGACTCACACCACCAAGACATGATTTTCTATGACGGCGTCATGTTTATCTCCGAGTCACACCCCTCAAAGGAACCGAGCGTTTCCACATCAAAGGAAAGCTTGCGCCAAGATATATCAGCCCCTTTAAGATCACCGCAAGATGAGGAGAAGTTGCGTATCAGCTAGAGCTACCTTCCAAGTTATCCGATGTGCACAACATTTTCCACGTGTCAGAACTCCAGAAGTGTCTCCAAGTTCCCAACCGCCCGACCTCTACAAGGACATCGACCATCAAGCCATTAACCTTCAGCCAGACCTCACTTATCGCGAGAGACTAGTTTGCATCTTGGACGAAAATGAGCATTGCACTAGAAGCCGCACCATCAAGTACTTAAAGGTCTAGTGGAGCAACCACACCGAAGCAGAAGCAACCTGGGATCCTGAAGACTACCTCAGATCCGAATTTCCGTATCTCTTTAGTGCCTAGCTTAGGAATCTCGGGCACGAGATTCTTGTAAGGGGGGTAGGTCTATCACACCCTGTGTTTTGTATCATATCACTATGATTATAAAGCTCAAAATCTTGGACCAACAAAAACTTTTTGTATGCATGTGATGTTGGTTTGATTGCTATTTGATTGCTTGTCTAAGTGTGCTCCTAGTTCATAGAAATCCTCCCACTCTCAAAACTTTTTTACTTGATCCAAGGCTTTGCCAAATGATCATGCAATGTGTATATGACATAAAAATAATTTTATACAAAATTTATTTTGGCCAAAAAGCATTTATCAAATTTAGGTTTTCAAAACCCCCTGAGTTAAGACTTGAACTACAAGTCCTTAAATTACGATATTAATTTTTTTTCAAAAATTATATTTGAAACCTATTATATATAAGACTTCCAAAACCACAAAATATTATTTTTAAAGGTTATTTTCATATTTTATTATAAGGGCTTTTTCTTAAGACCAGAAATGGTCTTTTATAGGGAAAAACTATTTTAATGTTTCAAAAATATTTGAGAAAATTTATGAAAACTCAGTGGACATATATTTTCCATATATATGAGTTTCAACACATGGTCATGTTCAAAATATTTGACAAAACCCTCCAAAACCCTTTCTAGATATTTCAAGCATTTGAAATATTTCTATAAGAAATATTGTCAAATAAAACCAGGAAAATTCTAGCAAATAACATATGCCTCATATGATGGTTGTGCCAAGTTTCATCTCAATCCTAATTGTTTTGGTTCACAAAAGTGCCCCAAGACCCTTTCTGTTCAGATCCAGCTTTGAACAACTTTGCATTGCCAAGTGGCACCAGCTTAGCTCAAACTTTGTGGACATGTTCAAATCCTTTCATAATGCATCTACACCAAGTGGTGCAATAAGAAGAACATTATAGCTTAGCTAGATCTATCCAAACCCATTTCTGCCCATTTCTAGGGTTTGCAAAAGTTGCATTAGCCACTTTTTCCAAACGAGCTACAAATTGGTGGTCTAGTCCAAAACAACCCCAATATGGTTTTTGTTAATTTTCACAATCATTGGATTCTTCTACGTACCCCAAACCCAACACAAACACCTTCTGCCCTATTCTTGGGATCAATGATTGAAGGGCAAGATGTGTTCTCGTTGATGTGGGATTTTGACCACATCCCCACCAGTAAACACCCCCACCTCTAGTAAGTTTTCCAACCCCATGCTCCATGATTGAGGGGGTTAAAACCCTACTTGATCCCCCTAGGCAGCCCCATTCTCACTCACTCATAGCTTCCCCTCTCTCCTAGCCAACACCCAGACCATCCAAAGGCTCCTCCCATTTATTTACCCCCTCCTGCAATCATTGGGCACTAGTGGACATGCCAGAGCATGTGAAACACGATGATGCCGGCCAAACGGGTTCTCTGGAGCGCGCAACCGTGTACAAGAGAGTTGACGTCGGCCCTGACCACCTCGGACCACCCCCTCACGCCAGACGAGGACCCTCGACATCCACGACATGCCACCGTGTCCGGCGCCCCTCTCTCCCTCTCTCTCTCACACCCTCCCGCGCGTGCCCGGCGCCGCCCGGCTTGGCCCATGGCCGGCCCCACATGCGCGAAGACCCTCACCTCGCCCACTCTCTTTCTTCCCTCCCCTGGTCATGGACCATCTCCACAACCCCCCCCCCCCCCGGACATGACCCGGAGAGCCCCCGTGGCCTCTGTCAACAACCATGACCTCGCCGAGCTCCCGGCCATGGTGCTTCGGTGGCCAGGCTATTTAAAGCCACCCCCGCAACCCTCTCTGCCCTCTGATAGCTCTCTCTCGACCCCAATCGCACACCTGAATGACCCACGTGAGCCCCCGGAGGTCCGTCGTCTCGGGCCTCCATTGATCTCGTCGTACAGGGCTCCTCTAGTGCTCCATTCTCCTCCTACGGATCGCCCTCACCACAATGACCATTTCCCCTCTCTCCACCGAGTGATTTGCAGCCGGAATAGTCCCAGGCGAACTCACCTGAGACTCCTCCGTTGCGGCCTCCTTGTCACTGGCGAACCCGACGACTCCAGTGACTTCCATCGTCACCACCGGAACGGCGGTAGCCTAGTGAGTCCATTCCCTCCCTCTGTTTCCCCTGTTGAGCCACGTAGCACCGCCGGTGAGCTTGCCGCCCTCTCTTTCCCAAGGTTGGGGATGAAAGGCAGGGCCCGCTTCTGTAAGTGCCACCCTTGTTTGGTTTTGGAGTATTGAAGACAAACGTGGTTGTGGGACCAATGTGTTTGTGAGAGTTCACAGGGCAACATAGATAGAAGTCCCTGGAAATTCGGTTTAACCGTCGAAGACGACCCCTAAAAATGCTCGAAGAAATTGATGATGGCCGAAGCCATTGGTGGTATGCGAAGATAATCGCCTGAAGATAATGAAACGCGAAGACGAAGTCTTTTGGTAGTTTTGTTTCTTCTTTCCTGAGTCATAGGAACCACCGTACTGTTAAGTGGGGTCGATGTGATCGAAGTCAGACGTTGACGTGATGCTCAACCCAAACCTATGTCTTCGAGTGAAGATAATGAGAGCAAATCTCTTCCAGAGTTGGTTGAGTCAGCTTTACTTGTAGCCCAAGTAAAGCTGCCGCGTGTGTTTGAAATCCGACCGTTGTGACACGTGTCGGTTGGCCATTGACCCAGTGTCATTTTGGTCATATCAGGTCGGGTTGCCTGCTGGCTATAAATAGCCCACCCCCTCCACCATGTGAAGGTGGCTGCTCAGAGAGAGATATGGATGTTGTCGTTTTGGAGCAACCCACCTCGAAGACATTGAGAGAGAGAAACATCCTGCGAGGATAAACCTAAACACCCAGAGCTAGAGTGTTTGAGCATCACTGAAGTCGTTTTTTCTGAGAGAACTAAAGACTTATTACACCTGAAGACTGTGATCTTCCATACGGTTAGGCGTCTGGGTCTACAGTAATCCAAGAGTCATTGTGGATCACCGGGTGACCAAGTTTGTATGGGTTTCGGAAGTCTCCCCTGAAGACTTACCTGAGTGATTGGGCGTTGTCTAAGTGACTTCAGCTCAAGGGGAATAAGGTGAAGACGAGGTCTTCTGAGTTCAATCTCAGCCTCCCTAAGCAGACGTACATTTGTCACAGCAACTGGAACTGGTCCAACAAATCAAGTGTCTTCATCGAGCTGCTAGTTCTATCCTTCACTCCTTACATTATGTACTGAACTCTGAAGCCATTGCATGAATACTTCTGACTAAAGACATTCCTCAAAGACATTCATATCTATTGTTTATCTTCATACCATCTAAGTTTGTCTTCGACTCACCTTAGCGTGTACGATGATAATGCTTAACTTGCTTGTATGTCTTCATTGTATTGCATGTCTTGCTAGGTCCTTGATATATATCCCTACCTGATCCTGTTTCGCTTCCGCAATCTTCGAATACATTCACTGTTTCGAAGACTTTCATAAAAATCGCCTTTTCACCCCACCCCCTCTAGTCGATAACTAGCACTTTCAATTGCTATCAGAGCAAGGTACTCCCTTGTTCTGTGTTTTGGTTTAACCACCTGAAGTTTTAGCTATGTCGACTGCAGGGATTATCAAGGTCTCCGCTGCGTGCCCTGTCTTTGATGGCACCGACTACCCTTACTGGAAGAACAAGATGCGGATGCATCTCGAAGCCATTAAACACGACCTATGGTATGTCGTCATGGCAGGCATTCCTGAGGATGGCGAAGGTGTTACTACTGCTGATGTGAAGAGGGTTGCACAACTGGACTCCACCGCCAAGAACATCATCTGTGTTCACCTGACCAAAGGACAATATGGCCGTGTGAGTGCACTTAACACTGCAAAGCAGATCTAGGAATGGTTGTCCAAGGTGAATGAAGGTGTCTCATCTGAAAGAGACTCTCGTGTTGATGTGCTTCACAACCTGTTCAACCGCTTCAAGAGACTCGACAACGAAAACGTTCAGCTCACGTTTGATCGACTCACCGACATCTCAAATAAGTTGAATGCACTTGGCGCCACTGATATCACCAAGCATGAAGTCGTGAAGAAGCTACTCAGATCACTTGATAGTTCCTTTGACACTCTCGCACTCATGATACAAGAGCGCCCTGACTTCAAGAGTTTTGATCCCGCCGATATCCTCGAGAGGTTGAACACACATGAATTCCAACAAGCTGAAAAGAAGGATATCTACGGTCCCAGTTACAGTCGCTCTCGTGCCCTGAAGGCCAAGGATGTGTCGTCATGTGAAGAGAACTCTGAATGCAGTTCTGATGATGCTGAAGACTTTGGAAAAGAACTCGCTCTTCTTGTCAGGAAGTTTAAGAAGTTTGCCAAGTCAAAACGCTATGCAAAATCTTCAAAGCGT
Organism: Elymus sibiricus; assembly: GCA_039707655.1. Classification (NCBI taxonomy): domain Eukaryota; kingdom Viridiplantae; phylum Streptophyta; class Magnoliopsida; order Poales; family Poaceae; genus Elymus; species Elymus sibiricus. The sequence continues at coordinate 262,608,800 of CM077665.1, forward strand.
GATTCCAAGAGATCTGGTGAAATGTCTTCAAGAGACAGCAAGAAGCAAACCTGTCACAAGTGCAAGAAAGTTAGCCATTTTATTGCTGATTGTCCTCGATGGGAAAAGGAATCCAAGAAGAAGAGCAAGGACTATGACTCACATGACAAGAAGAAGAAGAAGTATGCAAAGTCTTCATCACACAAGAAGAGTTCATCTGGCAAGGCACATGCTTTTATCGGAAAGGAGATGGATTCACAGTCTGAATCTGGTTCTGAAGCTGAGGAAGCATCTGAGGAGGAATCTGACGCTGAAGTATCTGGACTAGCAATGACTTCGGCATATCTCCCCACCTCTGTCTTTGAACCCGAAGACAGTGGATCCTTCTTCAACACCGAAGCCAGTGATGATGATGCTACTCCGGCCTACTGCTTCATGGCGAAAGCCTCCAAGGTATCCTCAAAACCCTCACGTCATGACTCTGAATCTGAAGCTGAATTTTATGATGACATGAAATCTAGTTATGCTAAACCTGTAAAAATTGCCACCAAGCAATGGAGTGCCATGGAGAAAATGCAAACTACTCTAGAGAAAAGCGATGACCTGTTACGCGAAGAAATGAGTTTGAACAAAACTATGGCTGAAGACATGTGTAGTCTTCGTTCAAGGTTTGAGGATCTCCAAAGTCATCATGATGCCCTCTCAACTGATCATGAGAAGCTTTCTCTTGAATATCTTCAGAAAAAGATTGATCTTGAGAAGTTGAGAGAAGCTCATGATGACCTATGGAAGGAAAACGACTCACTCTTAGCAGAACAGCTCAGTACCGCTCAGGATGAATTTGATTCTCCATGCTTCAAATTTATTGCTCGTGAAGCTAATGATTCAACTGCTGAATGTTCAAATGCTTCTAAAAATGCATTATCTTCAACTGCATCTGTGGTAACTACCCCCTCATCTAAGGAAACCACTGCCATCACTGGCGACAATGACAGGTTGAAGACATAGCTTGAAACTGGCATGTACAAGAGTCTTAAAGGACATCAGATTCTTTGCGATGTCCTAAAGAAGACAATCTTGAACAAAAACCATAGGAAAGAGGGTTTGGGTTTCCAAAGAAACATCAATGTTGATGGTTCCTACTGGACTCCTGAGTAGTATCCCAAAACCACATGGGTCACTACAAAAGGACCTTAAGTGGATCCATCCACATTATCTGGCTTTAACTGTGCTAACCCTGTCATCATTGACGAGTCATTTGACTCCAATTATAAGTTGTTCAAATCTATGAATGGTGAAGTGTTTGCCAGGTATATTGGAACTAACTGCATGAATTGTTCACCTATGAAGAAGATCTGGGTTCCCAAATGTCTTCTTGAGAAGCTTCCCGTCAATGTTATGACAACACCACGGAAGAAGACAAACTCCAGACCAAAGTTTTCATATGGACCGAAATCTTCATATTGATCAAAGTCTTCATATGATCACTCTAACACCTATGTTTCGCCGGGAAGAACTGAAAGGGCTCACGAATATGTGCACTATGGCATGAATCGCTATGTTCATCCCACTAAGAATTACTCTGCATATTCATTTGAGTACTCTAACCCCCCTGTGAAACGAACCATTAGGGCATCTTTGCCTAAATTCTTTGATGCTGCTCTACGTCTTATTGCTTCTAAGCCACCCCTTCACATGTGGGTGGTTAAGAAGAACTAATATCTTCATGCAGCATCGGGTCTCCAGATGGGATGAAGCCTATCTTGAAGATAATCTCTAGAGACCTGGAAATGATCTTGTTTGGACGCAAGAAAACTAATGCAAATGGTGTTACCATTCGTATCGTCCAATATCTTCATACAATTGTGCACTACAATATCTTCATCAATGCATGTTACAGCTGCATGCTTTGGTGAACTAGACTAATTCTCAATGCAGGAAAGCAAATCCAATGCCACTGAATGGATTATGGATAGTGGATGCACCAGTCATATGACTGGTGATCGAAGCCTATTGATGGAGCAAACTCTTCGACCTCCAACAAAAGACCACATCGTCTTTGTCGACAAGAGCAGCGGCAAAGTATTGGGGCTAGGTAGAGTTGCTATCTCAAGGGACCGACACATGGAAAATGACATGCTTGTCGAATCCCTTGGTTACAACTTGATGTTTGTCTCAATGCTCTGTGACTTAGATATGCTTGTCATCTTTGGCAAATTTCGATGTGTTGTGCTAATGGCCTCTGACAAAACCAAAGTCTTCGAAGGTTTTCGAAGAGGTGATCTGTACATGGCATTGGTACATGGTAGACTTTGCTGCAGGACCACAGGTTGCCTCATGTCTTCTAGCAAAGGCTTCAGAATGCTGGTTATGGCACAGAAGGCTAGGACATGCAGGATGTGGAACTTACACACACTCGCCAAGAAGAAGCTTATTATTGGCGTCGAAGGTGTCAAGTTCAAGAAGGACCACCTCTGTGGCGCATGTGAAGCCGGGAAGATGACTAGGGCCAAACATCCTCCGATGACAATCATGACGACCACTCGTCCCTTCGAGCTGCTACACATGGACTTATTTGGCCCTACTTCTCTACCACTGCTAATCTATATGGCTTCGTAATTGTTGATGACTATTCTCGATTCACTTGGGTGCATATCATACTCTATAAAACAGAAGTGCAGGATGTCTTCAAGCACTTCGCAAATAGGTGTATGAACAACTACAACATCAAGATCAAGCACATCAGGAGTGACAATGGCACTGAATTCAAGAACGCAGGTTTGGATACCTATCTTGATACTCTTGGCATCACTCATGAGTTCTCTGCTCCATATACTCCTTAGCAGAATGGCGTCGTGGAGCGCAAGAACAGGACACTTATTGAGATGGCTCGCACTATGCTTGACGAATACAAGACGCCTCGGAAGCTATGGCCTGAAGCCATTGATACAGCATGCCACATCATCAATAGAGTATATCTTCACAAGTTCTTCAAGAAAACATTATATGAGCTTCTCATTGGTAAGAAACCCAATGTAAGTTATTTCAAAGTCTTCGGTGCAAGATGTTGGATAAGAGATCCACACCACACTTCAAAATTTGCACCGAAAGCACACGAGGGTTTCATGCTTGGTTATGGAAAGGATTCGCACACCTACATGATTTTCAACACTTTTCACAACAAAGTTGTTGAAACCGTAGATGTGCGATTCGATGAAACTAATGGCTCGCAAAGGGAGCACCTACCTCCTATACTAGATGAACCACCTCCTGACGAAGCAATCAGATTGATGGGAGCCGGGGAAATCATGCCTGAAGAACCAAAGGTTGAAGAAGTCATCATTCCTCCATCCACCCAGCGCGAAGACAATGCTGAAACTGAAGATATTGCTACTGACGAAGACAATGCTCAACAGCAAGGACAAAGTGTTCGCCCTGCTCATCCGCGCGTGGCTAATGAAGTCCAAATTGAGAGAATGCTAGACAGCATAAATGCACAGGTCCACTCACTCGCTCAAGTGCAACTCAACTGGCTAACTTTTGTGGGCATTTTGCTTTTGCTTCTATCACAGATCCCACCAAAGTAGATGAAGCTTTCAAAGAATCAGAATGGATTCAAGCCATGCAAGAGGAGCTTCACCAGTTCGAGCTCGACAATGTCTGGGAGCTCGTGAAGCGCCCTGATCCAAGGAAGCACAACATCATTGGCACGAAGTGGATATTCTGCAACAAGCAAGATGAGTCTGGCCAAGTCGTCCGAAACAAGGCTTGACTTGTGGCCCAAGGTTACACACAAGTCAAGGGTGTTGATTTCGGTGAAACATTTGCTCCTGTTGCTAGACTCGAAGCTATTCGCATATTGCTTGCTTATGCTAACAATCATGACATATGCTTATATGAAATGGATGTCAAAAGTGCATTCCTCAATGGTAAGATTGAGGAAGAAGTATATGTTGCTCAACCACCAGGGTTTGAAGACCCAAAGCATCCTGACAAAGTCTACAAGCTCAACAAGGTGTTGTATGGCCTCAAGCAAGCACCAAGAGCTTGGTATGACACACTCAAGGAGTTCCTCAAGAAGAAAGGCTTCAAACCCGGTTCACTCGATCCCACTCTCTTCACTAAATCCTATGATGGTGAACTATTTGTGTGTCAAATCTATGTGGATGACATTATCTTCAACTGTACTAACAATCGATACAGTGATGAGTTTGCTTTTATGATGCAAGAGAAATACCAAATGTCGATGATGGGAGAACTGAAATTCTTCCTAGGGCTTCAGATTCGACAAGAACCCAATGGCATCTTTATATCTCAAGAGAAGTACCTTAAAGACTGCCTCAAGAAATTTGGCATGAATGAAACCAAATGTTGCAAGACGCCCATGCCAACAAATGGTCACCTCTGCACTGACGAAAATGGTAAAGATTTCGGTCAGAAGGTATATCGCTCCATGATTGGCTCTTTGTTGTACCTATGTGCATCTAGGCCAGATATTATGCTTAGCGTTTGCATGTGCGCCCGATTTCAAGCGGCACCAAAGGAGTCGCATCACCTAGTGGTGAAGAAAATACTTAGATATCTGGCTCACACCCCAACACTATGATTATGGTATCCAAAGGGTTCGAAGTTTGAGCTCATTGGCCATTCAGATTCTGACTTCGCTGGTGACCGAGTTGACCGCAAGTCTACATTAGGCACTTGTCACTTTCTGGGACGATCTCTTGTATGTTGATCTTCGAAGAAGCAGAACTGTGTATCACTCTCCACTGCCGAAGCCGAATACATTGCTGCTGGCGGTTGCCGCACTCGGCTCCTCTGGATGAAGCAGACTCTCAAGGAGTACGACATCAACCTGAAGCATGTACCTCTCTACTGCGACAATGATAGTGCTATCAAGATCTCCTACAACCCAGTACACCATTCGAACACGAAGCATATACAGATTCGACATCATTTTCTTTGGGATCACGTGATGAAGGGCGACATCAACATCAAGCATGCTGACACTGAAGATCAGTTGGCGGATATCTTCATGAAGCCTTTGGATGAGAAGAGGTTTTGCAAGTTGCGGTGTGAGCGAAATATCTTAGAATCCTCAAATGTCCTTTGAATGGGAATACATCCTAACGCTTATGCATGATTGATGACTTTTCATGCACAGCACACGAAGTAATGTGTGTCTTCAATCTCATGAAGACCTACACTCTAAGTGTGAATACATTAACGAAGAATATGACCACAGAGCGCCACGATAATTGTGTGCCGTGTCTGGGTCAAACATTCTTATACGGTGGGTAACGCCACCACCAAATTCGAAGACATTGCTTTTATCTTCGTATTTCTTCATGTCTTCGAAAATTGTGTTTGTCTTCGAAATGATTTGAATTTGCATATCTCTTAATGTTGAATACATTTAGTATACAACTTGGAGTTTGTCCTCTACAGCATTGTGCCTATAGCTATATCTTCGAACCTTCCTAGGCCAATGTGATCGGACCCACTATTCCTGTCTGTTCTAATCTCGTCTTACTCTATTCTACTCCAGTCATATGCATTCTACTTGACACGTGTTGATTGTCTTCTCTGTGTCCTTTTCAGTAAAGACTAATCCAACCAACCGTTTAAAATGACAATTTTTTGTCGTTACCACTCTTATCGCAACAAACTGTTGGAAATATGCCCTAGAGGCAATAATAAATTGGTTATTATTATATTTCCTTGTTAATGATAATTGTTTATTATCCATGCTATAATTGTATTGATTGGAAACTCAAATACATGTGTGGGTACATAGACAACAATGTGTCCCTAGTAAGCCTCTAGTTGACTAGCTTGTTGATCAAAGATGGTTAAGGTTTCCTAGCCATGGACATGAGATGTCATTTGATAACGGGATCACATCATTAGGAGAATGATGTGATGGACAAGGCCCAAACTGTAAACGTAGCATTTGATCGTGTCAGTTTATTGCTATTGTTTTCTGCATGTCAAGTATCTGTTCCTTTGACCATGAGATCATGCAACTCACTAACACCGGAGGAATACCTTGTGTGTATCAAACGTCGCAACGTAACTGGGTGACTATAAAGGTGCTCTACAGGTATCTCCGAGGGTGTCTGTTGGGTTGGCATGGATCAAGACTGGGATTTGTTACTCCGTATGACGGAGAGGTATCTCAGGGCCCACTCGGTAATACAACATCACAATGAGCCTTGCAAGCAATGTGACTAAAGTGTTAGCCACGAGATCTTGTATTACGGAACGAGTAAAGAGACTTGCCGGTAACGAGATTGAACTAGGTATAGTGATACCGACGATCGAATCTCGGGCAAGTAACATACCGAAGAACAAAGGGAACAGCATACGGGATTAACTGAATCCTTGACATAGAGGTTCGACCGATAAAGATCTTCGTAGAATATGTAGGAGCCAATATGGGCATCCAGGTCCCGCTATTGGTTATTGGCCGTAGAGGTGTCTCGGTCATGTCTACATAGTTCTCGAACCCGCAGGGTCTACACACTTAACGTTTGGTGACGATTAGTATAATTGAGTTATTATGTTGGTGACCGAAAGTTGTTCGGAGTCCCGGATAAGATCCCGGACATGACGAGGATCTCCGGAAGAGTCCGGAGGTAAAGATTGATATATGTGATAATAGTGTTTTGATCTCTGGAAGGGTTCCGGAGTTCACCGGAATGGGTTCCGGATGTTTACCGAAGTGTTCGGGTGCAGCAACACTTTATATGAGCCAAAGGGATAAAAGCCCACAAGGTATTGGAAAGTGCAAAAGTAGTTTTGCTGCCGCGTAAGCGGTACTACCGCTTGGTGAAGCGGTACTACCGCCCGAGCGGTACTACCGCTTGTGTGAAGCGGTACTACCGCCCGAGCGGTACTACCGCTTGTGTGAAGCGGTACTACCGCTTGTGCGCGGCTGTGCACGGTTCGGCAGGGATCCGAGTTGGACTCTTTCCCTGCGGGCCAAACCGACCTTGTGCGGGCAAAACCGACCCGGAGGAGGCTTTTACTCCAAGTTTAGACCCCAAGGCTCAACATATAAATAGAGGGGCAGGGCTAGCACACGGGACACATCAGGATTTCCCAAGCCGTGTGCCGGCAACCCTAGCCCTCTAGTTCCTCCGTCATAATCTCCGTAGTGCTTGGCGAAGCCCTGCAGAGATTGTTCCTCACCACCATCACCACGCCGTCGTGCTGCTGGAACTCAACCACTACTTCACCATCGCTCGCTGGATCGAGGAGGTGAAGGCGTCATCAAGCCGTACGTGTGTTGAACGCGGAGGTGCCGTCCGTTCGGCACTAGATCGGAAGGATCGTGATTGGATCGTGGGACGCTCGGCGATTTGGATCGCGAAGACGTTCGACTACATCAACCGCGTTTATTAACGCTTCCGCTTAGCGATCTACAAGGGTATGTAGATTCACTCTCCCTCTCGTAGATGCTCATCACCATGGATAGATCTTGCGTGTGCGTAGGAAAATTTTTGTTTCCCATGCAACGTTCTCCAACAGTGGTATCAGAGCTAGGTCTATGCGTAGATGAGATCTCGAGTAGAACACAAACGAGTTGTGGGCGTGGGTGTATACATATTGCTTGCCGTTACTAGTTGATACTTGATTCAGCGGCATTGTGAGATGAAGCGGCCCGGACCGACATTACGCGTACGCTTACGCGAGACTGGTTTTACCGCTGCGTGCACTTGTTGCATAAAGGTGACTGGCGGGTGTCTGTCTCTCTCACTTTAGTTGAATCGGTTCAATGAAGAGGGTTCTTTTAGAAGATCAAAAAGCAATCACTACACCACGTTGTGGTTTTGCGTAGGTAAGAACGGTTCTTGCAAACCCGTAGCAGCCACGTAAAATTTGCAACAACAATTAGAGGACGTCTAACTTGTTTTTGCAGGGTATGTTGTGATGTGATATGGCCAATTACATGATGAGATATATGTGATGTATGAGATGATCATGTTTTGTATAGAATATCACGACTTGCATGTCGTTGAGTACGGCAACTGGCAGGAGCCATAGAGTTGTCTTTAATTATTGTATGACCTGCGTGTCAATCATTAAGCGCTATGTAATGCTTTACTTTATCGCTAAACGTTAGCTATAGTCGTGGAAGCAACAGTCAGCGCGACAACCTTATGGCGACACGTTGATGGAGATCAAGATGATGGAGATCATGGTGTCATGCCGGTGACGATGGAGATCATGCCGGTGCTTTGGAGATGGAGATCAAAAGCACAAGTTCATGGCCATATCATGTCACTTATGATTTGCATGTGATGTTAATCCTTTTATGCATCTTATTTTGCTTAGGACGACGGTAGCATTATAAGGTGATCCCTCACTTAAATTTCAAGATAAAATTGTGTTCTCCCCAAGTGTGCACCGTTGCGAAAGTTCGTCGTTTCGAGACACGCCGTGACGATCGGGTGTGATAGACTCTACGTTCGCATACAATGGGTGTAAGCCATGTTACACGTGCGGAACACTCGGGTTAAACTTGACGAGCCTAGCATGTACAGACATGGCCTCGGAACACAAGAGACCGAAAGGTCGAACATGAGTCATATAGTAGATATGATCAACATGAAGATGTTCACCATTGAAACCACCTCAACTCACGTGATGATCGGACTTGAGTTGGTGGATTTGGATCATGTTACACTCGAATGATCGGAGGGATGTCAATTTGAGTGGGAGTTTTTTAAAATATGATTAACTAAACTCATTATCTAAGAACAATAGTCTAAGTTGTCTTTGCTATATTTATGTTGTAGATCATGGCTCGCGCAGTAGCACCCCTGAATTTTAATGCGTTCCTAGAGAAAGCTAAGTTGAAAGATGATGGAAGTAACTTTGTGGACTGGGCCCGTAATCTAAGGATTATCCTTACGGCTTCCCAGAAGGCTTATGTCCTTGATGCACCGCTTGGTGATCCACCCGCTCCAGTTGAGTCTCTAGACGTTGTGAACGCCTGGCAGGCTCGTTCTGATGATTACTCAATAGTTCAATGTGCAATGTTGTATGGCTTAGAACCGGGACTTCAAAGACGTTTTGAACGTCATGGAGCATATGAGATGTTCCAGGAGTTGAAGTTTATCTTTCAGAAGAATGCCCGGATCGAGAGATATGAGATCTCCGATAAGTTCTATGCTTGCAAGATGGAGGAGAACGGGTCTATCAGTGATCACGTGCTCAGAATGTCTGGGTACTCCACCCGTCTGGCTGAGTTAGGGATGCCCCTTCCGCCAGAGGCTATCACTGACAGAGTTCTTCAATCATTGCCACCTAGCTACAAGAGCTTCGTGTTGAACTATAACATGCACGGGATGAACAAGTCAGTCGCCGAGCTGTTTGCGATGCTGAAAATCGCTGAGTCTGAAATTCAGAAGGAGCATCAAGTGTTGATGGTCAATAAAACCACTAGTTTCAAGAAAAATGGCAAGGGTAAGAAGGGTAACTCCAAGCAGAGTGGCAAAGCAGTTGCTCCTCTCGTGAAGAAACCCAAGGCTGGACCCAAACCAGAAACTGTGTGTTTTCATTGCAAGGGAACTGGACACTGGAAGCGGAATTGCCCCAAGTATTTGGCTGACAAGAAGGCGGCCAACAACAAACAAGGTATATATGATATACATGTTATTGATGTGTACCTTACCAACTCTCGTTGTAGTGCCTGGGTATTTGATACCGGTGCGGTTGCTCATATTTGCAACTCAAAACAGGAACTGCGGAATAGACGGAGGCTGGCAAAGGACGAAGTGACGATGCGCGTGGGAAATGGTTCCAAGGTTGATGTGATCGCCGTCGGCACGCTCGCTCTTCGATTACCGTCGGGATTAGTGATGAACCTAAATAAGTGTTATTTGGTGCCTGCGTTAAGCATGAACATTATATCTGGATCTTGTTTATTGCGAGACGGTTACTCATTTAAATCAGAGAATAATGGTTGTTCTATTTATATGAGTAATATCTTTTATGGTCATGCACCCAATGTGAGGGGTTTATTCTTATTGAATCTCGATAGTAATAATACACATGTTCATAACATTGATGCCAAAAGATGTAGAATTGATAATGATAATACCACTTTCTTGTGGCACTGCCGTTTAGGTCATATTGGCGTAAAACGCATGAGGAAGCTCCATGCTGATGGACTTTTGGAGTCACTTGATTTTGAATCACTTGACACATGTGAGCCATGCCTCATGGGCAAGATGACTAAAACGCCGTTCTCTGGAATAATGGAACGGGCAAGTGACTTATTGGAAATCATACATACTGATGTGTGCGGTCCGATGAGCATTGAGGCGCGCGGTGGTTATCGTTACTTTCTCACCTTCACTGATGACTTAAGTAGATATGGGTATATTTACTTAATGAAACACAAGTCTGAAACATTTGAAAAGTTCAAACAATTTCAGAGTGAAGTTGAGAATCATCGTAACAAGAAGATTAAATTCCTACGATCTGATCGAGGAGGAGAATATCTGAGTTATGAGTTTGGCAGTCACTTAAGACAGTGTGGAATTGTTTCACAATTAACACCGCCTGGAACACCACAGCATAATGGTGTGTCCAAACGTCGTAATCGAACCTTATTGGATATGGTGCGATCTATGATGTCTCTTGCCGATTTGCCACTATCGTTTTGGGGTTATGCATTAGAGACAGCTGCATTCACTTTAAATAGGGCACCATCGAAATCCGTTGAGACGACGCCATATGAACTTTGGTTTGGCAAGAAGCCAAAGCTGTCGTTTCTTAAAGTTTGGGGATGTGATGCTTATGTCAAAAAGCTTCAGCCTGAAAAGCTGGAACCCAAAGCGGAGAAATGCGTCTTCATAGGATACCCAAAAGAGACACTTGGGTATACCTTCTACCTCAGATCCGAGGGCAAAGTGTTTGTCGCTAAAAACGGAACATTTCTTGAGAAAGAGTTTCTCTCGAAAGAATTGAGTGGGAGGAAGATAGAACTTGATGAGGTTATTGAACCTTTACTTCAACCTGAGAGTAGCGCAGCGCAGAAAGTTGTTTCTGTGGAGCCTACATTAGCTGAAGAGGAAGTTAATGATGATGATCATGAAGCTTTGGATCAAGTTGCTATCGAACCTCGTAGGTCGACAAGGACGCGTACTACTCCTGAGTGGTACGGCAACCCTGTCTTAGAGGTCATGTTGTTAAACAACGATGAACCTACGAGCTATGGAGAAGCGATGATGGGCCCGGATTCCGAGAAGTGGTTAGAGGCCATGAAATCCGAGATGGGATCCATGTATGAAAACAAAGTATGGACTTTGGAAGTATTACCTGAAGGGCGTAAGGCCATTCAGAACAAATGGATCTTTAAGAGGAAGACGGACGCGGACGGTAATGTCACCGTCTATAAAGCTCAACTTGTGGCAAAGGGTTTTTCACAAGTTCAAGGAGTTGACTACGATGAGACCTTCTCACCCGTAGCGATGCTTAAGTCCGTCAGAATCATGTTAGCAATAGCTGCCTTTTTCGATTATGAAATTTGGCAGATGGATGTCAAAACAGCGTTCCTTAACGGTTACCTTAAGGAAGAGTTGTATATGATGCAACCAGAAGGTTTTGTCGATCCAGAGAATGCTGACAAAGTTTGCAAACTCCAGCGATCCATTTATGGACTGGTGCAAGCATCTCGGAGTTGGAATCTTCGTTTTGATGAGGTGATCAAAGCGTTCGAGTTTATACAAGTTTACGGAGAAGCTTGTATTTACAAGAAAGTGAGGGGGAGCTCTATAGCGTTTCTAATATTATATGTGGATGACATATTGCTGATTGGAAACAATATAGAAATGCTGGAAAGCGTAAAGGAATATTTGAACAAGAGTTTTTCAATGAAGGACCTAGGAGAAGCTGCTTTCATATTAGGCATCAAGATCTATAGAGATAGATCGAGACGCTTAATAGGACTTTCACAAAGCACATACCTTGATAAGATTTTGAAGAAGTTCAAAATGGATCAGTCCAAGAAAGGGTTCTTGCCTGTTTTGCAAGGTGTGAAGTTGAGTAAGACTCAATGCCCAGTGACTGCAGAAGATAGAGAAAAGATGAGTGTCATCCCCTATGCTTCAGCCATAGGCTCTATCATGTATGCAATGCTGTGCACAAGACCCGATGTCAGCCTTGCCATAAGTATGGCCGGAAGGTTTCAAAGTGATCCAGGAATGGAACACTGGACGGCGGTCAAGAATATCCTGAAGTACCTGAAAAGGACTAAGGACATGTTTCTCGTTTATGGAGGTGATCAAGAGCTCGTCGTAAAGGGTTACGTCGATGCAAGCTTTGACACTGATCCGGATGACTCTAAGTCGCAAACCGGATACGTATTTATTCTTAATGGGGGTGCGGTTAGCTGGTGCAGTTCCAAGCAAAGCGTGGTAGCAGATTCTACATGCGAAGCGGAGTACATCGCTGCCTCGGAGGCGGCGAAGGAAGGTGTCTGGATGAAGGAGTTCATGACAGATCTTGGAGTAGTGCCTAGTGCACTTAACCCAATGACTCTGTTTTGTGATAATACTGGTGCCATTGCTCTAGCCAAGGAACCAAGATTTCACAAGAGGACCAGACACATAAAGCGACGTTTCAATTCCATCCGCGATTACATCAAGGAGGACGACATAAATATTTGCAAAGTACACACGGATCTAAATGTTGCAGATCCGATGACTAAACCTCTTCCAAAGGCTAAACATGAACAACACCAGAACTGCATGGGTGTTCGATTCATTACAATGTAAATCACATAGTGATGTGAACTAGATTATTGACTCTAGTGCAAGTGGGAGACTGTTGGAAATATGCCCTAGAGGCAATAATAAATTGGTTATTATTATATTTCCTTGTTAATGATAATTGTTTATTATCCATGCTATAATTGTATTGATTGGAAACTCAAATACATGTTTGGGTACATAGACAACAATGTGTCCCTAGTAAGCCTCTAGTTGACTAGCTTGTTGATCAAAGATGGTTAAGGTTTCCTAGCCATGGACATGAGATGTCATTTGATAACGGGATCACATCATTAGGAGAATGATGTGATGGACAAGGCCCAAACTGTAAACGTAGCATTTGATCGTGTCAGTTTATTGCTATTGTTTTCTGCATGTCAAGTATCTGTTCCTTTGACCATGAGATCATGCAACTCACTAACACCGGAGGAATACCTTGTGTGTATCAAACGTCGCAACGTAACTGGGTGACTATAAAGGTGCTCTACAGGTATCTCCGAGGGTGTCTGTTGGGTTGGCATGGATCAAGACTGGGATTTGTTACTCCGTATGACGGAGAGGTATCTCAGGGCCCACTCGGTAATACAACATCACAATGAGCCTTGCAAGCAATGTGACTAAAGTGTTAGCCACGAGATCTTGTATTACGGAACGAGTAAAGAGACTTGCCGGTAACGAGATTGAACTAGGTATAGTGATACCGACGATCGAATCTCGGGCAAGTAACATACCGAAGAACAAAGGGAACAGCATACGGGATTAACTGAATCCTTGACATAGAGGTTCGACCGATAAAGATCTTCGTAGAATATGTAGGAGCCAATATGGGCATCCAGGTCCCGCTATTGGTTATTGGCCGTAGAGGTGTCTCGGTCATGTCTACATAGTTCTCGAACCCGCAGGGTCTACACACTTAACGTTTGGTGACGATTAGTATAATTGAGTTATTATGTTGGTGACCGAAAGTTGTTCGGAGTCCCGGATAAGATCCCGGACATGACGAGGATCTCCGGAAGAGTCCGGAGGTAAAGATTGATATATGTGATAATAGTGTTTTGATCTCTGGAAGGGTTCCGGAGTTCACCGGAATGGGTTCCGGATGTTTACCGAAGTGTTCGGGTGCAGCAACACTTTATATGAGCCAAAGGGATAAAAGCCCACAAGGTATTGGAAAGTGCAAAAGTAGTTTTGCTGCCGCGTAAGCGGTACTACCGCTTGGTGAAGCGGTACTACCGCCCGAGCGGTACTACCGCTTGTGTGAAGCGGTACTACCGCCCGAGCGGTACTACCGCTTGTGTGAAGCGGTACTACCGCTTGTGCGCGGCTGTGCACGGTTCGGCAGGGATCCGAGTTGGACTCTTTCCCTGCGGGCCAAACCGACCTTGTGCGGGCAAAACCGACCCGGAGGAGGCTTTTACTCCAAGTTTAGACCCCAAGGCTCAACATATAAATAGAGGGGCAGGGCTAGCACACGGGACACATCAGGATTTCCCAAGCCGTGTGCCGGCAACCCTAGCCCTCTAGTTCCTCCGTCATAATCTCCGTAGTGCTTGGCGAAGCCCTGCAGAGATTGTTCCTCACCACCATCACCACGCCGTCGTGCTGCTGGAACTCAACCACTACTTCACCATCGCTCGCTGGATCGAGGAGGTGAAGGCGTCATCAAGCCGTACGTGTGTTGAACGCGGAGGTGCCGTCCGTTCGGCACTAGATCGGAAGGATCGTGATTGGATCGCGGGACGCTCGGCGATTTGGATCGCGAAGACGTTCGACTACATCAACCGCGTTTATTAACGCTTCCGCTTAGCGATCTACAAGGGTATGTAGATTCACTCTCCCTCTCGTAGATGCTCATCACCATGGATAGATCTTGCGTGTGCGTAGGAAAAATTTTGTTTCCCATGCAACGTTCTCCAACACAAACATCCTGCGCCGTCGCTTCCGGCCATGTAGTGGGCTGTCAGTCGTGTTGCATGCACGCCACCTGTCCCACTAGAGCCGAAGAGTCCGGGGCATAATTGTCCAAACTGTTTGGATGTTTCCACCATTATAAATACAAGTGCCCCAGTTCAATTATTACTTTCCTCTTCCTCCGCCACCTCCAAGCTCCAAACCCTAGCGCCGTCGCTGGATCTCACCGCCGCCAGAGAAGGAGCGCTTAGCTGCCGTGACTCCTCCGTCGACGTATCATGCAGGCCGCGACCATCTTCGTCCGTCGCCGCCGTAGGTGTTTGCCACCACCAAGCTAGGGTGTGGCAGATTGAACTACTCGGCTTCTCCGCCTCGTCGACTAGTTCATCGTGTTCTTCACCGTGGTAGTAAAAACTGAATTTTTTCCATGCTTTTGATCTTTGCAAATTACCAAATATCTTCGAGATCTGTTTTTCCACTTTCACTTCAATGGATCTCACACTTGTACCTCTATTTGCTCAATACTTTTGCTTATGTTGCAAATCTGGGTTGATTTCTCACTTGTGCGAATTCTCGAACTTGCACAAATCTGAAACCGCCCTATCTGTGTGCAAAAGTGAAAGTCTTCGGTGAAAGAGGCCAATGTCTTCATACCACGATATCTAGTTTTAAAAATCTTCTGGCAAAGCATATGACCTCTTCCACTCCGTCGCATCTCTAACTCTTTCACAGGTACATGTCCGCAGTAGAATCGCTTGGATCTCATAGTCTCTATTCGTTTGCAGACTACTTGCAGATTCATTTGCACTCACTAGGAGCAAGCTCACACTTGCATCAGTCTTCGAAGCCTTTGCCCAACTCGAAGCCTTTGAACAACATCACAGGCCTCAAGGTCCCCATCTGTTGATTCTGAAGACACAGAAGAGGAGGCTCATCTTGTTAGATGGATGAAACGGAAGGCTGCCGCTTCCAGAGGACCGAAGCCATCTGACTCACTGATGGATGCTGCTAATATGATCGAGCTCTCTGATGATGAGTTTGATGATGAAGCACTGGCAAGACTAATCCAGCAAAAGGAAGAGGAAGCTAAACGTCTTGAAGACTTACCTCTCTTTGTCCCAACAATACTCGAGCACTTCAATGACGAGTGGTTTGCTGATCCATCCCTCACCATTGACACCTTACAGTTGCCCATTGGGCTCAGCGTCACCTTCCAAGGGCTCGTAAATGGGGAGCTAACAGTGGCTCAAAAGGCTGTTCAACTCAAGGCAAAGATAAGCCATGAGAAGGCCCTCTTCAAGGCAAATGTCCACAAGCTCAAGGCTGACTAGATCCAAGGTTATCAACTGATGATGAAATACCTCAAGGTTGTATTTGAAAAGAGATGTGAAGCTGTCAAAGGCGCCCTTGTGCGTCTCAAGAAAAAGGCCAACACCATGGTGCAAGCACACAATGAGATGTTGAAGCGCAAGGCTCTTGGCCAACCTGCTCTTGACCCATGGATCATTGAAAGATCCCGACAAGCTTCAATGTCTTCGGACCAAACTTTACCATTAAGGTCTGAACCATGAGGCATTGAATTTCCAGCTGGCTTCTATGGCTCTCGCGTCCCTCTGCCTTCCCCGGCTATCTCTAGTAAGAAGACAAAGAAAGCCGAAGCTCTAGCCAAGAAGCGCAAGGCCGCGGCTTCTGAAGCCCAAGCTCTGAAGAGGCAGACGACAAAGAAGCTCCTGCCCCTGTGTCCGCTCAAGTACCTCTACCTCCACCAGTTATATCAACCACCCATGCTACTCCACAGGAGCCACTGCAAGTGACACCTATCTCCATGGCTCCTCCTGCCTCTGAGAATCAAGAGAGGCAAGTGATACTACACGAGTCTGCTACTACAGAGACTCCTGCTGCTGATGACATTCCAGCTGGTGAAGACATCCCAGCTGAAGACATTGCTCCCGAAGCTCATGCTGACGAAGCCAATGTAGAAGGAGAAAACCCCATGCTGACCACTGATGCTCCTGATGACAGTGAGTATGTTGATATCGGCACTCCTCTGAGGCCCTCAGTGCCAGAGAACATACCAAGCACTCCACCATCAGCATTTTCAACTCCTGTGCCCAGAACACCAGAGTCTCCATTTTTGACCAGAGAAGTTGAACCCATGGAGCATGCGTCACCTCTCAAAAGGCTTCGCCGTGGACCCAGAGTGGATACATCTTCGATGCAGAGCATCCCTAAAGACGAGGTCCGCATGTCTCCCACTTCACCTGTTGATGGTGTCCTCCGAATCAGAGACGTTGCTCATAACATGCCAGAGAACGAAGCCCTCGCCTCTGAAGACAATGCAGCAGAAAAGACTGTGGGTGAAGTCAATGCCCCATCCGCTGATGGTCCTCCAGTTCCTGCGACGCCTTCCTCCGACGACAATGCCGACAACATTGTGCTGGCTCGTAACAGAGAAGGGCAAAAGGTTCCCACAAAATGGCCCAAGCTGGTAGCTCCACCAAGGATGGGTCCGCAATATGAATATCATCTTCAAAGGTGCCCCAATGTTCTGAATCCTATGCCAAGGCTACCTATGCTTCACCAACAAGGACGTGCTCATCCTCATATCTTCAGCGTCAAGTCATTCTGGCTTAACAACACATTCTTCGACTCCGACCGCAATCCGTATGCCCGTTTGACGATTCAGTTTGATAGGTTCTGGAGCATCCCTCAAAGGGAATACTACACATGTGTGCTTTATGGCCAGAACCGAATGTTCCCACACAAAAAGCTTAGTCTTGAAGCCATGAAGGGATTGCCATGTTTTGACCAAGCCATTGATTGTCTTCGAGATGTGTGACTCCTGGCTTTTGTCACTGATCATGAAGACTGGAATGAGGAGCTCATTCTTTAGTTCTACGTCATGCTCCACATCTCTGGCTTCGGGCGAGATCTGAAGACATGGAAGTTGCACTTCATGCTTTGAGATGAATATGTCACAACATGACTAAAATGCTCACTATGATGGAACCATTGGCACCTAAAGCAGATCTGCCACACTCATTCTTCGTCACACCATTTGGCAGATCAAAGGGCATTCATCTTCAAGCAAGATTAAAGGTGCTCTGAAGTCATTGATCTACAACATCGTCTATGGCATCAGGTTTGATCTTCAAGATCTCTTCCTGTGCAATCTGGCTGCAAATGGTATCACCTTGTTTGAACCCAAGATCTATGCACCATGGATCATGTGTTTCATCAAGTAGAGATCCAACACAAGGTTCTTGCCATTAGCACGCAATCATGGGATATATCTTCCTAATGTCGAAGTCATTCACACTGACATTTACCCTCCAAAGACGAAGAATTCCCTGATGCAAGGCACCAGTGGCACAGCTGATGAGGAAGGACTTCACATCCCATCTGATGCATCCTATACAAGGCTCATTGGCTATACCAGGACTGAACGTGCCATGATAGATAGAGAGCTTCTTGTCTCTTTCTTTCAGAAGCAGGATCATTATCATGAGTGGACTCGAAGAAAAATGGCTTCTATGGTTCACGACATCAACAGAATTCGCAATCTCACAACCAAGAATGATTTTGTTGCTCATGAGACAAGCCGCCATGCCTGGAGAACATTGACCATGCTAGCTCCTGAGGATGATCTTCATGAAGATGGCTACAGGCAACACTTTCACTTCAGTGCTCCGCCACCTCGCACTGAGAAATGGCGTCGGACGCCTTCTCTCGAAGACAGTGACTTCTCCTCTGAAGCCCCATCCATCAATGCGCATCTTGCCAATGATGAATCTGATGACGTCTCCTCTCCGTCGACTGCACGTCCCGACACTGCACCAAGCTCTCCTACACCAACCAATGCCGACCCTACCGCTACATCATCTTCAACACCTGCTGGGGACGCATAGTGCCAAATGTCTTCGTCCTTTTTGGTCATTCGATGACAAAGGGGGAGAAGCATTGGGTTTGATAGTCTTCAAACAGGTCTACTTATATGGGCTGGGTGTTGTCTTTTGTTAAGTTTACAACTCTCGTTTTGGAACATTTGCTATTTGGGTTGTAAAACTTAAGTCCTGATGGACGTATGCACACATTATGTTTACTGTACCTTTGGCGCTAATTTGAGTTTTATCATATGCGCTCGAAGCCATACTGCAGACGCCCATTTTTCATTATGCATTTCATTATCTTCGAAATACTCTTTAAATGCATTGTGATTGGATTACAAGATATAGGGGGAGATCTCCACAAACTATAACCTGCCATGTGCTTTTGCATTCCAAGAAAAATCTTCATAAGCACATCTTCAAGGGGAGCTCTCTATATCTTGCAATCATAATCTCCAAGTCCTTATCTTCACATATATTATTCCCGTTGAAAACTTCAACCAGTTTGTCATCAATCACGAAAAAGGGGGAGATTGTAAGTGCCACCCTTGTTTGGTTTTGGAGTATTGAAGACAAACGTGGTTGTGGGACTAATGTGTTTGTCAGAGTTCACAAGGCAACACAGATAGAAGTCCCTAGAAATTCGGTTTAACCATCGAAGACGACCCCTAAAAATGTCCGAAGACATTGATGATGGCCGAAGCCATTGGTGGTATGCGAAGATAATCGCCTGAAGATAATGAAATGCGAAGACGAAGTCTTTTGGTAGTTTTGTTTCTACTTTTCTGAGTCATAGGAACCACCATACTGGTAAGTGGGGTCGATGTGATCGAAGTCAGACGCTAACATGATTCTCAACCCAAACCTATGTTTTCGAGTGAAGACAATGAGAGCAAATCTCTTCCAGAGTTTGTTGAGTCAGCTTTACTTGTAGCCCAAGTAAAGCTGCCTCGTGTGTTTGAAATCCGAACGTTGTGACACATGTCGGTTGGCCATTGACCCAGTGTCATTTTGGTCATATCAGGTCGTGTTGCCCGCTGGCTATAAATAGCCCATCCCCTCCACCATGTGAAGGTGGATGCTCAGAGAGAGATACAACTGTTGTCGTTTTGGAGCAACCTACCTCGAAGACATTGAGAGAGAGAAACATCCTGCGGGGATAAACCTAAACACCCAGAGCTAGAGTGTTTGAGCATCACTGAAGTCGTTATGTTCTGAGAGAACTGAAGATTTATTACACTTGAGGACTGTGATCTTCCAAACGGTTAGGCGTCTGGGACTAGAGCAATCCAAGAGTTATTGTGGATCGCGGGGTGACCAAGTTTGTATGGGTTTCGGAAGTCTCCCATGAAGACTTACCTGAGTGATTGGGAGTTGTCTAAGTGACTTTGGCTCAAGGGGGATAAGGTGAAGATGAGGTCTTGTGAGTTCAATCTCAGTCTCCCTAACCAGACGTATAGTTGTCACGGCAACTAGAACTGATCCAACAAATCTCGTGTCTTCATCGAGTTGCTGGTTCTAAACTTCACTCTTTACATTCTGTATTGAACTGTGAAGCCATTGCATGAATACTTCTGACTGAGGACATTCCCCGAAGACATTTATATCTGCTATTTATCTTCATACGATCTAAGTTTGTCTTCGACTCACCTTAGCGTGTACGATGATAATGCTTACTTGCTTGTATGTCTTCATTGTATTGCATGTCTTGCTAGGTCCTTGATATAGATCCCTACCTGATCCTGTTTTGCTTCCGCAAACTTTGAATACATTCACTGTTTCGAAGCCTTTCATAAAAAAAGCCTATTCACGCCCCCTCTAGTCGATAACTAGCACTTTCAGCTTGTCATCCACCTCTCTCCCCCTCGCCCTCTCCGAGGCTGGTGCCTTGGGCCCGTCTATCGGGTTTAAACCCAGACAACACACGCGCCCCGGCTCGCCCACGCCTGGTTTGGCTCCGCGCCAACCCAGTTGCGCCGGATGAGGCCCAGCCAGTTGTGCATTTTCCGTTTTCTATTTATCAGACTATTTCCAAAATTTTCTCAAGGCAAAAAATTTGTCCAAATGAGGTGATTCAAATTTCTAAAATCTTGTTTAAATCCCACCTATTTAATGGTACAACTCTCACTCCATTTGGACAAACTTTTCTACATTGTCGAAATTTAAATCCATTTTTAGGCATTTAAATCCACTGTTTAAAATCCAAATATATGTTTTTGTCACTCCAACTCCAAAACCAATACATATGTTATTTTTAGTTTTTAATCTAGTATTTAATAAAAATAGGTTGACATTTTTCTAAGTATTTTTATTTTTCTGTTGTGCCCATTGTCTTATTTGTGCCCCGTTATTTTTCGACATTGGATCACGTTGTTTATGAAGGGGTTGGAGGAGAAGCATTTGAAGGCCTCAAAGACTTTGCTGAGCCAGGCAAGCAACCCTTTGACCATGTTGATGAAACCATTTTGTATATGTCATGATAGCACTTTATTTGTTGCGTTGGAAAGCATGATGATGTGGTGACAATCTTGCTAGGTTTGTCTATGTTGCCTTCCTCATTGAAACATGCATTGTGCATAACTCTACTTTTGCATAGAGTTGTCTGGGTGGGAAGTAGATAGGATGCTATGTAGTTGGCTATGGAAGAGGGGCGGGAATATGCATCGAGATGGAAACAAAGTGTTTTACCAAAGACTTTTCGAAAACCCCCATCGGGTGCCACTAATGCCCGAGGGAGAAGTTGAGCTCGGTGACCACTTGATAAAGAAGTGGTGCACCGAGGCAAGTTGAGTTGAGTGTGTGTTTTCGAAAATAGATTAGATTTAAGATTTGTCAACCGTCCCAACCTTACATGTACAACCACACTACTCCTTATGGGACGGGGCTTTGTTGACTACCTTTTTAATTGTTAGCAGCGAGCCCGCATTACTAGTGGCAGGAGTGGCATGGTCACTATCCATACGGGGTCGTGCCGGAATCGATGACTATGGCTGTCTTTACAGACACCGAGCACACTGTTGTGTCCCCTCATGGATGATACAAAGTTGAGATTGTTTTATGTGATGTACATCATGCGGGCCGGGTACCAACTAGTGGACTGTTTGTTTAGTGTTGTCGGGGGAAAGATATTGTTTGGGTGCTTACCTCGGGTATGTAATATACCGCGAGCCATGGATTGACATCAAAGTTCCCCGAGTCTTGTGGGTAAAGTGTAGTACCTCTGCAGAGTGTCAAACTATTCGAATAGCCGTGTTCATGGTCAAGGACAGTTGGGTGGTGCTGCTTAAACTATGCCTAGTGTTTTACAAAACGTGGGTCTGAAAAAGGAAATTCTTGAACTAAGTCCAATGACTTGATGAGATGGTTAAAGTATAGTTGTTCATACTCTGTTTATATTGATATCTGTAACCTCATGACGCATGATTTATGAAATATTAGGACATGATATTGCACTCAAAACTAGCTTTCCGCAAAAGTGCCTACTAGTGTTATACCTTGCATTATTACCTTGTTCCAAAACATGGGTTGCTTGCGAGTACATTCAAAGTACCCATTGGCTTGTCCATGGTTATTTAATTGGCCAGGCATGGAAGAACAGGAATATGATGAAGAGTACCTTGGTGACGACCATGCGAATTAGGTCTTTTCCCAGTTAGAATGCTTGTAGGGTTAAGGCAGATGGCATGGGTCCGAGTTATCATTGAAAATTTCCGCTGCGAGTGTTTATTTGATGTTTGGCCTTCATGGCCCTATATATGTAAGATTTTACCATAATGGTCATATTTGTGTAAGACATTATGTAATGGATGTAAGACTCTTGATATTCAGTTTTGTGTGTTCAGTGAGCATTGACCATGGGATCACTATGCATGAGCATTCAGAGATTTTGACTTATGAGTCGGGGTTCCCACATAACCATAGCAATATTAGGTTCTACATTTATTTATTTAGAGAGTCTATGTGGTTTGATATTTCTTTTATTAACCATGGTTGCAACTTTAGCATGTTCCTTAATCCTAACAGAAAAAGGTGGTTTCTCAATATAAGCAGTGGGCACAACTGGATCAACATTATAAATGATTCTTTCTTCTTTAGCTATGACAGGTTCCTTACTAGTTTCTTCAATAGGTGGGTGAAACTTAAACCACTTCTCCTTAGTGAGATCAACGTGAGTAGCAAATGATTCACATAAGGTAGCTACTATCTCAAAGTCAAGTCCGTAAAACTTATGAAAAGCTTCAATTTCTATTAAAGATTTAACACAATCAACCTTAAGATTTATACCTGACTCTTCACCTTTGTTGATTTCCAAATATTTAGAGTTGCATTTAATTCTTTCCAGAAGGCCCCATTTGAATTCAATAGTTATCTTTATGAAGGAACCAATAGATGAAGTATCAAGCATTGAATGATTATCATGAGAAAGCCAAGCATAAAGTTTTGTAAGATTATTTCCCTTGATATCTCTTGATTGGGGCATGTGTGCTTCAAGAATTTAAGCCTCCCCCAAGCTTGAGTGATACTTTCTCCTTCACGAGGGCAAAAATTATATATATAATTCCGATCACGATTTACCAAATGCATATGATAAAATTCATGATGGAATTCCAGCTTCAATTGTTTCCAATCCCATGTACCGGTATCATCCAATATCCTATACACAATCAATGCCTTTCCCTCCAAACATAAAGAGAAAACCTTCTTCTTCAGGATAAACCTGCAAGCTTATATAATCCACAAATTTCATCTATATAGATCAAGTGCATATCAGGATGTATTGTTCCATCTCCTGCATAAGGATTAGCAAGTAGTTTCTCCAACATACCTGAAGGAATTTCATAGTAAATATTTTCAGTAGGTTCAGTAGGTCGAGGAGCGGATATTTCCACTTCCGGACAAGGTGAAGATATCTCGAACAAGACCCTCAAAGGATTATCTTCCATAGTAACAAGTGACAATAACTTTCAGCCCGTAACAAAAGTGTTTCATTACCAAAGGCGCTTCACCCCCCGGCAATGGCGCCAGAAAAGAGTCTTGATGACCACAAGTATAGGGGATCAATCATAGTCCTTTCGATAAGAAAGAGTGTTGAACCCAACGAGGAGCAGAAGGAAATGACAAGTGGTTTTGGTATGGAAAATCCTGTAAGCACTAAAATTACGGTGATAGATACTTTGGTAGCAAGGCAATTCGTAACAAGTAACAAGTAACAATAATAGCAATGGTAAAGCAAGGTGTCCCAATGCTTATTATAGGAAAGGACAAGCCTAAACATACTCTTATATAAAGCAAAACGCTCTTGAGGACACATGGGAATTTCGTCTAGTCATGTTTCATCATGTTTAGTCGATTCACGTTCACTACTTTGATAATTTGATATGTGGGTGCACCGGTGCTAGGGTGTTGCTCTTACTTGAACAAACAACCCACTTATGATTACCCCCTCTCGCAAGCATCCGCAACTATGAAAGAAGAATTACGATAAATCTAACTGTAGCCTTAAACGTGTGGATCCAAATCAGCCCCTTACATAACAACTCATAAACTAGGGTTTAAGCTTCTGTCACTCTCGCAACCCATCATCTACTTATCATTACCCAATGCCCAAATATGGTGAAGTGCCATGTAGTCGACGATCACACGACACCAGTAAAGGAAGAGCAACATACACATCATCAAAATATCGAACGAAAACCAACATCACATGATTACTTAAGACAAGAATTCTCCCATGTCCTCAAGAACAAAAGTAACTACTCACAAAGCATAAAAATGTTCATGAGAAGAGGTGTAATGAATATGCTTAGGTTTGTGAACATATAATCTTCCACCAATTAAACCAACAATCATCAACAACAAGATGTAATCAACACTACTAGCAACCCACAGGTACCAATATGAGGTTTGGAGACAAAGATTGAATACAAGAGATGAACCAGGGTTTGGGATGAGATGTTGTTGGTGAAGATGTTGATGAAGATTGGTTCTCCCACGATGGAGGAAGCGTTGGTGATGACGATGGCTTCGATTTCTTCCTCCCGGAGTGAAGTTTCCCCGGCAAAATCGCTCCGCCTGAGAGCAAAAGTGCTCCTGCCCAGGTTCCGCCTCGAGACGGAGACACTTTGTCCCGAAAGTATTCTATTTATTTTTTTCTATGTCAAAATCCCTCATATAGCAGAAGATAGACACCGGAGGCCACTTGTGGGACCCAGAAGGCATTAGGGCGCGCGTGGGGGTGACCACGCCCTATTGCCTTGTGGGCAGGTGGTGGCCCCCTCTTGTATTTCTTTGCTAAGGTATTTTTTTATATATTCAGTAAAAAAGCTCCGTGAAGTTTTAGGTCATTTGCAGTTCTGTAGAATAGGTATCTCTATTGTAGCTTTTCAGGTCCAGAATTCTAGCTGACGGTAATCTCCCTCTCCATGTAAATCTTGCAAATGAAGAGAGAAAAGGCATTATAATGGCATCGTAAAGTGAAATAATGACCAAAAAAAATATAAATAACAGAGGGAAATCATGATCCAAAATGGACGTATCACCTGCGCGGTGGATAGCTCGCACATGTTCTGTCAAGCCTGCGCGGCGGTCTTCTCGCACACGTCGTGTTTAATGAAACAACTGCCTGCACGACACCTCCTTTCCTGTAAAAAAGTGGGACGCTTGGCACCACGTAAATGATTAACGGAAAGAACACGATTAATGCAATGCAACTATTTGCAATTATAACATTGCAACTATCTGTTCCAAAATGTCTAAGTGGCATGCTAATGTGCGTGCCTTTTCAAATTGGAAAACACATGGTACCACGGCGTATATGTGTCGTGTCATGACACCTAGACAAGTTTCTTGAATTTCCAACAAGTTTTCAATTTAAGGGATTCTAAAAACCAATATTATCAATGTTTGTGGCCGAGCCACGACGCCGAGATGTTTGCAATTCATTCATACTCCTTGCATGGGACCAAAACAGGGACCCAAGGACACAAAAATAATTTTTCAACCCATTTTGTGTACTGGAGCATGTGCTTGTAGCTTAAATTTGAATTATGCATATAAAATTCCAAGAAAATTCAACTAATGTATAAAAAGAGCCAAACGATCCCTAGGTAATTACATATTTTAGCATGCCACTCCTATTGATCTTTGTTGTATGTATAAAAAAATTCTAGGTGGTAGGAGGCATTGAATGTAGTTTCGCCCACAAAGCACTACTACAGGAAGGTCCAAAGATGACACATCGATCTGAGACCCTTCGACCAAACAGGGTGCGATGCATGAATCCCAAACGGTATAGTTCTAGCTCTGTCGCCAATTACGCGAACTGTTTGCGATGGCGGGTCCATTAAATACGATTTAGAAAAGAGGTGCGTGTGTGATACGCGACAAACAGTTGATCCAAACGAACTGTTTGCGATGAACCAACATAAAGCAAACTTTTAACCAAACACAGATGCGTGCGATACGTGGCATACAGTTGGTCCTCATGAAATGTTTGCGATTAGCCAAAATAACACAAAAGTTAACCAAATACATATATGTGTGATGTACAGCATACAGTTCAGTCGGTTAAACTGTTTGCGCTGATCCAGCAGAACACAAACGATCTAGCGTAAGAAAGTGTGTGTGATACCTGGCAAACAACTCAGTAATTAGAACCATGTGGGAAGACAGATATTAACAAAGACGATTCCTCCTGACAAGCTGTGTGTGTTGTGGGCAAACAGTTGCTGGTAAACAATTCTCAGCGATCAATGAAATCATCACTGATGTGTTCCATAGTTTAAGCGTGTAAGATGTGATTTGCTCTGTTTGTGCAACGTCTATGTATATGCTCTGTCTACAGAACAACAACATAGTTGCATAACCAAATTGAACATCCAATTACATAAGTGACTACACAACACACGTACATTACTCAATAAAAAATTACAAGAAGTAGACGATCATGAAAACATGTACTTCTTGTGACGACGGTTGCCGCCAGTTCTGTGCTTGTGGCTATCCCTCACCATCTGCAGGAAGGAGGCACTCCCTCATGTCAATGATCCTCCTGTAGATATTGTAGCTTGTGTACGCGTCCTTGGTTGCGTACTTGACGTGTTCTTCATCCAGTTTGTTCACCCAGGCCTTGTGCCAGAGATACTTGTCCTTGTCGGACTCAGTCTTCATGTCTCCGTAGTAGGGATCGATGATGGCCTTGGCTAGGTCAACTAAAGAATTCCTCTTCTTATTGCTGCCCCTTAACATGTACTACCCTTGGATGTCCACAAGCTTCTGGCAGGCCAAGCCCGAAGTCTTGAGCACATTTAGATCGTTGGTTGTGTCCACCATTGCGAACCTGCACTAGTGCAGAAAAGCCTAGCTATGGCGTGGCAAAAAGGGCTTTGGTGGCATTGACACCTAACGCAACCAATATAGCGCTAGTCTTAAAAAATAGCGATGGCTTTAGAAGCCTACGCCATAGGTATTTTACATAATGATGGCGTGACACTATTCACTAACGCCATCACTATATTAAATAGCAATGACGTGCACATATAAACCACATCATCACAGTATACTAGTAGTAGCAATGTTCACATGCCCATGCCGACATCGGTACTAATTATTTGAGAAAACAAAAAAAATGGATTGACATGATGACAAATTAGAACATTAGAAGATTATCACGTACTGTACATCTTACAATACATAGCTACTTCTTCTGACGCAAATTAAACATCACACCGCACATCTAATACAAATCTTGGTGAGCAGCATGCGGCTCATGGCCATCTCAAGGTGTCGGGGTACGACGATCTATGGGCCCGGCAAGGCCCCTTTCGTGGTTCGGCAAGGGAGATCCTCTAGCGTGAAGAGCATCACTGGACCATGCACGCATGATGGTTTAGACAGGTTCGGGCCGCCGGAGCGTAATACCCTACGTCTTGTGTGGTTGTGGATTATTGGGTTCAGAGTACACGAGCGTCGCAGCCCGGCAAGGATGCACAGGAAGTGTCGCCACGCGTGTAAAATGAATGGAGTGTCGACCTTTCTAAAGGTAGCCATGGACTGATAATCCCCAAGTGCAAGGAATCATCGTAGCAATTTCCAAAGATGGAAGTGATAAGTACGGAGTGTCGAACCCACAAGGAGCTAAAGGTAAGATCAATATTCTCTCAAGTCCTATCTGCCACTGATACGACTCTACGTACACCGAACGTTTGCTTCCAACTAGAAACGAGAAAAAAAACTACGTTGTGGGTATGAAGAGAATAGCTTTGCATGATATCAGAGAACTAAAATATAAAAATAGGTGCTGTTATCATAAAGTTAGAATATATTACAATGTATTACAAACAGCGAGGGGGGAATAATGATGGGTCGGTGTGCGGAATTGTCCTAGGCAATTGTTAACAAGATCGGTAATCATTATTGCAATTTTATATGAGGGAGAGGCATAAGCTAACATACTTTCTCTACTTGGATCATATGCATTTATGATTGGAACTCTAGCAAGCATCCCCAACTACTAAAGATCATTAAGGTAAAACCCAACCATAGCATTAAAGCATCAAGTCCCCTTTATCCCATACGCAACAACCCACCTACTCGGGTTTATGCTTCTGTCACTCAAGCAACCCACTATAAGCGAATCATAAACGTATTGCAACACCCTACAGCGGGAATCCTTCACGTGTGCGCAGCACGTAAGGCACAATAGGACAGCACCAAAATAAACATACAACTCAAACCAATCTATATCATCAATCAACCCAAAGGGCAAAAGTAATCTACTCAAAACATCATAGGATGGCAACACATCATTGGATCATAATATGTGGCATAAAGCACCATGTTCAAGTAGGGGATTACAGCGGGGTGCGGGAGAGTGGACCGCTGAAAGGAGATGAGGATGGTGATGAAGAAGGTGATGTTGATGAAGACGATCACCGCGGCGATGGTTCCCCCGTGGCACTCCGGCACCACCGGGAGAGAGAGGGAGAGGGTCTCCCCCTTGTGTTTCCTCCTCCATGGCCTCCCCCCTGGTTGGGGGAAGGTTCTCCCTCTGGTCCTTGGCCTCCATGGCGATGATGGCCCCTCCGTCTTCCTCCTCCATGGTCTCCGGTGAAGGTGACCCCCGCCGGCAGGGTGCCGGAGAGGGCCAAGATTGATCTTTCGTGGCTCTGGAGACTTGCGGCGGTGGAACTTCCGACCTAGGCTTGTTTCTGGAGTTTTTGGTATTTATAGGAATTTTTGGGGTCGGTCTCACGTCAAGGGGGGCCACGAGGAGTCCACAAGCCACGAGCACCCTCCCGGGCGGTACGGGCACGCCCTGCTGGCTTGTGGCGGCCTCGTGGCTGTTCTGGCCCAACTCCAATGCTTCGGGGGTCTCTTTTGGTCCATAAAAAATCACCGTAAATTTTCAGCCCATTCCGAGAACTTTTATTTCTGCACAAAAAACGACACCATGGTAGTTCTGCTGAAAACAGCGTCAGTCCGGGTTAGTTCTAATCAAATCATACCAAAATCATATAGAATTATTGTAAACATGGCATGAATACTTCATAAATTATAGATACGTTGGAGACGTATCAGCATCCCCAAGCTTAATTCCTGCTCGTCCTCGAGTAGGTAAATGATAAAAGAAATAATTTATGAAGTGTGAATGCTAGCAAGTGCACAAGTTTGATCAATGATAATTCCAATCACTTTTTCTAGCATCAATATAAACCATAAACAGTAGCTCATCTCATAAAACTTCTCATGATCAAGTAACAAGCTATTCACATGTTTAAAGTACAGACCAGAAAGTTTCTTGAAAACTAACAAACCATATTCCTAGTAATCGAACAATTGCAATTCATCTTATTTTTAGGAAGGGTCTATGTAAGAGCTTTGATTTAGCAAATTCCACATACTCGACTATCATATAGTCTTCCATGATTATTGGCACTCAAAGCATATTTTTAGAACAAATAGCATCCATCGAACACAAAGAAAGATAGGGGCTTAATGTTTCGCCTCCCAACTTATTTATCATATAGATAATTGTCAACAATAATAATTCATGATCAAATATATTTGTGTGGATATATATATGTCTAGATCATTCCCCAACACATGATGCTTTCCAAGAGAAAAGGGCGAAATATAGGAAGTGGTGAAGATCACCATGACTCTTGCATAAAGGTAAATACTAGAAAGTAAAAGATAGGCCCTTCACAGAGGGAAGCAGAGGTTGTCATGCGCTTTTTGTATTTGGATGTGCAAACCCCTTAATGCAAAGGAATGTCACGTTGTATTGCCCTTTGTGATAGCAACCTTTATTATGCAGTCCGTCGCTTTTATTTCTTTACCATCACAAATTCGTACAACGCTTATTTTCCCTTACAATAAAAGATCATACATATTTAGGAGCAATTTTGATTGCCTTTTGCACCGATGACTACTTACTTGAAGGATCTTACTCAATCCATAGGTAGGTATAGTGGACTCTCATGGCAAAACTGGTTTAAGGGTGTTTGGATGCACAAGTAGTATTTCTACTTGGTGCGGAAGTTTTGGCTAGTATGAGGTGGAAGCAAGCACCACATGTTGGAGGATCCATAACAATATAACTTCTATACAAATATACCCAATCATAACTCATTAAGTTGTCTTCCTTGTCCAACTTCAACTAATTTGCTCAAGTTTGAAAATAGTTAATGTGTATTCACAATCATAAAAGATGTCCAAGATAGTATATTTATATGTGGAATCTCTCTTCCTTCAATATTCTTTCATGAATTGTTCAAGTGACCAATGAGGTGTTTGCTAACTTTCAATAAATTTCACCACCTATACTTATTATGTGTGAAGTCATTACTCCCCATGGGATAAGTATATGAAGCATATTTAATTTCAGATTTATGATATTCAATTCATTCAACCATTTACTCATAGGATATAAGTGAAGCACGAGAGTGAAAGACAAACTACTCCAAAAAGATATGAGTGAAGATCAATGAGTAGCCAACAATTAAATAACTATGTGAGGACTCTCTTAACTAAGAATTTCAGATCCAATGATTTTATTCAAACAGCAAGCAAAAGAAAAATAGCACTCCAAGAATAGCACGCATCATGTGAACGAATAAAAGTTTAGGCTCAACATAGGCTAACCGATAATTGTTGATGAAGAGAGGTGGGATGCATAGCATCCCCAAGCTTAAATACTTGAGACTTCTTGAAATATTTACTTGGGGTGCCTTGGGCATCCCCAAGCTTGAGCTTTTGTATCTCTTTCAATCCTCTCATATCATGGTTTTACCTACTCTCAAAAATTTCATCCACACAAAACTCGAAAAGAACTCGTGAGATAGGTTAGTACTCATAAGAATAAATCAACACTTCATGTACTGCCAAGACAAGTTGCACAATAATTTTCAGACATCATCTACTGTTTACTATCGTTTCCTCAATTGATATCTACCAATATAGGCTATGGAAACTAGAGGATAAGTAGATAACAAAACTATGACAGCAATCTGTCCAAACAGAACAATCTGTAGCAATTTATAACAACAGTGTACTTACATAACTCAAACAATTATGAAAATTTAGGACATGCTAAGGAATTTATATGACAATACTGTGTAAACATTTCAGAAACTTTCCACGTTCCAGTAAAATAGGAAAATTCAAACACTACAGCCAAAGTTTCTGTTTTTACACAGCACTCATCAAAACATGCAATGCAAGCATCCTAAGGCAATTCTTGGAACTTTTTATTGAAAAACAAGATTATAAATAACACCTAACAGAAAATAACAAAATATAATGACTATCCAAGCAAAGCACATATTATGTGACGAATAAAAATATAGCTCCAAGTGAGGTTACCGATAATGTTGAAGACGAAAGAGGGGATGCTTCCGGGGCATCCCCAAGCTTAGGCGCTTGAGTCTTCCATGGATATTACCTTGGGGGTGCCTTGGGCATCCCCAATCTTAGGTTCTTGTCACTCCTTATTCTCCTCATATCGGTGTCTCACCCAAAACTTGAAAACTTCAATCACACAAAACTTAACGGAACTTCGTGAGAAGGGTTAGGGTAATAAAGATAAATCATTCACTTAGGTACTGTCAAAACAAGATTCATAATTGTTCCCACATGATACCTACTTTATTCTGTCATTCCCATAATTTATACCGCTAAATATAAGCCATGGAAAAACTAAAACAAGCAAACTATGCATGCAAAACAGAATCTGTCAAAAACAGAACAGTCTGTGAAGATCTGTAGTGTAACCATACTTACCTGTCTCTAAAAATTCTGAACAATTAGGACAACCTAGGAAATTTGTATATAAATCATGTGTAAAAAATTCAGAAGCTTTTGACTCTCTGGTGAATTTATAGAAATTCTGGACTGGGCACCAAAGTTTCTGTTTTTGCACAGAATCAAGTCAACTATCAACCACATCATCCCAAAGGCATTACTTGGCACTTTATTGAAATAAAAGGCACAAAACATGATTACTACAGTAGCTTAATCATGTTAAAACACAAAAACAGAAAGGGTAAATATTGGGTTGTCTCCAAACAAGCGCTTTTCTTTAATGCCTTTATAGCTAGGCATGACATTGATACACTTCCAAACACAATTCCGATGGAAATTTTATTCATACTCTAAAAGATATAAGTGAAGTTCATAGAGAATTCTACAATTAATGAAGATTAACCAATACCCAAGATCAAAATATATAAGTGAAGCACATGAAGCATTCTATAAAGCCATACTCAAAAGGATTTAAGTGAAGCACAAAGAGCATTCTACAAACCCATACTCAAAAGATATAAGTGAAGCACAAAGAGCATTCTTCAAAGCCATACTCAAAAGATATAAGTGAAGCGCATGAAGCATTCTTCAAAATCAATGAAGGACTATCTCATAATAGAAGGGAGCATAAAAGGGAAAGAAAAACACTAAAAACGCATATCATGTGAACAAAACAAAAACCGAGGTATACCGATAATTGTTGAAGAATAAAGATGGGATGACTTCCGGGGCATCCCCAAGCTTAGATGCTTGAGCCTCCTAGAAATATTTACTTGGGGTGCCTTGGGCATCCCCAATCTTGAACTCTTGTCTCTCCGTATTCTTCTTATATCAATACCTCCTCGATCTTCGAACACTTCATTCACACAAAACTTAACAAAAACCCTCGTGAGCTCCGTTAGTATAATAAAGCAAAATTCTACTTTAAGTACTGTTGTGAACTCATTCCAAATTCATATTAGCATTATATATACTGTAGTCCAACTTCACCATGGTTCATACCCCCCGATACTACCCATAGATTCATCAAAATAAGAGAACAATGCATAGGAAACAGAATCTGTCAAAAACAGGACAGTCTGTAGTAATCTGGAAACTTCATATACTTCTGTAACTCAAACAATTCTGAAAAATTAGGAAAAATTAAACATTTTATATATCAGTACTGTGTAAAAATTTCAGAAACTTTTGACGTTCCAGTAAGAAATGTAATTTCATGCACTACAGTCAAAGTTTATGTTTTTGCACAGCACAAAGCAAACAAGCAATCTATTTGTCCTAAAACCAAATCTTGGCACATTATTTTTATAATACAATGGATATATACAGGGGATAATTATTTTTGAGAATCTTCCATGAAAAATTCTACATTGTTTCCATGAGCATGAACACAAGTGTTCAAGTTCGACCCTCACTTCTCCAATGCACAACTTTCCAATCACTTCTCTTTTTGAAAAACTTCTTAGGCAAGAGGCAAGTAACTCTTTTTGTATTTTTCATTTTTTAATTTTTTTGTTTGTTTCACCCACAACTAAAGAAAGCAAAAAGGGAAAACAAAATCTACTAAGTGAAGGAAGCAATCAAGCACACACGAGAATATCAACCCCACACTATTGCTCCCCGGCAACGGCGCCAGAAAAGAGCTTGATAATCCCCAAGTGCAAGGAATCATCGTAGCAATTTACAAAGATGGAAGTGATAAGTATGGAGTGTCGAACCCACACGGAGCTAAAGGTAAGATCAATATTCTCTCAAGTCCTATCTGCCACTGATACGACTCTACGTACACCGAACGTTTGCTTCCAACTAGAAACGAGAAATAAAACTACGTTGTGGGTATGAAGAGAATAGCTTTGCATGATATCCAAGAACTAAAATATAAAAATAGGTTCTATTATTATAAAGTTAGAATATATTACAATGTATTACAAACAGTGAGGGTGGAATAATGATGGGTCGGTGTGCGGAATTGTCCTAGGCAATTGTTAACAAGATCGGTAATCATTATTGCAATTTTATATGAGGGAGAGGCATAAGCTAACATACTTTCTCTACTTGGATCATATGCACTTATGATTGGAACTCTAGCAAGCATCCGCAACTACTAAAGATCATTAAGGTAAAACCCAACCATAGCATTAAAGCATCAAGTCCCTTTTATCCCATACGCAACAACCCACCTCCTCGGGTTTATGCTTCTGTCACTCAAGCGACCCACTATAAGCGAATCATGAACGTATTGCAACACCCTACAGCGGGAATCCTTCACGTGTGCGCGGCATGGAAGGCACAATAGGACAGTACCAAAATAAACATACAACTCAAACCAATCTATATCATCAATCAACCCAAAGGGCAAAAGTAATCTACTCAAAACATCATAGGATGGCAACACATCATTGGATCATAATATGTGGCATAAAGCACCATGCTCAATTAGGGGATTATAGCAGGGTGCGGGACAGTGGACCGCTAAAAGGAGATGAGGATGGTGATGAAGAAGGTGATGTTGATGAAGACGATCACCGCGGCGATGGTTCCCCCGGTGGCACTCCGGCACCACCTTGAGAGAGGGGGAGAGGGTCTCCCCCTTGTGCTTCCTCCTCCATGGCCTCTCCCCTGGTTGGGGGAAGGTTCTCCCTCTGGTCCTTGGCCTCCATGGCGATGATGGCCCCTCCGTCTTCCTCCTCCATGGTCTCCGGTGAAGGTGACCCCCTCCGGCAGGGTGCCGGAGAGGGCCAAGATTGATCTTTCGTGGCTCTGGAGACTTGCGCGGCGGAACTTCCAATCTAGGTTTGTTTCTGGAGTTTTTGGTATTTATAGGAATTTTTGGCGTCGGTCTCACGTCAAGGGGGGCCACGAGGAGTCCACAAGCCATGAGCACCCTCCCGGGCGGTACGGGCGCGCCCTGCTGGCTTGTGGCGGCTTCGTGGCTCTTCTGGCCCAACTCCAATGCTTCAGGGGTCTCTTTTGGTCCATAAAAAATCACCGTAAATTTTCAGCCCATTCCGAGAACTTTTATTTCTGCACATAAAACGACACCATGGTAGTTCTGCTGAAAACAGCGTCAGTCCGGGTTGGTTCTAATCAAATCATACCAAAATCATATAGAATTATTGTAAACATGGCATGAATACTTCATAAATTATAGATACGTTGGAGACGTATCATGTACCTCCTTTTATAATCCAAGGGGCTACCACAGTGGCTAAAATGGTCATACATAGGATAAACAATGCATATCCATCTGCCAAAACCGTTGGTAACTGCGATAGTGGGAAATACCTAACTCTCATGGATTAGGACAGATGCATGAAATACAACGTTAGGTGGCGCACTGGTGATGTCTCCCGACAAGGATTGCCTCTCCTTCTGTGTCGTATGCCCAGCTACCTCTTATTCCATTGCCAAGCTATAGGACGGGTCTCATTAAAGATGCTGTAAATATGGTGAGTCGCCACGCACGCCGACCATCTCCACCTAACCGTCTGCCTGCTCGACACCTAGGCGATGTAGACAATCAGCCTGGCGACATGGAGCGATGGCTTGAAGGGCGGAGGCCTTGGCGGGTGCATTAGCAGTCGAGCCCTTCGGCAAGGAGGGATTGCCGGTTTGCTCGAACTCTTGTATGAGGAGGCTTGGCGTCCAGATCCAGCCCGGCAGGATCTTGCCGGTCCTGAGGCCACGGTCGTCTGGTGCACCGGACAGGGTACTAAGGTCCCCGTTCTTTTGTACACTGACAGGAGCCCCCGGGCCCGGGCCACACCTGCGTCCGTGACATTTGTTGGGCTAGGCCCAAAAAACAGTGCACAGCACACGCGGTAGCAATTACCCGTGGTTATGATGATGAATTTCCCCGCTCCTTCATAGGACGCGCATTGAACGCAAGCTATGGGAAGCGGGGTAATACAGTGTTTTGAAGGACGTGTCTGAAAAGCCACACAGCGTCGGATTAGAAGAGACGCCCCCTACGTTGCATGTTTACACACAAGCTCGACATTGTGGAGAGAGGCGGTCGCCCAAGCAGTGTGCTTGGAATCGAACAGTCAGCCTCCAAACTGTCCCGTGTCGCTTGAGTGTCTCTGCCCCTCCGCTCCGTCTTCCTACTTTGACTGCATCCCGCGTGACGCGTGTCACATGCGGGGCCTGGTATTGGCTGGGAGGGGCGGTCACTGGCGCTGGTTGCGTGCCAGTGCACGCTTGTCCCGGGTCGCGAAGAGCCAACCCCTCCTCTTCTCCGTCCCTATAAAGAGGGGGGCGAGGCGGAGCGCTGCTCATTCGTGCTCTCCTCCTCTAGTTCATCGACCACTGCCTTCTCCTCCCTTCTTCCGCCATCTCCTCCATCATGCCATTCTCAAGATGGTGAAGGGTCACGGTCGCGCTCGTGGGTCCAGTGCCGTCGCGAGGGGCACTCCCTAGAGCCCGATATGGATCATGGTGACGGCGGTGGGGGCTGGCTCCAGTTCCCGCGGAAGGACGACGTCTGGAGGCCGTGGAAGGACGGCATTCCGGGGCCGTGGAGGAACGGCTCCGCCGAACCACGGCGGTCGTCGTGGTGCACCCCTCCCGCAGCCCCATGCGGGCATCCATGCGGAGGAGGAGATGCAAGAGTTCGTCGTGGCGCTCTCCCGGCAGTAATAGAGCTGGCTTCGCCTCCTCGACCCCTTCGCGCGGGCCATGGAAAGCAGCTGGCCCTGAGGCCTTTGGCTCCGGGTGGACGGTTGGTGCAACGGGCCCACCTGGGTGGGCGTCGATCTCTCCGCTGGAAGCGCCATGTTCTTGACGCGGGGGTGGAGTCGTTCGCCCGCTCCCGTGGTCTTGGACCCGGGCATCTCCTCCACTTCAAGATCGATGGCTCCGCCACCCTCTTCGTGAAGATCTTCGGGGTTTCCGGCGTCCGCCTGGAGTGCTGTGTGGAGAGCTCGAGCGGCAGTGACTACGACTCTTCCAGCGATAGCGACGACGACGGGAGCACCTTCGGGAACAAGTGGGAGGACTACGACTAGATGCGCGCGTCGCCGTAGCTAGGGCTTAGGACCGATGCGGGAACGAGGCTCCATCCGCGAGACCTCATTTCCAAATCAATCGCCACATCGTAGTGGCAGATCTCCTTTTGTGTTTAAATGGTACCCAATGTAACCCTACGAGGAAACAAAGAGAAAGTATTGGGTATCTTTAAAATATTAAGGATTCTTCATGCGTCTATGGAGGGCCATTTCCCTTTCGGCGAACAATTTTTTTGCTTGCTTGTTCTTCTAACCCTTATGCTTGCCGGGAATCCTTGCGGTGCGCACGCTCTTACCATGGGCACTTCTAAGGATAGGTCGAGCACCCTTCTTGCAGCGCCACAGGTTTTCGCACACAACCGCCAACTTCGTTCTGGGGGAAGATTTGAATTATTTTTGAAAAGTTTCCGCAACTTAGCTTTTCTTTTGTTGCTTTCCTTGCCGCAAAGTGATCGTCCTTGAACGCGTCTGTAGGTGTTCATTCCGTCTCTCCCCCTAGGAAGTCTTGCACACGGGGACCCCTTCTCCCTTTTGAGAAAAAGAAAGAAGATAAATATAGTAGGCTAGGAACCTATGTGGTTCAATAGTCACCTTACGCAAGGAAACAGTGATCACAACAACTCACATAAGATACATAAGATAAATATGTACTTTTACAAGAGTTGTAGAACACTTAGGTTTATTACTATGCTCAGGGTCATCGCCTGGCTTTGTACAAAGGATTACACGTCTTTTCAGCGAACTTGCACAAAAGGGGTTGCCGGGCGGCCCGACAACCGCGCCTTACGGGTAGAACTTGCGAAGATGCTCGATATTCCTCGAGTTCTACACTGGGTTGCCATCTTCGGTCTCCAGGCGGACTGTGCTAGGCCTGGTGACTCGTACTACCCGGTAAGGGCTTCCCACTTTGGCTACAACTTGTTTGATCCCTTCGCGGACTGAATCTGTCGAAGAACAAGTTTGCCTTCCTCAACGCTCCTAGTGCGCACTCTGCAGCTGTGATTGCGGCGCAGGATTTGCTGGTACCGAGCGGCACGCAACGCGGCCTGGAGACGATCTTCCTCGAGGAGCGTGGCATCATTTTGCCGTACTTGCTCTTGCTGGTCCTCGTCAAAAGCATGCACTCTCGGTGACTCGTATGTGAGTTCCGTGGGGAGAATTGCTTCTGCACCATAAACTAGGGAGAAGGGTGTCTCGTCGGTGGCTCGATTTGGTGTC
Organism: Elymus sibiricus; assembly: GCA_039707655.1. Lineage (NCBI taxonomy): Eukaryota > Viridiplantae > Streptophyta > Magnoliopsida > Poales > Poaceae > Elymus > Elymus sibiricus. Next base: position 262,646,888 of record CM077665.1, read on the forward strand.
GTTCTGATTGACCAAAGAAACACCGGGAGTTCATCAATCCGGCGCCTTTCGTGCTTGTGTAGCTTGATAAAAGTTCTCGTCTTGAGGCCCCTCAGCACTTCAGCATTTTCCCTTTCTACTTGCCCGTTGCTCCTGGGGTGAGAAACTGATGCAAAGCATACCTTGGTGCCAATGTCTTGACAATATTGCATGAAGCTGCTGCTGGTGAACTGTATGTCGTTGTCGGTGATGATCCTGTTAGGGACACCGAAATGACAAACTATTCCTCTGAGAAACTTGACTGCCGCTTGCGCCATTACCTTTCTCACGGGCTCCACCTCAGTCCACTTCGTGAACTTGTCGATTGCAACGAATAAGAACTCGAAGCCCCCGTTATCATGGGGGAGGGGTCCGACAATGTCGAGCCCCCATACCAAGAAGGGCCAGGAAAGCGGTATGGTTTGAAGGCCTTGTGCTGGTTGATGGGTTTGCTTGGCGTGGTACTGGCATGCTTCACACGTTGTCACCACTGCCAATGAATCTTGAAGCGCTGTCGGCCAATAGAAACATTGGCGGACTGCTTTCTCGGCAAGGGCTCGTGACCCGATGTGGGGGCCCCAGATCCCTTTGTGTATCTCTGCCAACAGATGACGTCCTTCTTCCCGGGGGATGCATTTCAATTTCACACCGTTCGGTCTCCTCTTGTATAAGGTGTTTTCCACGAACTGGTACATGCTCGACCGTCAGGCTACTCTTTCAGCTTCTTCTCGTTCCTCGGGAAGATCTCCTGTCTGGAGGTACAGGACTATCTGTTGCGCCCATGCCGGAGCCTGTGGCTCGACGACAAGGACTAAATGCATTTCTTCCGCTGCGTGGACACTAGCTTCTCCGGCAAAGACCATCAGGTCTGTCGGAGCTCAAGGTCCATTGGCAGGCGGTTTGTCGCTTCAGTCAACCTTCTTGGGTTGCCACCAATGGCTCTGCTGGGAAGTAGTCGCCGGAATTGACCTTTCTCTTCCTATTCTGCCACGCTGATGGGGTGACTGAAGGTTGGGTTAATCGGTGTACAAAAGTGCCCGCTTCCACAGGCAATTTCTATGCGGCTCTCTTTGACAGGTCGTCAGCAATGCTATTCTCGGCACAGGGGACGTGCTCCATTTGCAGACCATCAAAGCGCTCCTCCAATCTCCGTACTTCGTCGACATACGCCTCCATCAGGGGACTCTGGTAATCTTTATTCACTTGGCGCACAACAAGCTATGAATCTCCTCGGACTATCAACTTCCTGATGCCGAGATCGGCTGCTATCCGTAGTCCGGCAAGCAATCCTTTATACTCGGTTCTGTTGTTTGTTGATTCCTCCCTGGGGAAATGCATCTGGATCACATACTTGAGGTGCTCTCCGGTGGGTGCAACGAGCATCACTCCGGCACCGGAGCCTTGTAGTGAGAAGGCTCTGTCAAAGTATATGACCCATTCTTGAGGTGTTTCCTTGCCGTGGAGGGTTGTCTCCAGGATTTCTTTGTCTAGCATTGGTGTCCATTCTGCTATGAACTCCGCCAAGGCTCTGCTTTGGATTGTTGTCATGCTTTCAAAGCTCAAGTCAAAGCTAGCTAGCTCCAACGCCCACTCGACGATCTTGCCGGTTGCCTCTGGGTTTCTCAACGCCCACTCGACGGTGATGTGGTGTGCTTGGAAATAGTGGCGCAGTTTCCGGGAGGCCAGGAGGAGGCCGGAAAGCATTTTTTGCATCCCAGAGTATCTTGATCTAGTCCCTGCAGGAGAGAGCTAACAAAATACACTGGCCGTTGACCCACTTTCTTCCTCTACACAGTTTGCTGCTCTCCCCTTGAGTCATGTTTGCACCATCAGCTCTTCGACTTGCTGGGGCTGGCTCTGGCTTGTCGCTTGCTGGCTCGGGGGTTTCCGCCTCATCCCCTTCAGCTTCCCTTTCTGCCACCAGTGCCGCACTAACCAGTTGGTTTGGTGCCGCCAAGTATAACAACAATGGCTCCTCTGGTTTAGGTGCGACTAAGACCGGCATCGAGGATAGATATCTCTTCAAATCATGCAGCGTTGCCTCTACTTCCGGGGTCCACGTCATTGGGCCTGCCTTCTTCAGGATCTTTAAAAAGGCAGGGCGCTCTCTGCACATTTGGAAATGAACCTACTGAGGGCGGCGATGCAGCCCACCAGACGGCGCACGTCCTTGATGCGCCTCGGCGCCTCTAGCTGTTCAATTGCCTCGATCTTGGCGGGGTTGGCTTCGATCCCACACTGTGACGCAAAGAACCCGAGGAGCTTGCCAGAGGGGACTCCAAACACGCACTTCTCGGAGTTGAGCTTCAAATTGATCTTGCGCAGGTTTGCAAAAGTTTCTTCTAGGTCTTGGATCAGCGTGTCCTTCTTCTTGGTCTTGACTACTATATCATGCATGTAGGCTTCCACATTCCTATGCAATTGTGTCCCCAAACCAACCTGAATGGCTCTTGCGAATGTTGAACCGGCGCTCTTCAACCTGAATGACATGCGTCTGAAACAGTACGCGCCGCAAGGGGTAATGAACACCGTTTTCTCTTCGTCTTCCTTAGCCATGAAGATCTGGCGGTAATCAGAGTAGGTGTCAAGGAAAGACAAGAGATTGCAGCCAGCGGTCGAGTCCACTATCTGATCAATGTATGGCAAGGGGAATGGGTCCTTCGGGCAAGCCTTATTGATGTCAGTGAAGTTGATGCAAAGTCTCCACTTCCCATTTGCCTTGCGAACTACCACAGGATTCGCCAGCCAAGTTTGGTGGATTGAGCCTCTGATTAGACATGATACTTCTAGTTTCTTGATTTCTTTGGTAACAAACTCTTGCCGCTCCAGGGCTTGCTTTCAGACCTTCTGCTTGACGGGGTGCACGTGGGGACAAACGACAAGGTGGTGCTCAATCACCTCCCTAGGAACACCGGGGATGTCAGATGGTTGCCAGGCAAACACATCGACATTCGCCCACATGAAGGTGACGAGCGCGCTTTCCTATTTGCTGTCGAGGGTGGCACTTATAATGAAAGTGCCACCCTCGTCGTTCTCCCGCGCAGCCACTTGTTTCGTCTTGGGAATGGTTACTTTGTCTTTCTTGCTAATGGAGGCAGAGGTCTATGATAAGTCCTTGACGGGCGCGCTGCACTCTTTGGCATGCTTCCCGGAGTCCTTACGAGATTTGCCAGAGTTCTTGTTCTTGTTCTTCCTCCGGGAGCTTTGCCGGCAGGAGTGAGCGCCTCATTGGCAGACGCTGCCACTGCCTCCTTGAAGAGCTTGTCGATGCAGAGGACCACGTCCTTGTTGTCAGCGTGGACGGTGATGACGCTCATCGACCCTGGCGTGGCGGGACGCCGCCATGATTTTTGCCAGCGCCAGTCGGCCTAGAATCCCATTGTACGGGAGCGACATCTTCGCGTCGTAGAAGACACTCTCTCTACCATGAATTTGAGCTCACTACCGAATCTATCCGGCAGAGTTATCTTCCCCTTTGTCTGAGATCTTCCCTGGTTGACCCCTTGGAAGGATCCTGTCGGCTTGAGGTCCGTGTTGGGAATCTACAGACGCTTGATTATGTCTGGTGATATCAGGTTCAGACCGGATCCACTATCGAGCAACATCTTTGTGACCTTGAGGTTGCGTATCATTGGCGAGACCAACAACGGCACACACCCGACGACAGTGATGCGGTCAGGATTGTCCTCAGCGTCAAAGATGATGGGAGTGTTGGACCACTTAAGGGGTTTTCTAGCCTCCGCCACTGGCTCTGTCGCGTTGACCTCACGGGCCCACTGCTTGAATTGCCGGTGAGAGGAGTGCAGAGATGCGCCTCCGTCAACACACATGGCATCGACAGCCTTCTGGAATTCCTGGCCTTTTGATTCTTCTTCATCACCATCGTCATCATCGTTTTTGTCGTCAGACTTCTTGTCTCGGCCTCTAGCAGGTTTCTCCTTGCGCTGCTTGGACTTGCCGTGGCCACCATGCTTTTCTTGCGGGAACCACCTGTACCATCTTGGCTCTTCTCCTTGTCGCACCTTTAGTACTCTTGCTTTCGCTTCTCAGCAAGCTGTTCTACTTGGCGGCATTCGGTGGTGTCGTGGCTCTTGGTGAGGTGGATCTTGCAGTACGGCCCGCCGGTCTTTTCTCCTGCCGCGGCCTCGTCGTCTCCGGAGAGTGCAGCAGCATCCTTGCCGGACCCCTTGGTCTTGGCCTTCTTACCGGAGTTGGAGTTGCCATTCCCTTCGACAGCCATCACTACTTTTCCCTTACGCTTCCTATTGCGATTCCGACCTTTTTTCTTGGAGGGTGGCGCGTCTTCGTCGTCGTCTGAATCGACCTCTGTGCCAGCGTCCTCTCCGGGAAGCCTCCTTCCCTCTTCAGCCCGCGCACATTTGTCAGCCAAAGCATATAGCTCAGCAACATCCCACACCTTATTGATGCTCATCTCCTCATGCATCCGCCAGTTGCGCACGTTCATGTGGAACGCGGGGATCACAGCGGCATATTGGATGGTAGGGACGTTGTGTTGTACATGGCTGAACCTCTGGATGTATTTGCGGAGTGACTCGCCCTCCCTCTAGGGAAGCACATGCAAGCCGCTGGGCTGCCCTGGAAGCTTGTTGCCTCCTTGGTATGCACCAACGAACGGGTTGCACAGATCCGCCCAAGAGGAGATGGACCCTTCCGGCAAGTTCATCAACCAACTCCTCACATTGGGCTTGAGCGCCAATGGGAAGTAGTTGGCGAATACTTTTTTGTTGCGTCCCCAGGAATCTAGCACGGCGATGGTGTAGATGCAGAGGAACTCGGAAGGGCTGATCTTGCCGTCATACTTGTCGGGCAGCTCAAGCTTGAATGGTCTGCTGGAGCGCCAGCGAACTTGCTGTAGCTCGTGGGCGAATGTCGGGCAGCCTATCTCGTAGGGAAGGCTGCCAGGTGCCTCCGGCATGGGCCCGTCAATGGCTGCGTCCGTGCGGCCATCGGATTGGTGGAGTGCCTGCCGGCTCCTCTCGATGGTGGTGCGGGCATCCTCCTTGCGTCTGTCCTTCAAGACTTGGTGTTGATCTTTATTCAGCCGTGGGTCCATCGACGCGTAAGACACCTTGTCTTGTACGTCGGTCCGGCGGGTATGTTTCTGCTCTTGCAGGGGAGACTGCATCATAGGCGCCCCTCCAGCATCGCGTCCGGTAGTGGGAGCCCCTGCAGCCGCTTAGCGGACGCACGACGGGCCTGCTCCCTCCGGCCTGTCGCGGTTCGCGAAATTCAGCAGGCTCTGGTAGTCGCTCTCCAATCTTCCATATGCTCTGGCACAGGGCTGAAAGTTCAGCAATAGCTGGGCCTGCGCAAGAGCTTCCTCCAGAGTCTTGGGCATGGAGCAGTGCGAGGCGTGGGTGGTGCGCTTACTCCTGGAAGTGCCAGGAGGAGCGTTTGCCCACACCGTCGCGTGCTGCTCATTCCTTCCAGGAGGTTGGTGTCAAGCTCAGTCCTACGTATCTTGAGAAGGACGCGCAGGGGTCTTGTTTGCACGCTGCCCAGGGTCACCACCCTGGGGGTGTTGGTCGCGGTTGTCTTGTGAACGTCGCAGCGGAGGTCCTGTCGCCGCAGCCGCTGCTGCTCCTACCACCGCCGCGGCCGCCACTTCCACGGTGTCGGACCCGGTCGCCGTAGGAGCATTCCGCATCTCCACGACGGCAGGGTGAGGATCGCGGCTCGCGGAGCTCAGCGGGGTGTTGTGACTGCGTTCACCGGCGCGGTGAATGTGAGGACCACCTCTGTTAGCGTCGCTAGCTACCACTTGTGAGGGCAGCTTGGACGCGGACGGAGCGGGCGTTATTGCACCCTTGGTCTTCTTAGGAGACATGGTCGTTGAAGAAGTTGCTAACGACAACGCGCAGGAGTCGATGAAGGTTCATGTAAGGAGCGCCCCCTACCTGGCGCGCCAAAGATGTTGGGGTAGGACGATCTATGATGCAGGCAAGGCTCCTTTCGTGGTTCGGCAAGGGAGATCCTCTTGCTTGAAGAGCATCACCGGACCATGCACGCACGAAGGTTTTAGACAGGTTCGGGCCGCCGGAGAGTGATATCCTATGTCCTGTGTGGTTGTGGATTATTGGGTTCACAGTACAGGAGCGTCGCAGCCCGGCAAGGATGCACATGAAGCGTCGCTACGCGCGTAAAATGAATGGTCTTTGCATAGGTTAAACAATGTATAGCCCTCTGCCAAAACCGCTGGCAACAGCGATAGTGGGAAATACCTAACTCTAATGGATTAGGAAAGACGCATTAAATGCACCGTGAGGTGGCTTGTTGGCGATGTCTCCCAGCAAGGATTGCCTCTCCTTCTGTGTCATTCGCCCAGCTACCTCTTATTCATTCGCCACGCCGTAGGATGGGTGTAATTAAAGCTGTTGTAAATCTGGTGACTCGTCACACGCCCCGACCAGCTCCACCTAACCGCCTGCCTGCTTGACACCTAGGCGATGTAGACAACCAGCCTGGCGACATGGAGCGATTGCTTGGCGGACAGAGGCCTTGGTGGGTGCCTTAGCAGTCGATCCCTTTGGCAAGGAGGGCTTGCCGGTTTGCTCGAACCCTTGTATGAAGAGGCTTGGTGTTCAGATCCAGCCCGACAGGATCTTGCCGGTCCTGAGACCGCGGTCGTCTGGTGCAACAGTCAGGGTACTAAGGGCCCCATTCTTTATTACAGCAGCACAAGGCCAACCGCATGACACCACGACTACGACTAGATGCTCGCATGGGGCTTGATCCGGTGGAAGAACATGACCGTGTGCTTCTGCTGCTGTAGTGACCGCACCCCAGCGCTGCCGTCGTCCACGCTTGACTGCTACAGAGAAGAGAGAGCAATGAGAGAAAGAGAGAGATGAAACTGGAGTGAGAGGAGACATGTACCTCTTCACACTAGACATGGAGATGGTGGAAAGGAGGTGTAGCTCGCGGATCTCAGCCGGCCGCCTCGCGGTTCCTGTCTGACGCTGCTATGAAGCTGGGGATCGAGGCGGAGGAGGGATGGAAAAGGGGTGTGGATCTACTCGGGGACCGTGGGTCACTGTCGTATTGTGCCAGCCTGACGCCTTCGGACCGCAGCATTGATCTCGCGAAGAGAGAAGGATGAGGAAGAAGAATCTCATGGATGAAAAGACGCAGATCTAATGCTGGTGCGGAGAAAATTAGAAGAGGAAAAGAGGCCAGCGACTGCGAGGAGGTTTTCCTTCTGGATGCGAATCGGTTTGATCTCTTCACGCGCAGTGCTAATCCATTAATTAGGCAAATGCAACAAGCATTGAAATATTTTTAATTACAAGAGTACGTACTCGACTTGACCATCAATGACGAAAAGGAGGGAGTAGCAGCCAATGAAACAAGTCACACACATGGATCTAATCTTTTTAAAATCTATTGTTTTTCACGCATTAACAAATATCTTTGCTCACATAGTAGCAGTAGCGTGCTCCAAGTTGTGTGTGCTAAGTACTAATGTCGTGGCCATAAGTTTGAACACGATCGATTTTTTTTTCTTTTTGAACAAATTGATCCGATTAGCAATGACGTCGTAAAAACTCACACACCATCAGTATTACAAATATTGGTGGCGTTTGCGAAACAGTAAGACACCATCACTAAGTTGCCCGCGGCTAGGCAGTTGCATTTCAGATACTAGTGACGTGGATTTTTGGATGCACGCCATGAGTAACGATATAGTGATGACGTACGAAATACGCCCATGCCACCACTATTTTAAAAAAGTAGCGATGGCATGGATTGAAATTGGTGCGCCACCAACTAAAGTTGTGGCGAGTCATTTCTCCACTAGTGCTGCAATCAGGGCTATTGACAAACCACGCAAAACGCTCGCAAGGCCTTGTTGCCAGGCAGTAGTGGTAGACAAGGATGTGATCGCAGACGCACAACTAGGCGACAGCAACCTTCTGATCATACCCGCCACGACCTCCTGTGTACTCTAGGTCAAAGCCGTCCACTTTGTACTTGTCATCATTAGCAATAAGCTTCTCAATAGAGTTGATGGAGTTCTCCATCGCGATCGTGTCCTTGGTGTACACTACCAAGAGGTCCGTGTACCTCATGTGGGTGTCCACTTTGACAACAATGGGGAACTGCCGCTCGATGCCGGTAGCCGCTATGATCACCGCCATTGGATTCGACCAGGAAGATTGAAGAGATGAAGAGTGCATCCTCTCTCTATTTGTCATCGTGAGTGTGCTTCTTGTGTTGTCTGGCGCGATCAGAAGGTATAAGAGATAAAAGTAAATTGCCGCGGTAATAAGTGGATGGGCATCGGAATGTCCTGGAATTTTGGCACGTTCGCATGACAATTTTTGCAGCGCTTAACTGCATCGTGGTGCACGTAACTGCATGCTGGCGCCAGGCGTGGTGCAACCGCATGCATATGGCGCCCCAAATGTACGTGACCATTCGCGCGTGGATGGACGCCTGTAGAGCGCGCGAGTAGAGCGCGCCTCGGCCGCCTAAACTGTTAGCAACCTCATGATTGAGTAGCTCGCGATAGTGCATAGAGAACTAGTGTTTTCTATGTAATGAAACGCAAACATTTTTTTATTAATCATTTTTGTACTTATCATTTCTTCCTCCTCCGTCCGGTCTTTTCACCGCGTTCCCGCCCGAGGATTCTAGTGCACGCTTCGGCACCGAACAAGCGTTTCATTTGGCCAAACGTCATCTCAAAAAGGTGTGATGTATCAACCCAAGTGCATTCCCTTGTAATATTCCATGTATCACCTTCCATGCGGTGCCACCTTGTGTTTGAGTAATAAAATTGCTTCATGCCATTTAGCATCATGGCATCATATCATCATCTCAAGTTGCATCATGTTTGTTGTGTTATGTTGGGTGTGAGTGTGTGGTGTGGAATCTTGTGTTCTTGGTAGCAAGAGCATTGCCTTGTGTAGAACCTCTCCCAAATTCTTTTACAAAATTATGCCTAAAACCCTTTTGATTGCAATGCTAGATGTGTGTTGTTTTCCTTGCTCTTCTCATCTCTAGGAAATGTTGCTCTCCTTCAGTTTAATCTGTTAAGCATTTTAAAATATTCCCTCGCCATGTCTTACTATGTTTACCTTTTAAATATTTGCAAAAACAGATTCCTATAGCAATAATATATGAATTATTTTATTTGCTCTAAAAATGCCCAAACCATTGTCAATAAATAGTGCTGAATTTTGTGATTTCAAAACTATTTTCCTTTCTCATAGATCCTTTTCCAAACTCCCTAGCATTTCTAGTTTTGTTGTTGTTTTATTAATAAGAGAAAAACCTTTTGGTTTTCGAGGGAGAGAGAGAGATCCTGGCCCGCTTGGGTTCCTGCCTTCCCTGGCCCAGCAACGTCACCAAACCCCAGCCCCCCCCCCCCTTGCTGCTTCGCTCGGTGCGGTGAATACACCAAGGACGCCGGTGCTAGTCCCACCTGCAGCGAGATGTCCCTCGCTCTTTTCTTCCTCTTCGGCCCCCCTCGCTCTCACGGTAAAAAGGACAGAAGCTGCCATGGCCACGAGGGCAGAGACCCATCGCGCGCCCCTTCTCCTATAAAGTAAGCCGCGTCGTAGCCCTAGGGTTTCCCCTCATCCCCTCCGCGCCGCCGCCACTGGGTAAGTCCAGCCGCGCCACCAGAGCCGTCGCCCCACCATAGCTAGAGAGAGCGCAAGCTCGTCTCCAGCGGGAGAGACCGAGAAGACCTCGCCGCCCGCATCCTCAAGCTCTACGGTGACGCCAGAGACACGTTCCGCGCCAAGGGCAAGCCAAGAACGTCTTCCCCAATGTCCCCTTCGTCCTCTTCTTCCTCTGCAGAGTCGGATCCGAGCTTCGCCGGAGAAGCCTCGTCGCGTCGCCGTCGTTTCTCTGCGTCCCCGATCTCGGCATCGAAACCAAAGTAGTGGAGGTATACCCCGCTCCCGATCCATGCCTTCCTTGCCGTCGTTAGCCTACCGTAGGCCTCGTCTGCGTCATGTCGTCGCCGTGCTCCCCGCTCTCCGCGTCGGGTTTCTAAACCTTTCTTCGGAGAAGTTCAGGTAGCGCTCGCCGCTCCAGATCTGCAGCTCACTCTGCTAGGGATCGTCGCAGCCATGCTCGCCGCGTAGTCACTCACTTCCGCATGCTCACGCCCGCATGCCGTAGTGCTTTCGCCACGCGGTGCGTTCGCCATGCCCGAGCTCGAGGTCCTCGCCGCCGTGCCTCGCAGGCCTTGCTTACCCCGGGAATGGAAACCCCATTGGTTCCCGTGCCCCCCATGCAGTTCGCCATCTCTGGCGGTGGCCGCAGTGCTTGCCGGCGACGTCGTCGTCTTCCTATCTGAAGGAAGAAGGGGAGCCTGCGCCTTGCTCAATTCAGAAGGAGCCGAGCCCCTTCTCTGTCAAGTGCCCCCACCTAGCCCAGTGGTCGAGCCCACGTGCCGCCACCGGGAAGACGCGGGTTCGATCCCCCCCCCCCCCGACATAAAAAATCCCCATTTTGCCTTCTAATGCTGTGGAGCCACTGACAGCGGGTCCAAGGGCCCACTAGTCATTCTCTTCGGGCCTGGTGAGTATGCCAGTGCCCCCTATTTATATATATATATTTTGTTGATTTCTTTTACTCTTTTCTGTGTTATTTCTATTCTAGGAAAGTTACCCGTTTCGGCCATGTCCAGATCTGGAAGTGCCATTTAGGGATATGCCTATTTTGGCATGTACTAGGTTATAAGTGATTCTTGCATATTTTGATTGAGGTTTGCGTTTGTTTTCTCCACAGTAACATATGCTTATGATAGATGATTTTGGGGTAAAAAATCCAGTGAATCCATTAGTGGCATTAGTTTTACCATTTGAGCAAGTTTGTATAAATGTTTTGTTGTGATAATATGGCATTTTGTCTTTTTAACATGCTTTAATTCTTGCATCATATGATAAACTTGTCAACATGAAAGATGTTCATTGATGTGTGTGCTAGCCCCTGATATTTTTTGATGTCATGATAGATCATGATATGGGTGGTGTTCTTGCTGTCAACATGTCACCAAAAATGTTGGTTTCAAATGCTCAAATATTTCTAAGTGTTAAAAATCTGTTATTCTGTTGCCATGTTGTCTTGATGATTCCCATGAATCCATAGCTCCTTTGAGGTTGGCACAATGTCACGTATTGTAGAGCATGTTGTCCTCTATTAGTGTGTGCCAAGTGCTTGTAGGTAGAGCTATTGCATCTTAATTAATGTACTGTCAAACATGTCATTTTGTTAATAGAACCCTGCTTGCCACTTATTGAATTTCTCTAAGTCTGGAAATCTGCTATTCTCAATATGTCATGTTGTGGAGATGATAGCCATTGATATATGCATATTTTGATGTTGACACAATGTAGTTAATTGAAGTACATGTTGACCTCTAACACCCTGTTGATTTTCATGCCAGGAAAGTCCCACTAGCATATGTATTTGTTACTGTCAAGATGCCTTCTTGTTAATTCAGAACATGTAAAACTGGAATTTCCACTAAGTCCCTAAAATCTGTTTCAACATGCCATCTTGTGAGCTCAATTGCCATTGATCCTTGCTTCCATTCATGTTTCTGTAGATAGATGAATTGTTGAGCATGTTGTATACTTCATGTCCATGCCTTGGTTGTGATTTGTAGTTGGTTGTAGCTCTTGTTATGGGTGTTACAATATGCCATCTTGCTGTTTGTGGAAAGATGGTGTGTTTGTTTGTTTTGGGACTTGTGGGAGTTATACCCAATGGTTTTGCATGATCCTTAGGTCTATTCTTGCTAGATTTTCATTCCCAATCTAGTGGCATCCTTGGAAGACCAAGGAATAGCCCATGGACTCCCTCATCTTTTTGTTGTCTCTGTTCCCATTCGCACCTTCCCGTGAGTGTTTCGAGAGTTCCGCTACTCCGTTTGCAACGTTCTACATATGCATTTGCATCGTTTTTATGAGGAGCATTCATTTTTTCCATCTCCATGCATGATCAAATAACTAATCTTGAGATTCTGTCCAGAATACTAAAGAACTTAATAATTGCATGAGAAACATGACTAGCATAGGGTCGCCATGTTAAATAATCGAAATGGTCATGCATCATCTTGTTTGCGTGTTGCACTTTGTTTGTATGTTAGTTTGGTGTTGTTTCTCTTTGGGTAGACCCGAGTGTCGAGCCTAAGTACGAGGATCCCAGAGAGAAAGCCTACGAGGACCCAGCTCTTTATCTCTGAAGACCCAACAGGCAAGATGATCATACCAGGATCCCAACACTATTTTTGCTCTGCTAGATGTCTCGCTTCTACCGTTATGTTTCATTGCCTACCACTTAAATTGTTAAGCCTCCCAAATTGCCATGAAAGCCTCTAACCCCAACACTTCCTAGCAAAACATTGATTGGCTACGTTATTGCTGCTTACCCCTTATCTTATAGCGTTGCTAGTTGCAGGTGCAAGTTGTTTACCATGTGCCAACATGGATATTTTGAGATATAACAATATTATTGCTATTTAATTTAATGCACATATATAATTTGTAAGGTGGAAGGCTTGGCCTTTTGCTCGGTGTTCTGTTCCACTTTTGCCGCCCTAGTTTCGAGTACCGGTGTTATGTTCCATATTTTGCACTCCTAACATGCTCGGGGTTGTTATGGGGACCCCCTTGAATATTCGTTTAGGGATAAAGCTTGTCTGGCAAGACCCAACATTGGTACTACTTTTGCTAAACAACTTAATAAAAATGCATAGGGCATAGCTACCCCGTGGATAATTAATCAACCCCCGGGCCAGTTCTTCGCATGAGTGTTGGTCCAACCCAGAGCAGCTTATTAACGACGCCCGGGCAACTCAGTGATTGGCATGGTTACCATCGCTCATCCGTCGTGTCTTGAGAACGAGATACGCGGCTCCTATTAGGTTCGTCGACACGTCGGGCGGTCTTGCTGGACTTGTTTTACCTTTCTCGAATGTCTTGTGCGCGGAATTCCAAGGATACTTTGGGCTATCGCGAGGTTGAGGTTTTCCAATGGAATTTCCAAGGAGATCACGGGTTTCCGTGGTCGAGGTTATTCCCGCGGCGTGTGGTTAGTTTGTGATGGATGAGTTGGAGTACCCGTGCAGGGTTGAATCTTTTCGAGAAGCCGTGTCGCGGTTATGTGGCAACTTGGAAATTTGTTTAACACCCGGTTATAGAAAACTTGAAGTAAACTCAAATAAAATACACCAACCATGTGCATAACCGTGACTGTCTCTGCTCGTGAAGATGAACCGAGAGAGAACACGGTGGAGTTATGTTTGAGGTAAGTAGGTGTTCAGGGTCACTTAGTGATAATTCTAGTTCAAGACCGTCAAGCGTAGGCCACCATATTTTAATTCTTGTTCTCGTAAGATACCCACTCAAATACATGCTTAGTGCTTGCTGCAGCCTCACCACTTAACCATTCCTCACCTATTGGCTTACATAGTCTCGGTACCCAGGTTATGAGATTGCTGAGTCCCTGTGGCTCACAGATTACTACAACAATACAGGTACAGGTACTGACGACTTCGTGCAAGATGATGTTTCTCAGCTCCAGTGGGAGTACGATGAAGAACGTAGGCGTATGTATGTGACGTATCCAGATGAGTAGGGGAGCTTCGTAGTTGTGTTCCTGGGCTAGCAAGATAGTTTCATTGCTTTCTTTTATCATTTGATTTCGTCCGTAGTCGGACCCCGTCTTTTGGATGATTGTATGAATGATTATGTGGAATTGTAATCTAGTTTGTGGCGAGTGTAAGCCAACTCCTATACTCATCTCCTCTTTATATGTATTGCAATGAATTATGTACTTGCGAAATGCCGAGATGCGCTTCTATCCTCACCGAGGTCCTCGAGCCTTAATTGGGATAGTACCGCATCTTGGTCGTTACAAGTTGGTAATCAGAGCCATACCGACCATAGGAGCCCCTTGCTTGATCGAACTTGGCCGAGTCGAGTCTAGTGAAAAATTATTTTTAGTCTAGTTATATCGGAGAGTAGGATACTTTTACTCCTCTTCTATACTCTAGTGAGGAATTGCGACTTAGTAATTTTAATTCTACCCTCTTCTCGCTCAAAAAAAATTTAGAATCAAGTGGGTATTTTGGAGCCTCTATGATACCGATGTGACTGGAATTCTGTTCTTGGTGCCTCCCGACTGTATGGATTGGACCCGGGGAGTGGAGCTCCAAGGGATTCATGACACATCGTTATCATTCAGTTTCCTTAGTACTTCAGGGTGCGGATGTTTGAGATTGCTTCAATACTACTTGACGGGGATATTACCCCCCGGTATAACCCGGCAGACATGCTGACCCGGCAAACAGTACTGACCCGGAGAACAGTACTGACCCGGCAGACATGCTGACCCGGCAAACAGTACAGACCTGGTTACAGTTCTAACCCGGCAGCTACAGTGTCAGGGTGTAACCCGGCAGCTACAGTGTCAGGGTGTAACCCGTCAGCTACAGTGTCAGGGATGGTAACCCGGCTACAGTGTCAGGGTGTAACCCGGCAGCTACAGTGTCAGGGATGGTAACCCGGCTACAGTGTCAGGAGGCTAACCCGGCTACAGTGTCAGGAGGATAACCCGGATGCTACAGTGCCAGGAGATGAACAGTGTTATCAGACAGTCACGGAGACGAGTCTCTGAAGATAAGCCCTGGTTGTAACCCGCCCGGTGTAAGCCGCCCGGGACGGGTTACAAGCCCAGGACTCGGAAGCCCATGAAGAGAAGCCCGCGATGGGAAGTCATCAATCCGACTTAGACTCTACATGTAAACCACCCCTTCAGCCTTTATAAGGAGGGGCGGGTCACCCCAAGAGGGTCAGGTTAGACGTCTCATAGACAGGTCTCATAGACAGGTCTCATAGACAGGTCAGAAAAGATAGTCAGATTAGAGGGTCTCGAGATTAGAGGTAGCGACTCCGCACCCTTGTAACCGAGATCGTCACCGTCATCAATATAAGACACAAAGCAGGACGTAGGCTTTTACCTCCATCGGAGGGGCCGAACCTGGGTAAAAACTCCGCGTCTCTCGTCCCGCTCAACCCCTCTCAAGCTACCAGTTACGTGCGCCGGACCTCACGACTAAGTCCTTACGCTAGGACATCTGCCGTGACAAAACCACGACAGTTGGCGCCCACCGTGGGGCCGCGCACGGTGGTGATGAGTTCTTGGAGGGATCTTTTCTAGGGTTTCAAGAAGTTCACAATTATCCGGATGAAGAAGAGTCCTTTTGGAAGGATTCACATTGCCTCAAGGCGAGCAGTCAGATCTAACGCACGTCCAAAGTTTAAGAGAAAATTAGGGTTACAATGTGACCCGGCGATCCGTCGAATCTGGAGACGAATCGATATCTGTTACAGTGGCCGCCACGCAAGCCAAGACATCCTGGAAAACCGGAAGTGTCAAAAAGGAATTTTTAAAAGTGTGCAGTACTTGAGTAGAGGACCACCACAACTCGGGCGTGGGTTATCCAAGACCACTACAACCTGAAAGGAGGTCAATGTTCGCTGCTGCAATGGCGGGTCACCGGGACAGACAAGAATCTTGCTGCAACCACCGAACGCCGCGTCATATTGATCCGTGTCAACACACCCTCCAACCTGGAGTCAACGACCGCAACCCGGATTCGCTTCGCCAGCCGTTGGTCGCCTCGCCCTGCAGGCCATGTCGAGCTGCCCCGGTTCCGCCTCGAACCTCTCCCGCTGCTATGAAGGCCGCCCCGTGAGCTCCGCGTCAATGGTCATCGCCGTTTTTCCCGAGTCGCCGCCGTGGTTGAGTCGCCGCCGTGGTTGAGTTGCCACCGTACCACACCTCGCCTTTGCAGCCACAGTTGCAGCCAAATTGCTGAGCCAAATTGCTTAGCCGTTCAAATTGACTACAACCCGGAAAAAGGAAGCAACTTTCGAGGATGATCAAATTGACTACGACCCGGAAAACAGACTGCGGTTGCCTGCACGTTGAGCCGCCGACCGCCGAGTCGTCGCTTGTGCCAGGACAGCCCGCCTTCACCGTGATCCGCCGCGGATTGCTCCTGCTGCTGCCATGGCCCGCCAAGCGCGCCGCACATTGAGCCGCGCCGTTCCCCTGCTGCTGCTCCACCACAAGCCGCCACCCCGCGGCCACGACCGCGACTTCACTTCCAAAGCTGTCGCCCGCCTCGCGCCATGTTGCGTTGAGCCGTTTTCTGCTTGGACTCGCCTCCTCCGTCGCCGTAAGCCGCCACGAGCTCCCCTCGCCTCGAGCTGCCGCGGGCTGGCCCTGTCGCCACAGCCGCCGTCGCCGGCTCCGTCAAGGCCGGCCGCGAGCCGCTGCCTCTGAGTCGCCCCGGCGTCACCTCCGCCGGCTGCGACCTGGCCTCGTGCCTTCGCTGCGAGTCAACCGTCGAGCCGCCCCGAGGGCCGGTTCCGCCTGCGCGAGCCGCCTCGCCCCGCCGCTGAGCCGCCGCATCCAAGCCGGCCGGCTGCACCCACCGCCGCATCGCCCTTCGCTCCGCCGGACTGCGCCTACCTGCCTTGCCGCGCCCCGAGGGCCGGTTCCGCCTGCACGAGCCGCCGGCCCGCGAGCCGCCGAGGTTCGTCACGCCGTGACCTCGCGCCGTTTCGAGAGCCGCCCATCGCTCCGACAGCCCGGCCGTCGCCGTCTTCGCTTATGTCGCCGTCGCGTTGAGCCGCCCGTGGCCAGGACGCCGTCCGCCCCGCTTCGCGCCCCCGTCGCGAAGCGCCTCTGAGCCGCCGCCTGCCCGAGCCGCCGTGGCGAGCCGCCCCGCAACCCGCCGGCGCTGGCCCGAGCCGCCAAGTCGCCGCCGCCAAGTCGCCACCGCCGCCGCCGGCTTGACCTCAGCTTCGCCCGCCTCGCCTCACTGGCTCTGCGCCCTGCTGCACGCCGGCTCTTCACCGCCCTGCGCCCTGCTGCACGCCGGCTTTTCGCCGCCGCCTCTGCGCACCAGCAGGCTCAGCCGCCAGCCTGCCTCTCCCCGTCGCGAAGCGCCACCCATGGCCAGTGCGCGCGCCCCGACCCGCCGGCTCTGCCTCCCTTCAGCGACCACGCTTCGCCCTCGCTGGCCCCGCCTCGCCGATCTTCCTGCGCCTGCCGGCTCGCCGCCGCTTTCAGGCCTGTCTGGCGCATGACCCGCCGCGGTCGTCTCCCCTCACCCGTGGAAGGAGGAGTGGGGATCGGTTTGGATGGATAAGAGGTGGGAGAGCCGATTCAGAAAAGTGGGGTGTAAAAAAAAAAAAAAAAAAAAAAGGGGGGGAGGACCCGCCTGGTCAATTTGCCGCCACGCGTTCATCGAGAGCCGCCCCGGCCCGGCGCTGTCTCCGAGCCGCCGTGGCTAAGTCGCCGCTTTCGTCCTCATAGTCGCAACCTCGCGCTGAGCCGCACCCATTCGGCCTTATTCTGAGACGTCGCGCGTCCGCTGCGAGTCGCCTCTACCTTATCATCTGCGGTCTCGCATCGAGCCGTTTTCGCCGTTACGGCCCGCCGCCTCCGCCGCGGCCTCGAAAGAGTGGTTAAACCGTCATTGATATTACTGGGGGTGATCCACGGACGCTATATCCGAATAATTTGTCGTCCGAACAAATCAGGTGATATCCGTCTAAAGACTATTTTATTACCACATATTGTTTTTGTCAAAGAACAATTACGTTGGTCTGTATATTTTTATATGCAGGACAGTTATTCTCTACAAACGTGGTCTATACCACGGGTACGGAGCACGCGTTGGCAATATCCCACACCAGCGTTCGACCGTGCCACATGACCCGGTGAATGGACGCGCGCAAGCCGCCGCCCTTGCGGCCCGGTTGACATCAACTTGCCGGGATCACGCTTGCTCGCTGTTCAATGGGCGTGTGCAAACCGCCGACCCCTTGGTTTCGCCTACATCAACAAAACGCCGCGGTGGTCTCTCGCGGCCGCACCGGCTTAACAACGCCGCGGGTGACTTCTACGTCTACATCAACACGTCAGGAGCTGTGTACATCAGTACGAGTCGCCCGACGGGCGGTTCTGGGACGCCGCCCAATGGACGCGCGCAAGACGCCGCCCACAGTCTGATTCACATCAGCGTATCGGTGCAGTTCATCTATACGAGCCACCCAAATGGACAGGCGCACAAGTCGCCGCCACTGCAGTTTGGTTAACTTCAACAACCAGCCGGGACGAACCATCGACCGGATTATTGAAGCAATTCATGCGGGATCATCTATCACACGCCATGGTCAACCTCAACCTTCAGCGGAGATTCTCATGCCGCCTCTTCGAGTCAACTTAAGAACTCGGGGGCTACAGACATGGCTTGATACACTTGGCCGTTTTCAACGAGAGCCACAGATCATGGCAAGAAAGTTAACCCGATCTCGGGGGATACTACATTATTGGCGGAAGGACTAAAAGTTACCCAAGAAGACGAGTCGCCATGATGCACTGTTCAACTTGGGGGCTTCTGCTATTTCTTCATAAAAGATGGCGGCTTACAAGATGCTGCCACAATGTTGATACTTCAACAAGGTCGTTTGGGGGCTTTCAATCCGCCGGGTTAAGCTTCAACCCTCTCGGTCAGGTTCTTCAGCCAATATAAGGCGGGTCATGGACCCAAATGTTGACTCCGTCAACAAAGATCACTAGGGGTGCAGCGAGTTTTAAAACTTACCTCCTTTTCGATCTGCAAGGCCGGGTTATACCTGCCTGTAAGTAGATGCGCTTTGTCAGGGGTGCAGCGAGTTCTAAAAACTCACCCTCTGCAAAGGCCTCTTACAGCGGCGAGGCAAACCCGCACATCCGCAAATCCGAGTTATACCTGCCTGTAAGTTGATGCCGCTTTGTCAGGGGTGCAGCGAGTTCTAAAACTTACCCCCTGCAAGGGCCTCTTACAGCGGCGAGGTAAACTCTCCCACCTGCTGTGTCTCTCTCTGGTTCGTTGCGCTCTTATCAGTTAATCTCGCCTAGAGACCCTGAGCCGTTCAAAGGAGTTGACGGTCACTCTCGTTAGAGACCCTGCACTGATATGAGTTCAAGCATCGAGTCCACCCAGAAGAACCATCATATGAA
Source organism: Elymus sibiricus (assembly GCA_039707655.1). Taxonomy (NCBI): domain Eukaryota; kingdom Viridiplantae; phylum Streptophyta; class Magnoliopsida; order Poales; family Poaceae; genus Elymus; species Elymus sibiricus. The sequence continues at coordinate 262,665,971 of CM077665.1, forward strand.
TTTTTTGGAAGGCAAAGCAAGAAACATCATACATTGCATCATACATTGCATTGCATCATACATTGCATCATATTTACATATCATGCCGGTTTGCCAAACCGGGTCAGAGCAAGATTGTGAAAGAGGAAGCAAGACTACGAGATTTTTACATCTCCGGGTTGTGCTTTTTCAAGCCGCCCTTACAACAATGCAGAATATACTCTGTTTTGTTTATTTTTGCAGGTCTTGTCTTATAAGATAAGCCGCCAGAACAAATAGATCTTTAATAGCCAACGTGGCTGGATCTTCATCATGGATTTCTCACATACTCGCCGGGTTGCACCGCAACTACGAGCAGGGATTTCATATAAAAGACAAAGGAATTATTCCAGGATATTCATTCCGGGTTATATTACAACCACGGCCAAGGATTCATCCAACAAATTATGATGAGTCATATTATTATCACAATAGTCCCAAGTCGCCGCAGGCAAACGACCCGGCACTTGGGGGCTACATTATTCAAATCAAGTTTATATCAAGTATGCAAAGTCCCATGTCGCTGCAAGCATGCACCATGGCACTTGGGGGCTAATGCAAGCTGGTTTTCAAATCATTACATTGTCAGCAAGACCCGGTTATCTCAAGGAGATGAGCAAGCCTTTCAATATTTTTCTAAGTCCCAAGTCGCCGCAGGCGTGCGACCCGGCACTTGGGGGCTACAGTATTCAGTTGTTCAAAACAGATAATAAGGTACAAATTGAAGACCCGGTGCATCACATATTGATGAGCCGGCCCTTGGGGGCTACACCAGCTGAAGTTTTATAAGGTATAAGACAGTTATAAGTCCCAGGCTGCTGCAGGCAAGACAACCTGGTACTTGGGGGCTACACAATCAAAGATATTATTGCAAAGCGCCAAGTCATCATGGATCAACTTGGAGCTTGGGGGCTACAGGTAGTATGAATATATCAAAAAATTGGAGAAGTTTTCAAGATGTCAATTTCAACGGGAGTTCAGTTATTTAACCCGGCACCATCAATGATTATAACCCGGCGGAGGAGACCCGCCAAGAACATTGAAGGCCGACTCAACGGCATATGGGTGTTGTATTCCCAATATTTTATTTCAAAGGACATATACCTGCAAGATGATGGAGCTTACCATGAATAAATTCAAGCTAACCTGGGGGCTAATGACGCGGATATTACCCCCCGGTATAACCCGGCAGACATGCTGACCCGGCAAACAGTACTGACCCGGAGAACAGTACTGACCCGGCAGACATGCTGACCCGGCAAACAGTACAGACCTGGTTACAGTTCTAACCCGGCAGCTACAGTGTCAGGGTGTAACCCGGCAGCTACAGTGTCAGGGTGTAACCCGGCAGCTACAGTGTCAGGGATGGTAACCCGGCTACAGTGTCAGGGTGTAACCCGGCAGCTACAGTGTCAGGGATGGTAACCCGGCTACAGTGTCAGGATGGTAACCCGGCTACAGTGTCAGGAGGCTAACCCGGCTACAGTGTCAGGAGGATAACCCGGATGCTACAGTGCCAGGAGATGAACAGTGTTATCAGACAGTCACGGAGACGAGTCTCTGAAGATAAGCCCTGGTTGTAACCCGCCCGGTGTAAGCCGCCCGGGACGGGTTACAAGCCCAGGACTCGGAAGCCCATGAAGAGAAGCCCGCGATGGGAAGTCATCAATCCGACTTAGACTCTACATGTAAACCGCCCCTTCAGCCTTTATAAGGAGGGGCGGGTCACCCCAAGAGGGTCAGGTTAGACGTCTCATAGACAGGTCTCATAGACAGGTCTCATAGACAGGTCAGAAAAGATAGTCAGATTAGAGGGTCTCGAGATTAGAGGTAGCGACTCCGCACCCTTGTAACCGAGATCGTCATCGTCATCAATATAAGACACAAAGCAGGACGTAGGCTTTTACCTCCATCGGAGGGGCCGAACCTGGGTAAAAACTCCGCGTCTCTCGTCCCGCTCAACCCCTCTCAAGCTACCAGTTACGTGCGCCGGACCTCACGACTAAGTCCTTACGCTAGGACATCTGCCGTGACAAAACCACGACACTACTCGTGGTGCAAAGAGTGTAGCGGCACCCAGTACTGGGGAGCGGGATCACATGTACTGCCATCTTTAGTATCGTTGTGATTACGAGGGTCTGAGGTAGATGAGTTTCCGAGACCTCTGGTTGTGTGTTGACGGATGAGATACACTGGAGAGTAGTGTCACTGCTAGGAGTTGAGTGATGGATAGAAACTCCTTGTATCCGTGGACCCGAATGCATAACCAAAGATTTCGGAAGTTCTTAGGTGGGAATTCTAGTAGTTACCTAGGATCATCTTCCGACAGATGTATGATGGTTGATACATTTGTTCCGAGCAACCCTTAGCTCAATACTGTTGAGTTATTCTAGCGGCTTCATGATCTAATGATGTTATCACGATCCGGCAGATGGCGTTCTTCTAATTTTCAGTTGAATGCAATTGATGATGTTCCGTTGCAATTTCTTTCAAGCCATTTGATTCAGCTTAATTCAATCATCTTTGTCAATGGTGTGCTGATATTCTTGTCCATCTTCAGGATGGCTCCAGCAACTCGTGGGAACCCAGGTCGTGTGGGGGAGCAGTCTTATCCTCCACCACCCCATCACCACCTCCACCTCCGGAGGCATGGGAGGAAGTGATGGCCGCAACCAATGCCAACACACAGGTGTTGCTCAGTTTGTTGCAAGGTTTTCAAAATCAGGGACAGCAAGGTTATCAAGGGAATTTCAATAATCAGCCGCACTTTGCAACTCTGAACCAGTTCCTCGCAAACCAACCAAAGTCCTTCACTTGATGTGATCAACCTCTCGGTGCGAATGATTGGCTCCGTGACATGAACAAGCATTTTGAGTGTAGCAACGTCGGGCCTGAGGACAATGTCAAGTTTGCGACCTTCCAGCTGAAGGGTCAGGCAGCAGATTGGTGGCAGCAGTACAAGGATTCCAGAGGTGGCCGTGCAGTCAGCTGGGATGATTTGTGCCATGACTTCAGAGCTCATCATATCCCGACGAGCTTTGTCGAGGGTATGCGTGAGAAGTTCAGGAACCTGAAGCAAGGGAGTATGTCTGTTTATCAGCACAACTTTGAGTTCCAGAATCTGGCCCGCTATACTAAACAAGATGTTCCTGAAGAGAAGAGGAAGATTTATCAGTTCAGAGGTGGCCTCAAGGAAGATCTTCAGCTTGCTCTCGTCCTTCACGAGCTCATGTGTTTGATCAGTTCTATAACTTGGCTTTAAAGTATGAATCAGTTTAGCTCAAGCTTGAGAATTCCAGGAAGCGGTTCAGAGACTCCACCCCTTCTTCGTCCAGCTCTCAAATTGTTCCTAAGCAGCAGAAGTATTGGGTTCCTCCTCCACCTCCGTTTCGTCCTCCTCAGCAGTAGAAGCAGCACGGTGGTTGTGGTCCTTCCCACCCACCCAACCCAGGTTTTTAGCAGAGGCCTCAGGCTCCCAAGTCAGCAAATGCTCCTCCTCCAGGCAACTTCCGTCTGCTCTCAGAGGTTACGTGTCACAAGTGTGGTTAGAAGGGCCACTACTCCAACAAGTGCACCAACCAGCGGCGTCTTCCGACTCCTGCTCCTATCAGGCCCCCAGGCAATGCTATGGTGACGCAGAACCCAAAGTCAGTCAGAGTGAAGATGGTCAATGCAGCTGAAGCAGAGGATTCTTCTCAAGTGATAATGGGTAATCTCTTGGTTAATTCTATTCCTGCAAAAGTTTTCTTTGACACTAGTGCATCACATTCATTCATATCAAGACATTTTGTTGCAAAGCATGACTTACCCACGGAACATTTGAAAAATCCTTGCCGTGTGGTCTCTCCGGGTATGCGAATGAGTTCTCACATGGTAATTCCGGATGTCTCTATCAAGATGGGCAGCTATTCCTTTCTAGCTTCTTCAATTCTGCTCGGCAATTCCGATTTTGATCCAATTTGTTGGCATGAATTTTCTTGCGATGAACAAGGCTTATGTTGATTGTAAAGCCAAAGAAGTCCAATTGACTCATTCTTCTGAAGATTTGATCATTTTCGCTGCTCGCGATGATACTATTCGGCTCTTTTCTCTCAATGAGAAGGGCGAAATCTCAGCCATATCTCAAATCCCCGTCGTTTCTGAGTATGAAGATGTCTTTCCAGAAGAATTGCCAGGAATGGCTCCTTACCGGCCAATGGAGTTTGTGATTGAACTCGAGCCTGGAACTGAACAGGTATGCAAGCGTCCTTATAAGCTTGGCCCCAAAGAGTTGAAAGAGTTGAAGAAGCAGCTAGATGAACAAGAGCGTCTGGGTTTGATCAGACCAAGTTCTTCACCGTGGGGTTGTGGTATTCTGTTTGTCAAGAAGAAGGATCACACGGACCGACTATGCGTCGATTACCGTCCATTGAATAAGAAGACAATCAGGAACAAGTACCCACTTCCCAACATCAATGTGTTGTTTGAGCAATTGAACGGGGCTAAGGTTTTCTCTAAGTTAGATCTTCGAATGGGCTATCACCAAATCCGTATCCGTGAAGAAGATATTCCAAAGACTGCTTTCAGGATGAGTTTTGGCTCTTATGAGTACACCGTCATGTCCTTTGGTCTCGCAAATGCGCCTTCGACGTTCTCCTGCGTGATGAACTTCATCTTGTCTCCCTTCAAGAATGAGTTCGTCTTGGTGTATTTGGATGACATTCTAGTCTTCTCTGAAACCGAAGAAGAACATGCAGAGCATCTCCCGCTTGTGCTTGACAAGCTAAGAGAGCATCGGTTCTATGCTAAGTTCTCAAAGTGTGAGTTTTGGCTCAATGAAGTGGTGTACATTGGGCATGTCATCTCTGTCGTGGGCATCAAGGTAGATCCTGAGAAAGTTGAGGCCATCGTGAAGTGGGAGCCTCCTCAGAATGTCAAGCAGCTTCGTAGCTTCCTAAGACTTGCAAGTTACTATAGAAGATTCGTGGAGAACTTCTCAAAAATTGCTAAGCCTTTGTCTAATCTCCTCTAGAAGAATGTCAAATATGTGTGGACTCCTGAGTGTGATGTGGTGTTCAATACACTCAAGGAAAAGCTGACTTCAGCTCCAGTTCTCACTCCTCCCGATGAATCCAAACCTTTCCATGTGTTATAGGATGCTTCCCTTCAAGGTCTTGGTGGTGTTATCATGCAAGACAGAAAGGTGGTTGCCTACACCTCCCGTCATTTGAAGCCTAGTGAGAAGAACTACCCCACTCATGATCTTGAGCCGGCGCCAGTTGTGCATGCTCTGGTGACCTGGAGACATCTATTGTTGGGAAGACCAGTTGAGGTGTTCACTGACCACAAGAGCTTGAAGTACATTTTCACTCAAGCCAATCTCAATCTTCGGCAAACTCGTTGGGTGGAAATGATCTAGGAGTACAATCCAAACATTGAGTATACACCGGGTAAAGCAAATATCATTGCAGACACGCTGAGTAGAAAGGCGTACTGCAATAGTCTTATCCTCAAGCCTCTCCAACCCGAGCTTTGTGAAGCTTTTCGCAAGCTCAATCTCGAAGTTGTTCCTCAACGATTTCTTGCAAACCTTCAAGTCTCTCCGACTTTGGAACATCAGATTCCCCAAGCTCAGCTTCTCGACGATATGGTGAAGAAAGTGAAGAAAGGTGTGGCCAAGAGCATTCCAAAGTATAAGTGCTTCCGTGTTGATGACAAGGACACCTTGTTTTTCGAGGATCGTCTAGTGGTTCCAAAAGGAGAGCTCAGGGAAGTTATCATGGATGAAGCACATAATTCTCTCCTCCCCATTCTTCCAGGTAGTTCCAAGATGTATCAGGATCTCAAGCAAACCTTCTGGTGGACTCACATGAAACGTGAGATTGCTCAGTTCGTGAACGAGTGTGATGTTTGTCGCAGAGTGAAGACGGAACATCAACGTCCAGCAGGTCTCCTTTGGCCTGTGCCTATCCCAGAGTGGAAATTCGATCATGTTGAGATGGATTTCTTCACTGGGTTTTCTAATTCCAAGAGAGGTAATGATGCCATCTTCGTGGTCATCGACAAGATCACCAAAGTTGCCCACTTCCTCCCGGTCAAAGAATCTATCTCGGCAGCTCAGCTGGCAGAGCTGTACACATCAAGGATAGTTTATTTGCATGGTGGAAGCATCTTCAGATCGTGGAAGCATCTTCACTTCCAAGTTCTGGGATTCCTTCCAGACTGCAATGGGTACCAAGATCCGTTTCAGTACAGCTTTCCATCCTCAGACTAGTGGTCAAGTTGAGAGATTTAATCAAATCCTTGAAGATATGCTCAGAGCTTGTGTGATTTCTTTTGGCATGAAGTGGGAAGACTGCCTCCCATTTGCTGAGTTCTCATACAACAACAATTTCCAAGCAAGTTCTGGCAAGGCCCCATTCGAGATTCTCTACGGCAGGAAATGCCGCACCCCGCTCAATTGGTCTGAAACCGGTGAGCGTCAATTCCTTGGTAATGACATGATCACTGAAGCAGAAGATATGTGCCGTGTCATTCATGAAAATCTCAAAGTAGCTCAATCCCGTTAGAATAGCTATTATGATAGCAAGCATCATGACATGACCTTCCAGATCGGTGACTTTGTCTATATCCGAGTGTCTCCCATGAAGGGCACTCAACGCTTTGGCATTAAAGGAAAGCTTGCTCTACGCTTTGTGGGTCCTTTCAAGATTGTGGGCAAGAGGGGAGACCTTGCCTACCAACTCGAGCTCCCTGCTAATTTCTCAAATGTGCCTGATGTGTTTCACGTCTCTCAGCTCTGGAAGTGTTTCAACACTCCTGAGCGCACCGTTGATCTCCAAGACATTGATCTCCAAGCAGACCTATCGTATCATGAGCATCCAGTTGCTATCCTTGAAGAGACTGTGCGTAAGACTCACAACAAGTCAATCAAGTTTCTTAAGGTGAATTGGTCACATCACTCCGACAAAGAAGCCACTTGGGAACGAGAGGACCTTCTCCATTCCAAATATCTCGAATTCTTCCATTCCTAGATCTCGGGGCGAGATCCTCTTGTAGTGGGGGAGAGTTGTAACAGCCCAAGTGCATTCCCTTGTAATATTTCATGTATGACCTTCCATGTTGTAACAGCCCGAGACCGACGCTCCAAAAGATTCCCCTTTAATTCCTTGGTCATCGTGTGATTCGTTGGTTGTCGCATTCATCATTGCATCATGCGCATCATCTGCATTGCATCGGCACTCCATTGTCGTCATTTTTTTCAAAAGATGCATCCATTCGTAGTTGCCGGTTTTCTCCGTTTTGTCATTGACCGTTTCGAGTATAACCACACACGCACGCGCCCGTAGCATTGGTAAGATATTGTTTTTAGAAGTGCGTATAAAATATTCTCAGATTGGGACGAAAGTTGGCATGCGGCCTTGTTTTATTGTAGCTAGACCGCCTGCCAAATTTCGTCGCAATCGGAGGTTGTTGGATACCTGAAAGGTCAACTGCAGCGACACCGTCATCGGTTTAGTTGTCGGACGTTTTTGGTTTTAAAATCAAGCCACGGGCCACAAACCTTCCCTCTCATCTCAGCCCAAGGCCTTCTACATAGCCCAACCATCACGATCGGAGGGCTCGAGACGGTGCAAAACCCCTAACCCTAGCCCCCTTGCTATATATAGACGCCTCCATTGCCATTTTTGGAAGCCCTAGCCACCCCTAACCTCCAGCCGTCGCCTCCCACATCAAAATCCGCGCCGGACGAACCTCCCTCCGCCACTTGGCGAGCCGCCGTAGCCGCCCCCGCAGCCAATGGGCGCCTGCCACTTCGCCCTCCACAACGCCCCTGTTCCCCCAGCGTCGCGCGGCCCGCGAAGCCCGAAGTGCCGCCCCCCTCGCTCTAGATCGGGAGAGGAGCTCCCGATCCAGGGCCCTGTCGCTCAGGGACTTCCCACGACGGCCAACGCCGGAGCTCCGACGAGCGCCGCAGGCGAGCAACCCCACCGGAGAAGCAGGTCGACCCCGCCGGACCACCTCCAATTGTTCTGCTCTCTATCCCTCTGAAGGAGGAGCTCCCCATCCATGGCCGCTGCCTTGAGGTCCCTCAACACCGGATCCGGCCTCCCTTCGCCGGAGAACGCCGTACCACGGCTGGATCCGCCCGTTCTGACCTCGATCCGCGACTCCCGGAGCTCCAAGCCGCCGTCGTTCGCTGCCTCCTTGTGCCGCCATCACCTCCTAGTCCTCTGCTTCGAGCGTGAGGGAGGGCAAGTTGCGCCCGTTGACCGATCGCAAGCCTCCCCATCGTGCGCCAGGTGGGCCACGCACTAGCCATCTGCCAAGGCCCAGCGCGCCTCCTCCAACCCATCACCGAACGGGCTTGGCCCATGGGTGAGCTCCCCGTCGCCCCGCTATCCTTTGCCGCATGCGCTTTGTAGCTATATTGTGCCTAGTGAACTGTTGTACCAGATTCAGATTCGGCCCATGTAACGTTTTTTTTCGAAGAACGACTTATCTAATTCTCCACAGAAAAACTGTTTTACAGAAAAATGCCATGTTTTTAAAATGCCTATATATAGATAACCGTGCATCGCATGCAAAAACTTTATATATGAAATATGTTCAGAATTTTGTGCAGTTTAATAATTTGCAACTTTCAAGAATGTTTAAAATGTTTAACATGTTGTTTTCTTGGAGTTTGCATAAATGTCATGATTTGGCAATGCGCATTATCATTTAACCGTGCATCGGAATTAATCATAACCATATATGTAAAATGGTTAGATTAATTATGACCCATTTTCTTGCATGATAAAAATGTTTAATGTGATGGTTGCATTTAATTTGCATACATGACTTGCTAAAGCGGTTTATGTCCTAATCTCGCATAAATGTTATGTCAATTGTTTTATGGCAAAACCAACTTATGATATATGATTTTGGGGTAGAAAAATCCATAGAATTTATCTATGCATTTAGCTTTGTCATTTGAGCAAATTTGTGTGCATGTTATTTTGCTATGGTGCCCTTTTGTTTATTTTGTGTGATTTATTCCATGCATGATAATAATTATTGTTGAACATGAAATAGGCCCTTGGACATGTGTGCTAGCCACTGGTATTTTGGGTTGCTATAGAAATGCATGTTTAGGTGTTATCTTCTTGTTGCCAACTTGACATAAAGATGTTGGTGTTTGGAGGGATCTAAATAATTCTAAGTCTGGAACTGTTATTTTGTTGTCAAGTTGCCATGTGATTTGCTAGTGTTCTAGGACTCTTTTGTTGTTGCCACCATGGAGTCTTTTGTTAAGCATGTTATGCTCTGCCATGTTGTCCATTTGTTCTCATGTAGAGGTTTTGCATCCTAATTAATTCTGCTGTCAAACATGTCAATTTGTTAAAAACTGCTGCTCATGTCTACTCTAATTTTAACTAAGTCTGAGAATCTGGTTATTTCAAAATGCCAGCTTGTGTTGATGTTTGCCATGATTCTGTGCATAATTTGATGTTGCCATAATGGAATGAATTGTAGTGCATCATGTCCTATACCTTGATGTTAAATTTCATGGCATGATATGACCTGTAGCATATAGTTTTATTGCTGCCAATATGCCTCCATGGAAAACTGCTCTGCTAAAAAACAGTTATTTTCACTAAGTCCTAATCTGTTATATTTTATTGCCGTCTTGCGAGCTTATTTCCTAGTGATCCATGCTTCTACTCAATTTTCTGTGATGATATGAATTGTTGAGCATCATGTAGGCTACAGCCCCATGTCTTGTTGGTGCATTGTAGAATCTTGTAGCTTATTGTTTTCATGTGTGCAAAATACCATGTCGCTGTTTTGGGCAGATTATGTCTATAACTTGTGTTGCTTGTTGCTGAACCGTAGCTCCGTTTTGAACATGTTACATATGAAAATTGCTTAGAATTCCATCTAGTTTCATAATATCCTGTTGCATCCATGTTTTGAAATGCGTGTGGTTGTCATTTTCATGCATTTTTGCATTCATGGCATATCATCTTGTGTCTGACATATTTTTAGACCGTAGCTCCGTTTTAAATGTTCTATATATGTAAATCGCCTAGAATGACATGTAGAATCACATGGTGCATTTTGTTTTCCTGTTTAACAAATATAAAACATGCTTAGTTCAGATCTGTACCAATTTCGAAATTAATGTATGGGGTTGTTTTGGAAATGCTATATGTTGTTTCCGGCCTCATTTAAACTTGTCTAAATTTCTAGTTTATTATGCTTCACCTCTTGCCATGTTTAACAACATTTAAAATGGTCGTGTACCTAAATGGGAGTGAAGTATGTAATTCAAATATGGAGTTTCGTCAATATGCAACTCGTTGCATATTGAGCTTCACTTAATGTGTAGGAGTTGATTGTTGTGTTTGGCCATGTCATGCATAACATGCATCATACTTGTTGTGCATCATATCTTGAATATATTATGGTTTTTACCGTGTGTTGATTGTTTGTTTCTGGATTGCTTCTTCTCGATAGAGTTCGGAAAGCGTTCGGAGTGTGAGGATTCGTTCGACTACGTTGGTTCGTCTTCTTCATGGACTCGATCTTCTTCCAAGCGGGATCGCAGGCAAGATGACCATTTCCCTAGATACCACTGCTATCATTGCCATGCTAGTTATCTCGTTTCTATCGATATGTCTCGCTACCTACCACTTGTTTGTCAAGCCTCCCAAAATGCCATGATAAGCCTCTAACCCCTTCACATCCCAGCAAACCATTGTTTGGCTATGTTACCGCTTGCTCAGCCCTTCATATAGCGTTGCTAGTTGCAGGTGCAAGTTGTTCCATGTGCCAACATGGATATCCTTTTTGATATATCACAATATTATTGCTATTTAATTTAATGCACATATATACTTGGTAAAAGGTGGAAGGCTTGGCCTTTTGCTCGGTGTTTTGTTCCACTTTTGCCGCCCTAGTTACTTGTGTACCGGTGTTATGTTCCATATTGAGCGCTCCTAACATGCTCGGGGTTGTTATCGGGACCCCCTTGATTTTCGTTTTGGGTTAAAACTCTTCTGGCAAGGCCCAACATTGGTACTACATTTGCCTAATAACTAATAAAATGCACTGGGACCCGCCGGCACCCGCGGATAATTAATCAACAACCCGGGCCAGTGCTCCTCATGAGTGTTGGTCCAAAATAGAGCACTGTGCGGGGCCAACCTAGGGCAACTCGGGAGATTTCTATCAGGCCACTGTATGCATAGCTCATCCGCCGTGCCTAGAGAAAGAGATATGCGGCTCCTATCGGGATTGTCGGCACGTCGGGCGGTCTTGCTGGATTTGTTTAACCTTCCTCGAACGTCTTGTGCGCAGGATTTCGGGGATACTTCGGGCTATCCCGAGGTTGATATTTTCCATCTGGATTTCGCAAATACCACGGGTTATCCCGCGGTTGAGGAATTCCAACGCAGCTTGTGGTTAGTTTGTGATGGATGAGTTGGAGCACCCCTGCAGGGTTAAATCTTTCATGAGAGCCGTGCACGCGGTTATGTGGCAACTTGGAATAATTTGTTTAACATCCAGTCATAGAAAACTTGAAGTAAACTGTAATAAAATACACAAACTATGTGCGTAACCGTGACTGTCTCTTCTCATGAATTTCTGATCCGAGAGAGAAAACGGTGGGGTTATGTTTGACCGTTAGTAGGTGTTAAGGATCACTTAGTGATCATTATTAGTTCACGTCCGTTTATGCGACAGTCACCCCACCCCCTTATTCTTGTACTTGTAAGTTAGCCTCTCCAATAAATGCTTAGTGCTTGCTGCAGCCTCACCACTTAACCATATCTCACCCATTAAACTTTGCTAGTCTTGATACCCTTGGAAATGAGATTGTAGAGTCCCTGTTGCTGACAGATTACTACAACAACAGTTACAAGTACAGGTAACGTGATGCTTTGACGTGAGAGCGATGCTTGTTTGATTTGGAGTTCTTCTTCTTCTTCTTCATCGATCTAGGATGTTTTCCAGGTCGGCAGCCTGGGATAGCAAGGGTGTATGTCATTTTATCGTTTGATTTCGTCCGTAGTCGGACCCTGCTCTTGTGTATGATGATTGAATATGTTGTTGTATCGATGTGATCTTGATTTAGCTTGTGGCGAGTGTAAGCAAATTCCATATACTCATCTCTTCTTTACATGTACTTGTAATGATATCCATTCTTGCGAAACGACGAGATGCACTTCTATCCTTGTCAAGGCCTCGAGCCAAAATAAGGATAGGATCGCATCTTGGGCGTTACAAGTTGGTATCAGAGCCGTACCGACCTAGGAGCCCCGTTGATTAATCGAACTTGGCCGAGTCGAGTCAAGAAAAAAAACTATTTTGAGTCTAGTTATATATCAGAGAGTGGGATTCTTTTTACTCCTCTTCTATGCTCTGGTGAGGAATCCTGATGTATGAATTTTAATTCTTCCCCTCTTCCCACTCAATTTTTTTTAGGATCACACGGGTATTTTTGTACCTCTATGATGTCGATGTGACCAGAATTCTATTCTTGGTGCCTCCCGACTGTATGGATTGGACCCGGGGAGTTGAGCTCCAGGGGATTCTTGACACATCGCTATCGTTCAGTTTCCTTAGTATCTCAGGACGTGGATGTTCGAAATTGCTTCAATACTATTCATGGTGTGAAGAGTGTGGCGGCACCCAGTACTGGGAAGCGGGATCACATGTACTGCCATGTTTAGTATCGTTGTGATTACGAGGGTCTGAGGTAGATGAATTTCCGAGGCCTCTGGTTATGTGTTGACGAATGTGCTACATTGGAGAGTAGTATTACTGCTAGGAGTTGAGTGATGGATTTTACTCCTTGTATCCCTGGACCCGATTGCATAACCAAAGATTTCGGAAGTTTCTCATGTGGGAATTCAAGTAGTTACCTAGGATTATCCTTCCAGCAAATGCAAATGGGCCATGTATTTGTTTTCGGCTTAATCCCCAAGCCCCATCTTTTGTTTTGTTGGAGTATGGTAAGTCGAGTTGCTTCGATGTCAAGTGGTGGTTTCATATCTTTCCTAAGCGGTGTTCTCATATATCTATGGGGATGCTAATCCTTTTACTCAATCAAATTGTCTTGTCAATTCTTTTCATCCGGAGTGCTTCTCTTCAAGTTAATTCATTCATCTCCATTAAGATCCATCCTCATATTTCTTTCCGGAGTTCTTTTCATCCGTCCTAAGTTGTCTTTGTTTCCCCACCCTCCCGTCCTTTTTCTTCAATGATTAAATTCTCATCCAAGTGCCTTTTCTATTCATGTGATGCTTTGATACGTCTCTGGCGTATCTACTTTTCCTCACACTTTTGCCCTTGTTTTGGACTCTAATTTGCATGATTTGAATGAAACTAACCAGGACGGACGCTGTTTTTAGCAGAACTACCATGGTGTTGTTTTTTGTGCAGAAATAAAAGTTCTCGGAACTGGACGAAACTTTTTGGAGATTTATTTTACAATAAATGAAAAATACTGGAGCAAAGAACCACCGGAGGGGGGGGCTGGCTGGGCACAAGACACCAGGGCGCGCCAGCTCCCCCCCCCCCGGCGCGACCTGGTGGGTTGTGCCCACCTCGTGTCCCCACTGACCCTAATTTCGATGCTATAAAATCCTATTTTTGGAGAAAAAAATTAGAGAGGAAGTTTCATCGCGTTTTACGATACGGAGCCGCCGCCACCTCCTGTTCTTCCTCGGGAGGCCAGATCTGGAGCCCGTTTGGGGCTCCGCAGAGGGGAATCTTCGGTCTTCGTCATCATCAACCCTTCTCCATCGCCAATTCCATGATGCTCCCCACCGGGAGTGAGTAATTCCATCGTAGTCTTGCAGGTCAGTGAGGAGTTGGATGAGATTCATCATGTAATTGACTTAGTTTTGGTAGGGTTTGAACCCTAGTATCCACTATGTTCTGAGATTGATGTTGCTATGACTTTGACATACTTAATGCTTGTCACTAGGGCCCGAGTGCCATGATTTCAGATCTGAACCGTTTATGTTATCACCATGATATCTATGTTCTTGATCCGATCTTGCTAGTCATACGCACCTATTACGTGTTATGATCCGTCAACCCCATAGTGACAATATTTGGGACCCTTTCCGGTGATGACCATAGTTTGAGGAGTTCATGTATTCACCGTGTGTTAATGCTTTGTTCCGGTTCTCTATTAAAAGGAGGCCTTAATATCCCTTAGCTTCCTTATGGACCCCGTTGCCACGGGAGGGTAGGACAAAAGATGGCATGCAAGTTCTTTTCCATAAGCACGTATGACTATTTATGGAATACATGCCTACATTACATTTATGAACTGGAGCTAGTTCTGTATCGCCTTAGGTTATGACTGTTATATGATGAATATCATCCAACGAGTTCACTGATCCAGTGCCTACGAGTTTTCCACATATTGCTTTTGCTATGTTACTATTGCTACTGCTACTGTTACACTTGCTACGAAACTATTGCTATCACTGCTACCGTTACTGTTACTGCTACTACTGCTATCAAAACTATCATACTACTGTGCTACTGATCACTCAGCTGCACATATTTAATCTCCAGGTGTGGTTGAATTGACAACTCAGCTAGTAATACTCTCAAATATTCTTTGGCTCCCCTTGTGTCGAATCTATAAATTTGGGTTGAATACTCTACCCTCAAAAAATGTTTCGATCCCCTATAGTTGTGGGTTATCAAGACGTTTTTCTGGCGTCATTGCCAGGGAGCATAGCTATATTTGTTGAGTCACTTGGGATTTATATCACTTGATCACTATGAAGAATCTGAAGGATCCAAAGACTAAGATTTTTCCCTCTAAGACAAGGGGAGGTAAGGAGCTGCCATCTAGCTCTACACTTGCTTCACCTTCTGTTATTAGTAATTTTGCAACACCACCACATGCTAGTGACCCTAATATGTCTCAAGTTATTGATGATGCTACCTCTGCTATGAATGATGCTAATGATGATGCTAGTACCATGCTTGATGATAATGTGCCACTAGGTGAATTTCTTGATGAACAAATTGCTAGAGCTAAAGAGAATGAAATTATTGAAACTGATGAAACTACTGAAACTGATGAAGCCTTTGAACCTGATGACTATGAAACACATATTAGACCTTGCTCTCCTAGATTTGAAATGCCTAAGATACCTGAAGGTTATGTTATGGATGAGGAGGTAATTAGGGAAATTCTTTCTTGTAAGGATAGAAACGATCTTAAGAAGTTGATGCACAAGTATAAGGAAAAGACTTTGAATGCTAGAACGAAATGCGATCCTAAGTTTGCAACTTCACCTATCTTTGTTACCGATAAGGATTATGAATTTTTTGTTAACCCAGAGTTAATTACTTTTGTTGAATCTGATCCTTTCCATGTCTATGAAACTGAAACTGTAGTGGCACATCTTACTAAGCTGAATGATATAGCCACCCTCTTTGCTCATGACGAGAAGATTCGCTACTACTATATTCTTAAGTTATTTCCGTTCTCATTAAAGGGAGATGCTAAGACATGGTACAATACTCTTGCTCCTGGTTGTGTGCGTAGTCCCCAGGATGTGATTTACTACTTCTCTGAAAAATATTTTCCTGCTCATAAGAAACAAGCTGCATTACAGGAAATATTTAACTTTGTGCAAATTGAAGGAGAGAGTCTTCCACAAGCTTGGGGAGGCTTCTCCAATTGCTTAATTCTTTCCCTGATCATCCCCTTAACAAAAATGAAATACTTGATATCTTCTATAAGGGACTAACTGATGCTTCTAGGGACTTCCTAGATAGTTGTGCTGGTTGTGTTTTGAGGGAACGAACTGTTGAACAAGCTAAGGAATTATTGAATAACATATTGAAGAATTATGATGATTGGACTCTTCCTGAAGCACCACTTAAACCCACTCCGGAGAAGAGGGGTATCTTATTTCTCAGCCATGAAGATAAGCAAGAGGCAAATAAATCTATGAAGGAAAAATGTACTAAAGCTGAGGATGTTAAGAATTTACCACCTACTGAAGAAATAGATGGCCTTGACACACCACCACCTCCACAGGTGGTAGAGGTAAATTCTTTATTAAAGTTTGATGAAGGTGATATCCCTTAAAAGAAGCATCCTAGTCAATGCTTATATGAGTTTGACAACTATATTATGAAGCAAGATCACTTCAATGCACATGTTCTGAAACAATTGACATATAATTCTGATATGATTGCTCGCTTGATGACTTGCTATTTAGAATCAGTAATGATGTATTGTTGTAGGAAAACATGCCTCTATGGTTCTAACTTAGTTAGAACAAGTTGCTAAATCTCAAAAGGAATTGCTTGATGAAATGAATAATAATATGAATGATTTTGCTGCTAGAGTAGTGACTAGAGGAGTTAGAATGACCGAAGAACCACTTTATCCTGAGGGTCATCCTAAAAGAATTGAACAAGACTCTCAGAGAATTAATACCGATGCACCTAGTCCTTCTAAAAAGAAAAAGAAAAGAAAAATGATCGGACTTTGCATACCTCTAGTGAACCTGAGATACAAAAACCTCCTGATAATAATGATGTCTCTATTTCCGATGTCGAAACTCAATCTGGTAATGAACATTCACCTAGTTATAATGAAAATGATAATGATGATGTTCATGAGGATACTCAACCTAACAATGATAAATAACCAGATAATGATGTTGAATTAGAGCCTGCTGTTGATCTTGATAACCCACAACCTAAAAACAAACGTTATGATAAAAGAGACTTTGTGGCTAGAAAACATGGTAAAGAAAGAGAGCCATGGGTTCAGAAACCCATGCCCTTTCCACCTAAACCATCTAAGAAAAAGGATGATGAAGAATTTGCATGCTTTGCTGAAATGATTAGGCCAGTCTTTTTGCGTACCGGCTTAACCGATATCCTAAAGATGTCCCCGTATGCAAAGTACATGAAAGACATCATCACTAATAAAAGAAAGATTCCAGAAGCTGGAATCTCCAACATGCTTGCTAATTATTCTTTTAAGGATGGAGTACCCAAAAAACTTGGAGACCCTGGAATACCAACTATACCTTGCTCCATTCAAAAAATTATGTCAAAACTGCTTTGTGTGATTTGGGAGCTGGTGTTTGTGTTATGCCTTTCTCCTTATATAAAAGACTTGATTTGAATAAACTCACACCTACTGAAATATCATTGCAAATGGCTGACAAATCAACTGCCATACCTATCGGTATTTGTGAGGATGTGCCCGTTGTTGTTGCAAATGTTACTATCTGAACAGACTTTGTTATTCTTGAGATGCTCGAGGACGACAACATGTCGATTGTCCTTGGTAGACCCTTTTTGAATACTGCAGGGGCTGTTATTGATTGCAATAAAAGCAAAGTCACTTATCATATCAATGGTAATGAGCATACGGTGCACTTTCCAAAGAAACAATTCCAAGTGAATGGTATAAATGTTATTGAAGAATCTCTGACAATCACTATTGGAAGTTTTCAATTACCTCTACCTACCGCCAAAAGGAAATATGATATACGTATTGTTGGGGATATGCACATCCCCATTGAGGTAACTTAGTGTTTTACGAAAGTTCTTCGGTTTCATGCTAATCGAAAGTGGTTGTTAATAAGACATGATCAACCTTATTAATGGATCATTTTTGAGAGGAATAAGATGGATTTATTTAGAAAGTTTTCCTCCAAGAAAAATGCCAAGTGAGTCATTGGGGAATCATCGAACAACGACCTCCACACTCCGAGAACGGTGGAGGTGCGGCCGTGAGAATGGCCGCATGATGCCTTAATGGAGGAGGCCGGGTTCCATCAAGAGTTTGCTCAATTTGATGCAAATGCTGGGCTGACCGAGTTCCTCGCAGCTAAGTGTGACCAAAACCACATCCTTACAAATTCCTTTGTGCAAAGTTTTCATTTTATGAGAAAGAATAATCCTCCTGAAGTGCAGTTTAAGCTTTACGCTGAAACTCACAAGATACCGCTATCTGACTTTTGCGACATATGCTTGATCCCCTATGATGGGGAATTAAGAGAACCAAGACTAGCGGAGATCGAGGATTTTCTCATCACTTTCACAGTGGGTGAAGATAGAGGCGTGTCAAACACTACTGCTACCAGTTTGCAGTTTCCTTCTGTGCATTACTTTGCTTTGTTCATCGCAAAGTGTGTAACCGCTAGGGAGAAGGTTGGCGCACTCAGTGCCCCCGACTTCGCTATTTTATGCCGTGCACTGTACAATGATCACACCTTTAGTATGGGGGCTATTATTGCACGTCGCTTACATGTTAGGAAGACTAAGGGAAATATGCATGGTGGTATTTATGCTACTCGCTTAGCGAGACACTTTAATGTTCAGATTCGCCCACATGATTATCTCATGTCCCAAGTTTATCTAGATCACAAGGCATTGCAGGATCACCAATTTATTGAGGCAACTGATTCTTTCCATAACATTCGTTACAACTTAGTATTCAGTGTCGAAACCCGTGATGTTATTTCGTTGCCTGCACCTGCTCTGTTTGATTCTATTGCCAGGAACGGATACAGGATCATGCCAGATGACATTACAGCCTACAGGAACAACCTAGCAGTTGCTAAGGAGGAGCCCCAGGTGTGGGATGCTCAGGTGCCGCCTCCACCTCACTCTGACTTAGGACCGGATGGTTACTACAGATGCTGATTACCAAGGTAGGCCAAAAGCCTAAGCTTGGGGGAGTACGTATTTCCACCTACATTACATTCATGTTCACACATTTCATTCCAGTTGTCGGTGTTCGTACTTATTCATTGTAATATCCATGCTTGATTTATTTTCTCGCTTTCTTCTTTTGTGTTGAAAAACTTTGAGAAAATCCAAAAATATTTCCTACTTCTTTTCGGTTTTTCTTTCTAGCTTAATTTAGTTGTAGTATCAAAAGAAAACCCAAAAAGATTTCTCGTTTCTTCTTTTACTTGTTGGGAGCTTTCCCATGTAAATAGTTTTTCTCTTTTTTGTTTTTCCCTCTTTAATTTGCTTTCTTCTTGAAAAACCAAAAACTCCAAAAATATTTCAGCGTGTTTCTCTGAAATTCTCTTTCTTTTATTTGAGTCGTACCAAGGAGAAGACCATCATGAAAATGTTGAGTGGCTCTCATATGCACTATTGTTAATCTAACAAAGATCCCATGTTACACTACTGGAATCAGGATCTTTGCCGTCTGCCATGGCTGATGGCAAAGGCATGCATGGCAGACGGCAAAGGTCTTTGCCGTCAGCCAGCAGACGGCACCACATCCGGCTGAACAAGCTACGGTAAATGGCACTTTGCCGTCTGCTGGCAGACAGCAAAGATGCAAAGGTCTTTGCCGTCTGCCAGCAGACGGCAAAGGGCATGGACGGCACACGTGGCAGCTTAGGTCCGTTAAGGGGTTAACAACGTGCTTTGCCGTCTGCTAGCAGACGGCAAAGTGGCCAAATAGGCCAGCCCAGGTTCTCCCCAGGTAGCTGCCACGTGGCTCGCTATGCCGTCTGCTGGCAGACGGCAAAGATGCAAAGTTCTTTGCCGTCTGCCAGCAGACGGCAAAGCAACCACATAGGCCAGCCCAGTGCCCCCCAGGTTGCACAGGTAGCTGCCACGTGGCAGGTTTGCCGTCAAAGAACTTTTCCGTCTGCCAGCGGACGGCAAAGTGCCTGTACTGCCCCTGTTTTTTCTGTTTTTTCTTAAATTCAATCAATTTCACAGATATATATATATATACATTTGAAAATACTTTCAACAAGCATACATATCCCTGCCATATGGATATGATCATCCAACACATATACATACCAACTCAAAAGTCCATATCCAACATATATATATAGCCAACATATATCCAACAACAAGCATACAATGGTTTAATCCATATATACATATATAGGTAGCAAGTTTCACATTGTTCATCCTACAAAATCAAAACAAAAAGGAAGGACAAGGAGAAGAGTAGACTCCATCAACGCAAGCTTCCGTGATCTAAAGCAAATCTGCAAATTGGGAAAGAAGAAAGTTAGAAGAAGAAGAAGAAGAAGAAGAAGAAGTAGAAGTAGAAGAAGAAGAAATTTTCTTCTCTTTCTTTTTCTCCTCTTCTTTATCTTCTTCTTCTTCTAACGAAGGTAACTTAGGTAATTATGCCATTTTTTAGCTAAGCTAGGTAAAAATGCTAAGTGTAGGTCATTTTAGAGCTAAGCTAGGTAAATAGGTCATTTTGGAGGTTAGTAAGGTTATTATGTCATTTTCGAGGAAAATAAGCTAAGTCAATGTCATTTTGGAGGTAACCAAGATTATTATGCCATATTTGACCTAAGTATGCTAAGTATGTCATAAATAAACTAAAGAAGCTAAGTATAGGTCATTTTTGAGCTAACCTAGGTAGTTATGCCATTTTTTAGCTAACTAAGCATATTTATTCATTTTGGAGGACAAAATGGTAAGTGTTGATCATTTTTGAGCTACCCTAGTTAAAATTGGTCATTTTGGAGCTAGGTAAGGTTATTTTGTCATTTTGGAGGAAAATAAACTAATGATATGACAGTTTGGAGCTAAACCAAGGTTATTATGCCATTTTTTACCTAAGTAAGCTAATTATGTCATAAATGAACTAGCTAAGCTAAGTATAGATCATTATTGAGCTATCCTAGGTAGTTATGCCATTTTTTAGCTAACTAAGCATATTAAGTCATTTTGGAGGAAAAAATGCTAAGTATAGGTCATTTTATAGCTATCCTAGGTAAAATATGTCATTTTGGAGCTAAGTAAGGTTATTATGTCATTTTCGAGGAAAATAAGCTAAGTATAGGTCATTTTGGAGCTAAATAGGTCATTTCTTAAGCTAAGTATGCATTTGTTAAGCAAAACACTTGGGAAAACTTACCATCATCACGGAGGTGAAGGACCGGTCGGGTTTGCGCCAGTGTGAGACGAAGAAGGACCGGTCGGGGTTGCGGCAGACGCAGAAGGATCGGTCGATGCTTGTCGGGAGGCATGCTGCACCAAAGATCATTTGCAATGTCTCGTTAGCATGATGCAACTCAAATGTGAATACTAGTAACTAATGACCATTCAAATGAAACTCACCGTGGGCACTATAAAAATCTGGGGCATCGGCAGAGGGGTCTGACCGTTGTTCTGGCACACGGTGTGCACATTTTGTTTTCACGAGTCAGTCATATTAGTTAGTGATGAAACGAACATTACATGCATGATTTGGCTAATATGTAGGAGAAACTTACCACGAGGAGCTCGTATAGGGCCCGGTGAGACGCGTCGTTCCGGTTCCTCTCCTCCTCCAACAGCCTAGCCGTCCTCTCCTCCATGTCCCTCTCCCTCTTCGCCGCCTGCCTGTTTGCCTCCGCCAGAAGCTCCTGGTCCCTAGCCTCGATGGCGAGCTCCATTGGCCGTGGACGAGGCCTTATCTCAGGATCGGAGCTCGTCTGGCTCTTCTTGATCTCCGGGAGAGTTCTAGGACAACGTATCAGTCCATCCCCAATGGCTATCGAGCCATGGGGCCTCCCGCCACCAGATATGATCACGAGCTCTGGATCAAAAGGACTCTGGCTCGGGTTGAAGTCCTCCCCTTTCCTCGTCTTCCCCACATCTCTGTACCTCACGAGCTTGTTGTGGGAGGAGATGTTGCTGAAGCTCTCTGGATGATCGAGGTCATCCTCAGAGAATGCCTTGGCCTTCTTGTACGGGGCAGTATGGGCCATGGCATAGAGGTCGAACAGCGGTGGCACCTCCTTATTTTTGTGTCGCGGCTAAAAAAGAAGAACAAAATATTAGTTAAGGGCTCAACCTAGCATGAAGAATGAAATTGCATGAATCATGAAGCAAACCACATACCCAGTAATCCCCGAACTCAAACAGGTTGGAGCTCCCTTGATGGTGTGGCACACCTTTCATTTGGGCACGCTTATCCTTGGCCTTGATGTGGACGGCTAGCCATTGGGGAGAGCACCACTCATCCACCAATGCCTCCCAACAGTCCATCCTATTCGCACACCATCTCGGGGGCACCTAAGTTAGACAAGAGAAATTTCAGCGCTACGCCTACGAATCAAATCAAGGAAACTAAGTACAAGGCCTTAAGAATAGGTAATTACCTTCATGTACTTCTCCTCACTCAGAAACTTGGCGCGGCACGTCTTCTTTGCCCTCTTAATGTTAGTCGAGGGGTAGTAGTCTCGAACAGCCTGCACCCGAGCCTCGTGCCGTAAGTTCTGAAATAGGCGCTTGCACTCAGCTACGAGAACAATAGCCGCGTCCACCTCGTGTTCCTCAAGACACCTGTAGAAGGTCTGCAATCAAACAAGACAACACTGATTAGTACAATCACTAGGTGCTGTTGATTTTTAATTCTGTATAGGAGAAATTACCCAAAACCGCTGGATCACAATGTTGGCCACCGTCTCGCACAAGACACCGTCGACCCTCTCCTCCGGTGGGGCCGGGGCAGCCACGTACAGCTCCCAGCTCACTGCTAGCTGTCGAACCTCACCCTCACCGGGCAACGTGACCCACCCTGGGAAGTGGTGCCGGCTAAGCACACCAAGGACCTGGTTGGGCCTGCGGACACCAGGGGCGTGTTTCCAACCCCTGCAGTATGACAAGGCCAACACATTAGATATTAATTTGAAGAAACATGAAGGCAAAAGGTTAAAAAAGAGTAAATGCACTTACTTCTCCCCATTAGGCACAATCAACCACCTCTGATCGCGGGTCGCCGGCACGGGCGGGAGCTTTGTACCACCACGCTGGTAGACCTTCTTGCCCTCCTCAACCAGCTCGCCCTCGCTATAGCTATCCTCAGAAAAGTTGTCCTCCCCACCATCAGCATGGCCACTAGCCTCCGGAGTCACGTGGGACGAAGACTCTGGGACCGGAGTCTCCTGGGACGAAGGCTCGGCGACCCGAGGCTCGTCGGCCCGAGGCTCGTGGACCAGAGTCCGAGACGGGTCCAAGTCAAACGGGTCCACCTGAGACGGAGCACTCCAGTGGTCGGGAGAATCAGCTGGGGGTGGCGGCGAGGAAGGCGCAGCAGCCTTCCTACCTCTCCCGCCGCCACGTCCACCTCTAGCACCCCTCTTCGTCTTCCCCCGACCTCTCCCGGCCGAAGAAGAAGCCCCCGCCGGTGTCTGCATACTGTGTACCAGCGCTCTCCGGAGGTGCTCGGGTGGAATAATAGCACCCCTCCCAGCACACGCCGAGGAAGGAGGCTTGAAGCGCTCTCGACCCGCGCCCACCATCTGTCAACACCTGCAATGACAAAGAGTAAACGAAATTAGTACAACATAAAATATATATGACCCCGTCGGCCTCTGGAACACTAGACGCTCGCAGCGACGAAACAACTGCACATTTAAATCCACCTGATCAACATAAATATGATGTTTTTTATAACAAAATCGAAAAATATATGACCTAACTCATAATTCACAAATATATGACCCCGTCGGCCTCTGGAAGGCCGAAGAGCACCTTTTTCGGGATCGGGGTGTTGGGGGTGTCATGTCGGGGTCGGGGTGTCGGGGGTGTCGTGTCGGGGTAGGGGTGCTGTGTCGGGGTTGGGGGTGCCGTGTCGGGGTGTCGGGGTGTCGTGTCGGGGGTCGGGGTGTCGGTGGTGTTGTGTCAGGGTCGACCCTCGACTCCTTTTCCCCTCGACCACTCGGCGACCCTCTTTTCCCTCGGCGACCCTCGACCAACGGCGACCCTCTTTTTCTACTTTTCCTACTTCTTTTTTTCATCTTCTACTTCTACTTCTTTTTTTCATCTTCTTCTTCTTTCTTCTTCTTCTTCTTCTTCTTCTTCTTCTACTTATTGTTCTTTTTTTTTCATCTTCTTCTTCTTCCTCTTCTTCTTCTTCTTCCTCTTCTTCTTTTACTTCTTCTTTTACTTCTTTTTTTTCATCTTTCTTGTTTATTCTTAAAAAACAGAAAAAAAAACCTAAACTAAATCTAACCTAAACTAAACTAAACTAAACTAAACTAAACTAAACTAACCTAACCTAAACTAAACTAAACTAAACTAACCTAAACTAAATCTAAAAAAATAGAAAAAAAACAGAAAAACTCACCACGGGGATTGGGTGCGGGTTGAGGAGGCAGGCCACGGGGAGGGGGCGCGGGTTGAGGAGGCTGAGGGAAAGGGCGGCCGGTGACGGTGCGGCTCCAGCGGCGGGGCGGGGCGGCGCGGCGCGGCGCGGCTCCGGCGATTGGGCGGGGCAGGGCGGCCGCCGCGGCCTGCGTCCGCTGGGCGGGGCGGCCAGGCGGGGCGGGCGGGCGGCCGGCGATGGGGCGGGCGGGCGGCCGGCGACGGGGCGGGCTCCGGGTGGCGGGGCTGGTCGGCGGCGCCTCGGGCTCCGGGGGGTGGCACGGGGTGGCGGCGGCACAGGCATGGGGGCGGCGCGGGTGAGGTGAGGGGAGAGAGAGAGGGGTGGGGTGCGGGGCGGGCTCCGGGGGCGGGGCTGGCCGGCGGCGCCTCGGGCTCCGGGGGGTGGCGCGGGGCGGCGGCGGCTCGGGCACGGGGGCGGCGCGGGTGAGGTGAGGGGAGAGAGAGGGGTGGGGCGCGGGGCGCTAACTGTTTTAGATAGGTCAAATCTCTTTGCCGTCAGCTTGCAGACGGCAAAGAGCCTAGCTAGTGGGGTGGGGCCCGGGGGGGAACGGACGTTAGTTGGCCATTTTCTTTGCCGTCTGCTAGCAGACGGCAAAGAAAGTGGCCGTTAGGTGGTTCTTGTTAGTGGGCCACCCTTCCTCTTTGCCGTCTGCTAGCTGACGGCAAAGCTTCTATGCCGTCAGCTAGCAGACGGCAAAGAGATGGCTGACGACAAACATGATCTTTGCCGTCAGCTCTTTGTTTGCCGTCAGTTTTCTGTAAGCTGAGGGCAAAGACCTTCTTTGCCGTCAGCTAGCTGACGGCAAAGAGCTGGCTGACGGCAAAGATCCTGATTCTAGTAGTGTTACCTTGTCTTCTCCTCGTGAATAA
Organism: Elymus sibiricus; assembly: GCA_039707655.1. Lineage (NCBI taxonomy): Eukaryota > Viridiplantae > Streptophyta > Magnoliopsida > Poales > Poaceae > Elymus > Elymus sibiricus. The sequence goes on from CM077665.1 coordinate 262,690,985, forward strand.
AATGTTTGCATATTCCATCTTAGTCCACCGCATTCTTGCACTATTATTATTTTCTTATCATTCGGTCGTGCAAGTGAAAGGCAATAATGACGATATTTGATGAAGTGACTGTGGCAGAGAAAAGCGGTTATAAACTCAACTTATATTTGTTTTTGTAAATATGTTTAGCCTAGTATCCTTGATTCAGCATATTATGATCAAACATGTTTGTAATGACAATTAGAGATTATAGTTGCTCATGCCTTGCTTAAGTAGCTAGGAGTGGGTAATGATTTATCTTGGATGTCAACATGCATTAAAATGATTGTGATGTGGTTTGATGATATGGTATCCTCCTCTGAATGTTTCAAGTGGCTTGACTTGGCACATGTTCACGCATGTAGTTGAATCAAAACCAACATAGCCTTCACGATATTTATGTTCATGGTGTCCGTATCCTACTCATGCTAGTAGTCAATGTTTATTATGCGTAATGCATGTTCATGACCGTTTTCGCTCTCTAGCTGGCCGCTTCTCAATCTATTTACTAGCCTTCGCCTGTACTAAGCGGGAATACTGCTTGTGCATCACAATCCTTAAACCAAAGTTATTCTAGATGAGTCCACTATATCTACCTATATGCGGTATTACCCTGCCGTTCCAAGTAAATTTGCATGTGCCACCTCTAAAAATTCAAACGAACATCTGTTTTGTGTGCCTGGACCACTCATGGAGGGATAGGGGGCGGTCAGTATCTTCCATGCTAAGCGGGTTAGTCTCATGATGAGTGTTTATTCACTCGTCCTTGCACGAGAGGGGCGGTAATAGGGATTCCCAGTTCCAAAATCAAAAATTACAAATAATTAAACAAAACTCCCCCAGGAATGTTATTGCTATGGATGGTACCTGTGGATTTGGCTAGCCGTGGAGTGTGATTGTTGGTGGAGGGCGAGTAAACCTTTACTTTTACCGCTTGGGAATCGCCGCTAATGTGTTTAGCATAGAAGATATTGATAAATCTTGGTCGTAACGTTGACAGGAAGGGTGTACCTCCCAAAATTATATCTATCTCTGTATTAAACCTTGAGCTTTGGCACCGCTGCAAATCCATGCTTCCCTCTGCGAAGGGACTATCTATTTACTTTTATGTTGAGTCATCACCTTCTCAAATAAGCGCCAGACCTAAGAGCACTATTTTCATCCTAATGCATTGTGTATAGTTAATGTTGGGTGCAACATGACTAGATCTTTTCTACCATGAATTACAATGTTTAGTCACTGCTTTAACTTTGGCGGTGCTCTGCATTTATGTTTTGTGGTCTCAGGAAGGGCTAGCGACATACCACTGTTGTCATATTATATCATGATTGTTTTGACAAAGTGTTGGCATTTGAGATATTTTATTATTGCTCGCGAGTTGCTTATGTCATTGATATGAGTTAATATAATTTCTAAGAGCTATTGCTGGCATGGTTAGTCATAATCTTTGCTGAAAATATGGGTGCTACCTAAGCATATATATGTAAACAAGAACAAAAGAGTTCGTAAAAGTTTTTCTTTATCACTTTCAGTTTGTCAACTGAATTGCTTGAGGAGAAGCAATGGGTTAAGCTTGGGGGAGATGATACGTCTCTATCATATCTACTTTTCCTCACACTTTTGCCCTTGTTTTGGACTCTAGTTTGCATGATTTGAATGAAACTAACCCGGACTGACGCTGTTTTCAGCAGAACTACCATGGTGTTGTTTTTTGTGCAGAAATAAAAGTTCTCGGAACTGGACGAAACTTTTTGGAGATTTATTTTACAATAAATAAAAAATACTGGAGCCAAGAACCACTGGAGGGGGGACCCGGGCTGGGCACAAGTCACCAGGGCACGCCAGCCCCCCCTCTCCCCCTGCACACCCTGGTGGTTGTGCCCACCTCGTGGCCCCACTAACCCTAATTCCGACGCTATAAAATCCTATTTTTGGACGAAAAAATCAGAGAGAAAGTTTCATCTCGTTTTACGATACGGAGCTGCCGCCACCTCATGTTCTTCTTCAGGAGGCCAGATCTGGAGCCCGTTTGGGGCTCGGGAGAGGGGAATCTTCCGTCTTCGTCATCATCAACCCTTCTCCATCGCCAATTCCATGATGCTCTCCACCAGGAGTGAGTAAGTCCTTCGTAGGCTTGCTGGTCGGTGAGGAGTTGGATGAGATTCATCATGTAATCGAGTTAGTTTTGTTAGGGTTTGATCCCTAGTATCCACTATGTTCTGAGATTGATGTTGCTATGACTTTTCCATGCTTAATGCTTGTCACTAGGGCCCGAGTGCCAGGATTTCAGATCTGAACCGCTTAGGTTATCACCATTATATCTATGTTCTTGATCCGATCTTGCTAGTCATACGCACCTATTACGTGTTATGATCCGTAAACCCCATAGTGACAATATTAGGGACACTTTCCGTTGATGACCGTAGTTTGAGGAGTTCATGTAATCACCGTGTGTTAATGCTTTGTTCCGGTTCTCTATTAAAAGGAGGCCTTAATATCCCTTAGTTTCCTTATGGACCCCGCTGCCATGGGAGGGTAGGACAAAAGATGTCATGCAAGTTCTTTTCCATAAGCACGTATGACTATTTACGGAATACATGCCTTCATTACATTTATGAAATGGAGCTAGTTCTGTATCACCCTAGGTTATGACTGTTATGTGATGAATATCATCCAACGAGTTCACCGATCCAGTGCCTACGAGATTTCCACATATTGCTTTAGCTAAGTTACTATTGCTACTGCTACTGTTACACTTGCTAAGAAACTATTGCTATCACTACTACCGTTACTGTTACTGCTACTACTGCTATCAAAACTATCATACTACTGTGCTACTGATCACTCTGCTGCAGATATTTAATCTCCAGGTGTGGTTGAATTGACAACTCAGCTGCTAATACTCACAAATATTTTTTGGCTCCCCTTGTGTCGAATCTATAAATTTAGGTTGAATACTCTACCCTCGAAAACTGTTGTGATCCCCTATACTTGTGGGTTATCATGCTCCGCTATCTTTACTTCTGTATAGTATCCGGTAATTCATTGTGAAGATTCTCAGGAGTTTCAATTTCGTCATTCTTTGTTCTTGTTTTCCCCGCTGGATTCGATTCAACCTCTCAATGTTCGTCATATCATTTTCATTCGTTAAATGCTTTCTCATGTACGAAATTATTATCCAAGCCTCTCTTGTTTATTCTTGCCTCTCTCTATTCTATCCGGAGTGTTGAAGGTATCTCAAAAGATTCGTCTTTTCATTTAATCCTTTCAAAATATTTCGAGGTTCTCACCTCATCAAATTTTCATTGATACCGGTGCAATATCCCTTTCTAAGCATCATATTTAACGGTGGTTTGTTTTGAGTGGGCCCATAACCCATAGGTTTGTCCCAGGATCTTACCTGGCTCTTCTAATGTTTTCCGGAGATGTCCTCAAGTTCTTTTCAATATGACGTAAGAATGAATGTCATCAATCATATTCCCTCTCGAATATCGCTTCTAAATCATTTTCATCTTTGGCTCAACCTTTCCTTATTCATTGTTCCGGAGAGTCTTGGTAATTCACGATGTTCTTTCTTGTCATTGACGTGGGTTGAGACTGCGTCGGTATTTCCCGAAAGAGCAAGGGATGATGCAGCACAGCGATGGTAAGTATTTCCCTCAGTTATGAAACCAAGGTATCGAACCAGTAGGAGAATCACCACCACCTAATAAACAGCACCTGCACACAAAGAACAAATACTTGCAACCCGACGCGAAAGAGAGGTTGTCAATCTCTCTACGGTTAAAAGATAGATTAGGTAGTGATAGATTGGAGAGATAGATCTCTCAAGAACACAAAATAAAAAGAGCAAATAAAAAGTGCAGCAATATATTTTTGGGTTTTTGGAATAATAGATCTGAAAACAAAAGCGGCAAAAAGATAGATAGGAAAGCAATACGTTGGAAAAGTAGACACGGGGGCCGTAGGTTTCACTAGTGGCTTCTCTCATGAGTATAGCACAAGGTGGGTGAACAAACTACTGTTGGGCAATTGATAGAAGATCAAATAATCATGACGATATCCAAGGCGATGATCAATATATAGGAATCACGTCCAACATAAGTAGACCAACTCCTGCCTGCATCTACTACTATTATTCCACACATCGACCGCTATCCGGCATGCATCTAGTGTATTAAGTTCATGGAAAAATGGAGTAATGCAATAAGAACGATGACACGATGTAGACAAGATCTATTCATTTAGGAATAGGCCCCATCTTGTTATGCTTAATAGCAACGATACATGCGTGCCTCACTGCCCCTTTTGTCACTGGGAGAGGACACCGCAAGATTGAACCCATCACAAAGCACCTCTTCCCATGGCAAGAAAAATCTATCTAGTTGGCCTAACTAAACCAAAGATTCGAAGAAGAAATACGAGGCTATAAGTAATCATGCATATAAGAGATCAAAGAAGACTCAAATAATATTGATGGATAGAAACTGATCATGAACTCAAAATTCATCGGATCCCAACAAACACACCGCAAAGGTTTACATCAAATAGATCTCCAAGAGACCATTGTATTGAGAATCAAAAGAGAGAGAGGAAGCCATGTAGCTACTGCCTACGGACCCGTAGGTCTATGGTGGACTACTCACGGATCATCGGAGAGGCACCAATGAGGATGATGAACCCCTCCGTGATGGTGTTAGATTGGATCTCGAGGTTCTGGAACTTGCGGCGATTGGATCTCCAAGAGACCATTGTATTTCTGGAATATTTGGGAATTTATAGGCATCAGAGGCGGTGGAGAGGGACCCTGAGGAGGGCACAACCCATCAGGGTGCGCCTGGGGCCTCTGGCGCCCCTGGTGGGTTGTGGTCTCCACGGTCCACATCTCTAGCACTTCTTTGGCCCACTGAGTGTCTTCTGGTACAAAAAAAATCTCCAAAAAGTTTCATCGTGATCTGACTCCGTTTGGTACTGATATTCTGCGAAGTAAAAAACAAGCAAAAACAACAACTGGCACTTTGGCACGATGTCAATAGGTTAGTCCCAAAAAATGATAAAAAGTTGCTATAAAGTGATTGTAAAACATCCAAGAATGATAATATAACAGCATGGAACAAGCAAAAATTATAGATACGTAGGAGACGTATCGGCATCACCAAGCTTAATTCCTACTCGTCCTCGAGTAGGTAAATGATAAAAACCGAATTTTTGACATGGAATGCTTCCTAACATGTTCATCTCATATTCTTTTTTTTTGTAGCATGGACATTTGGACTTTAAGATGGTTCAAAGCAATAGTCTAGTTTTAACATAATGACTTCAATACTCAAGCATGCCAACAAGCAACCATGTCTTTCAAAATATCAACACTAAAGAAAGTTATCCCTATCCCATCATGCTCAATCATTGATCCATTCGTGAAACACACTCAAATATTAGCTACACCCATTGCTCAAGTACAATCATAGTGCCCCCTAGTTGGTGCTTTATAAGAGAAGATGGAGACTCAAGGTAAAAAATAAAAATTTGCATAAAGTAAATAGATAGGCCCTTCGCAGAGGGAAGTAGGGATTTGTAGAGGTGCCTGAGATCAAAGTTTAAATTGAGAGAGAAAACTATTTTGAGTTGCATGCCTTTCCTGTCAACGAAAACGACAAATAAGTTCACAATACTTTCCATGCTAGATACATCATAGGCGGTTCGCAAACAGAAAATAAAGTTTATTCCTTTTCCCACCATTCTTTCACATTCCATGGCTGGCCGTATCCACGGTTTCCTTCCATACCAACACTTTCCAAGGAATTTATTATTTTACAACATAAAGTAAATAAATTTTTTCTTTTTTTTCATTTCGAGAATGGGCATCCCTATTACCGCCGTACTCTCGTACAATGACAAGTGAATAAACACTCATCTTGACAATAACACATCTAGCATGGAAAAATATTGGATACCCCTACCGTTTCATGAGCGGTACGAGCACACAAAAGAGAAATTTATTTTGAAAACTAGAGGTGGCACATACAAATTTGCTTAGAACGGCATGGAAATACCGCATATCGGTAGGCATGGTGGACTCATAAGGCAAAACTTGGTTTAAGGATTTTGAATGCACAAATAGTATTTCTACTTAGTACAAGTGGAGGCTAGCAAATAGATTGAGAAGCAACCAACCAAGAAACAAAAATTCACATAAGCAAGCATTGAGCATAACTAACACTGAATAATGCACCATAAGTAGGATGTAATTTCATTGCATAACTATTGACTTTCGTGCATGCATAGGGAATCACAAACCTTAACACCAATATTCTTACTAAAGCATAATTACTCCCTAACATGACTCACATATTTCTATCATCATGTCTCAAAACTATTACAAGGAATCAAGTTTAATTTGTCCAATGATCTTCATGAAAGTTTTTATTATATCCTCCTTGGATATCTATCACCTTGGGACTAGTTTCATATATAGTCATTGCTTTTGACAAGCTCAAACAAATTTAAGTGAAGCACATGAGCATAGAGATTTCATCTCTCAAAATAGTATAAGTGAAGAATGAGAGGATTTCTTCAAAATTTACTAACTCTGAAATTAATCTAAGTGAAGCATGAGAGTATTTCTTCAAAAGTTTCCAAGCACACCGTCCTCAATGATGTGGCTTGAGACTGCGTCGGTATTTCCCCAAAGAGGAAGGGATGATGCAGCACATCGACGGTAAGTATTTCCCTCAGTTACAAAACTAAGGTTATCGAACCAGTAGGAGGATCACCACCACCAAATAAGAAGCACCTGCAAACAAATAACAAATACTTGCAACCCGACGCGAAAGAGAGGTTGTCAATCTCTCTACAGTAAAAAGATAGATTAGGTAGTGATAGATAGGAGAGATAGATCTCTCCAGAACAGAAAATTAAAAGATCAAATAAAATATGCAGAAATATGTTTTTGGGTTTTTGCTTTTGTAGATCTGAAAACAAAGAGGCAAAAAGATAGATCGGAAAGAAATATGTTGGAAAAGTAGACCCGGGGGCCGTAGGATTCACTAGTGGCTTCTCTCATGAGTATAGCACACGGTGGGTGAACAAATTACTGTTGGGCAATTGATAGAAGATCAAATAATCATGACGATATCCAAGGTGATGATCATTATATAGGCATCACGTCCAAGATAAGTAGACCGACTCCTGCCTGCATCTACCACTATTACTCCACACATCGACCGCTATCCAGCATGCATCTAGTGTATTAAGTTCATGGAAAAACGGAGTAATGCAATAGAACGATGAAATGATGTAGACAAGATCTATTAATGTAGGAATAGACCCCATTTGTTATCCTTAATGGCAACGATACATGCGTGTATTGCTGCCCCTTCTGTCACTAGGAAAGAACACCGCAAGATCGAACCCATCACAAAGCACCTCTTCCCATGGCAAGTAAAATTGATCTAGTCGGCCTAACTAAACCAAAGATTCGAAGAAGAAATACGAGGATATAAGTAATCATGCATATAAGAAATCAAAGAAGACTCAAATAATATTCATGGATAGAAACTGATCATGAACTCAAAATTCATCGGATCATAACAAACACACCGACAAAGTTTACATCAAATAGATCTCCAAGATACCATTGTATTGAGAATCATAAGAGAGAGAGAGAGAGAAGAAGCCATCTAGCTACTGCCAACGGACCCGTAGGTCTATGGTGGACTATTCACGCATCATCGGAGAGGCACCTATGAAGAAGATGAACCCCTCAGTGATTGTGTTTAGATTGGATCTCGAGGTTCTGGAACTTGCGGCGTCTGGAATTGTGTTTTGTTGACTCCCCTGGGTTTTCGGAATATTTCGGAATTTATAGGCATCAGAGGCAGTGCGGAGGGGCCCCGTGGAGGGCACAACCCATCAGGGTGCGCCGGGGTGCCCCTGGCACGCCCTGGTGGGTTGTGCTCTCCGCAGCCCACTGGATGTCTTCTGGTCCAGAAACAATCTCCAAAAAGTTTCTTCACGATTGGACTCCGTTTGGTACTCATATTCTGCGAAGTAAAAAACCAGCAAAAACAACAACTGGCACTTTGGCACTATGTCAATTGGTTAGTCCCAAAAAATAATATAAAGTTGTTATAAAATGATTGTAAAACATCCAAGAATGATAATATAACAACATGGAATAAGCAAAAATTATAGATATGTTGGAGACGTATCAGCTTAATTCCCAATCGTCCTCGAGTAGATAAATGATGAAAATAGAACTTTTGATGTGGAATGCTGCCTAACATGTTCATCACATATTCTTTTCTTTTGAATAGCATGGACATTTGGACTTGTAAATGATTCAAAACAATAGTCTAGTTTTAACATAATGACTTCAATACTCAAGCATGTCAACAAGCAACCATGTCTTACGAAATATCAACACTAGAAAGTTATCCCTAGCCCATCATGCTCAATCATTGATCCATTCATGAAACACACTCACATATTAGCTATGATCAATGCTCAAGTACGATCATAGTGCCCCCTAGTTGGTGCTTTATATGAGAAGATGGAGACTCAAAGTAAAAATAAAAATTGCATAAAGTAAATAGATAGGCCCTTCGCAGAGGGAAGTAGGTATTTGTAGTGGTGCCAGAGCTCAAGGTTTAAATTGAGAGAGAGAAATATTTTGGGTGGTATGCTTTTCCTGTCAACGAAAACGATAAAGTAGCTCACAATACTTTCCATGCTAGATATATCATATGCGGTTCCCAAACAGAAAATAAAGTTTATTCCTTTTTCCACCAAACTTTCACTTTCCATGGCGGGCCGTATCCACGGTTGCCTTCCATACCAACACTTTCCAAGGAATTTATTATTTGACAACATAAAGTAAATATTTTTTTCTTTTTCATTTCGGGAATGGGCATCCCTATTAGCACCGCACTCTCGTGCAATGACAAGTGAATAAACACTCATCTTGAGAATAGCACATCTAGCATGGAAAAATATTGGACACTCCCCACCGTTTCATGAGCGGTATGAGCACACAAAACAGAAAATTTATTTTGAAAATTTGGAAATGGCAAATACAAATTTTCTTGGAACGGCATGGAAATACCGCATGTAGGTAGGTATGGTGGACTCATAAGGCAAAACTTGGTTTAAGGATTTTGGATGCACAAGTAGTATTTCTACTTAGTACAAATGGAGGCTAGCAAATAGATTGAGAAGCAACCAAACCGAGAAACGAAAATTCACGTAAGCGAGCATTGAGAATAACTAACACAGAATAATGCACCATAAGTAGGATGTAACTTCATTGCATAACTATTGACTTTCGTGCATGCATAGGGAATAACAAACCTTAACACCAATATTTCTACTAAAGCATAATTACTCACTAACATGATTCACATATTACTATCATCATGTTTCAATACTATTACAACGAATCAAGTTTAATTTGTCCAATGATCTTCATGAATTTTTTTTATTATATCCTCCTTGGATATCTATCACTTTGGGAGTAGTTTCATATATTGCCATTGCTTTTTGGCAAGCTCAAACAAATTTAAGTGAAGCACATGAGCATAAAGATTTCATCTCTTAAAATAGTATAAGTGAATCATGAGAGGATTTATTCAAAATTTACTAACTATAAAATTAATCTAAGTGAAGCATGAGAGTATTTCTACAAAAATTTCCAAGCACACCATGCTCAAAAAGATATAAGTGAAGCACTAGAGCAATTCTATAGCTCAAAAAGTTTAAGTGAAGCACATAGAGCAATTCTAACAAATCATAGCATAATTTTGGCTCTTTCAAATAGGTGTGTCCAGAAAGGATACAAATGAAAAACTAACAAGAAAAGCAAGCAAAAATACAAGATGCTCCAAGCAAAACTCATGATATGTGATGAATAAAAATATAGCTCCAAGTAAAATACCGATGGTTGGTAGAAGAAAGAGGGGATGCCACTCGGTGGCATCCCCAAGCTTAGTTGCTTGTTTCTCTTTGGATATATCTTGGGGGTGTGGTAGCATCCCCAAGCTTAGGCTGTTTTAACTCCTTATTCCTTCATCCATTGTGATCTCACCCAAAACTTGAAAACTTCAATCACACAAAACTCAACAAAATCTTCGTGAGATCGGTTAGTATAATAAAGCATATTACTACTTTAGGTGCTGTTGCAAACCCATTCATATTTTATTATTGCATTATACCTACTGTATTTTAACTTTACCATGGCTCATACCCTTCAATATAACCCATAGATCCATCAAAACAAGCACACAATGCAACGAAAACAGAATCTGTCTTAAACAGAACACTCTGTAGTAATCTGTACTCTAACCATACTTCTGTAACTCTACAAATTCTGAAAAATTAGGACAATGTAAGGGATTTGTATAAAACACGGTGTTAAAATTTCAGCTCAAGATCACTTTCCAGTAAAAAATGAAAATTCATATACTGGACGCAAAGTTTTTGTTTCAGATTCAGCATCGCTTCTAATCATCTCATGAATCATCCTAAAGGCTTTACTTGGCAAAAACACAAAATAAACCATAAAAAAACAATCATAATAGAGACATAATTGTGTCAACACTCAAAAACAGAAAGGAAAAATAAAAAATTATTTACTCATTGGGTTGCCTACCAACAAGCGCTATTGTTTTACGCCCCTTGCTAGGCACAACGTATAGATTCAAGTATTGTCATCTTTGGTTTTAAACACTTCGATCACACAACTAGATTTCTTCAAGGATTTAGCATTCACATTCTTGATGACAACACTCCTAGGAAGAAAACCAAAAAATTCATCCTTGTAAATAGGGTTTCTTATGATTTCAACAAAGTCTAGATGAATACTAATCATTTTAAGATCCCCCTTGTGACTACTAGGTGTAGCAACTTTGTTCTTAGTGACTTGCATCGTCTTGCCAATTTTTACGGGAGTTTTTTCAATAGTTTTGATAGAAGAAAAATCTGAACCCAAGTTACTATAGATTTCTTCCAACTTATCAATCCGGTACGGGCTCTCTTCCACCCTTTCGTTAACTACGGCTTTCTTTTCCTTTAACAATTTAAAAGCATCTCCCGCCTTACCCAAAATTTTATTAGCAAGATCATGCATTTTCTAATCCAAATTTTCAAGATGTTCCTTGGTAATCAACTTCTTTTCAATAGCATCTAATCTCTCCTTAACGTGTTCAAGAGTTAAAATTGTTTCATTGATCATAAGAGGTGGTGATCCCACTAAACTTCCCATAGCATTAAAGGCATCCACATCAAGAAATTCCCACCGGTAATCGTATCAAGGATGAAGCTATACCAAGTCGTGATGCCCACATAAAAACTGCGAAGAAGAACAACGGTAGATTGCTTATGGATAGATCTATTATGAGCATTGCAAATACTATACCAAGCATCTTTTAGGTTCTCCCCTCCCCTTTGCTTAAAATTAAGAACCTCATTATCGGGAGTGCACGCAATAAAGGAAGAACTAGCCATAATGACTAGTCAAGAGATCTGACGAGAAAAGGGCAAACGAAAAGAGGGCGAATAAAATGGAAAATTGGTGAAGTGGGGGAGAGGAAAACGAGAGGCAAATGGAAAATAATGTAATTGCAAGGAGATGAGATTTGTGATTAGGAACCTGGTAGATGATGATGGAGTCCCCTCGGCGCCTACGATAGGCACGTAGAAGAGACCGCCTCCTCCCCGGCAACGGCGCCAGAAATTCCTTTGACGTGGCTTGAGACTGCGTCGGCATTTCCCCAAAGAGGAAGGGATGATGCAGCACAGCGACGGTAAGTATTTCCCTCAATTATGAAACCAAGGTTATCGAACCAGTAGCAGGATCACCACCACCCAATAAGCAGCACCTGCACACAAATAACAAATACTTGCACCCCTACGCGAAAGATATGTTGTCAATCTCTCTACGGTAAAAAGATAGATTAGGTAGTGATAGATAGGAGAGACAGATCTCTCAAGAACAAAAAATAAAAAGAGCAAATAAAATATGCAGCAATTTGTTTTGGGGGTTTTGGTTTTGTAGATCTGAAAACAAAGAGGCAAAAAGATAGATCGGAAAGCAATATGTTGGAGAAGTAGACCCTGGGGCTGTAGGATTCACTAGTGGCTTCTCTCATGAGTATAGAACACAGTGGGTGAACAAATTACTGTTAGGAAATTGATATAAGATCAAATAATCATGATGATATCCAAGGCGATGATCATTATATAGGCATCACGTCCAAGATAAGTAGACCGACTCCTGCCTGCATCTACCACTATTACTCCACACATCGACCGCTATCCAGCATGCATCTAGTGTATTAAGTTCATGGAAAAATGGAGTAATGCAATAAGAACAATGAAATGATGTAGACAAGATCTATTCATGTAGGAATAGACCGCATCTTGTTATCCTTAATGGCAACGATATATGCGTGTCTTGCTGCCCCTTGTGTCACTGGGAAAGAACACCGCAAGATCGAACCCATCACAAAGCACCTCTTCCCATGGAAAGAAAAATCGGTCTAATCGGACTAACTAAACCAAAGATTCGAAGAAGAAATACGAGGCTATAAGTAATCATGCATATAAGAGATCAAAGAAGACTAAATATTCATGGATAGAAACTAATCATGAACTCAAAATTCATCGGATCCCAACAAACACACCGCAAAAGTTTACAACAAATCGATCTCCAAGAGACCATTGTATTGAGAATCATAAGAGAGAGAGAGAGAGGAAGCCATCTAGCTACTGCCTACGGACCCGTAGGTCTATGGTGGACTACTCACGCATCATCAGAGAGGCACCTATGAAGAAGATGAACCCCTCCGTGATGGTGTTTAGATTGGATCTCGAGGTTCTGGAACTTGCGGCGGCTGGAATTGTGTTTTGTCGACTCCCCTAGGGTTTTCGGAATATTTGGCAATTTATAGGCATCAGAGGCGGTGCGGAGGGGCCCCGTGGAGTGCACCATAAAGGCGTGCCGGGGGCCCCCTGGCGTGCCCTAGTGGGTTGTGCTCTCCACAGCCCACCTTCCTGGCTCTTCTATGGCCCACTGGGTGTCTTCTGGTCCAGAAAAGATCTCCAAAAAGTTTCGTCACGATTGGACTCCGTTTGGTACTGATATTCTGTGAAGTAAAAAACAAGCAAAAACAGCAACTTGCACTTTGGCACTATGTCAATAGGTTAGTCCCAAAAAATGATATAAAGTTGTTATAAAATGATTGTAAAACATCCAAGAATGATAATATAACAGCATGGAACAAGCAAAAATTATAGATACGTTGGAGACGTATCACTCAAAAAGATATAAGTGAAGCACTAGAGCAATTCTATAGCTCAAAAAGTTTAAGTGAAGCATATAGAGCTATTCTAAAAAATCATAGCATAATTTTCGCTCTCTCAAATAGGTGTGTTCAGCAAGGATACAAGTGACAAACTAACAAGCAAATCAAGCAAATACTCAAATGATACAAGACGCTCCAAGCAAAACTCATGATATGTGATGAATAAAAATATAGCTCCAAGTAAAATACTGATGGTTGTTAGAATAAAGAGGGGATGCCACTCGGGGCATCCCCAAGCTTAGTTGCTTGTTTTTCTTTGGATATATCTTGGGGTGATGTAGAATCCCCAAGCTTAGACTCTTTTCACTCCTTATTCCTTCATCCATCGTGATCTCACCCAAAACTTGAAACCTTCAATCACAAAAAACTCAACAAAATCTTCGTGAGATCCGTTAGTATAATAAAGCAAATCACTACTTTAGGTACTGTTGCAAACCCATTCAAAATTTAATTATTATGTTATACCTACTTTATTTTAACTTCACCATGGCTCATAACCTTCAATACAACCCAGAGATTCATCAAAACAAGCACACAATGCAACGAAAACAGAATCTGTTTTAAACAGAACAGTCTGTAGTAATCTGTACTATAACCATACTTCTGTGACTATAAAGAATTTTTGTAGAAATATTGTGTTAAAATTTCATCTCAATATCACGTTCCAGTAAAAAAATGAAAATTCGAACACTGGAGGAAAAGTTTCTGTTTCAGATTCAGCATTGTTTCTACTCATCTTATGAATCATCCTAAAGGTTCTGCTTGGCACAAACACTAAATAAAACATAAAAACACAATCATACCAGAGGCATAATTGTCTCAACACTCAAAAATAGAAAGGAAAATAAAAAAGTAAATTTATTAATTGGGTTGCCTCCCAACAAGCGCTATCGTTTTACGCCACTAGCTAGGCATAACGCATACTTTCAAGTATTGTCATCTTTGGTTTTTGATCCATAGGATGCTCCCATGATTGATTCATATGGTGGTTTAATTCTTGTTCTAGGGAAGTGTTCCATACCCTTTCTTAGTGGAAACTGAAATCTAATATTGTCTTCTTTCATATCAATCACGGCACCTATAGTGCGTAAAAACGGTCTACTAAGTATAATGGGACAAGACGGATTGCAATCAATATCAAGAACAATAAAATCTATGGGCACATAGTTCCTATTTGCAAGAATAATAAGATAATTTCTTCTTCCCAAAGGCTTTTTAATAGTACAATCCGCCAAGTGCAAATTAAGAGAACATTCTTCAATATTGGTGAGACCAAGCACATGACATAAAGATTTCGGAATCGTGGAAACACTAGCACCCAAATCACATAAAGATAAGCAGTCATAATTTTATTCTTGACCTTAACGGTAGGTTGCCACTCATCATGTAATTTTCTAGGAATATAAATCTCCAACACCAACTTTTCTTCAAAAGATTTCATCATGGCATCAACAATATGTTTAGTAAAAGCTTTATTTTTCTCATAAGCATGGGGTGAATTCAACATGGATTGCAGCAATGAAATACATTCAATCAAAGAGAAACTATCATAATTAAAGTGTTTGCAATCCAATATAGTGGACACATCACTAGTTAAAGTTTTGACCTCTTCAAACCCACTTTCATCAAAAATTTCATCAAGATTTTCACACCCCAAATTATTTGGACGCCTTCTAGCTAAAGTTGACTCTACTTCAGTCCCTTTATCATCAATCTTAATATTAGTAAACAAGGAATCAATATAAGAAACACCAATCACTTTAAGATCTTCATCATTTTTCTGAAAGCAATCGCTAGAATTTTCTAAGAATTCTCTTCTAGCTCTAAGCATAGCGGTTCTTTTCTTACTTTCATCCATAGAGACATATAAAGCTTTAATTTATTCATCAATCTTAGGTGCAAAAGCTTTCAACTTGAGATTTTCTACATCATGAGAAATTCTATCAATGCTTCTAGACATATCATCAATCTTATTCAACTTTTCTTATATCGTAGTATTGAAAGCTTTTTGCGCATTGATAAATTCTTTAATATAACTCTCAAGATCAGAGGTGTTCCTATTATTATTGTAAGAATAATTACCATAGGAATTACCATAATTATTAGAGGAATTTCCAGGAAAAGGCCTAGGATTAAAATTACCTCTATAAGCATTGTTATTGAAATGGTTTCGCGAGACAAAGTTCACATCTACAGAATCACTATTTTGCTCAATCAAGGTAGACAAAGGCACATCATTAAGATCAATAGGAGCATTTTTACTAGCAACCAACTTCATCAAAGCATCAACCTTATCACTCAAAGTACTAATTTCTTCGACCGAATTAACTTTTTTACTAGTAGGTGCTCTTTCGGTATGCCATTGTGAATAATTTGCCATAATATTGTCTAGCAATTTAGTAGATTCACCCAAATTAATTTCCATAAAAGTAATACCCGCGGCGGAATCTAAAAGATTTCTAGAGACAAAATTCAATCCCGCATAAAAAATTTGTATGATCATCCAAAGACTTAAGCCATGAGTAGGAAAATTTCTTAGCAGCAATTTCATTCTTTCCCAAGATTGTACGACATGTTCATGCTCAAGTTGCTTAAAATGCATGATTTGTGTCTTAAGGGAAATAATTTTCGTAGGCGGAAAATACTTAGTAATAAAAGCATCCTTGCACTTATTCCAAGAATCGATACTATTGCGAGGCAAAGAAGAAAACCAAATATTTGCACGATCTCGCAAGGAAAAAGGAAATAATTTCAACTTCACTATATCATTGTCCACATCTTTTTTCTTTTGGGTATCACACAATTCTACGAATGTGTTTAGATGGGACGCGGCATCCTCATTAGGATTACCAGCAAATTGATCTTTCATGACAAGATTCAACAAAGCGGCATTAATATCACAAGACTCCGCACTAGTGGCGGGAGGAGCAATCGGAGTACTAATAAAATCATTGTTATTAGTATTGGAAAAATCACACAACTTTGTGTTTTCTTGAGTCATCGTGACTACGCAAACAAGATTGCAAGAAAGCAAGAGATCTGACGAGAAAAAGGCAAAATGAAAAGAGGGCGAATAAAACGGCAAATTGGGTGAAGTGGGGTAGAGGAAAACGAGAGGCAAATGACAAATAATGTAATTGCAAGGAGATGAGATTTGTGATTAGGAACCTATTAGATGATGATGGTGTCTACTCGGCGCTAGAGATTGGCACGTAGAAGAGACCGCTTCCTCCCCGACAATGGCGCCAAAAATTCCTTCGGCGTGGCTTGAGACTGCGTCGGTATTTCGCCAAAGAGGACGGGATGATGCAGGAAGTATTTCCCTCAGTTATGAAACAAAGGTATCGTACCAGTAGGAGGATCACCACCACCTAATAAACAACACATGCACACAAAGAACAAATACATGCAACCCGACGCGAAAGAGAGGTTGTCAATCTCTCTACGGTAAAAAGATAGATTAGGTAGTGATAGATTGGACAGATAGATCTCTCAAGAACACAAACTAAAAAGAGCACATAAAAAGTGCAGCAATATATTTTTGGGTTTTTGGAATAATAGATCTGAAAACAAAAGCGGCAAAAAGATAGATCGGAAAGCGATACGTTGGAAAAGTAGACCCGGGGGCCGTAGGTTTCACTAGTGGCTTCTCTCATGAGTATAGCAGACGGTGGGTGAACAAATTACTGTTGGATAGAAGATCAAATAATCATGACGATATCCAAGGCGATGATCATTATATAGGCATCACGTCCAAGATAAGTAGACCAACTCATGCCTGCATCTACTACTATTACTCCACACATCGACCGCTATCCAGCATACATCTAGTGTATTAAGTTCATGGAAAAACGGAGTAATGCAATAAGAACGATGACATGATGTAGACAAGATCTATTCATGTAGGAATATGCCCCATTTGTTTATCCTTAATAGCAACGATACATGCGTGCCTCGCTGCCCCTTCTATCACTGGGACAGGACACCGCAAAGATCGAACCCATCACAAAGCACATCTTCCTGTGGCAAGAAAAATCGATCGAGTTAGCCTAACTAAACCAAAGATTCGAAGAAGAAATACGAGGCTATAAGTAATCATGCATATAGGAGATCAAAGAAGACTCAAATAATATTCATGGATAGAAACTGATCATGAACTCAAAATTCATCGGATCCCAACAAACACACCGCAAAAGTTTACCTCTAGCTACTGCCTACGGACCCGTAGGTCTATGGTGGACTACTCACGCATCATCGGAGAGGCACCAATGAGGATGATGAACCCCTTCGTGATGGTGTTAGATTAGATCTCGAGGTTCTAGAACTTGCGGCGGCTGGATGTGTTTTTCATCGACTCCCCTAGGGTTTCTGTAATATTTGGGAATTTATAGGCATCAGAGGCGGTGGAGAGGCCCCCGAGGAGGGCACAACCCATCAGGGCGCGCCTGGGGCCTCTGGCACACCCTGGTGGGTTGTGGTCTCCACGGCCCACCTCTCCAACACTTCTTTGGCCCACTGGGTGTCTTCTGGTCCAAAAAAATCTCCAAAAAGTTTTGCCGCGATTGGACTCCGTTTTGTATTGATATTCTGCGAAGTAAAAATCAAGCAAAAACAGCAACTGGCACTTTGGCACTATGTCAATAGGTTAGTCCCAAGAAATGATATAAAGTTGCTATAAATTGATTGTAAAACATCCAAGAATGATAATATAACAGCATGGAAGAAGCAAAAGTTATAGATACGTTGGAGACGTATGAGTCATTATTCTCGGCTTTGAAGACCGAATAGGGGTTCTCTCAAATCTTTGCTCATTCCCTTGACGATTCGTGGTTCAAGCTTCATGCTATCCTCTCGAATTGTTTTAATCATGAGTAATTCCTTCCATATCTATCTGTAGAATTTCAGAGTTGTTTTCATTTCATGATCCTCCGAAGGCCATCATTCTAGAAGATTTCTTCGTCCTCAGCTTTTAGCTTTCTTTCTCAAATTATTCTCAATTGTTGTCCATTCGTTCGTATCTCAATTATTTCGGTGCTTCCTTCAAGTCTTCTGCTAGACGGATCATGATCTCTTCGTTCTCTAGTATCTCCATTCATCTGAAGTATTCCCTCTTTCGTTGTCAAATTCTTACCGGAGTTTCGTTGAAGACTTCTCCAAGTTTGTGCTCTATCTCTCTTTTCAATCTTTTTCAAGAAGAATAAGTAGTATGCATAATCCGTTGCTTTTCATCAATTTAACTTGGTGAAGGATAACCATAACATATTTCTTATTCTTGTTCCTTGAGAGGTGATTCTATTCCTTCGTCCGGAGGTTTTTCAAGATGTCAATTTCTTATCCCAAATGCTTCATCTTTTCTTTCCGGAATTCAAATGTTCTCAAGTATCTGTTCGCGAAGTTCCATCCAAATTTTCCAAGGTCTTAATCTTATTCTTTTCAACCTTCATTTATGGTGATCATTCTTTTGTTCTGGAGGTTGCTCTCTTCAATCCATCATTTCATTTGGTCAAGATCATGTTCTTTCCTTGCTTATCCATTTAACCGGACTGTTGTGTCCCCTTTCAAGTTCTTTCTATCTTATCAAGTTTTGCCTCTCTTTTCTACCGAAGTGCTGCCCAAATTTCTTCTGAATTCTTGCTTGTTCCACATGTTATTCTTCATCTCCTTGAAACCTTCAAAGATTTATGGTTTCAGTCATTTGTCAAAGATGCAACTAAGTTTTACCTCTTCTCTTTCTCTTCCCCTTTTCATTCTATGATCTCGGGTCGAGATCTCTTGTTAGTGGAGGAGAGTTGTAACAGCCCGAGACCGACACTCCAGAAGATTCCCCTTTCATTCCTTGGTCATCGTGTGATTCGTTGGTTGTCGCATTCATCATTGCATCGTCTGCATTGCATCGGCACTCCGTTGCCGTCATGTTTTTTCAAAAGATGCATTCGTTCATAGTTGCCGGTTCTCTCCGTTTTGTCGTTGACCGTTTCGAGTCTAACCACACATGCACGCGCCCGCGGCATCGGTAAGATATTGTTTTTAGAAGTGCGTATAAAACCTTCTCGGATTGGGACGAGAGTTAGCGTGCGGCCTTGTTTTATTGTAGGTCGACCGCCTGCCAAATTTCTTCGCAATCGAAGGTCGTTGGATACTTGAACGCTCAACCATAGCGGCACTGTCATCGGTTTAGTTGTCGGATGTTTTTCGGTTTTAAAATCATGCCACGGGCCAAAAATCTTCCCTCTCATCTCAGCCCAAGGCCTTCTACACAGCCCAACCAGCCCATCCTAACCAAGCCCTGCGACCGGAGCCTTCCGATCACGATCGGAGGGCTCGAAACGGTGCAAAACCCCTAACCCTAGCCCCCTTGCTATATATAGATGCCTCCCTTGCCATTTTTGGAAGCCCTAGCCGCCCCTAACCTCCAGCCGTCGCCTCCCACATCAAAATCCGCACCGGACGAACCTCCCTCCACCACTTGGCGAGCGGCCGCCGCCACCCAGAAGTCGTAGCCGCCCTCCACAGCGCCCATGTTCCCCTCCAACGCCGCACGGCCCACCGGGCCCGAGAGCGGCCCGCAAAACCCGAAGCGCCGACCCCGTCGCTCCAGATCGGGAGAGGAGCTCCCGATCCAAAGCCCTGTCGCCCAGGGTCTTCCCACGCCGGCAGACCGCCGGAGCTCCGACGAGCGCCGCCGGTGAGCAGCCCCGCCGGAGAAGCAGGTCGACCCCGCCGGACCTCCTCCTACCGTTCTGCTCTCTCTCACTACTGGAATCAGCAAATTTGCCGTCTGCCAGTTCTTTGCCGTCAGCTGGCGGACGGCAAAGAAGCTCTTTGCCATCCGTTTCCAGAAAACAGACGGCAAAGAAGCTCTTTGCCATCAGCCACCTCTTTGTCGTCTGCTAGCGGACGGCAAAGAAACTTTGCCGTTCGTCAGTAGACGGCAAAGAGGGAGGTGGGCCCACTAACGAGCGGCTTACAAAAAACCCTAACGGCCCCCATCTTTACCGTCTGCTAACAGACGGCAAAGAGTAAAAAGGCAGACGGCAAAGGCAGGGCAGACGGCAAAGAATTGAGTTAACTAACGGCAACGCCCACCCCGCCCCTCTCTCTGTTTCTCTCCCTCTCCTCCCCGACAACCACCGCACGCGCGCCGCCCCCACCACCCGCCGCCGCCCCACCACCCCGCCCCTTTCTCTCTCCCCGGCGCCCCCGACGCCCCACCGCCACCGCCCCCGCCGCGCCACCCGCCGCCCCCGACGCCCAACCGCCGTCCCCATCTCGCGTCGCCACCCCGCCTCGTGCCGCCATCCCCGTCCGCCGGCGCCACCCCATCCCTGCGCGTCGCCCTCCTCCAACGCCGCCACTCGCTGCCTCCTCCAGCCCACCGCTGTCGCCGCCGGCCTCCTCCACCTACACCGCCGACGTCGGCCTCCTCCACCTCCACCAACGCCGGCTTCCACCTCCCCCACTCCGGTGAGCCCCCTCCCCCTCTCTATTTTTTCATTTTTTATCTGTTTTAGTAATTTTTGTGTTCTATTTTAGTATTAGTTAAATCTAGTTTAGTTGTAGTTAGGTTAATTAGTTGTAGTTAGTTGTAGAAGATGTAAAAAATGTAGTTTAGTTGTAGTTAGTAAGATTTTAGGAATTAGGGTTACTTAGCTTATTTAGTTAGGTCTAGCATTAGTTAAAGGAGAGGAGGAGGAGAAGAAGAGGAGGAGGAGAAGAGGAGAGGAGGAGAAGAAGAAGAGGAGGAGGAGAAGAAAAAAATAAGAAGAAGAAGAAGAAGAAAAAAAAGAGGAGAGGAGGAGGAGAAGAAGAAGAAGAAGAAGAAGAAGAAAAGGAAGAAAAGGAAGAAGACGAAGAAGAAGAAAAGGAAAAAGAGGAAAAAAAGAAGAAGAGGAATTGCCATGACGCATCTGTTTTTTAAATGCCCGTTTTCCAGGGAGTGTTGGGATGCCGTTGGAATCGCGTGGCCCAACTCAGATGAAACATTTGCATTGTTGCATCAACGCAGAACGTCTGTTCATGGAAGTTTTTATCATTGCAGCGTCGGGGGTCTGGAAAGAAAGGAATAACAAATACTTCGAGGGATCCATCCATCTTTTGCGTCGTGGCGCACAAGGTTCAAAGAAGATTTTCACCTTCTCATCCACCGAGCAAAAAATAGACTAGCTAGCTCCCTTTATAAACAGCCTGGTGGAGACCCTGTAGTGGTCTCTGATGTAGTTCATATTAGTATATTTGTAGTTTTGTTTCTCTGGTTTGTCATCTAACCCCTCACTAACCCCCCTCCCCCTCTTTTATCTAGTTTGTACAAAAACTATGTAAATGCAGTTTGATCTGATTATAGAAAGTCAGTAGGGAGGCTTTTCCCTACTGTCCCTTGGCCCTAAAATAACTTTTTTATCTGTTTTAGTAATTTTTGTGTTCTGTTTTAGTATTAGTTAAATCTAGTTTAGTTGTAGTTAGGTTAATTAGTTGTAGTTAGTTGTAGAAGATGTAAAAAATGTAGTTTAGTTGTAGTTAGTAAGATTTTAGGAATTAGGGTTACTTAGCTTATTTAGTTAGGTCTAGCATTAGTTAAAGGAGAGGAGGAGAAGAAGAAGAGGAGGAGGAGAAGAGGAGAGGAGGAGAAGAAGAAGAGGAGGAGGAAAAGAAAAAAAAGAAGAAGAAGAAGAAGAAGAAAAAAAAAAGAGGAGAGGAGGAGGAGGAGAAGAAGAAGAAGAAGAAGAAGAAGAAGAAGAAAAGGAAGAAAAGGAAGAAGAGGAAGAAGAAGAAAAGGAAAAAGAGGAAAAAAAGAAGAAGAGGGGAAGAAGAAGAAAACGACACCCCGAAACCCCGACCCGACCCCGACAAGGCACCCCGACCCCGACACGGCACCCCGACACCCCAACAGCCCGACCCCGACACGGCACCCCGACCCCGACCCCGACACCCCGACCCCGACACGGCACCCTGACCCCAACACGGCACCCCGACAGCCCGACACCCCGAAACCTCGACACCTCGACACCCCTACACCACGACACCCAGACACGACACCCTCGACACGACACCCCGACCCCGACCCGACACCCAGACACGACACCCCCAACACCTCTTCGGCCTCCTGTTGATGAAACTTGCCGGTCTTCGTGCCGATGAAACTTGCTAGTTATTAGGTATTCAATTTTTTTATGTTGTACTAATTTCGTTTACCCTTTGTCATTGCAGGTGTTGACAGATGGTGGGCGCGGGTCGAGAGCG
This sequence comes from Elymus sibiricus, assembly GCA_039707655.1. Classification (NCBI taxonomy): domain Eukaryota; kingdom Viridiplantae; phylum Streptophyta; class Magnoliopsida; order Poales; family Poaceae; genus Elymus; species Elymus sibiricus. The sequence goes on from CM077665.1 coordinate 262,713,598, forward strand.
CTCCGAGCCTCCTTCCTCGGCGCGTGCTGGGAGGGGTGCTATTATTCCGCCTGAGCACCTCCGGAGAGCGCTGGTACACAGTATGCAGACATCAGAGGGCGCTCCTTCTTCGGCCGGGAGAGGTCGGGGGAAGACGAAGAGGGGTGCTAGAGGTGGACGTGGCGGCGGGAGAGGTAGGAAGGCTGCTGTGCCTTCCTCGCCGCCACCCCCAGCTGATTCTCCCGACCACAGGAGTGCTCCGTCTCAGGTGGACCCGTCTGACTTGGACCCGTCTCGGACTCCGGTCCACGAGCCTCGGGTCGCCGAGCCTTCGTCCCAGGAGACTCCGGTCCCAGATTCTTCGTCCCAGGAGACTCCGGTCCCAGAGTCTTCGTCCCAGGAGACTCCGGTCCCAGAGTCTTTGTCCCACGTGACACCGGAGGCTAGTGGCCATGCTGATGGTGGCGAGGACAGATTTTCTGAGGATAGCTATAGCGAGGGCGAGCTGGTTGAGGAGGGCAAGAAGGTCTACCAGCGTGGTGGTACAAAGCTCCCGCCCGTGCCGGCGACCCGCGATCAGAGGTGGTTGATTGAGCCTAATGGGGAGAAGTAAGTGCATTTACTCTTTTTTAACCTTTTGCCTTCATGTTTCTTCAAATTAATATCTAATGTGTTGGCCTTGTCATACTGCAGGGGTTGGAAACATGCCCCTGGTGTCCGCAGGCCCAACCAGGTCCTTGGTGTGCTTCTCCGGCACCATTTCCCGGGGTGGGTCACGTTGCCTGGTGAGGGTGAGGTTCGACAGCTAGGACTGAGCTGGGAGCTGTACGTGGCTGCCCTGGCCCCGCCGGAGGAGAGGGTCGACGGTGTCTTGTGCGAGACGGTGGCCGACATTGTGATCCGGCGGTTTTGGGTAATTTCTCCATGACAAAATTAAAAATCAACAGCACCTAGTGATTGTACTAATCAGTGTTGTCTTGTTTGATTGCAGACCTTCTACAGGTGTCTTGAGGAACACGAGGCGGACGCGGCTATTGTTCTCGTAGCCGAGTGCAAGCGCCTATTTCAGAACTTACGACACGAGGCTCGGGTGCAGGCTGTTCGAGACTACTACGCCTCGACTAACATTAAGAGGGCCAAGAAGAAGTTCCGCTCCAAGTTTCTGAGTAAGGAGAAGTACATGAAGGTAATTAACTATTCTTAAGGCCTTGTACTTAGTTTCCTTGATTTGATTCGTAGGCGTAGCGCTGAAATTTCTCTTGTCTAACTTAGGTGCCCCCGAGATGGTGTGCGGATAGGATGGACTGTTGGGAGGCGTTGGTGGATGAGTGGTGCTCTTCCCACTGGCTAACCGTCCACAACAAGGCCAAGGATAATAGTGCCCAAATGAAAGGTGTGCCACACCATCAAGGGAGCTCCGACCTGTTTGAGTTCGGGGATCACTGGGTGTGTGGTTTGCTTCATGATTCATGCAATTTCATTCTTCATGCTAGCTTGAGCCCTTAACTAATATTATGTTCCTCTCTTTTAGGCGCGACACAACAAGAAGGAGGTGCCACCGCTGTTCGACCTCTATGCCATGGCCCATACTGCCCCGTACAAGAAGGCCAAGGCATTCTCTGAGGATGACCTCGATAATCCAGAGAGATTCAGCAACATCTCCTCCCACAACAAGGTCGTGAGGTACAGAGATGAGGGGAGGAGGAGGAAAGGGGAGGACTTCAACCTGAGCCAGAGTCCTTTTGATCCAGAGCTCGTGATGATATCTGGTGGCGGGAGGCCCCATGGCTCGATAGCCATTGGGGATGGACTGATACGTTGTCCTAGAACTCTCCCGGAGATCTAGAAGCGCCAGACGAGCTCCGATCCTGAGATATGGCCTCATCCACGGCCAATGGAGCTCGCCATCGAGGCTAGGGCCCAGGAGCTTCTGGCGGAGGCAAACAGGCAGGCGGCGGAGAGGGAGAGGGACATGGAGGAGAGGACGGCTAGGCTGGTGGAGGAGGAGAGGAACCGGAACGACGCGTCTCACCGGGCCCTATACGAGGTCCTCGTAGTAAGTTTCTCCTGCATATTAGCCAAATCATGCACGTAATGTTCGTTTCATCACTAACTAATATGACTGACTCGTGAAAACAAAATGTGCAGACCGTGTGCCAGAACAACGGTTAGACCCCTCCGCCGATGCCCCAGATTGGTATAGCGCCCACGGTGAGTTTCATTTGAATGGTCATTAGTTACTAGTATTCACATTTGAGTTGCATCATGCTAACGAGACATTGCAAATGATATTTGGTGTAGCATGCCTCCCGACAAGCATCGACCGATCCTTCTCCGTCTGGCGCAACCCCGACCGGTCCTTCTCCGTCTCACACTGACGCAAGCCCGACCGGTCCTTCACCTCCGTGATGATGGTAAGTTTTCCCAAGTGTTTTGCTTAACAAATGCATACTTAGCTTAAGAAATGACCTATTTAGCTCCAAAATGACCTATACTTAGCTTATTTTCCTCGAAAATGTCATAATAACCTTACTTAGCTCCAAAATGACATATTTTACCTAGGATAGCTATAAAATGACCTATACTTAGCATTTTTCCCTCCAAAATTACTTAATATTCTTAGTTAGCTAAAAAATGGAATAACTACCTAGGATAGCTCAATAATGATCTATACTTAGCTTAGCTAGTTCATTTATGACATAATTAGCTTACTTAGGTAAAAAATGGCATAATAACCTTGGTTTAGCTCCAAACTGTCATATCATTAGTTTATTTTCCTCCAAAATGACAAAAAATGGCATAATTACCTAAGTTACCTTCGTTAGAAGAAGAAGAAGATAAAGAAGAGGAGAAAAAGAAAGAGAAGAAAAATTCTTCTTCTTCTACTTCTACTTCTTCTTCTTCTTCTTCTTCTTGTTCTTCTTCTAACTTTCTTCTTTCCCAATTTGCAGATTTGCTTTAGATCACGGAAGCTTGCGTTGATGGAGTCTACTCTTCTCCTTGTCCTTCCTTTTTGTTTTGACTTTGTAGGATGAACAATGTGAAACTTGCTACCTATATATGTATGTATGGATGAAACCATTGTATGCTTGTTGTTGGATATATGTTGGCTATATATATATGTTGCATATGGACTTTTGAGTTGGTATGTATATGTGTTGGATGATCATATCCATATGGCAGGGATATGTATGCTTGTTGAAAGTATTTTCAAATGTATATATATATATATATATATATCTGTGAAATTGATTGAATTTAAGAAAAAACAGAAAAAACAGGGGCAGTACAGGCACTTTGCCGTCCGCTGGCAGACGGCAAAGAGTTTTGCCGTCTGCCAGCAGACGGCAAAGCTGCCACGTGGTAGCTACCTGTGCAACCTGGGGGGCACTGGGCTGGCCTATGTGGTTGCTTTGCCGTCTGCTGGCGGACGGCAAAGAACTTTGCATCTTTGCCGTCAGCCAGCAGACGGCAAAGCACGCCGTTAACCCCTTAACGGACCTAAGCTGCCACGTGTGCCGTCCTTGCCCTTTGCCGACTGCTGGCAGACGGCAAAGACCTTTGCCTCTTTGCCGTCGGCCAGCAGACGGCAAAGTGGCCTTTACCGGAGCTTGTTCAGCCGGACGTGTTGCCGTCTGCTGGCTGACGGCAAAGACCTTTGCCGTCTGCAAAGCATGCCTTTGCCGTCCGCAAAGCATGCCTTTGCCGTCAGCCATGGCGGACGGCAAAGTTGCTGATTCCAGTAGTGTCTCCCTAGCCTCTCTTTGTCCCTGAACCAGGAACTCCCCGTCCATGGCCGCTGCCTTGAGGTCGCGCTACACCGGATCCGGCCTCCCCTCACCGGAGAACGCCGTACTGCGCCTGGATCCGCCCGTTCTGACCCCGATCCGTGACTCTCGGAGGTCCAAGCCGCCGTCGTTCGCTGCCTCCTAGCGCCGCCATGGCCACCTGGCCCTCTGCTTCTAGCGTGAGGGAGGGCAAGCTACGCCCGTTGACCGATCGCCAGCCTCGCCGTCGTGCGCCAGGTGGTCCACGCACTAGCCATCTGCCAAGGCCAAGCACGCCTCCTCCAACCCATCACCGAACGGGCTTGGCCCATGGGTGAGCTCCCCGTCGCCCCGCTATCCTCCGCCGCATGGGCTTTGTAGCTATATTGTGCCTAGTGAACTGCTATACCAGATTCAGGTTCGGTCCATTTAACGTTTTTTTTTCGCAGAACGATTTATCTAATTCTCCACAGAAAAATTGTTTTCCAGAAAAATGCCATGTTTTTAAAATGCCTATATATAGATAACCGTGCATCGCATGCAAAAACTTTATATATGAAATATGTTCAGAATTTTGTGTAGTTTAATAATTTGCAACTTTCAAGCTTGTTTAAAATGTTTAACATGTTGTTTTCTTGGAGTTTGCATAAATGTCATGATTTTGCATTGCGCAATATCATTTAACCGTGCATCGGAATTAATCATAACCATATATGTAAAATGTTTAGATTAATTATGACCCATTTTCATGCATGATAAAAATGTTTAATGTGATGGTTGCATTTAATTTGCATACATGTCTTGCTAAAGCGGTTATTGTCCTAATCACGTATAAATGTTGTGTCATTTGTTTTATGGGAAAACCCACTTATGATATATAATTTTGGGGTAGAAAAATCCATAGAATTTATCTGTACATTTAGTTTTGTCATTTGAGCAAATTTGTGTGCATGTTATTTTGCTTTGGTGCCCTTTTGTTTATTTTGTGTGTTTTATTCCATGCATGACATGAATTATTGTTGAACATGAAATATGCCCTTGGACATGTGTGCTAGGCCCTGGTATTTTTGGTTGCTATAGAAATGCATGTTTAGGTGTTATCTTCTTGTTGCCAACATGACATAAAGATAATTGCTGTTTTGAGGGATCTAAATAATTCTAAGTCTGAAACTGTTATTTTGTTGTCATGTTGCCATGTGATTTGCTAGTGTTCTAGGACTCTTTTCTTGTTGCCACCATGGAGTATTTTGTTAAGCATGTTATGTTCTGCCATGTTGTGCCATTTGTTCTCATGTAGAGGTTTTGCATCCTAATTAATTCTGTTGTCAAACATGTCAATCTGTTAAAAACTGCTGCTCATGTCTACTCTAATTTTCACTAAGTCTGAGAATCTGGTTATTTCAAAATGCCATGTTGTGTTGATGTTTGCCATGATTCTATGCATAATTTGATGTTGCCACAATGGAATGAATTGTAGCGCATCATGTCCTATACCTTGCTATTAAATTTCATGGCATGATATGACCTGTAGCATATAGTTTCATTGCTGCTAATATTCCTCCATGGAAAACTGCTCTGCTAAAAAACTGTTATTTTCACCAAGTCCTAATCTGTTATATTTTATTGCCGTCTTGCGAGCTTATTTCGTAGTGATCCATGCTTCTAATCAATTTGCTCTGATGATATGAATGGTTGAGCATCATGTAGGCTATAGCCCAATGTCTTGTTGGTGCATTGTAGAATCTTGTCGCACATTGTTTTCATGTTTGCAAAATACCATGTCGCTGTTTTGGGCAGATTATGTCTATAACTTGGGTTGCTTGTTGTTGAACCATAGCTCCGTTTTGAACATGTTGCGTATGAAACTTGCTTAGAATACCATGTAGTTTCATAATATCTTGTCGCATCCATGTTTTGAAATGCGTGTGGTTGTCATTTTCATGCATTTTTGCATTCATGGCATATCATCTTGTGTCTGTCATATCTTCTAGACCGTAGCTCCATTTTAAACGTTCTATATATGTAAATGGCCTAGAATGACATGTAGAATCACATGGTGCATTTTGTTTTCCTGTTTAACAAATATAAAACATACTTAGTTTAGATCTTTACCAATTTCGAAATTAACGTATGTGGTTGTTTTGGAAATGCTATTTGTTGTTTCCGGCCTCATTTAAACTTGCCTAAATATCCAGTTTATTATGCTTCACCTCTTGCCATGTTTAACACCATTTAAAATTTTCATGTACCTGAACGGGAGAGAACTATGTAATTCAAATATGGAGTTTTGTCAATATGCAACTCGTTGCATATTGAGCTTCACTTAATGTGTAGGAGTTGATTGTTGTGCTTGGCCATGTCATGCATAACATGCATCATACTTGTTGTGCATCATATCTTGACTATGTTGTGGTGTTTATCATGTGGTGATTTTTTATTTCCAGATTGCTTCTTCTCGATAGAGTTCCAAAGCGTTCGGAGTGTGAGGATTCGTTCGACTACGTTGGTTCGTCTTCTTCATGAACTCGATCTTCTTCCAGGCGGGATCTCAGGCAAGATGACCATTTCCCTGGATACCACTACTATCATTGCCATGCTAGTTGTCTCGTTTATATCGATATGTCTCGCTACCTACCACTTGTTTGTCAAGCCTCCCAAAATGCCATGATAAGCCTCTAACCCCTCCACATCTCAGCAAACCATTGTTTGGCTATGTTACCGCTTGCTCAACCCTTCTTATAGCGTTGCTAGTTGCAGGTGCAAGTTGTTCCATGTGCCAACATGGATATCCTTTTTGATATACCACAATATTATTGCTATTTAATTTAATGCACATATATACTTGGTAAAAGGTGAAAGGCTTGGCCTTTTTCTCAGTGTTTTGTTCCACTTTTACCGCCCTAGTTACTTCTGTACCGGTGTTATGTTCCATATTGGGCGCTCCTAACATGCTCGGGGTTGTTATGGGGATCCCCTTTATTTTCGTTTTGGGATAAAACTCTTCTGGCAAGGCCCGACATTGGTAGTACATTTGCCTAATAACTAATAAAATGCATAGGGACCCACCGGCACCCGCGGATAATTAATCAACAACCCGGGCCAGTGCTCCTCATGAGTGTGGTCCAAAATAGAGCACTGTGCGGGGCCAACCCGGGGCAACTCGGGAGATTTCTATCAGGCCACTGTACGCATAGCTCATCCGTCCTGCCCTGTGAACGAGATACGCGGCTCCTCTCGGGATTGTCGGAACGTCGGGCAGTCTTGCTAGATTTGTTTTACCTTTCTCGAACGTCTTGTGCGAGGGATTTCGAGGACACTTTGGGCTATCTCGAGGTTGAGATTTTCCATCGGGATTCCGCAAATACTATGGGTTATCCCGCGGTTGAGGAATTCCAACGCAGCTTGTGGTTAGTTTGAAGTGGATGAGTTGGAGCACCCTGCAGGGTTAAATCTTTCATGAGTGTCGTGCCCGCGGTTATGTGGCAACTTGGAATAATATGTTTAACATCCGGTCATAGAAAACTTGAAGTAAACTCTAATAAAATACACCAACTGTGTGCGTAACCGTGACTGTCTCTTCTCGTGAATTTCTAATCCGGGAGAGAACACGGTGGGGTTATGTTTGACCGTAAGTAGGTGTCTAGGATCACTTAGTGATCATTATTAGTTCACGTCCGTTTATGCGGCGATCACCCCCCCTTATACTTGTACTCGCAAGTTAGCCTCTCAAATAAATGCTTAGTGCTTGCTGCAGCCTCACCGCTTAACCACATATCACCCATTAAGCTTTGCTAGTCTTGATACCCTTGGAAATGAGATTGTTGAGTCCCTGTGACTCACAGATTACTAGAACAACAGTTGCAGGTACAAGTGATGCAATGCTTTGACGTGAGAGCGATGCTTGTTTGATTTGGAGTTCTTCTTCTTCATCATCGATCTAGGATGGGTTCCAAGCTGGCAACCTGGGATAGCAAGGGTGGATGTCATTTTATCGTTTGATTTCGTCCGTAGTCGGACCCTGCTCTTGTGTTTGATGATTGAATATGTTGTTGTATTGATGTGATCTTGATTTAGCTTGTGGCGAGTGTAAGCCAATTCCATATACTCATCTCTTCTTTACATGTACTTGTAATGATATACATTCTTGCGAAACGACGAGATGCGCTTCTATCCTTGTCGAGGCCTCGAGCCAAAATAAGGATAGTATCGCATCTTGGGCGTTACACATGTGGTGCCACCTTGTGTTTGAGTAATAAAATTGCTTCATGTCATTTAGCATCATGGCATCGTATCATCATCTCAAGTTGCATCATGTTTGTTGTGTTATGTTGGGTGTGAGTGTGTGGTGTGGAATCTTCTGTGCTTGGTAGGAAGAGCATTGCCTTGTGTGGAACCTCTCCCTAATTCTTTTACAAAACTATGCATAAAACCCTTTTGATAGCAATGGTAGATGTGTGTTGTTTTCCTTGTTCTTCTCATCTCTAGGAAATGTTGCTATCCTTCAGTTTAATCTGTTAAGCATTTTAAAATATTCCCTAGCCATGTCTTACTATGTTTACCTTTTAAATCTTTGCAAAAAGAGATTCCTATAGCAATAATATATGAATTATTTTATTTTCTCTAAAAATGACCAAACCATTGTCAATAAATAGTGCTGAATTTTGTGAGTTCAAAACTATTTTTATTTCTCATAGATCCTTTTCCAAACTCCCTGGCATTTCTAGTTTTGTTGTTGTTTTATTAATAAGAGAAAACCCTACTGGTTTGAGAGAGAGAGAGAGAGAGAGAGCCCGGCCCGCTTGGGTACCTGCCTTCCCTGGCCTAGCAACGTCGCCAAAGCCCAGCCCCCCCTCGCTGCTTCGCTCGGCGCGGTGAATCCACCGTGGACATCGGTGCTGGTCCCACCTGCAGCGAGAGTTCCCTCGCCCTTTTCTTCCTCCTCGGCCCCCCTCGCTCTCACGGTAAAAAGGACAGAGCCTGCCATGGCCACGAGGGCAGAGCCCCATCGCGCGCCCCTCCTCCTATAAAGCAAGCCGCGCCGAAGCCCTAGGGTTTCCCCTCGTCCCCTCCGCATCGCCGCCGCTCGGTAAGTATGTTAGAATAAATCCGAGGAACATCGTCGATCATCCGAGGACCAAGCAATCACACGAGCATGACACCGATATTTGTTAACGTGGTTCACCGATATGGCTATATCCACGGAGCCTAACTACGGGCGCTTCTCCCCATGACAGCGTCACAATGCCGCACTCCGGCCGCCCGGGCGCCGGCTCCCCCGCGTACCTGTGCTATTATGTTGGCATAGGTTTCATCGTGTGTATACCCTCTCATTAAATAAGAGGCCTAGGGGTACAGGTGTCCTAATAGGACACGACTCCTACCCTTCTATACACAGTCCAAATCTAAGTCTAACTGTAACCTACCTTTGTACATAATATTCGACAAAATTCTAACAAACTCCAGCCGCGCCACCAGAGCCGTCACCCCACCATGGCCAGAGAGAGTGCAAGCTCATCTCCTGCGTGAGAGCCCGAGAAGACCTCGCCGCCCGCATCCTCAAGCTCTGCGGCAACGCCAGGGACCCGTTCTCCGCCAAGGGCAAGACAAGAACGCCTTCCCCGACGTCCCCTTCGTCCTCTTCCTCCTCTGCAGCGTTGGATCCGAGCTTCGCCGGAGAAGCCTCGTCGCGTCGCCGTCGTTTCTCTGCGTCCCCGATCTCGGCATCGAGTCCAAGGTAGTGGAGGTATACCCCGCTGTCGATCCATGCCTTCCTTGCCGTGGCTAGCCGGCCGTAGGCCTCGTCCGCGTCATGCCGTCGTCGTGCTCCCCGTGCTCCGCGTCGGGTTTCTGAACATTTCTTTAGAGAAATTTAGGTAGTGATCGCCACTCCAGATCCACAGCTCGCTCTGCTAGGGATCGTCGCAGCCGTGCTCGCCGCGTAGTCACTCACTTCCACACGCTCACTCCCGCTAGCCGTAGTGCTTTCACCCCGCGGTGCGTTCGCCATGCCCGAGCTCGAACTCGAGCTCGAGGTCCTCGCCGCCGTGCCTCGCCGGCCTCGCTTATCCCGGGAATGGAACCCCCATGGGTTCCCGCGCCCCCGACGCCGTTCGCCAGCTCCGGCGGTGGCCGGAGTGCTTGCCGGCTACGCCGTCGTTTTCCTGTCTGAAGGAAGAAGGGGAGCCTGCGCCTTGGTCTATTCAGAAGGAGCCGTGCCCCTTCTCGGTTGAGTGCCCCCACCTAGCCCAGTGGTCGAGCCCCCGTGCCACCACCGGGGAGACGCGGGTTCGATCCCCCCCCCCCCCCCACGTGCGACATAAAAATCCCCCATTTTGCCTTCAAATGATGTGGAGCCACTCACAGTGGGTCCAGGAGCCCACTAGTCATTCTCTTGGGGCCTGGTGAGTATGCCAGTGGCCCCCTATTTTTTTATATATATTATGTTGATTTGTTTTACTCTTTTCTGCGTTATTTCTATTCTAGGAAAGTTACCATTTTCGGCCATGTCCAGATAAGGAAGTGCCATTTAGGGATATGCCTATTTTGGCATGTACTAGGTTATAAGTGATTCTTGCATATTTCGATTCAGGTTTGTGTGTGTTTTCTCCACAGTAACATATGCTTATGATAGATGATTTTGGGGTAGAAAAATCCAGTGAATCGATTAGTGGCATTAGTTTTACCATTTGAGCAAGTTTGTAAACATGTTGTTTTATGATAATATGGCATTTTGTCTTTTTCACATGATTTAATTCTTGCATCATATGATAAACTTGTCAACGTGAAAGATGTTCATTGATGTGTGTGCTAGCCCCTGGTATTTTTGCATGCCATGATAGATCATGATATGGGTGGTGTTCTTGTTGTCAACATGTTACAAAAAATGTAGTTTTCAAATGCTAAAATATTTCTAAGTGTTAAAAATCTGTTATTTTGTTGCCATGTTGTCTTGATGATTCCCATGAATCCATAGCTCCTTTGAGGTTGGCACAATGTCACGTATTGTAGAGCATGTTGTCCTCTATTAGTGTGTGCCAAGTGCTTGTAGGTAGAGCTATTGCATCTTAATTAATATACTGTCAAACATGTCATTTCGATAATAGCACCCTGCTTGTCACTTGTTGAATTTCTCTAAGTCTAGAAATCTGCCATTCTCAATATGTCATGTTGTGGAGATGATAGCCATTGATATATGCATATTTTGATGTTGACACAATGTAATTAATTGAACTACATGTTGACCTCTATCAGCCTGTTGATTTTCATGCCTGGAAAGTCCCTCTAGCATATGTATTTGTTGCTGTCAAGATGCCATGTTGCTAACTCAGAACATGTAAAACTGGAAGTTCCACTAAGTCCCTAAAATATGTTTCAACATGACATCTTGTGAGCTCAATTGCCATTGATCCTTGCTTCCATTCATGTTTCTATAGATAGACGAATTGATGAGCATGCTGTATACTTCATCTCCATGCCTTGGTTGTGATTTGTAGTTGGCAGTAGCTCTTGTTATGGGTGTTACAATATGCTATGTTGCTGTTTGTGGACAGATGGTGTGTTTGTTTGTTTTGGGACTTGTGGGAGTTATACCCAATGGTTTTGCATGATCCTTAGGTCTCTTCTTGCTAGATTTTCATTCCCAGTCCAGTGGCATCCTTGGAAGACCAAGGAATAGCCCATGGCCTCCCTCATCTTTGTTGTTGTCTCCGTTACCGTTACTACCTTACCGTGAGTGTTTCGTGAGTTCCGCTACTCCGTTTGCAACGTTCTACATATGCATTTGCATCGTTTTTACGAGGAGCATTCATTTTTTCCATGTTCATGCTTGATCAAAAAACTAATCTTGAGATTTTGTCCAGAATACTAAAGAACTTAATAATTGCATGAGAAACATGACTAGCATAGGGTTGCCATGTTAAATACTCGAAATGGTCATGCATCATCTTGTTTGCGCGTTGCACTTTGTTTGTATGTTTATTTGGTCTTGTTTATCTTTGGGTAGACCCGAGTGTCGAGCTTGAGTACGAGGATCCTAGAGAGAACGCCTACGAGGACCCAGCTCTTTATCCCTGTGAAGACCCAACATGCAAGATGATCATACCCGGATCCCGACACTATTTTTGCTATGCTAGATGTCTCGCTTCTACCGTTATGTTTCGTTGCCGACCACTTAAATTGTTAAGCCTCCCAAATTGCCATGAAAGCCTCTAACCCATACACTTCCTAGCAAAACATTGATTGGCTACGTTACCGCTTCTCAGCCCTTATCTTATAGTGTTGCTAGTTGCAGGTGCAAGTTGTTTACCATGTGCCAACATGGATATTTTGAGATATCACAATATTAATGATATTTAATTTAATGCACATATATAATTGGTAAGGTGGAAGGCTTGGCCTTTTGCCCGGTGTTTTGTTCCACTTTTGCCGCCCTAGTTCCGAGTACCGGTGTTATGTTCCATATTTTGCGCTCCTAACATGCTCGGGGTTGTTATGGGGACCCCCTTGAATATTCGTTCAGGGATAAAGCTTGCCTGGCAAGACCCAACATTGGTACTACATTTGCTAAACAACTTAATAAAAATGCATAGGGCATAGCTACCCCATGGATAATTAATCAACCCCCGGGCCAGTGCTTCGCATGAGTGTTGGTCCAACCTAGAGCAGCTTATTAACGCCGCCCGGGGCAACTTGGTGATTGGCATGGTAACCATCGCTCATCGTCGTGTCCTGAGAACGAGATACGCGGCTCCTATCGGGTTCATCGACACGTCGGGCGGTCTTGCTGGACTTGTTTTACCTCTCTCGAATGTATTGTGAGCGGAATTCTAAGGATACTTTGGGCTATCTCGAGGTTGAGGTTTTCCAACGGAATTTCCAAGGAGATCACGGGTTTCCGTGCTTGAGGTTATTCCCGCGGCGTGTGGTTAGTTTGTGATGGATGAGTTGGAGCACCCCTGCAGGGTTGAATCTTTTCGAGAAGTCGTGCCCGCGGTTATGTGGCAACTTGGAAATTTGTTTAACACCCGGTTATAGAAAACTTCAAGTAAACTCAAATAAAATACACCAACTGTGTCCGTGACTGTCTCTGCTCGTGAAGATGAACTGAGAGATAACACGGTGGGGTTATGTTTGACGTAAGTAGGTGTTTAGGGTCACTTAGTGATCATTCTAGTTCACGACCGTCAAGCGTAGACCACCATATTTTAATTCTTGTTCTTGTAAGATAGCCACTCAAATACATGCTTGGTGCTTGCCGCATCCTCACCACTTAACCATTCCTCACCTATTGGCTTACATACTCTCGGTACCCGGGTTATGAGATTGCTGAGTCCCTGTGGCTCACAGATTACTACAACAATACAGGTACAGGTACTGACGAGTTCATGCCAGATGATGTTTCTCAGCTCCAGTGGGAGTACGATGTAGAACGTAGGCGTATGTACGTGACATATCCGGATGAGTAGGGGAGCTTCATGGTTGTGTTCCTGGGCCAGCAAGACAGTTTCATTGCTTTCTTTTATCGTTTGATTTCATCCGTAGTCGGACCCTGTCTTTTGGATGATTGTATGAATGATTATGTGGAAGTGTAATCTAGTTTGTGGAGAGTGTAAGCCAACTCCTATACTCATCTCCTATTTATATGTATTGCAATGAATTCTGTACTTGCGAAACGCCGAGATGCGCTTCTATCCCCACCGAGGTACTCGAGCCTTAATTGGGATAGTACAACATCTTGGTCGTTACATGTGAGTGAGCTAGTTCCCGCACAATCGCGCAGATTCCCGCGTCAAGGCGTGCAGATTCCCGCCCGACTCGGCGAAATCTCCCAAACCCCCAATGCTTGCTGGCCTGCTTTATAAACCCTCATGGATGCCAACTCCACATTGCATCCATCCCCTCCCCCCCCCCCGTAGCTTCTCTAGTTTGCTTCTCCGCCAATCGCCAATGGCATTGGTGTGTCGTCGTCGGCCAGCCACTCCTCCACCGGACAACTCCAGCTGGGAGGCTGCACCACGTCAGCGGCGCAGTTCGCAGAAGCATGTCGTCATGTGGTGACCCCGTTGGCTGTGCGCACGGCACCCAACACACACTCCGCCACCGCTGCCCAAAGGTAGCTGCTGCCGGCGGCTGTCGTGGCCGCCACCCCACCGCCGGCCACCGTTTCCACCACCACACCATCTTCCACCTTGGCCGCCATCCCACCGCAGCCGCTGGGCCATCACACGTTCCGCCACCACGACCCGAAGGTAGGCCGGCAAAGTCTAGCCGCTCAGCTTTTGTGTGAGCAACCTTGCATGCTACATCAACTTCCTAGATGAGGAGAGGAACACCAGGTCGCGCACACAATGAACCTCACTACCGACGTGGCCTCAGCAGTGGCGCAGAATGCAGAGACCTATGTCGAGTCCCTCCGCTTCAAGGAGGCGCGTCAAGGACCGGCAGAGGGCGACGGATTCAAATCCTCCAGCTCGTCGGTAGGCTCCTCCTCCTCTGGCTCTTACTGAGCGCGCTTGGCAGATGGGAGGCTGCTTGAAGTAGTACAAAGCCCCTCCATAGTAGTACTTAGGAGCTATTTTGTTTAGTTCATCTAACTATAGATAAGGTTGAACTGTATCGCGTACTTTAAATTAGCTAGTATATATAGTTGAACTAGCTATTTCAGTATGTGGTTGGCAACAACTGGGGAGAATTTTGTTCGGTTCAGCTATCGAGTTGAACGGCTTTGTATAAAGAACGACTGCTAAATCTATGAATGAAATCTATGTTTAATCAATTTCAGGTTCAAAATTACACCGTAATAGTGATTTTGTTGCTGCAAAATTTGTCAAATGTTAGTGTTACAATGTTGACAAATGCCAATGTTAATGCATTGACAAATGCCAATGCTTCCAATTTGACAAATGGCAATTTACCCAATATGACATATGCAAATCTTACCAAACTGTCCGTACTAAGCACACGGGTCATCAGACTGAATCATTTGCGATGACGTGATCCACCAATCATTCGCGCCAAATTTTCACTTGGCTTAGTGGCGAAGGAACCATAGCTCTCGTTCTGCACACGGGTGTTCAGTGTGAAACGTTGGTGATGGGTTCAAAGGGCTCGCTTCCTGGTGAGCCTGCACAGCGTACTGCTTGCACGCCTCCGGTCTACTCAAACAATTGTCCGTAGGACACCTCCTAGCCAATAAAGATGCGACGCGTTGCAGCACCTAAATGGTCAGTAGAACGCCCACGATTTATTAATAATACCAAAAATACCACGAAAATGGACAGATAATATACCACAACATATTTGCGCCTTCTCTCAAAATGGACACGAAAAATACCACAATATATTTGTCCTATATCACAACACTCTGCCCGATTTCATGAATTTTCTGTGTGTTTTGGATTACGATAATTTAAAACCAAATTTTCTCAATGTTGTTTGTAGGGGAAACAAACGGAAACGAGTCTCAAGTTCGAAAACGAAATCTTGCAATGCCTTTATGTGGCATTCCATGACACAATGCCAAGTTTCATGAATTTCTGACGAGATTTCAATTTACTGGAATTAAAACCCTAGATTATCGATGTCTATGGCCGAGCTACGAAGCGAGACATTTGAAATTCGTTCCCATTTCTTGCATGGGACCTAAACATGCAGCCAGGGACACGTATATAATTTTCGATCCATTTTGGTGCACCGGACCTTGTGATTGTAGTTCTTATGCTGATTAAATGCCTTGAAAACTTAATTAATGTATAAGAAAAGGCAAAACGAACGCTGAATAACTCCGTATGTTAGCATGTCAGTCCTATTGGTCTATGTCACCTCTATAAAAAGGCCAAGGGGAGAAGAGGCAATGGATGTCGTTTGTCCCACGAAACCACATAGCTTCTTGTGAGAAGCTCCGGTTTGTAAGAGGCTTGTTCCAAAACTTGTCCCAAATTGTAGTTCAAATTTGAATTATACTTATTAAATGCCTGGAAAAAGTAATTAATATATAAAAAGGCTGAATGAACCCTGATAACTTCGTATTTTAGCACGACAATCCTATTGGTCTATCTTGCCACTAGAAAAAAGGCTAAGGGGAGAAGAAGAAGCGGATGTCATTTCGCCCACAAAAGGCGACACTCGTTCCCTATCAGAACCATGTAGCTTCTAGTGTGATGCTTTGGTTTATAAGAGGCTTGTGCCAAAATTGTCCCAAACTGGATATTTTTTTACCACGTCTGCTACTTGTAAACTGTGTTGGGTTTTTCCCCGAAGAGGAGGGGAGATGGAGCACAGTAGAGGTAAGTATTTCCCTCAGTGAGAACCAAGGTTATCGAACCAATAGGAGAACCACGCAAACTTCCATCTTCAGCACCTACACACAAAAGAGAACGCACTTGCACCCAACGCGGGCAAGAGGATTGTCAATCCCCCTGAACTCATTACTTGCAAACGATAAGTAATGATAGATAGATAAATTGATAAATATAAATTTTAAATAAATAGAAACTAAATAATGGCAACAAGGTTTTAGAGTTTTTGTAATAATATTTGTGAAGAGACCCGGGGACAATAGTGTTTCCTAGAGGCTTGTCTCTAGAAGAAAGCATATGGTGGGTAGACAAATTACCATTGGGCAATTGATAGAAAAGTGCATTGTTATGTAATATTTATTCACGACAATGATCCTGTATATATGCATCACGTCCGTAAGCAAGTAGACTGACTCCTGCCAGCATCTACTACTATTACTCCACCCATTGACCGATATCCAGCATGCATCTAGAGTATTAAGTAAAAACAGAGTAATGCTTGGAGGATGATGAGATGATGTACAAAAAGTAAATCCAATTAATATGAATGAACCCCATCGTTTTGCCCTTCATGGCAGAAATACAATACCTGCCATATCCCTTTCCATTACTGGGATTGAGCACCACAAGATTAAACCCACTACAACGCACCACTCCCTCTGAAGATAAATAAATCTAGTTGACCAAACAAAACCGATAGATCGGAGAGCATTACGAAGCTATAACAATCATGCATGTAAATAACCAGCAAGGAATCAATATATTTTCATAAATAATCTGAACATAAACCCACAATTCATCAGATCCCAACAGAGAAACCGCATAGAGAGAGGGATAGCCATCTAGGTACTAACTACGGACCCGTAGGTTTGTGGCGAACTACTCACACATCACCATGGGAGCTGCAAGGTTGATGTAGAGGCCCTCCGTGATTGATCCCCCCTCCGGCAGGACAACGGAACAGAGCTACAGATGGGCACACGGTGGAACAGAGACATGAGGCAGAAAAAGTGTTTCTGGAGGCTCTCTTGGTTTTTTGGAATATTAGAGAATTTATAGGCCAGAGATGACGTCCAGAGGACGTGGGAGGTGGTCCCAAGCCATTAGGGTGTGGCCACACCCCTGGGTGTGCCATGTTGGCTTGGCGACACCCCATGAGGCCTCTGGGCTCCCTCCAAAGCTTCGAGGTCTTATTTTTGTCCAGAAAAATCATCAAAAAGTTTCGGGGTATTTGGACTTCGTTTCGTACAGTATTCCTAAAAGGCCAAAAACAAGCAGAAAATAGCAATTGTCAATGGGCACTAGGTTAATAGGTTAATGCTCGAAAATAATATAAAACAACAAGTAATTGCTGAAAAGGTATCCTAGAATGATAATATAATAGCATGGAACAATCAAAAATTATAGAAACATTGGAGACATATCAGCATCCCCAAGCTTAATTCCTGCTCGTCCTCGAGTACGTAAATGATAAAAACAGAATTTTTGAAGTGACATGCTACCCAACATGTAATCTTTTTCAGGTATGATCATTGAGAAACAATGAACTAATAAACATCAACATAGGAATATCCATAAACATAAGTAACACAATCATTAACTTTCAAAATATACGATCCTTAAAGAATGTTTACTCCCCATTCATTTTATCATATTAGCATGGCATGGCTCCCTCTTCACCACGTAAATACAAATGTCAAGCACCACAATGTTAAGCCAAGCAATTGGATCGTACTTCTTAACGTGCTTCATGTTTTTATACCTCACTCAATACATGAGCGTGAACCATGGACTAGCATATAGGTAGAATATAATATGGTGGTAGGTTTCAAACGAGTAAAAGTGGAGAAGAAATTCTTGCGTCAACTAGGCGGATCAACGGGCTATGGAGATGCCCATCAATTGATATCAATGCTAGGAGTAGGGATTTCCATGCAACAGATGCACTAGAGCTATAAGTGTATGAAAGCTCAACTGAAGCTAAGTGGGTGTGCATCCAACTTGCTTGCTCGTGAAGACCTCGGGCATTTGAGGAAGCCCATCATCGGTATATACAAGCCAAGTTCTATCATAAAAATTTCCCACAAGCATATGAAAATGACAAAACATGAGATTCTCTATATGAATAACATGGTGCTTTCTCTAAGCACCAAATGTGGAAAAATAGGTAGTAGCACTGTCCCTTCTCTCTTTATCTCTCATTTCTTTCTTTCTTTCTTTCTTTTTCTCTCTATTTTTTTTCTTTACTTTTTCCTTTTTTTCTCCTTTTCTTTCCCCTTTTTCTTTTTTTCCTTTTCTTTTTTATTTTATTTTTCGTCCGGAGCTCATCCCGACTTGTGGGGGAATCATTACTCCATCATCCTTTCCTCATTGAGACAATGCTCTAATAATGATGATCATCACACTTTTATTTACTTACAACTCGATATGAAAAACTACTAAACAAGATGACTCTATAAGAATGCCTCAGGCAATGTATCAGGATGTGCAATGATCTAACGTAACATGAACACTATGTCAGCTACATGATCATACAAAGCAATATGATGATGAATACACAAGTCATGTAATGTAACAGTGGAAGTTGCATGGCAATATATCTCAGAATGGCTATGGAAATACCATGATGGGTAGGTATGCTAGCTGTTTTGAGGAAGATATAAGGAGGCTTATGTGCAACAAAGCTTATCATGTCGTGTGGTTTGGATGTGTCGGGGATATAACTTCATGGTGTAACCCGCCCTATTGGGCCGGGTTAACATATTGATAGCTCCACGACCAAGTTCAAGATGGGCCGAGTCACGGAGGCGAGGCAAGCGAGGCAGTGGCTGACTCAAGTTGCCAGGCGGCCCAACACCTGAAGATGGCGGCTCGAGGCCCACAAAGCTGAGGATGCCGGTTGGTTTTCCTTGCTTAAGGCGCAAGGCAAGTTAGAGACATTGTAGGTAACGGATCAAGATATGACCCAGACTCTATTGTAAACCCTAGGGCTTGACCTGTATATAAAGGCAGGTCCCTAGGACCAAAAGTCTCAAGTTACAATCTCTCGATAGCTAGATAGCGATCCCGCACCCTTGTAATCGAGATCTATCCATCAAATACACACAAAGCAGGACGTAGGCTTTTACCTCCATTGGAGGGGCCGAACCTGGGTAATCCCGACTCTCTCTCGCTCTCATTCAATCCCTTCGAGTCGCCACCTAGCGGCGATGGCCTCACACCTAACTCCTTTCACGAGGACATCTGCCGGGTTGACAAAACCACGACAGTTGGCGCCCACCGTAGGGCCTTCGCCCTGTGGAGTTGAGTTCTCGAAGGGAATCCTTTCATGATTTGGGAAGTTTGCAGTTGATCAAATGATCAAGAGCCGCCGCGACAAGATCTACGTCAACGAACCGGGTCGTAGCATCAGAGCCGACTCGATCGAACGCGGACTTCAAGTTCCCGTGTGAGAGATTGGTTTGGAGGCCCTCGAGTCAGTCCTCAAAGCCAACATCGACGAGCCGGCTCAGAGCGCCCAAGCCGGTCAACACCAGGGCTGTTGTCATGTTTTTGTTGGTTTTACGCAAGGAATCAGCCTTTCGGACGAGCTGTCTCCCAGCGAGGACGTCCTCATTAACTCGGACGGCGGGTCATCCACGGGAGAGAAGGAAGCGATCTTTCCTCTTTATGACGGCGGACTTGGGGGCCCATTGGAAACTCAGGCCCATGGGGAATACGACGAGTCGCCACACCAAGTCGCCGTCTACATGGCAGCAGCTACGACGGTTCCAGACCCGGCTGTAGTTGGAGGTTCTGGCGGGACAACCAAAATGCCGGCTCAAGCCATGACCGATCTCATGCCAAGATGGCAAAACTCGTGGACACCCAGTTACTGCAGAAAATCAGGAAGAGCGCAATGTGGAGCTAACCAAACTGCGCAGCCAGATAGTTGAGGTACAGAAGGAGTTCGACACTAAAAACGCGTGAATGGCGGAGTTGCAGGCTCGCATACATCAAGAGACGGAGCGCCTTAAGGCCGAAGCTTGGCGTTTAGGAGTTCAGAGGGAAGCGTCGGAGGCGGTTTACGAGAGAAGGTGCCAGCGTGGACTCCCTCCGAACCTTGAGCCACAACAGCTTTTTAATACCCCACAACAGAAACCAGGAACTGTTCAACAAACTGGGAACCGGCAAGAGGAGCCGGCTCAACCCCCGCCGGCTCGCTCCCCGCCTTGGCGATTCCAGACTCCACGGGGCCATTTTTCCAATCCTGTTGACAACATGCTTGCAGCAACCCGGAATTTGTAAGCACTGGCCATTAATGGAAACTCCCCCATTGAGGTTGAGGCTAGAAACGCTATTGAGATGGTGAAAATAGCTGTGGTATAGCAGGCACAGTACTCATACAGCCGGGATCGGATCCATTCCACTCCCTGTGCTAGCAAGGGCCGCCATGTGGAGTCCCCGGCTGTTTCCAGCAGTGGGCGAAGGCAACAACCTTAGGTCTCCGCAACCCGTCCCATGCCATCAAACACCCAGGCAGTTCTTGATGCAGCTAGAGGTGCACGACAAGTAGAAGCGGAAGCGGCAGCACGGGCGATTCAACAGCTCCACCCTCAACCGGCGAGTTTGGGGCTGGGACCAACAGTAGGACAATTGGGATACCATGCTTATACCCGGCACTCCGCGCCGAACGTATGCCCAAAGACATCAAGGGGCCTCGTAAAGTGCCAAATTACACGGTAGATCTTGAGCCGGCATCCTGGATCGAAAGTTACGAGTTGGCGATGGATATGCTTGATGTCAGTGACGGTGTATGTGCCAAGTACTTAACCATGATGTTGGAAGGACCGGCTCGGACGTGGCTGAAAAACTTGCCGCCTAACTCTATCAACACATGGGTCGAGCTGAAAGAGCGTTTCATCAAGAGTTTCCAAGGAACCTGCAAGAAGCCTATGACAATAGTAGACCTGCAGCATTGCATTCGACGAATGGACGAGTCGTCTCACCATTGGACCCGCCGAGTCACGGAAATTATCCACTCGTCAGACAGCATCACAGCGGCTCAAGCAGTCCTAATATTGGAAAAGAATTGTCATTTCCAACCGTCGGTTCAGAAGCTCGGACGGCTCAAGCGAAGGGTACAAAACATGGGCGATTTAATGGATGTCTTAACCAGATATGCCGAGTCAGATAACACGAAGGATCTCGGCTCAGATGAGGACAAGACCGTTAAAGGCAAAAAGGCTGAAGGAGGAAAAGGCCAGCATGGTCACGGTGGTAACCAGGGGGCTCAAAATACTAACACAGGTGGTGGGTCGGACTTTGTGGCCAATACTAACACAGGCTTCAAGAATCAGTGCCGCAACGGTCGCTCTGGATGGGCTTATAACGGGAATAAACCTCGCAATTATGAGGAGGCGCTTCAAGCACCTTGTCCTAAGCACAGCACTCAAGATAAACCGGCTACCCACTCGTGGGAGAATTGTTATATCATGCAAGAGTTCCGTAACCAGGCATTCCAGAATAATCCAGGAGGTAATGGTGGAGGACACCCGGGTCAACACGGACCTGGTGGGTCACAAGGTGGCCCGGGGGCTGGTTTTCAACATCAGGGAACTCCTGGCAATGGGCAGCATCCTGGCCAGGGCAATCAGCATAATAACCAAGGAGGATTCCTAAGTAATCCCAAGCAGTTGAATAACGGTCAGTACCACTAGCACCTGAATCCCTGAATAAAATTCATGCTCTGGAGGGTCTCAAGAAGAAATTTTATGTCTCCGAGAGGGAAACAAGCCGGCCCTGGAACACCAGTGGCCTTATTATGATTAGCTCCACCGACTCCTTTTTTGTAATTTCTTCCCCCCTTGCAAAATTCTGTATATACTTCTTTATGTTTCGAGTATGAACAAAGCCGGCGTTTTTTTCATTTCAACCTACAAATTGAGCTTGAGTCTTTATTTTCCGAAACAAAGGGCACCCGGGGGCTTCCAACTCATCATGTTTAGCTTTCTCACCATTGTGACCAGGCACAACAACGCCACAATACAAAGGGCATTTGGGGGCTTCCAGCCCATCGGGCTTAGCTTTCTCACCCTCTTGACCCGGCAAAAATAAACGCCATATATGGTTAAACCTTCCTGCACGCTTGATGCGACTCCGATCAGATGACCCCGTGTACTCTTGACAAGTCAATCCTTTTTGGACCCTGAACTTGTTAAGGTTAAAACACCAGCTTGAGTCATGAGAGAGCCGGCATACAGAAAGCTAGGATAAACCATGGGTTATCATACCCGCTTCATTGAAGCAAGACTCGAGCCTCGAAAGTCGGTCTTTCCCTATCGAGCCTCGAAAGCCGACAATTAATTTGATATCATGAGCATATGTTATTTGCATCATTACGTCCTCCGCATCATCACCGCGTCATGCTAGTGCGGACATACCTATGCGGAAAACTAATTTTCAGATTAGAATATATCACAAGATATTTGTGAATACATATGAAGCCTTTTTTAGCCGATCAGCATCGCGGTTACAATGACCAGGATCAGGCGGTTAAAAACTTCAAAGCTGTTTCCAAAAGGGCCGCTTTATGTTTCTGAGCTTTGAAAGCCAGTTTCTAATGGTACTATGAGCTGTAATTCATCACATAAAATGTTTTGAGCACGCCCTAATTTTATTACCGGCTTATGCATGAATACCCGGGTTATCAGCGGCATGACCAGCATAAAATTATGATATTGGAGGAAATCCAAAAGGGCTTTGAGTTTTGAAAGCCAGATATCTTTTTCTGAGTCTCAACGAGCCGGCTTATCAAGATTGCCTTATTTGGCTGTTTATTACAAACATAGTTCAGGTTGAAAGTTGTTACCGGCTCACGCTTGAGAAGCCGGCTTAAACGATTGAGTTCACATACTGATCAATCGACAAGTCATATAATCTTCAACAATTATGGAAGGAGAAATAGATTGTTAAAGTCTAGAAGATCAAGACCTCTTGCCGGCTTATTTTGTCCAGCTCTTTCTTGCCAAAAGCATTCATCAACAAAAAGAAAGTATGAATGACAGAATGGTGAAAAATAGCAAAGAAGGTATCAAGCCTAGGAGTATAAATATTTTATACCAACAGGCGCAAAGGTGCACGATGGCATAACACAACAGTTTTCGGAAGACTACCCCTATTACAGGCTCAAGGAAGCCACAAATTGTTTTTTTACCCATACTTGGGGGCTTGAGTAGACAACGTGACGATTGAAAGAATCACATCGCCATTCAATTGACTCATTGATCGCCTCATCTGGGTCAGTGACGGGCTAGTCTTGCGCATGAGACGCTTCCGGGATATCCACTGCTTGGTCTTCTGGTTCTTGTATCTGAAGGTTATCCATGTCCCAGTTGCAGTGGGATAAGGCTTGGAACACGGCCTCGTCGTCAAAGATAGGAGACGGGTCAACTTCAGGGGCAAAGATATGCTCAGGCCGTTGAGGAGCCAGATTCTTTGATATTAAGTCGTTAAGTCGGGTGGTGGAATCCGGGTATGGTTGGCGTCATAAGCCGCCTGATAATTCCTCAGTTTCATCTTAGACACCAATTGAGTGGACAGTATTCGAGCGTCTTTGACACATGCAGCATAATCCTCTTGAGAAAATTCAGACCCGTCATTTTTGAACTCGGGGAAGCCTTTTGCTAATTCAGCTGGGTCGAGCTCCTCTCCATAAACTAAAGACCGGCTCAACGCATATATTGCATCGGATCGGGTGGCTGACCTCTTTAGCTCTGGAATATGTTGTGGGATGGTTGAATGACTTTCCAACACATTTTTGATAAGCCTTAAAGGATGCTTATCCCCCATCGTTGCCTTGATTGCAAGATGACTCCCGGCATAGAGTTGCTCTGTCAGAGAATAAACAGCCTTAAGCATTAGCAGGCTATTATCATAGAAGCTGCTAGTCCCGGGGCCTGCAAAATAGGATCAATTCATGAATCGCCCGGCGCTTTATATCTATACTCAAGAAGACAAGAAGTTATGTACACTTACTGAAAATAGCTTGGGTCATCTGGGCAATGTGCCGCTTTAACCCAGACAGCTCCTCGATGATTGGTTTGAGCTGGCACTCAGCATCCTCTGCACGCTTCAGCAGAGTCACCTTTTCAGCTTCAAATGATTTCTTCTCCTTCAAAAAACCTGCTTTGGCATTTTCTAATTCAGTCAATGAGAGGCGAAGTTTTTCTTCAACTTCTGCTTGGGAGGCTTGCCCTTTTTCCATGTCTTTTTTCAAGCCGGCTACGCTAGATTCGGCTGTCTTCAAAGCTTCCTGCATGATAAATAAATCTATGTCAAGTCCCAAGCAAATTGCAAGCAATATATTTGGCACTTGGTTGCTAATGTATATCAGTTCTTTTAACATTAAAGATGCGGACAAGAACCGACTCATCTCAAGGAGATGAGCCGGCCCTTGGGGGCTACAGGTCGAAGTCCTTTCAAGATATTAAAAGACCCGACTCATCTCAAGGAGATGAGCCGGCCATTGGGGGCTACAGGTTGAAGTCCATCCAAGATATTAGATGACCCGACTCATCTCAAGGAGATGAGTCGGCCCTAGGGGGCTACAGGTCGAATCAATCACAGCATTCACAAGACCCGGCTTATCTTAGAAAGACAAAGCTGGGTCTTGGGGGCTACAAAAGGATATATGGTGCGAGCATATAAAGGAGAATATACCTCGTACTTATTCTTCATCATTCTAACAAGGCCGATTTCCATTTCACGGCTCATAGCCAGGCGGTCCAGACAGGCAGCATGAAGATCTTCAACACTAAAATTTTCATAATTTGGAAGTTCCAGTTTGGTCTTCCCTTTCTCTTGAAGCACCGCTTCATCCATAGCAATAACCTTTGTTAACACCCTAGAAATCTCAGGAGCAGTATAACCCGTCCCAATAATGACAACCTCACGGGCATCATTGTTTGTTACTGAAAGATTGGGCAGGTTAAGTTTGATTGCTGGTGTAGCTTTAATAGTCATGGCATCAGTACTGGCTGGTTCGGACGAAGGAGGTAAGTCGGTTTGGACTTCAGGAGGGTCTTCATCTTGGTCGGCACGAGTTTCAGGAGCCGCCAGATGAGAAATCTACGGCTCAAGGACTTCCGGATTAATAGAAGACCCATCAACTTTCCTTTTCTTCGCCTTGGCTCTGCAGAATGAAGAATGCAGTGTAAAACATAGGTAGAGACAGTCGTCTACTCAGACAGGCAAAATAAACAAAGAGGAATTTACCCAGGATTGATAACGAAGGGTGCCAGTTTGGATGCAGTTGAGTCGTCCGACGAAGGTGGTGACTCCTGATAAACCAAGGCATAGGGATTAAAAGTTGATGCATCAAGTCAAAATTTTCTTCGAAGATTGGGGTGTTAAATACCTTGGTTGGTCGCTTTTGGGCGGCTGATTTATCAGGTAAGCCCTCAACAAGATCACCACTCCCACTTTGGGTTTGACGCCTAGATTGGTGCTGGGTTTTCTTGAAAACAAAGTGAGGATCCAGATGAGCGTCCGGGTGAGAGAAGCCTACCTTCCGAACAACTCACCTTGTTTTCAACGGGGGCAAAGGCTCTGAGTCGAAAGAGATGGAAATTACCTCAACGTCGCCTGTGCGGTTTGTTTTGACGTCGCCCTAAGAAGGAGAGGCGTCAGATAGATTCAATGAAGTACAAACAAAAGATTCAATTTACCTCTGATCGAGTATCAGTGGCAGCTGCCTCGTCCATGTGAGATGGCCCTTCTACAGCCACCTTATTCTTCTTCTTACTTGGGGCGACTTTGGGCCTGTTAGCCACGGTCTTGCTGCGTTTCTTACCCCAGAAAGGAGATGTAGCCTGCAAAATTAAACAATCGGAGCAAGCAGGCAAAAGGTTCAAAGTTTGTTCGAAAAGCCGGATTAGGATATTAAAAGTTTTATACCGAAGGAGCTGGGTTAAGGGCGTAGAAAGGTTTTAACCCGTCCTTGCTGCAAGTTCCTTGGTTTTCACCCAGCAACTTCTTCACAATCCAGTTTATCTCACCAGCATCCAAGGAATAGCTGCTATATCGCTGAGCATCATCCAAGTCGCTAGAATAGGCATACATCAAGTTGTTGCGAAGACTTAATGGCAAAATCATCCAAGAAACCCAACAACAGGTTAAATCAACTCCGGTTAGCCCATTGGCTAGCAGAACCCTCAATCTTGGATAAACATAGGCGTGTTGAGAATGCTCCTTTGAATGAGCCCAACTAGGAAGCTCGAGATCCATGGGGAGGCGGTTGGGTCTATAACCCGGCACGGGATTTTCGCCGGCAGGGGCGGTATTCCGGCAATAAAACCAAGTCTTGTTCCATCCCTTAGGATGACTTCGTAGGGTGGCAGCAGGAAAAAGGACGTCTTTCCGCCTCTGGATTGAAACCCTGCCAAGTTCTAAGCCAGGGCCGTCTACGCATTCGGTCTACTGGTTCAAATAGAAGAATTCCTGGAAGAGGGCGACGGTGGCTTCCGTTTGCAGGTATACTTCGCAAAATACTTGGAACTGGCAAAGGTTCGATATGGAGTTAGGACCCAGGTCTTGAGGATGAAGATGGAAGAAATGTAAGACATCCCGGAAGAATTTTGACCCGGGAGGTGAAAAGCCCGTCTGAAGGTGATCCAAGAATATCACCACTTCTCCCTCCTCTGGGTGTGGGATTTCCTCTCCAAGGATGACCCGCCAGTCAACCACGTTTTGAGGTGGCAGAAATCCATGTTCCTCATAATCTTTCAAGATGACATCAGAAACTTGAGTGGCCAGCCAGTTGCAGGTTTTGGACTCCGACATAATGAGTCGCCTGGACAAAGCAAAAGGAGGGCGGCTTAAGCAAATGGTTCAAATAAGATGATCTAATTATCTACAGTGGGAAGGTTGCCTTGTAAAGAGTCGGAGCCTTAATGCAGTAACTTAACGCACGGCGGGTTACAATTATTGAGCCAGCAGGAGTAAGGGCGACTCATGCTAAAAACTGAAGATCTCTAAAGTTTTGCTAAGTATAAGACAAACAAGTTTCCCCCGGAACAGCAACGATTTTGGATCTAAGAATAATTCAAAAAAGCAAAGCATTTGCTAGCCCTAGCGGAGAAGTAGCAAAGCAATGGCAGTACAGTTCATCTAATGCCGAGGGGTACTAAAGCATGATATACATGGAACAGAACCAGTAGTTCTACCTCTTTAGTTTTGTGATTACATATGCGGGATCTACTCACGAAATTAACAATGGAGATTCACCGAAGAAAAACCACCGAAGAACTCAAGAACTTCAATGTATTGCAATGGATCTAGGTCAGAAGAAAATGACTTCCTTGAGTGATCACCGGCGGTGGCGGAAGCGCGCGGAGGTTTGACTGGTCAGGAAGAAATACCGCAACGACCTCGAGAGTGGTTGCCGGACATGAAGAAACAGCAGAGGCAGCACGAGGGGTCTCCAGACTCGAGGAAGAAGAAGAAGCAAAGAGGCAAAGTGGAAAGTGAATCAGGGGCCCTTTGGTAAATATTTAAAGGGAAGGAGCTCGAAAAGCTAACTGACAGGCACGACAATCGAGGGAATGCAGTAATATTCGGGAAACGAAGTCGCCTCGATTTTCGGGATAAACAGATATGGCCAGATTCGCCATGATGTCATTATTGTTTCTCTGAATTGACGATGGATGACGTCACAATGGAGGGATGCTGAAAAATGACAAGTATGGAGGCATTACGAACCGGCGTTATGAGATTCATGGAAAACGCAAATCCAAGGATGAGCCGCCAAAGGAAGAGAAGAGAAATTGACATGAATGGATTCAAATCAATCTGGGGCCTAAATGTCGGGGATATAACTTCATGGTGTAACCCGCCCTATTGGGCCGGGTTAACATATTGATAGCTCCACGGCCAACTTCAAGATGGGCCGAGTCACGGAGGTGAGGCAAGCGAGGCAGTGGCTGACACAAGTTGCCAGGCGGCCCAACACCTGAAGATGGCGGTGCGAGGCCCACAAAGCTGAGGACGCCGGCTGGTTTTCCATGCTTAAGGCGCAAGGCAAGTTAGAGCCATTGTAGGTCACGGGTCACGATATGACCCGGACTCTATTGTAAAACCTAGGGCTTGACCTGTATATAAAGGCAGGTCCCTAGGGCCAAAAGATTCAAGTTACAATCTCTTGATAGCTAGGTCAGCGATCCCGCACCCTTGCAATCGACATCAATCCATCAAATACGCACGAAAGCAGGACGTAGGCTTTTACCTCCATTGGAGGGGCCAAACCTGGGTAATCCCGACTCTCTCTCTCTCTCGTTCAACCCCTTCGAGTCGCCACCTAGCGGCGATGGCCTCACACCTAAGTCCTTTCACGAGGAAATCTATCGGGTTGACAAAACCACGACAGTTGGCGCCCACCGTGGGGCCTTCGCCCGGTAGAGTTGAGTTCTCGAAGGTAATCCTTCCAGGATTTGGGAAGTTTGCGGTTGATCAGATGATCAAGAGCCGCCACGACAAGATCTACGTCAACGAACCGGGTCGGAGCGTCAGAGCTGACTCAATCGAACGCGGACTTCAAGTTCTCGTGTGAGAGATTGGTGTGGATGCCATTGAGTCAGTCCTCAACACCAACATCGACGAGCCGGCTCGGAACGCCCCAGCCGGTCAACACCAGGGTGGCTGTCGTCATGTTTTTGTTGGTTTTACGCAAGGAATTAGCCTTTCAGACGAGCCGGCTCCCAGCGGACGTCCTCGTTAACTCGGACGGCGGGTCATCCACGGGAGAGATGGAATCGATCTGTCCTCTTTATGACGGCGATCTTGGGGGCTCGTTGGAAACTGAGGCCCATGGGGAATAGGACGAGTCGCCACGCCAAGTCGCTGTCTACATGGCAGGAGCTATGATGGTTCCAGACCCGGCTGCAGCTGGAGGTTCTGGCGGGACAACCAATACGCCGGCTCAAGCCATGACCGATCTCATGGCCGAGATGGCAAAACTCGTGGACACCCAGTTACTACAGAAAATCAGGAAGAGCGCAATGTGGAGCTAACCAAACTACGCAGCCAGATCGTTGAGGTACAGAAGGAGATCGACGCTAAAAACGCGTGAATGGCGGAGTTGCAGGCTCGCAGACATCAAGAAACGGAGCGCCTTAAGGCCGAGGCTTGGCGCTTAGGAGTTCAGAGGGAAGCGTCGGAGGTGGTTTACGAGAGAAGGCGCCAGCGTGGACTCCCTCCGAACCTTGAGCCACAACAGCTTTTTAATACCGCACAACAGACACCAGGAACTTTTCAACAAACTGGGAACCGGCAATCGGAGCCGGCTGAACCCCCGCCGGCTCGCTCCCTGCCTCGGCGATTCCAGACTCCACGGGGCCATTTTTCCAATCCTATTGACAACATGCTAGCAGCAACCCGGAATTTGTAAGCACTGGCCATTAATGGAAACTCCCGCGTTGAGGTTGAGGCTAGAAATACTATTGAGATGCTGAAACCAGTTGTGGTACAGCAGGCACAGTACTCATACAGCCGGGATCGGATACATTCCACTCCCTACACTAGCAAGGGCCGCCATGTGGAGTCCTCGGCCGTTTCCAGCAGTGGGAAAAGGTAACAACCTCAGGTCTCCCCAACCCGTCCCATGCCGTCAAATGCCCAGACAGTTGTTGATGCAGCTAGAGGTGCACAACAAGCAGAAGCGGAAGCGGCAGCACGGGCGATTCGACAGCTCCACCCTCAATCGGCGAATTTAGGGGCTGGGACAAACAGTAGGACAATTGGGATACCATGCTTATCCCCAGCACTCCGTGCCGAACGCATGCCCAAAGACTTCAAGGGGCCTCGTAAAGTGCCAAATTACACGGCAAATCTTGAGCCGGCATCCTGGATCGAAAGTTACGAGTTGGCGATGGATATGCTTGATGTCAGTGACGCTGTATGTGCCAAGTACTTCACCATGATGTTGGAAGGACCGGCTCGGACGTGGCTGAAAAACTTGCCGCCTAACTCTATCAACACATGGGTCGAGCTGAGAGAGCGTTTCAACAAGAATTTCCAAGGAACCTGGAAGAAGCCTATGACAATAGTAGACCTACAGCATTGCATTCAACGAGTGGATGAGTCGGCTCACCATTGGACCCGCCGAGTCGCGGAAATTATCCACTCATCAGACTGCATCACAGCGGCTCAAGCAGTCCTAATATTGGAAAAGAACTGTCATTTCCAACCGTTGGTTCAGAAGCTCGGACAGCTCAAGCGAAAGGTACAAGACATAGGCGATTTAATGGATGTCTTAACCAGATATGCCGAGTCAGATAGCACGAAGGATCCTGGCTCAGATGAGGACAAGACCGCTAAAGGCAAAAAGGCTGAAGGAGGAAAAGGCCAGCATGGTCACGGTTGTAACCAGGGGGGTCAAAATAATAAGCGTAAGCATCCAGATGGCGGGTCGGACTTTGTGGCCAATACTAACAGAGGCTTCAAGAATCAGCGCCGCAACGGTCGCTCCGGAGGAGCTTATAATGGGAATAAACCTCGCAATTATGAGGAGGCGCTTAAAGCACCTTGTCCTAAGCACAGCACTCAGGATAAACCGGCTACCCACTCGTGGGAGAATTGTTATATCATGCAAGAGTTCCGTAACCAGGCTTTCCAGAATAATCCAGGAGGTAATGGTGGAGGACACCCGGGTCAACACGGACCTGGCGGGTCGCAAGGTGGTCCGGGGGCTGGTTTTCAACATCAGGGAAATCATGGCAATGGGCGGCCAGGTCAATCAGCATAATAACCAAGGAGGATTCCAAAGTAATCCCAAGCAGTTGAATAACGGTCAGTACCACTAGCACCTGAATCCCTGAATAAAATTCATGCTCTGGAGGGTCTCAAGAAGAAATTGTTTGTCTCCGAGAGGGAAACAAGCCGGCCCTGGAACACCAGTGGCCTTATTATTATTAGCTCCGCCGACTCCTTTTTTATAATTTCTTCCCCCCCTTGCAAAATTCTGTATATACTTCTTTATGTTTCGAGTATGAATAAAGCCGGCGTTTTTGTCGTTTCAACCTACAAATTGAGCTTGAGTCTTTATTTTCCGAAACAAAGGGCACCTGGGGGCTTCCAACTCATCGAGTCTAGCTTTCTCACCATTTTGACCCGACACAATAATGCCACAATACAAAGGGCATTTGGGGGCTTCCAGCCCATTGGGCTTAGCTTTCTCACCCTCTAGACCCGGCAAAAATAAACGCCATCTATGGTTAAACCTTCCTGTACGCTTGATGTGACTTAGATCAAATGACCCCGTGTACTCTTGACAAGTCAATCCTTTTTGGACCCTGAACTTGTTAAGGTTAAAACACCGACTTGAGTCATGAGAGAGCCTGGGGAATTTGTATACCAATACTGCGTAAAAACTTCAGATCAAAAAGACATTCCAGTAAAATCAGAGAAATTCTGCACTGGACGAAAAAGCTTCTGTTTTTGCACCGTATCAATTCTACTTATCATTCATGTCATCCCAAAGGCTTTACTTGGCACAAAAACTAATTTGAAGACATAAACACAATCACTACAGTAGAAATAATTATTTTATCACACGAAGATAGAAAGTAAAAGCAAAAAATTAAAGATAACTATTGCGTTGCCTCCCAACAAGCGCTATCGTTTTATGCCCCTAGCTAGGCATAATGCATAGTATCAAGAATGTACTTGATAGGAATTTGGTGATGCTCCCCGGCAACGGTGCTAGAAATTCTTCCTGCTACTTGTAAACTGCGTTGGGTTTTTCCTCGAAGAAGAGGGGAGATGCAACACCATAGAGATAAGTATTTACCTCGGTGAGAACCAAGGTTATATAACCAATAGGGGAACCACGCAAACTCCCGTCTTCAGCACCTACACAAAAAAGAGCACACACTTGCACCCAACGCGGGCAAGAGGGTTGTCAATCCCCTTGAACTCATTACTTGCAGGTGATAAGTAGTGATAGATAGATAAATTGACAAATATAAATTGTAAATAAATAGAAAGTAAATAATGGTAGCAAGGTTTTAAGATTTTTTGTAATAATATTTGTGAAGAGACCCGGGGGGCATAGTGTTCGCTAGAGGCTTCTCTCTCGAAGAAAGCATACGTGGGGTAGACAAATTACTGTTGGGCAATCTATTATATATAAAAAGTAATTAATGGGTTAACCAGAAAAGGAGAAATAGATTAATAAATACTGATGTCTACTACGCAACCTTCTTCTTGTAGACTCGTGTTGGGCCTCCAAGCGCAGAGTTTTGTAGGACAGTAGCAAATTTCCCTCAAGTGGATGACCTAAGGTTTATCAATCCGTTGGAGGCGTAGGATGAAGATGGTCTCTCTCAAACAACCCTGCAACCAAATAACAAAGAGTCTCTTGTGTCCCCAACACACCCAATACCATGGTAAATTGTATAGGTGCACTAGTTCGGCGAAGAGATGGTGATACAAGCGTAATATGGATAGAAGATAAAGATTTTTGTAATCTGAAAATATAAAAACAGCAAGGTAACTAATGATAAAAGTGAGCACAAACGGTATTGCAATGCTTAGAAACAAGGCCTAGGGTTCATACTTTCACTAGTGCAAGTTCTCTCAACAATACTGACATAGTTGAATCATATGTAAATCCCTCACGTGCGACAAAGAGTTCACTCCAAAGTAACTCATAGCGGAGAACAAAGGAAGAAATTATTGTAGGGTACGAAACCACCTCAAAGTTATCTTTTCCGATCAATCTTATGAGCTATCCCTATATGTGTCATGAACAGCCCTAGAGTTCGTACTAAAATAACACCTTAAGATACACATCAACCAAAACCCAAATGTCACCTAGATACTCCAATGTCACCACGAGTACCCATGGGCTTGATTATACGATATGCATCACACAATTTATGATTCATCATGTTCAATCCAACACAAAGAACTTCAAAGAGTGCCCCAAAGTTTCTACCGGAGAGTCAAGACGAAAACGTGTGCCAACCCCTATGCATAGATTCCCAAGGTCACGGAACCCGCAAGTTGATCACCAAAACATACATCAAGTGGATCAATAGAACATCCCATTGTCACCACGGATATCCCATCGCAAGACATACATCAAGTGTTCTCAAATCCTTTAAAGACTCAATCCGATAAGAAAACTTCAAAGGGAAAACTCAATTCATCACAATAAGATAGAGAGGGGAAAACTCCATATGATTCATCTATATTAATAAAGCTCGCGGTACATCAAGATCGTGTCATCTCAAGAACATGAGAGAGAGACATCAAACACATAGCTACTGGTACATACCCTCAGCCCCGAGGGTGAACTACTCCCTCCTCGTCATGGAGACCGCCGGGATGATGAAGATGGCCTCCGGTGATGGTTTCCCCCTCCGGCAGGGTGCTGGAACGGGCTCCCGATTGGTTTTCGTGGCTACAGAGGCTTGCGGCGGCGGAACTCCCGATCTAGGTTTCTTTCTGGGGGTTACTGTATATATAGGGGTACTTGGCATTGGAATCACGTCAGGGGAATCCAAGAGGCGGCGACAAGCCAGGGGGCGTGCCCTAGGGGCTTGTGATCGCCTCGTGGCTCTTCTGGCCCACCTCCAATGCTCCCTGGGCTTCTTCTGGTCCATAAATGATCACCGTAAATTTTTATTCCGTTTGGACTCTGTTTGATATTCCTTTTCTCTAAAACTCAAAAACAAGGAAAAAAACAGAAACTGGCACTGGGCTCTAGGTTAATAGGTTAGTCCCAAAAATAATATAAAATAGCATATAAATGCATATAAAACATCCAAGATGGATAATATAATAGCATGGAACAATCAAAAATTATAGATACGTTGGAGACGTATCAAATACCACAATAATTAGAAAGATCTAACCATCTATTTGATTGATTAAAGATTAATAGCCATTCTATTTAAGTGAAAAAAATTACCCACCATTGCCATTAAGTCAGTGGCGGAGACAAGGGGGGCGAGTAGCCCCCCCCCCTGATGTGGCTTGAGACTGCGTCGGTATTTCCCCAAAGAGGAAGGGATGATGCAGCACAGCGACGGTAAGTATTTCCCTCAGTTATGAAACAAAGGTATCGAACCAGTAGGAGGATCACCACCACCTAATAAGCAGCACCTGCATACAAATAACAAATACTTGCAACCCAACGCGAAAGAGAGGTTGTCAATCTCTCTACGGTAAAATGATAGATTAGGTAATGATAGATAGGAGAGATAGATCTCTCAAGAACACAAAATAAAAAGGGCAAATACAAAGTGCAGCAATATATTTTGGGGTTTTTTGGTATAGTAGATCTGAAAACAAAGAGGCAAAAAGATAGATCGGAAAGCAATATGTTGGAAAAGTAGACCCGGGGGCCGTAGGTTTCACTAGTGGCTTCTCTCATGAGTATAGCACACGGTGGGTGAACAAATTACTGTTGGGCAATTGATAGAAGATCAAATAATCATGACGATATCCAAGGCGATGATCATTATATAGGCATCACGTCCAAGATAAGTAGACCGACTCCTGCCTGCATCTACCACTATTACTCCACACATCGAGCGCTATCCAGCATGCATCTAGTGTATTAAGTTCATGGAAAAACGGAGTAATGCAATAAGAACGATGAAATGATGTAGACAAGATCTATTCAAGTAGGAATTGACCCCATCTTGTCATCCTTAATGCCAATGATACATGCGTGCCTTGTTGCCCCTTCTGTCACTGGGAAAGGACACCGCAAGATCGAACCCATCACAAAGCACCTCTCCCCATGGCAAGAAAAATCGATCTAGTTGGCCTAACTAAACCAAAGATTCGAAGAAGAAATACGAGGCTATAAGTAATCATGCATATAAGAGATAAAAGAAGACTCAAATAATATTCATGGATAGAAACCGATCATGAACTCAAAATTCATCGGATCCCAACAAACACACCGCAAAAGTTTACATCAAATAGATCTCCAAGAGACCATTGTATTGAGATTCAAAAGAGAGAGAGGAAGCCATCTAGCTACTGCCTACGGACCCGTAGGTCTATGGTGGACTACTCACGCACCATCGGAGAGGCACCTATGAAGAAGATGAACCCCTTCGTGGTGGTGTTAGATTGGATCTTGAGGCTCTGGAACTTGCGGTGGCTAGATGTCTTTTTCGTCGACACCCCTAGGGTTTTCTGAATATTTGGGTATTTATAGGTGTCAGAGGCGGTGGAGGGGGCCCGTGGAGGGCACAACCCATCAGGGCGCGCCGGCGGCCCCCTGGCACATCCTGGTGGGTTGTGGCCTCCACAGCACACCTCTCTCACACTTCTTTGGCCCACTAGGTGTCTTCTGGTCCAAACAAAATCTCCAAAAAGTTTCTTCACGATTGGACTCCGTTTGGTACTGATATTCTGCGAAGTAAAAAACAAGCAAAAACAACAACTGGCACTTTGGCACTATGTCAATAGGTTAGTCCCAAAAAATGATATAAAATTGCTATAAAGTGATTATAAAACATCCAAGAATGATAATATAACAGCATGGAACAAGCAAAAATTATAGATACGTTGGAGACGTATCAACATCCCCAAGCTTAATTCCTACTCGTCCTCGAGTAGGTAAATGATAAAAACAGATTTTTTGATGTGGAATGCTGCCTAACATGTTCATCTCATATTCTTTTCTTTGTAGCATGGACATTTGGACTTTTAGATGATTCAAAGCAATAGTCTAGTTTTAACATAATGACTTCAATACTCAAGCATGCCAATAAGCAACCATGTCATTCAAAATATCAACACTAAAGAAAGTTACCCCTAGCCCATCATGCTCATTCATTGGTCCATTCATGAAACACAGTCAAATATTAGCTACACCCAATGCTCTAGTACGATCATAGTGCCCCCTAGTTGGTTCTTTATAAGAGAAGATGGAGATTCAAAGTAAAAATAAAAATTGCATAAAGTAAATAGATAGGCCCTTCGGAGAGGGAAGTAGGGATTTGCAGAGGTGCCAGAGCTCAAAGTTTTAAATTGAGAGAGAAAATATATTTTTGGTGGCATGCCTTTCCTGTCAACGAAAATGACAAAGTAGCTCACAATACTTTCCATGCTAGATATATCATAGGCGGTTTCCAAACAGAAAATAAAGTTTATTCCTTTTTCCACCATTCTTTCACATTCCATGGCGGGCCGTATCCACGGTTGCCTTCCATACCAACACTTTCCAAGGAATTTATTATTTGACAACATAAAGTAAATATTATTTTTTTCATTTCGGGAATGGGCAACCCTATTACCGCCGCACTCTCGTGCAATGACAAGTGAATAAACACTCATCTTGAGAATGACACATCTAGCATGGAAAAATATTGGACACTCCCCACCGTTTCATGAGCGGTACGAGCACACAAAAGAGAAGTTTATTTTGAAAATTAGAGATGGCACATACAAATTTGCTTGGAACGGCATGGAAATACCGCATATAGGTAGGTATGGTGGACTCATGAGGCAAAACTTGGTTTAAGGATTTTGGATGCACAAGTACTATTTCTACTTAGTACAAATGGAGGCTAGCAAATAGATTGAGAGGCAACGAAACCAAGAAACGAAAATTCACAAAAGCAAGCATTGATCATAACAAACACTGAATAATGCACCATAAGTATGATGTAATTTCATTGCATAACTATTGACTTTCCTGCATGCATAGGGAATCACAAACCTTAACACCAATATTCCTACTAAAGCATAATTACTCACTAACATGACTCACATATTACTATCATCATGTTTCAAAACTATTACAAGGAATCAAGTTTAATTTGTCCAATGATCTTCATGAAAGTTTTTATTATATCCTCCTTGGATATCTATCACTTTTGGGACTAGTTTCATATATTGACATTGCTTTTTGACAAGCTCAAACAAATTTAAGTGAAGCACACGAGCATAAAGACTTCATCTCTCAAAAAGGTATAAGTGAAGCATGAGAGGATTTCTTCAAAATTTACTAACTCTCAAATTAATCTAAGTGAAGCATGAGAGGATTTCTTCAAAAAATTCCAAGCACACTGTGCTTAAAAAGATATAAGTGAACCACTAGAGCAATTCTATAGCTCAAAAATTTTAAGTGAAGCATAGAGAGCAATTCTAACAAATCATAGCATAATTTTGGCTCTCCCAAATAGGCGTGTCCAGCAAGGATACAAGTGACAAACTAACAAGCAAAGCAAACAAAGACTCAAATGATACAAGACGCTCCAAACAAAACTCATGATATGTGACGAATAAAAATATTGCTCCAAGTAAAATACCGATGGTCGTTAGAAGAAAGAGGGGATGCCACTCGGGGGCATCCCCAAGCTTAGTTGGTTGTTTATCTTTGGATATATCTTGGGGGTGTTGAAGCATCCCCAAGCTTAGGCTCTTTTCATTCCTTATTCCTACATCCATCGTGATATCGCCCAAAACTTGAAAACTTCAAACACACAAAACTCAACAAAATCTTCGTGAGATCCGTTAGTATAATAAAGCAAATCACTACTTTAGGTGCTTTTTCAAACCTATTAATATTTTGTTATTTCATTATATCTACTGTATTTTAACTTTACCATGGCTCATACCCTTCAATATAACCCATAGATTCATCAAAACAAGCACACAATGCAACGAAAACAGAATCTGTCTTAAACAGAACAGTCTGTAGTAATCTGTACTCTAACCATACTTATCTAACTCTAAAAATTCGGAAAAATTAGGAAAACGTAAATAATTTTTATACCAACACTGTGTTAAAATTTCAGCTCAATATGACGTTCCAGTAAAAAATGAAAATTCGAATACTTGACGCAAAGTTTCTGTTTCAGATTCAGCATCGCTTCTACTCATCTTATGAATCATCCTAAAATCTCTACTTGGCACAAACACTAAATAAACCATAAAAACAATCATAACAGAGGCATAATTGTGTCAACACTCAAAAACAGAAAGGAAAAAAGAAAAAATAAATTTATTGATTGGGTTGCCTCCCAACAAGCGCTATCGTTTTACGCCCCTAGCTAGGCATAACACATAGTTTCAAGTATTATCATCTTTGGTTTTGGATCCATAGGATGCTCTCATGATTGATTCATATGGTGGCATAATTCTGGTTCTACGGAAGTGTTGCATACCCTTTCTTTGAGGAAATTGAAAATGAATATTGCCTTCTTTCATATCAATCACGACACCTATAGTGCGTAAAAATGGTCAACCAAGTATAATGGGAGAAGACGGATTGCAATCAATATCAAGCACAATAAAGTATATGGGCACATAGTTCCT
The DNA here is from genome assembly GCA_039707655.1 of Elymus sibiricus. Classification (NCBI taxonomy): domain Eukaryota; kingdom Viridiplantae; phylum Streptophyta; class Magnoliopsida; order Poales; family Poaceae; genus Elymus; species Elymus sibiricus. The sequence continues at coordinate 262,751,963 of CM077665.1, forward strand.
ATTTTCAAGAATAAGAACATCATTAATTCTTCCCAAAGGTTTTTTAATAGTAGAATCCGCCAAGTGCAAATTAAGAGAACATTCTTCAATATTGGTGGGACCAAGCACATCACATAAAGATTTCAGAATCGTGGAAACACTAGCACCCAAATCACATAAAGCAAAGCACTCATAATTTTTGATCTTTACTTTAATAGTTGGTTCCCGCTCATCATGTAATTTTCCAGGAATAGCAATCTCCAACTCCAACTTCTCTTCAAAAGATTTCATCATGACATCAACGATATGTTTAGTAAAAGCTTTATTTTGCTCATAAGAATGGGGTAAATTCAACATGGACTGCAACAAAGAAATACATTCAATCAAAGAGCAACTATCATAATTAAAATCTTTGCAATCCAAAATAGTGGCCACATCACTAGTAAATGTTTTGACGTCTTCAAACCCACTTTTATCAAAATTTTCATCAAGATTTTCACCCTCCAAATTATTAGGACGACTTCTAACTAAAGTTGACTCTACTTCAGTCCCTTTATCATCAATTTTAATATTACTAAACAAGGAATCGATAGAAGAAACACCAATCACTTTAATATCTTCATCATTTTTATGAAGGCAATCACTGTGGCACCCCGATAGAGGGCCGACGCACGCCAGCCCCAGGATAAGACCTGGCGCACGTCAAGGACATGATACAGCAATTCCAGGCACAAAATGGCTTTATTATATGAATTGGAGTATTACAATACTGTTGCTTACAACAATATTACATAGCTCCAAGGCTAACTAAATGGCAGCGAAGGTCTTTGTTTAGCGGCAACGACGTCTCTGGCTGGGCTCCATAACTCGCCGGACTGGCTGGGTTATGATCTAGCACGACGGATCTTCTCCTGCAATTGGCCACGTGCAAGGCCAGGTGAGTACTTTGAATGTACTCGCAAGACAACCAAATACATAGCATCCAAACAAGCAGATGACAAAGCAAGCCCTATGCTATATAAGAACTTATTCTAAACATGGCATGGAATTGACAGGAAAACATGAATCAAGCATGGCATAACATGAATCAGGCATATAATCTACATAGCATAGCAATAATCACACTAGGTGCTTAAGTTACTTACTGTCACCGAATGCCAACTTAGTCTCTTCTGGGTTGTCCCACAACCCTCGACATACTCATGATCCAACCTGAACTGACTCAAATTCAATCCAAATCATGTGGTCATCTGACCACTCATCATATAGCCATCCCTTGGCTAACATATCATATTCCGGACATCATCTGATGTCTACACGAGCTGAGCTCTCCCATCATTGTTACCATTACTTCGGTTGACCACCTAGTGAGGCCTGGATGGGCTGTCCAATACCGTGGACACGGCTATTCGAATAGATTTTACACTCTGCAGAGGTTGCGCACTTTACCCACACCATGAAGCACCTGGGCTCGTGATCCCAATCGGGTGGACCAGCGTTGCTTCAACGAAACCTGCCTGACCCGTGACTCTCTCATCGTACCACCGGCATTCATCCTCCCCCGGAGGCCTGCCCTGGGTGGCCCCTGTGTCCCCATGACACCTGTGTCCTCATGACACCTGCCACCGTCGTGGCCAAACTAAACTGTCCCAAACGGGGACATGCGCACAAACAAACAACAACTGGGCTCATAGGGTTATCGCCGCCTACCTGATCAGGGTAGAACGCGCGCATAACCCTCCCTCTTTGGAGGTACCGGTGAGAGAGCACGCGATCAGACCAAGTCAAGGCCGTCCCATACCGGCAAATGTGGTTGCACGGATAACCCGGACAGGTGACTCAAGATCAAACACTAAGTTTAGTTTATAATCCAACTCAACATATTTATCATCGTACCATTTCACCGACAATTATGAGTGCTCGCATAGCAAGATCATAGTACTGATAGTCATGGCATAAGATCAACCGTAGTACTAACATGACTATGTTATTAACAATATTATTCTTATTAGCATGGCAATATGAAAACAGGACATGACATTAGGTGAAAAGAAATGTTAACCTCTAATACCGATGTCATCACACGTGTATGCAAATGCAGACTAACAGGTAATAGATAAACACACAGGATGCAAGCAAAGTCATCACGCAAGTCCGGAGCTCATGATAAGAGGTTGGCTTGCCTGAGGGTCGATGAATACGCCGGGGAGAAGTGCGATCACCTTGCAGAAGAGTTTGCCGGAAAGGGTTCTCTCACAGAGGGGACAGATATAGGGCAAGGGCAAAATGGTTATTTCTACTGTGTGGACACGTTATGAAAATGGTACCAACAGAAAGGGCTCGACGAGACGAAGACGTGGGCCTTGGTTTTACCTTGATCGGGGTTACGGTCGCAAAGTTACGGCCGTTCGTTCGTTAGGCGGGAAAGCAGACGAAAACCTGTCCACTTTAGCCCTTAACAAAAGAACGTTCACAAAATAAGAGCTTCGGCCGCCGGCTGGGAATTTGGAAGCGCACTTTGATAAATACGCTTTCGGTAACCGAAAGCGTACTTTAGTGAATACGCCTCCACTTATTCAACCGGGCCCGGGCCATAAGTCACCGACAGGTAGGCCCCCACCTTATCTTCTCTCTCCTGCCGGTCACTCATCCCCTTTCTCCAAACGTGGGACAGAGGAGGCGCCATGGCCGTTCGGGCCACGCTCGACGCCGGCGTTCCCCCACTCGGCTGCTCACGCCGGCGAGCTGGACGGGTTCACAGCACCGTCCCGCGCCCAAGGGTGGTCGCCAGGGAGCTCGGGTGGCCTGGAGCTCTGGCGTTGCTGAGAGGCCGCGGTGGCCGGAAGCTGCAGAAGAGCCGCGCCGGCCACCGGCGGATTGGGGGGGGGGGGCGGCGGCTACTCCACTGACCGAGAGGAGACCGTGGCGTGGACTGGAGGGAGAGGGATGGCCGGGCGCCGGCGGGTCGAGGGAGATTGGCGGCGGCCGGCTCGGCCATTGGAGCGGCAAGAGCTCGAGGGGAGGGCTAGGGCTCGATTGGAGGAGGGGGCTGGGGATGCTGGTCGGGAGAGGGGCTCGGGGCATGCTTAAATAGCTCGGGAAGGAAACTTCGCGGCGACGGCCGAGGCTTCGGGACGGCGGCCGGAGCTTCGGGACGTCGGCAGAGGCGGCTACGTCTAGAGGACAAGGGGGAGAGAGCTCCAGAGGGTTCACGCGCGCGATGGGGAGCTCTCCGACACTCCCGGACAAGCTGGAGCTCGCTGGAAAGGAGCTCCCGAAGGATCCAACGCACAGTGCACCAGTTTGTCATGCTCTGGTCGTGGTCACCATGTGGCCACGGCATTGCCACGTAGCACGCGAGGCCAAAATATGTCTGGGCTGTTCTACACTCTACACTGAGCTGACTTGATCCTTCAAGCAAGAAAAGTGAGCTCTGGTGTGACTACACCAAAGTCAAACAACAGCTGGCGGCAACCTGTTTGTGCTGTGCAGTGGCCATCACAGTGCTCCTCTTGGCAGGACCTTGGGCAGGGATTAATCATCTACTAAGGTGACTAACTTGACCAAGTTTTAGCTCCCCTGGACCACTCTAGATAGCACCTCCTTTGCAAAGTGCCAGACTGGACAGAAATGAAGATGAGGATGCTGGGGAAGAATGGCTACATGGATTTGGATGATTTTTGGAGGAGACCAATATTTTAGGCATATGGAGGCACTATAAAGATTTCATACCATTTGCATAAATAAAAATGGTACTTCCTTCACAGTGCTTTGATCTGAGCAGAATCTTAGATAAGTTGCTGAGGAAGATTGGCTAGATGAGATGGGCTAATTTTTGGTGTACCAAGGTAATTTATCATAATGAATCACCCTGCAAAATTTTAGCCCAAGGAGATCAAGGAATCAAGCACTTCCTTTGCAAACTGGAAATCTGGACAGAATTTGCAAAGGGGTGTTGTGCTCAAATTTTGAATTGAAGAACTTGATGTTTTAATGGAAATGGTAAAGATATGGATATTAGAAGCTCCAAAAATTATTTGGGATTTTTCCTAGCTACCAAAATGGTAGTTCCTTTGGGAAGGCCCCAAATTGAAATATTGGCTTTAAATAGGAAAAGGCAATTTCCCCTATTTAATTATGGCCACTATTTTTATGAGAGCTCAGTATGATCACAAAGAATATCTCCACAAGTTTTCATGAGCTCTGGAGATGGATAGATATTTTCCTGGATTTAATTCCCCAGAAAGGCAGAAAAAGGAATTAATTCTAGTTGAGAAATATTGCATATGACTTGGCAATATTTTTACACATCTAGGGTTTATGAGGGAAGGAGGACCTCCTGAAATTTTGGGAGGATTAACAGAGCAAGGGAAATGATAGATCCTTTGAAACACAAAGGCAGGATTTCTAGTTCCAATATTTCGGAACTAGGGTTTGAATGGAATTCGGGGTTTACTGGCGGAGGGCTTGGCTGGCACAAGAGCATGGGAAGGCACTGAGAGGATGGGGATTGTCTGGATTCACCTGGTTACTTGCCAGATTCCAGAGGAAAAATTCGGGAGAGAAAAGCTAGGAAGGAATAACAGCACAAAAATCGATAACCTGATTTTTGGGGTGTTACAAACCTTCCCCCCTTAAGAGAATCTCGTCCTCGAGATTCCTAGGGTTAGCTTAGAACAAAAACTACTCCTCCTCGAAAGACCTCTGGGTTGGGTCTTAACCCTGTGGTTGAAAGCAACCGAGTTAAGAGTACCGAAAACTGGTACACCCAGATCGAAATACGGATATCGCGGGATCTACTCCATAGGTAGGGGCCGCTGGGTAGCTCTGACATTTTTAGAAAAAGCAAGATTTCCCTTTTCCAAAAATGCTCAGGGTACATATATGAACAGTGGCCCCTCTTGCTGTCGGGTGGGCCCAGGGCCCACTGGCAGCCTCCTTCTCCTTTCTCCAGCCAACGGCTCTCTCTCGCTCCCGCGCTATCCCGAGTGCAGCTGGGCAGTACGCACGCCTAGATCCTAGGGCGCAAAGCACCCTATAACGGTAGTGCGCAGCGTGCACGAGGCCAACGTAGAGAGCACTCCCATCGCGGGCCAACGCCGGTCGGCACTACTCGCGGATTCGCCCTGGATGCCGGTGATCGAGCGATGCGCGGTCCCCTGGGCCTCGCTCACCGTACACCGGACTTGGGTTATAAAAACGACCGCGGTTTTCTTTTCTCTACCTACCACCTCGCACTCTACCTCACTTCTTCTTCCTCTTTCCTTCTCCTTCTGGTTGCAGGAGCGCGAGGCAAGGCGTCAATGGCGGACGTGGGCTCAGAGCTGATCACGATCCTCCTGGCTTGTCTACTGGCGGCATTGGTTGGCGGCTCGCTGCTGCTGGGCGCGATGATCCTCGATGATCGTCGGGATGCCGCTACCAGAGGGGTGGCTGGGGGTCAACTATGCCGTCTCAGGCCGGCGGAATAAGCGCGGCTGTGGCGGCGAGGGCGGCCTGTCAACATCACCCAAGATGGTGACAGAGGCGCCGCTAGGTCTGGGGTTAGTGTGGTGCGGTCAGCGGAGCTCTACCAGTGTGAAGGCCACGTTGCTAGTTGCTCCTTGCTGAATGACATCCACAATGGGTGGGTGTTGGGGTTGGATCAGGGTTTAGGTCTTGGTCTAGAAGGGTTGTACCGGTCTATGCTGCAATAAAATTTCCTAGAATTTCTCCAAGATTGCAACCAGGTTCTGGGAAAAGGTTTTTGGGACCGCAGAAAAATTCGACAAGGCTGGTTTTCCAGAACGTTGGGTTCGGGGAAACTGGCAAATGGGGCAAGCACGGATAGGCATGGATAGGGGACTTGCATTCTGCCCGAGTACTATTGCGACTGTACTCAGGGGAAAGAACTTGGCGTGCAGACATTGCTCACACGATACACATGCAATCTAGACTAATATGCAGGCAGAATCAGAATGCACATAATAGCAAAATGCAGACAGAGGAAAGAAAACATATTGAGTATGTTACACTAAGGTGATTTAATGATAGTGGGTGTATGTACTCCTGGTATACATATACCTACACCAGCTCACATTTTATTATAGACTCTGAGCGAGTCCAATGTTGTTATTAGGTGTAAGTGCTCTACTGACTAAAATCTTGTTAAGAGTCCACTGCCAGCTCTGTTAAACATTTCTGCTTAACAGAGTGACAGATGAACTAGGCACACAGAGCAAACACGCATACATAACATTACAACAGCACACAAGCACAAACAGTACACGCAGTACAATCATACAACAACACGCGGCATTACTAGGCAGCTAACAGCAACACTCACTCCGAACTACAGAGTCCTAATCCTAGATGCAGGCGAAGAAACAGTCTTCGCAACGCGCATACTCACGGTATCTTCTGGCTTCGGTCACTGCCGGAGCCACTAATGGGCCTACTCTTGCTGGGGCTGTCCTGGGGGACGAAGACTGAGCCAACTTCTGTCTTCATCGTCGGACACCTCTATGGGTTGAGGCTGAACTGCTGGAGCTGCAGGGGGATCTTGACGGAACACATCCCGACGACGAAGTCGCCGGATAGCTCCTTGAATGGAATTTTGGTGGATGCTGACTGGGCGATATAGGTCTACAGATTGCGAGGGTGGTACTAGCTGTGAAGGTGGCATTGGGTTTGGCAACAGGGAACAGGTGGTCTGGGATGCAATTTCACGGGCCGCACGGTATGCTCCCGTAACAACCCGTGTAGTGTCTTGGTCAATGGCTTGGAACTCTCTAAGAATGCCGGAGAGCAGCAGTCCCTGGGCATCAATATACTGGACTAGGCGAGCTATTGTTGGGTCAACATCTCCAACTATGCTGGAGAACTTGCCACCTGTGTCGGACGGAGAGGGAAAATAGCGGAACTCTTGCATCTCCGCTACTTGCGGAAACTGGATACAAAGACGGGTGATGACTTCTGCGGCAGCTATGTGTACAGCCAACGCGGGGGTGGGCATGGGTTTGCCCCGGAAATTCATGGGCTTCCCATCCGCTGTTGGACTTGGGTGGATATGCACCTTCGCATAAAATCGGCAAAGATGGGGAACGGGTTCCGATTGGAACACCAGATACACTGGAGGAGTACTACAGCCAAGGGCTTGGGTGAGCATACTCGAAAGGATGGGCGGAAAGCCGGGGATACCATCAGCCAAGGTTTGGCTATGGAAAGTGGGTGTTTCGGGGGTTTTGGAAGAACTGGCCATAGCTGCTGGTTTGAGGATACTAGCCTGGGTTCTCTTGCAGGGATCTGGCTTACTGAATGGGGAGAGCTGCGACTCACCGGTGGGAGGGGTTAAATAGGCAGTCGGCTGGAACACACCAGCATGGCGTGGATCCTTCTCGTGCCGGGTAGAAGATACGCCGGTACGACCGACAACTGAGTAGGGTCACGGTCCAATCCAGAGTGGCTGGGTGGGCGAACAGCTGGTTAGGGACACGTCCATTCCGACTGCGTTGCCTGTTGATCCACAGTGGCCATGTCGGATGCCAGAGACGGGTCAAATCTATTGGGCTCACTACCGGTTGAACCTAGGGGTGGTTTGGGGCTAGGGTAACCTACAGCCAGCCTGGCTCTGATACCAAGTCTTGTGGCACCCCGATAGAGGGCCGACCCACGCCAGCCCCAGGATAAGACCTGGCGCACGTCAAGGACATGATACAGCAATTCCAGGCACAAAATGGCTTTATTATATGAATTGGAGTATTACAATACTGTTGCTTACAACAATATTACATAGCTCCAAGGCTAACTAAATGGCAGCGAAGGTCTTGGTTTAGCGGCAACGACGTCTCTGGCTGGGCTCCATAACTCGCAGGACTGGCTGGGTTACGATCTAGCACGACGGATCTTCTCCTGCAACTGGCCACGTGCAAGGCCAGGTGAGTACTTTGAATGTACTCGCAAGACAACCAAATACATAGCATCCAAACAAGCAGATGACAAAGCAAGCCCTATGCTATATAAGAACTTATTCTAAACATGGCATGGAATTGACAGGAAAACATGAATCAAGCATGGCATAACACAAATCAGGCATATAATCTACATAGCATAGCAATAATCACACTAGGTGCTTAAGTTACTTACTGTCACCGAATGCCAACTTACTCTCTTCTGGGTTGTCCCACAACCCTCGACATACTCATGATCCAACCTGAACTGACTCAAATTCAATCCAAATCATGTGGTCATCTGACCACTCATCATATAGCCATCCCTTGGCTAACATATCATATTCCGGACATCATCTGATGTCTACACGAGCTGAGCTCTCCCATCATTGTTACCATTACTTCGGTTGACCACCTAGTGAGGTCTGGACGGGCTGTCCAATACCGTGGACACGGCTATTCGAATAGATTTTACACTCTGCAGAGGTTGCGCACTTTACCCACACCATGAAGCACCCGGCCTCGTGATCCCAATTGGGTGGACCAGCGTTGCTTCAATGAAACCTGCCTGACCCGTGACTCTCTCATCGTACCACCGGCATTCATCCTCCCCCGGAGGCCTGCCCTGGGTGGCCCCTATGTCCCCATGACACCTGTGTCCTCATGACACCTGCCACCGTCGTGGCCAAACTAAACTGTCCCAAACGGGGACGTGCGCACAAACAAACAACAACTGGGCTCACAGGGTTATCGCCGCCTACCTGATCAGGGTAGCACGCGCGCATAACCCTCCCTCTTTGGAGGTACCGGTGAGAGAGCACGCGATCAGACCAAGTCAAGGCCGTCCTATACCGGCAAATGTGGTTGCACGGGTAAGCCCGGATAGGTGACTCAAGATCAACCACTAAGTTTAGTTTATAATCCAACTCAACATATTTATCATCGTACCATTTCACCGACAATTATAAGTGCTAGCATAGCAAGATCATAGTACTGATAGTCATGGCATAAGATCAACCGTAGTACTAACATGACTATGTTATTAATCATATTATTCTTACTAGCAGGGCAATATGAAAACCGGACAAGACATTAGGTGAAAAGAAATGTTAACCTCTAATACCGATGTCATCACACGTGTATGCAAATGCAGACTAACAGGTAATAGAAAAACACACAGGATGCAAGCAAAGTCATCATGCAAGTCCGGAGCTCATGATAAGAGGTTGGCTTGCCTGAGGGTCGATGAATACGCCGGGGAGAAGTGCGATCACCTCGCGGAAGAGTTCGCCGGAAAGGGTTCTCTCACAGAGGGGACAGATATAGGGCAAGGCCAAAATGGTTATTTCTACTATGTGGACACGTTATAAAACTGGTACCAACAGAACGGGCTCGACGAGTCGAAGACGTGGGCATTGGTTTTACCTCGATCGGGGTTACGGTCGCAAAGTTACGGCCGTTCGTTCGTTAGGCGGGAAAGCAGACGAAAACCTGTCCACTTTAGCCCTTAACAAACGAACGTTCACAAAATAAGAACTTCGGCCGGCCGCTGGGAATTTGGAAGCGCACTTTGATAAATACGCTTTCGGTAACCGAAAGTGTACTTTTTTTTGAAGGGAACCGAAAGCGTACTTTAGTGAATACGCCTCCACTTATTCAACCGGCCCCGGGCCATAAGTCACCGACAGGTAGGCCCCCACCTTATCTTCTCTCTCCTCCCAGTCACTCATCCCCTTTCTCCCGACGCGGGACAGAGGAGGCGCGATGGCCGTTCGGGCCACGCTCGACGCCGGCGTTCCCCCACTCGGCTGCTCACGCCGGCGAGCTGGACGGGTTCACGGCGCCGTCCCGCGCCCAAGGGTGGTCGCCAGGGAGCTCGGGGTGGCCTGGAGCTCTGGCGCTGCTGAGAGGCCGCCGCGGCTGGAAGCTGCAGAGGAGCCGCGCCGGCCACCGGCGGAATGGCGGGGGGGGGCGGCGGCGACTCCACTGACCGAGAGGAGACCGTGGCGTGGACAGGAGGGAGAGGGATGGCCGGGCGCCGGCGGGTCGAGGGAGATTGGCGGCGGCCGGCTCAGCCATTGGAGCGGCAAGAGCTCGAGGGGAGGGCTAGGGCTCGATTGGAGGAGGGGGCTGAGAATGCTGGTCGGGAGAGGGGCTCGGGGCACGCTTAAATAGCTCGGGGAGGAAGCTTCGCGGCGACGGCCGAGGCTTCGGGACGCCGGCCATAGCTTCGGGACGTCGGCAGAGGCGGCTACGGCTAGAGGACAAGGGGGAGAGAGCTCCAGAGGGTTCACGCGCGCGATGGGGAGCTCTCCGACACTCCCGGACAAGCTGGAGCTCGCTGGAAAGGAGCTCCCGAAGGATCCAACGCACAGAGCACAAGTTTGTCATGCTCTGGTCGTGGTCACCATGTGGCCACGGCGTTGCCACGTAGCACACGAGGCCAAAATATGTCTGGGCTGTTCTACACTCTACACTGAGCTGACTTGATCCCTCAAGCAAGAAAAGTGAGCTCTGGTGTGACTACACCAAAGTTAAACAACAGCTGGCGGCAACCTGTTTGTGCTATGCAGTGGCCATCACAGTGCTCCTCTTAGCTTGACCTTGGGCAGGGATTAATCATCTACTAAGGTGACTAACTTGACCAAGTTTCAGCTCCCCTGGACCACTCTAGATAGCACCTCCTTTGCAAAGTGCCAGACTGGACAGAAATGAAGATGAGGATGCTGGGGAAGAATGGCTACATGGATTTGGATGATTTTTGGAGGAGACCAATATTTTAGGCATATGGAGGCACTGTAAAGATTTCATACCATTTGCATAAATAAAAATGGTACTTCCTTCACAGTGCTTTGATCTGAGCAGAATCTTAGATAATTTGCTGAGGAAGATTGGCTAGATGAGATGGACTAATTTTTGGTGTACCAGGGTAATGTATCATAATGAATCACCTTGCAAAATTTTAGCCCAAGGAGATCAAGGAATCAAGCACTTCCTTTGCAAACTGGAAATCTGGATAGAATTTGCAAAGGGGTGTTGTGCTCAAATTTTGAATTGAAAAACTTGATGTTTTAATGGAAATGGTAAAGATATGGATATGAGAAGCTCCACAAATTATTTGGGATTTTTCCTAGCTACCAAAATGGTAGTTCCTTTGGGAAGGCCCCAAGTTGAAATATTGGCTTTAAATAGGAAAAGGCAATTTCCCCTATTTAATTATGGCCAATATTTTTATGAGAGCTCAGTATGATCACAAAGAATATCTCCACAAGTTTTCATGAGCTCTGGAGATGGATATATATTTTCCTGGATTTAATTCCTCAGAAAGGCTGAAAAAGGAATTAATTCTAGATGAGAAATATTGCATATGACTTGGCAATATTTTTACACATCTAGGTTTTATGAGGGAAGGAGGATCTCCGTAAATTTTGGGAGGATTAACAGAGCAAGGGAAATGATAGCTCCTTTGAAACACAAAGGCAGGATTTCCAGTTCCAATATTTCGGAACTAGGGTTTGAATGGAATTCGGGGTTTACTGACGGAGGGCTTGGCTGGCACAAGAGCATGGGAAGGCACTGAGAGGATGGGGATTGCCTGGATTCACCTGGTTACTTGCCAGATTCCAGAGGAAAAATTCGGGAGAGAAAAGCTAGGAAGGAATAACAGCACAAAAATCGATAACCCGATTTTTGGGGTGTTACAATCACTAGAAAACGATTTTTCTAATATTTCTCTTTTAGCTCTAAGCATAGCGGTTCTTTTCTTACTTTCATCCATAGAGACATATAAAGCTTTAATTGATTCATCAATCTTAGGCACAAAAGCTTTCAACTTGAGATTTTCAACATAATGAGAAATTCTATCAATGCTTCTAGACATATCATCAATCTTATTCAATTTCTCTTCTATCGTAGTATTGAAAGCCTTTTGCGCATTGATAAATTCTTTAATATTACTCTGAAGATCAGAGGTGTTCCTATTATAATTATAAGAGGAATTATCATAGCAATTTACATAATTATTAGAGGATTTTCCTGGAAAAGGCCTAGGATTACAATTACCTCTATAAGCATTGTTATTGAAATTGTTTCACGAGACAAAATTCACATCTACGGAATCACTATTTTGCTTAATCAAGATAGACAAAGGCACATCATTAAGATCAATAGGAGCATTTTTACTAGCAACCAATTTCATCAAAGCATCAACCTTATCACTCAAATTATTAATTTCTTCAACCGAATTAACTTTTTTACTAGTAGGTGCTCTTTCGGTATGCCATTGTGAATAATTTGCCATAATATTGTCTAGCAATTTAGTAGCTTCACCCAAAGTAATTTCCATGAAAGTACCACCCATGACGGAATCTAAAAGATTTCTAGAGACAAAATTTAATCCCGCATAAAAAATTTGTATGATCATCCAAAGATTTAAACCATGAGTGGGACAATTTCTTAGTATCAATTTCATTCTTTCCCAAGATTGTGCAACATGTTCATGATCAAGTTGCTTAAAGTTCATGATTTGTGTCCTAAGGGAAATAATTTTCGCGGGCGAAAAATACTTAGTAATAAAAGCATCCTTGCACTTATTCCAAGAATCGATACTATTGCAAGGCAAAGTGGAAAACCAAATTTTTGCACGATCCCGCAAGGAAAAATGAAATAATTTCAACTTTAATATATCATTGTCCACATCTTTTTTCTTTTACATATCACACAATTCTACGAACGTGTTTAGATGGGACGCGGCATCCTCATTAGGAGTACCGGCAAATTGATCTTTCATGACAAGATTCAACAAAGCGGCATTAATATCACAAGCCTCCGCACTAGTGGCGGGAGGAGCAATTGGAGTACTAATAAAATCATTGTTATTAGTATTGGAAAATCACACAACTTGGTGTTTTCTTGAGTCATCGTGACTATGCAAACAAGATTACAAGCAAGCAAGAGATCTGACGAGAAAAAGGCGAACGAAAAAGAGGGCGAATAAAATGGCAAATTGGTGAAGTGAGGGAGAGGAAAACGAGAAGCAAATGGCAAATAATGTAATTGCAAGGAGATGAGATTTATGATGAGATTTTTTTCTCTCTCAGTTCTCATCCCTTTCGTGTCAAATTTATACAACAGATGCTAGTTCTGAGATTTGTAGCTCGACAGTTAATTATGAAGAGAAAAAAATCACGATGCACTATAAAGATTAATTCAGTATTTTCAATCCGGGGACACCCCATCTAGCTTATGCCTGGCAGGCTTTTTAGGATATATATATAAATTCATTGACTTGTTATGGACGCAGATTAATTCCTTATTATGGTCGTAGAACTATAGTCTTCATATTTTTTTTCTTTGGATCACCAAACAAATGTTGTTACATTAGATATTCATATTATATTAAGATTTATCGTATTTCTGCATTATTTCGCTTATCTGATCATTGCTTGTTTGTCTCTCGGTCATTGGATTTTGGCCCCCCTATGCCCAAATCCTGGCTCCGCCTCTGCATTACGTACATGTAAACTAGCCATGGTATAACAAAAAATACTGCACCTATCCCGTCTAAAATCTCTATTCTCTAATCCTGTCTTCCCCTCTTGCCCCGCATAGAAGGAAATAGGTAAAAAAAAACATGCCCAACCGTCCTGCAGATAATCAGATTTGTTTCATCTTCTGTGGAGTCCAACCAGGGAATTATTCCGGGAGTCTAGCGACTGCCTAACAAACCCCACAAAAGTGAGAAACATCCATCTGTTTACTTAATAGAGTAAATATATTTTCTTCCCTTGCTAGCCTAGGACTCCTCCAAAATCTTGCGTGATGTGTGCTCAAACATATTTTTTATGAACATGCATGCATTCTTACTTGATATATGTATGCATGCAAAAAGAAATACATGGACAGGCCGGACGGGCATGAGTCTCTCTATGCATCAAGGATAGCAAGTTTCATAGTTGCATCATTTGCAGCGGCGGAGCTATGTTGATTGCTGCAGGGGCCATGGCCCCCCCAACCTAGATTAAATTACTTGAAGAAATTTTTAGAGGAAGGTCAGATTAGGAAAAGCATAGGCTTTTGGCCCCCCCAAACACTCCTAGTTCATGTTTAGCCCCCCCAAGACTTCTTACCTAGCTCCGCCAGTGATCATATGCATCCAACTATTCAAAAGTTTCATACTTGCATCATGTATGCATCCAACTATTCAGGAGATAGATCTGAGATTAAAAAGATTTGCCTGGGAGCTCATCCATACATGGAAGAGTATGGATACATGCGTATGTTGGTCAAATTGGGCATCCGTACATGGACGGAACAAAGTCTACGATTGCTTTGTTGACAACGATGGAAATCAAGACGAGGTGTCGTTCCATCACCCATGGCAGCCCGACTGGCATCAATGGCCTCATATGTGCGTAGCACATGGCTGTGCATCCCCTGGTGATCAAGTATGGTGAACACATAGGAATCTACCATAAACTTGCCTCATGCTCACAGCTAAGAGTTAGGTACAATAGACACGTACATGACATGTATTTCTTCTATTGCTCGCATTTTTACGTTTTGTATTTGTGCGGTCTCTAAAATTTTGTTAAACGAGAGGTAAAATTTACAAGATTAATTAATAATAGTTTTTTGTACATTTCGCAGTCAAAAGTTTTACATATTTCACGCCATCCAATATAGATGTCAGAATAAATATATCATATTATCACATTGCATGTGTTAATCACATTTGAGCCTGAAATGACCACATCCAGTTAATCTAACTGTGTGCTTAATGTATCTTTAAATTAATTACCAGACCCTATTACATTTTTATTGAGGATGTTCCTATTGCTTATGTGAACAACACTGTTGTGAGGTAATATTTTACAAAACAAACCGGACAATAATTTTCCTTTACACTTTTCCACTGGATTTAAAAAAAAAAATCAGGGGCTACTTTGGAGATCTATATATCCAATGTCATATTGATGGGAAAAATCTAACTAGTAGCGTGCGCACCTGGTTACTCTCGTGCGGCGGTTCACGCATGCGTCGGATCCCTTTTCGATGGCCGTGATCTAAGTGTCGGAATCCTATTCGCTGCTGGCTACACACATTTTTGATGTAGTATGCAACAGTGGTGGGCAACACATTTTTAATGTAGTATGCAACAATGGTGTGCTACAGTGCACAAACAACCCCGTGCTATGTGCGCAACAGTGCATGCATCATGCATGCTATAGTACGCCTAAGCGTAGTTTCTTGTGCCACTTTTACTACCATGGGGTGCTGCTACTATACCTTCTTTCTTACCACTTGCACATATCATGTTGGTCTTAGAAACAAAATTATCGGATAAAAATTAAAATGTTGCAAGCCATAGAGACTACTGTGATTTATGAAATAGCTTGTAATTTAGGACTTATAGAGATTAAAGGTTGTGAACTAAGTAACTATAATCTGGGAAACTATGGCAAGTACATGTAATCTGGTTACTAAGTATGCTTAATTTCTTGGCAATCAACTACCTTTTTAATTTGGTGGCTAGGTATGTTTAAACCTCACCTGAGTATGTTTGTAATATGACAACTAAACATGTTTAAAACTAGGCAACTAGTATTTGAAATCTGACAACTAAGTACGTTTACTTTTTGGCAACTAGTATTTGAAATCTGACAACTAAGTATGTTTACTTTTTGGTAACTAAGCATTTCCTAATTCGGAGACTAGGTATGTTTAAACCTGGCAACCAGGTGGATGTATTATGAGAACTAAACAAATTTAAAATTTGGCAACTAAGTATTTAAAATGTGACAACTAGGTATGTTTAAACCTGGCAACCAGGTGATTGTATTATGAGAACTAAACGCATTTAAAATTAGGCAACTAAGTATTTGAAATGCAACAACTAGGTATGTTTAAACCTAGCAACCAGGTGATCGTATTATGATAACTAAACACATTTAAAATCAGGCAACTAAGTATTTAAAATACCACAACTAAATACTTTTAATACTTGGCAACCAAAGTACTTGCAGCTTGATAAGTGAGATCTTTTAACGTGTTTTGCATATAAATACTACATGGATTAATTTACGAGCAAACAAGCACATGCTAAAGGGCACAGGGACAATGATGTGTACAGTGGCTCGTGTACTCCACGCTGTAGCCTACAGTGATTACTTTATACCAGCCTACTAGTACTGCACCATCCTGACTACGTTGATCACTTTTTATATCTGAATAATGTCGTGAATAGTGTTTACTTGTCTATACCGGCTACTAGGAGCAGCGATGTGGCGGCAAAAGAAATTTGTACAGGCGCATACGTGTTCTCAGGCCTGCACGGTGGGCTTCGTACAGCCGCCGCACGGCAAGACTAATGTGCGGTGCCGCTACGTAGTCTAGTCCCATATTGTTATATGGCAAGCTAGAGTCACTTATTATTCCATAATACTAACAAATAGTTCACTTACAAATGTATGTTTACATCAAATAATGAACCACTCACCTCTTCATGCTTTCCCTTCGAAACATTGATGAGAGTGTGTAGCCATCATCATCCAATTGTTCTCAAGTGAACTGCATGTTATCCTTATATATATTACAATCATTATTGTGCAATGTGATCTTAGTTAATTTAGCTCCAAGTATGCGCTATGTCCTAGAGCTTTACATGCACCCACCTTATCTGAGCACTTCTCCATAAATCCTTGCATCTTTTACTTGGTAATTAAGTTTATGGTTCCCATTTAGTGCATGAACTAGCAACAAATAGTGGATATAGATAAAATAATAATTAAGATTGAATTATTCTAATTCTAACTCTTCATACAATCAGTATCCCTAAATTTGTATTTGGACATAGTCAACAAACACAATGGTGTATGAATAACTTTATCTTTTCCTTCTTGCTTGCAAGCATTTTTTTGGTAAGATAATGGACATTAGAACTATTGTTCCTACTCTCACATATCCTAATATAGCGTTAAATATGCTTAACCTCTTGCTTATCAAATAGTGTGACATATGGTCATACGTTTAGTTCTTTAAAAAGAGGGTTATGTAATATTTTTATATTATTTCGAATTCTTGAGAAACCTCTAAAAATATGTTATTGTATTTTCTCTATAGACGAAGTTGTGCACACTATGTACTTGAATGTCATATAAGATTAGCGAGGTTAGCAAGGTCCTCAACAAATTTTAGGTTTTGTTTATTATCCTTACTTTAGTATTTGTATCATGTGTGTACTCGATAGTCTTTTGTTCAACCTGGACGTCCAGCAAATTCTTTGAAATGCCGGTAAATTAATATTTACTTCTCTTATTATGTTCAAATGTTGAGAAAAAAGTGAAAAATGTGTTGAAGCATTTTCTAGAGCGACAATGTCATACAGACTAAGCAACATTTGTTATGTATTGTCTATTCCCCTTTGTTTCTCATTTCTATTGTGCGCCTTTTTCCACAGATGCAGCCATTTATTCATGGTTGCATTGATAGATTATGAAATCACAAATGAACATTGATATGTTTAGTAGTTTTTACATTCTCGAAGGTTGCATCGGTTGATTGAAGATAAAACAATATTCGTAGGTATGCCAAATACCAATACCAAAATTATCTTAATAAATTTTAAAATGTACACATTATTATTATGTTTTAATTTAAATAATAAAAATAAGATGACTAAGATATTTCCCGCTCATGGGAAATGATAAAATGGAGAGCGTATATATATTTACATATCAATAAAAAATATAAGAAAGACAAAACTATGTTCACAGAAGTCTTATATTTGCAAATGTCATCACATTGGTTCCAATTTTTTTAGAAAAATCACATAATATGTTCCAACTATTGAAAAATATAAATTCAACTTCATAAATTCTAGCTCACGCATCGAGCAGGCCACTTTGCTAGTTGATATAAAAGTGCATAATTATGTAATATTTATTCACGGCAATGATCATGTATATAGGCATCACGTCCGTAAGCTAGTAGACCGACTCCTGCCTGCATCTACTACTATTACTCCACCCATCGACCGCTATCCAGCATGCATCTAGAGTATTAAGTAAAAACAGAGTAATGCTTGGAGGATGATGACATGATGTAGACAAAGTAAATCCAATTAATATGAATGAACCCCATTGTTGTACCCATAGTGACAGCAATACAATACGTGTCATGTCCCTTTCTGTCTCTAGGATTGAGGACCGCAAGATTAAACCCACTACAACGCACCACTCCCTCTGAAGATAAATCAATCTAGTTGGTCAAACCAACCGATAGATCGAAGAGCATTACGAAGCTATAACAATCATGCATATAAATAACCAGCAAGGATTCAATATATTTTCATCAATAATCTGAACATCAACCCACAATTCATCAGATCCCAAAAACACACCGCAAAGATGATTACATAGGATAGATCACCGCGGGAATCGTGGTGATCTTTGCATTGTAGAACATAGGGAGAGAGAGAGAGAGAGAGAGAGAGAGAGAGAGAGAGAGAGATAGCCACCTAGGCACTAACTGCTGACCCATAGGTCTGTGGTGAACTACTCACACATCACCATGGGAGCAGCAATGTTAATGTAGAGGCCCTCATATGTGCCATGCCATGACACCATGCCAAGTTTCATGAATTTCTGACGAGGTTTAGATTTACTATACCGAGCCACGAAGCTAAGATGTTTGAAATTCATTCTCATTTCATGCGTGGGACATAAGCATGCAGCCAGGGACACATATATGATTTGTCGATCCATTTTGGTGCACCGAACCTTGTGATTGTAGTTCAAATTTGAATTATGCGCATTAAATGATTGAAAATATCAATTAATCTATAAAAAAGGCCAAACGAACCCTGAATAACTCTGTATTCTAGCACGACACTCCTATTGTTCTACGTCGCCTCTAGAAAAAAGGCCAAGGGGAGAACCGGAAGAGGATGTCATTTCGCCCAAAAAATGTGACACACGTTCCCTACCAAAACCACGTAGCTTCTTGTGGTACGCTCCCGTTTATAAGAAGCTTTTGCCACAACTTGTCCCAAATTAGATATTTTTTACCACGACACATATGTGCCATGCCATGACACCATGCCAAGTTTCATGAATTACTGACGAGATTTCGATTTATTGGTATTTAAAAACCTGGATTATCGATCTCTATGGCCAAGCCACGAAGCCGAGATGTTTAAATTCATTCCTATTTCTCGCATGGGACCTAAACATGAAGCCAGGGACACATATATGATTTTTTGATCCATTTTGGTGCACCGGACCTTGTGATTGTAGTTTAGATTTGAAATATGCTCATTAAGAGCCTAGAAAACTCAATTGATCTATAAAAATGGCCAAACGAACCCTGAATAATTCCATATTTAAGCACCACACTCATGTAGGTTGATGTTCACTGCAGATAAATGTTATTGCAATCCAAACACCTTCCTTTGTCGATGTAACATTATTTTTTGTTTTAAAACAATATGTAAATCAAGTACATCACAATAGTTCAAGATCATGAATCATGTGCGATGCAGTATAAACTATCTTGGGGCAAACCTCATTTATATCTTATGCCGAAAGCTTAGTCGGCTACAGTCCACCACTGGCGCGTGAACCACACTTGCTCCCCAAGCCCATTATACTTTTCAATCGTCGCCGGTGAAAGATGGGGACTTGGATCCATGTCACAAGGGAAACTTCGGCGACCCACTCTGACCTGAGCCCGTCCGCATCAACCATGAGGGCGATAACAACCTCCTTGAGAGCGTCCACAATCTCCGACAGGGCGATGCAGCATCCGAAAGGGCAGCTGCTGCAACTAAGATGGCGGCAGCAACATCCGTGATGGGGATAGCAAATTGTGAGAACGACACAACAGCTGTCCCTTCCTCGGCGGCCGCCGTAGCTCTGATGGCGGCTGACCACGCCTATGTCGAGGTCGACCACGCCCAACCCGTGTTGGTCACCGTACAAATAGCAGCGGCCTACTCCGACACCGGTCGGCAACCCAGGTCCGAAGAGTTGGCAATCACCGAGAGCGCTCGAGCAGCAGTCCATTTGTCGGCGGCCTCCCTAGCCGGGATGGAGGTCGTCAATGCCCGGAGCACGGCCGCCCACGCCCGGCTCATGGCGGCCTTTTCCAAAGAGATGGCGAACGTATACTATGAGATGCTTGCTGATTATGTGACAATGGATGCCATGGAGCCCCTTCCCTCGGAGGTCATCGAGCACCAGTTGGTCATGGAGGAGGCGGCGGCGCTGGAGATCGACGAGCGTTGTTGGAGTCTGGGATCTGCGTCCAAGAAATGCTCCATAAATAAGATACAAACACTGGTGGGCTTGTCTTAGCTACCTACAACTCGACGGCGAACGTAAGAAGATCGACGACGAGCTCGTTGTTGCTGGTCGGACACGACACGGACAAAGGAGCTATCCAGGTTCGGGCTACCGAGCGGTGTAATACCCTACTCCTGCTTTGTGTTGGATTGCTCTGTGAGGGAGAGTTGTGCTAGAGGTACACGAGGTCTTGCAGAGGGAGAAAGGGCACGCTCCCTCTACATGGAGGCGCCCCTGCCCCCTTTGTAGTGCCTTGGTCCTCTTCCCCAAAAACACCGGCGGGAAAGGGTAGCCACAGGGCGGCAATTCAAAGGGGGACAGGAACCCAGTCCTATTCTGACAAAAGGCGGTCTCCACCAGCTAAAGTAATCTTCGTGACACGCTAGTGGGCTCGGCGATAACCTCCGTCCTGAAGCGCCGATCCGTCCTGATCCTCTTACTTCAAAGAGGAAATGCTTTGGGACTTGCTTTGGGGGAGGCGGACTCCACTGCCTCCCTTATCACCAGAATGGAAACTGTCCTGTTCTCTACCCTCTGTCCTCATCATGACATTAGGGGGATCACCTTGTAACGAAAGCCGTGTGTCGTGGCTGCCCCCCTCCCTCGCAGGGTAGCCTCGCGAGGCGCTCAGGTGCGCCAAGCAGCCTCGGCAGGGCTAAGCCACATGAGCTAACTCTCCTAGGAGAGGAAAGGCGGGGATCATTCTTCATGGGCTGGCTCAACGTCGCCTCCTGGTTTGGCCGGCAGATGGGTCGTGGTACCCTTGGTCCCACTGGGCCGACAGTAGCCCCTGAGCCCGCGGCATGCACGTTTCGCCAATAAGGACGAAATGACGCGGGGCCTAGTGAGCTGCCGGGCTCAGAGGCAATGCGTGGCTCTGATGAGTCTCTGCCCATGCATGAATCTCGAGCTGACCTCCGAGGAGAAGGAGAAGGCCAAGAAGAAGAAGACCAAGGTTGAAGGACCTTGCCCTCCCTTGAAGGTCATCTTGCCCGCCGTGCCGATGTACCTGGTGGCGAAACCGGCGAGAGGTAGCGGGGAGGGCAAGATTCAGCTCGAGGTGACCTCAGGGGACGGGTGACACCGCCGGCGCCGGAGGCGGTCATCCTGAGCCCTCCGTGCCAGACGGCGAGCACGACCCCTGCCGAGGGCGACAGCGCGGAGCTGTCAAAAGGGCTCGGGATTGTGCCTTCTCGCGTGATGGCTGATAACCCACAAGTATAGGGGATCGCAATAGTTTTCGAGGGTAGAGTATTCAACCCAAATTTATTGATTCAACACAAGGGGAGCCAAAGAATATTCTCGAGTATTAGCAGTTGAGTTGTCAATTCAACCACACCTGAAAGACTTAATATCTGCAGCAAAGTATTTAGTAGCAAAGTAGTATGGAAGTAACGGTAACGATGGCAAAAGTGACAGTAGCAGTTTTGTAGTGATTGTAACTGTAGCAACGGAAAAGTAACTTAGCAAAGATCAATATGTGAAAAGCTCGTAGGCAATGGATCAGTGATGGATAATTATGTCGGATGGCATTCATCATGCAACGGTTATAACATAGAGTGACACAGAACTAGCTCCAATTCATCAATGTAATGTAGGCATGTATTCCATATATAGTCATACGTGCTTATGGAAAAGAACTTGCATGACATCTTTTGTTCTACCCTCCCGTGGCAGCGGGGTCCTAATGGAAACTAAGGGATATTAAGGCCTCCTTTTAATAGAGAACCGGACCAAAGCATTAGCACTTAGTGAATACATGAACTCCTCAAACTACAGTAATCACCGGAAAGAATCCCAGTTATTGTCACCCTGGGGGATGCGGATCATAACTCATAATAGGTGTCTACAACTTGCAAGATAGGATCAAGAACACATATATATTCATGAAAACATAATAGGTTCAGATCTGAAATCATGGCACTCGGGCCCTAGTGACAAGCATTAAGCATAGCAAAGTCATAGCAACATCAATCTCAGAACATAGTGGATACTAGGGATCAAACCCTAACAAAACTAACTCGATTACATGGTAAATCTCATCCAACCCATCACCGTCCAGCAAGCCTACGATGGGATTACTCACGACGACGGAGAGCATCATGAAATTGGTGATGAAGGATGGTTGGTGATGACGACGGCGTCGATTTCCCCTCTCCGGAGCCCAAATCAGACTCCAGATCTGCCCTCCCGAGGAAGAACAGGAGGTGGCGGCGGCTCCGTATCGTGAAACGCGATGAACTGTTCTCCCTGATTTTTTTTCTCCCCGGATAGGAATATATAGAGTTGGAGTTGGGGTCGGCGGAGCTCCAGGGGGCCCACAAGACAGGGGGGCACGCCCCTAGGGCGCGCCCCCCTGTCTTGTGGCCAGGTGGTGGACCCCTTCGGTTGATTCTTTCGCCAGTATTTTTTATTAATTCCAAAAATATTCTTCGTAAATTTCCAGGTCAATCTGAGAACTTTTATTTCTGCACAAAAATAACACCAAGGCAATTCTGCTGAAAACATCGTCAGTCCGGGTTAGTTCTATTCAAATCATGCAAATTAGAGTCCAAAACAAGGGCAAAAGAGTTTGGAAAAGTAGATACGATGGAGACGTATCAACTCCCCCAAGCTTAACCCATTCCTTGTCCTCAAGCAATTCAGTTGACAAACTGAAAGTGACAAAGAAAAACTTTTACAAACTCTGTTTGATCTTGTTGTTGTAAATATGTCTAACTGATGTTCAGATTTTCAGCAAGGGTTATAGACTAACCACATTCACAATAACATTTAGGTCTCACATTTACTCAGATCAATGGCATAACCAACTAGCGAGCAATAATAATAAATTTCAGATGACAACAATTTTATCAAAACAATCATGATACAATATGATATAATGGTATCTCGCTAGCCCTTTCTGAGACCGCAAAACATAAATGCAGAGCACCTCTAAAGAACAAGGACTGACTAGACATTGTAATTCATGGTAAAAGAGATCCAGTCACAATCATACTCAATATCAATTAATAACAAAGCATACAAATGACGGTGGTGCTCTCTAACTGGTGCTTTTTATAAGAAGAGGATGACTCAACAGTAAAGTAAAATAGATAGGCCCTTCGCAGAGGGAAGCATTGATTTGTAGAGGTGCCAGAGCTCGAGCTTTTAAAATAGGGATGAATAATAATTTTGAGCGGTATGCTTTCATTGTCAACATAACAACCGAGAGATCTCGGTATCTTCCATGCTAGATACATTATAGGCGGTTCCCAAGCAGAATAGTAAAGTTTTTACTCCCCCTCCACTAATCAATCACACTCCACGGCGAGCCGAATCCACGGGTACCGTCCATACAAACAACAATCCTGGGGGAGTTTTGTTTCATTATATTTTGATTTGATTTTGAGCATGGAACTAGGTATCCCGAATACCAGCCACTTTCTCGTGAATGATAGTGAATCAACACATATCGTGAGAATAACCCACCTAGCATGGAAGATACTGACAACTCATAGTTACTACATGAGCGATTCGGGCATGCAAAACAGAATATTATTTGAAGATTTAGAGTTTGGCACATGCAAATTTACTTGGAACGGCAGGTAAATACCGCATATAGGTAGGTATGGTGGACTCATATGGAACAACTTTGGGTTTATGAAAGTGGATGCACAAGCAGTATTCCTGCTTAGTACAAGTGAAGGCTAGCAAGAGACTGGGAAGCGACCAGCTAGAGAGCGACAACAGTCATAAACATGCCTTGAGATTAACCAACATTGAATGCAAGCATGAGTAGGATATAAATCACCATGAACATAAATATTGTGGAGGCTATGTTGATTTTGTTTCAACTACATGCGTGAACATGTGCCAAGTCAAGCCACTTGAATCATTCAAAGGAGGATACAATCCCATCATACTACATCACAACCATTTTAAAATGCATGTTGGCACTCAAGACAAACCATTATACACTCTTAGCTAATTAAGCATGGCATGAGTAACTATAATCTCTAATTGTCATTGCAAACAAGTTCCATCCATAATGAGCTGAATCCAGAACGATGAGCTAATCATATTTACAAAACAAAATAGGTCGAGTTCATACCAGCTTTTCTCCATCTCAATCACTTCATCATATATCGTCATTATTGCCTTTCACTTGCACGACCGAACGGTGTGAATAATAATAAGAGTGCACGTGTATTGGACTAAGCTGGAATCTGCAAACAATAACTCAAAGGAGAAGGCAAGGTAATATGGGCTCTCTGTAAGATAAACAATAATGCATACGAGAGCCACTCAACATTTTCATTGTGGTCTTCTCCTTACGACCCAATGAAAAGAAATTTAAAAACAAGAACGAGAAAAACTATCTACACGGGAAAGCTCCCAACAAGCAAAAGAAGAACGAGAAATCTTTTTGGGTTTTTTTAATGATACAACTAAACAAACTAAAAGGTAAAGCTGGAACTAATTTTTTTTTTGGATTTTTCTCAAGGTTAATTAAACACTCAAGAAGAAAGAGGAAAGAAGAAATAAAATACCATGGATGATACAATGAAAACGTATAAGCACCGACAACTGGAATGAGTGTGTGAACATGAATGTAATGTCAGTGAGAAATACATACTCCCCCAAGCTTAAGCTTTTGGCCTAAGTTAGTCTAGGGCCATGGCTG
Source organism: Elymus sibiricus (assembly GCA_039707655.1). Taxonomy (NCBI): domain Eukaryota; kingdom Viridiplantae; phylum Streptophyta; class Magnoliopsida; order Poales; family Poaceae; genus Elymus; species Elymus sibiricus. The sequence continues at coordinate 262,776,877 of CM077665.1, forward strand.
GCCCGGATAATATCCAAAGTCATAGTTGGGGTTGTACTGGGCTGCGGCGGCTACCGCTTGAATGGCTGCAGCGCGGAGGCTAGCGGCTTCCGCCTCTCTCTCGTACTCGTTTGCCTCCTCTGTGGTTATAAAGTGTCTCTGTTTTTCCTGAAAGTTAAAGAAGGCAGGAGCAGGAAGGGTAATATGGACAGCATGCTGTCTGTCAAAAATTAGTCGGTACAGGAGGGACTGTTCGTTCCTCTCAAGAAACTGGTAGCGCACCATAGCTTCATAATCAAGAAAAGCGGGTGGTAACTCAATGTCATTCTCCCTTATGGGTACCCCAAGATAATTAGCTACACGAGTGGCATAAATCCCGCCAAAGAAATCTCCTTCCTTAGCATTTTTATGTAGCCTCCTAGCAATAATAGCCCCCAAGTTATATCGTCTATCGCCCATGACCACACTCTTAAGAATACTAAGATCAGGTACGCAAAGGTGGCTATGATCATGTTTACCGTTGATACATCTACCTATGAAGAGAGCAAAATAATGTATAGCAGGAAAGTGAATGCTCCCCAAGGTAGCCTGTGTAATGTTTTTAGTTTCTCCCACAGTGATGCTAGCAAGAAAATCACTATATTCAGTTTTGTGAGGATCACTATAGCTGCCCCATTGCGGAATTTTGCATGCACGGCTAAAATCTTCTAGGTCCATAGTATAAGATTCATCATAAAGATTAAATAGAACAGAATGCATATTACGCCTGGATGAAAATTCAAATCTCCGCACGAAGGAATCGGTGAGTTGATAATATTGCTTGCATTGGTCTGAAATGAAATCTTCAAGGCTAGCATTTCGTATGTACGTGTAAAACTTTTCCTTGAAACCGGCATGAACCATGAATTGATCCGACGGCCATTCACAAGGCCACACTTGAGCTTCCCTCGGTGGTTCAAAGTCGGGCTCACGTATCGCGAGTCTCGGGGTCTTCTTGCTCGAGGAACCACCTTGGTATATTCTCCTCAACATCTTCCTTTCTCTGAAAAATTTCTGAAATTTTAGTGACTCAAGATAAAGATACACAAAACTCAACAAAACTTATAGCAACTACTCCCACAAGTGCCTAGAGGTTATATCATGCATCAAAACTACTTGGGACCATACAAATTTGACATGCAAGCTCAAGAACAAGGTCACCACAGCAGCAAAAAAATTGCAATATATAAAGCACTAAGGCCAAAACTAATTGGACCATTGGAGGAGTCACATACCGAAGATCAATCCCTCAAAACAGTTTTGCAAATGGAGCTTTGCACAAGGAGATTGAAAATGGCAACAAAATGAGCTAGAACACAGGTTTGAGCAATGGTGGGATTTTTTTTGGAGGAAGACGAAGTGGATGGTGGCTGGAATAAGTGAGGGGGCCTACGTGGGACCCACAAGCCAGGGGGCGCGCCCAGGGGGTGGGCGCGCCCTGCAGGCTTGTGGCCCACTGGTGTAGCCCCCTGATGTGTTCTCAGTGCCAAAAATTCTTAAATATTCCAGAAAAAATCATACTACATTTTCAGGGCATTTGGAGAACTTTTATTTTCAGGTCACTTTTTTATTGCACGGATAAACCAGAAAACAGAAAAATAATAGCATTTTTACTGTATTTAATCTAAATAACAGAAAGTAAAAGTTGGGTACAGAAGGTTGTGCTTTCTAAATTCATCCATCTCATGCCCGTCAAAAAGAATCCATCAATAAGGTTGATCAAGTCTTATTGACAATCTTTTTTTTCGAATGACACGGAACCGGAGAATTTTCGAATAACACTAGGTTACCTCAATGGGGATATGCATGTCCCCAACAATAAGTATATCATATTTCTTTTTGGCATTAGGGAGAGGGAATTCAAAATCTCCAATAATAATCGTTGTAATTTTTCCAATGGAGTTGATACTATGAACTTGAGGTTGTTTCTTCGGAAAGTGTACCGTATGCTCATTACCATTAACATGAAAAGTGACATTGCCTTTGTTGCAATCAATAACAGCCCCTGCAGTGTTCAAAAAGGGTCTACCAAGGATGATCGACATACTGTCGTCCTCAGGAATATCAAGAATAACAAAGTCCGTTAAGATAGTAACATTTGCAACTACAACAGGCACATCCTCACAAATACCGATGGGTAAAGCAGTTGATTTATCAGCCATTTGCAAAGAGATTTCAGTAGGTGTCAACTTATTCAAATCAAGTCTACGATATAAAGAAAAAGGCATAACAATAACACCAGCTCCAAGATCACATAAAGCAGTTTTAACAAAATTTCTTTTAATAGAGCATGGTATAGTAGGTACTCCGGGATCTCCTAGTTTCTTTGGTATTCCACCCTTAAAGGTATAATTAGCAAGCATGGTGGAAATCTCAACTTCAGGTATCTTCCTCTTATTTGTCACAATATCTTTCATATACTTAGCATAAGGAGACATTTTCAGAATATCAGTCAAGCGCATACGCAAAAAGACAAGTCTAAGCATTTCAACAAAGCGCTCAAAGTCTTCATCATCCTTTTTCTTGGATGGCTTAGGAGGAAAGGGCATGGGTTTTTGAACCAAAGGCTCTCTTTCTTTACCATGCTTCCTAGCAACAAAGTCTCTTTTATCATATCTTTTATTCTTAGGTTGTGGGTTATCAAGATCAACAGCAGGTTCAATCTCCACATCATTATAATTACTAGGTTGAGCATCAACATGAACATCATCATTAATATTATCACTAGGCTCATGTTCATTACCAGATTGTGTCTCAGCATCAGAAATAGAAATATCATTTGGGTTTTCATGAGTACCTATAACAGGTTCACTAGCAGCATGCAAAGTCCTATCATCATTCGTTTTCTTTCTTTTGCTAGAATGACTAGGTGCATCAGAATTAATTCTTTGAGAATTTTGCTCAATTCTCTTAGGGTGGCCCTCAGGATACAAAGGTTCCTGAGTCATCTTACCCCCTCTAGTCACAACTCTAACAGAATGATCATTGTTCTTACCATTCATCTCATTAAGCAAATCATTTTGTGCCTTAAGTACTTGTTCTACTTGAGTAGTTACCATGAAAGCATGTTTACTAATAAGCTTAAGATCATTGATAGTTCTACTCATATAATCACCTAAGCGATCAAGCATGTAAGCATTATGTTTCAATTGTCTACTAACATAAGCATTGAAATTTTCTTGCTTAACAATAAAGTTATCAAACTCATCCAAGCATTGGCTAGCAGACTTATTATAAGGAATATCACCTTCATCGAATCTATGGAGAGGATTTACCTCTACTACCTGTGTCGGGTTATCAAGACCATGTATTTCTTCAATAGGTGGTAGATTCTTAACGTCTTCGGCTTTAATACCCTTTTCTTTCATAGATTTCTTTGCCTCTTGCATATCTTCAGGACTAAGAAATAGAATACCCCTTTTCTTCGGAGTTGGCTTTGGAGGTGGTTCGGGAATAGTCCAATCATTATCATTGCTCAATATATTATTCAATAGTAGTTCAGCTTGTTCATCAGTTCGTTCCCTGAAAACACAACCAGCACAACTATCTAGGTGGTCCCTAGAAGCATCGGTTAGTCCATTATAAAAGATATCAAGTATTTCGTTTTTCTTGAGAGGATGATCAGGCAAAGCATTAAGTAATTGGAGAAGCCTCCCCCAAGCTTGTGGGAGACTCTCTTCTTCAATTTGCACAAAGTTAAATATTTCCTGCAAGACAGCTTGTTTCTTATGGGCAGGAAAATATTTTTCAGAGAAGTAGTATATCATATCCTGGGGACTACGCACACAACCAGGAGCAAGAGAATTAAACCATATCTTAGCATCACCCTTTAATGAGAAAGGAAACAACTTAAGAATATAGTACTAGCAAAAATTTTCCTCGTGAGTGAATAGGGTGGCTATATCATTCAATTTAGTAAGATGTGCCACAACAGTTTCAGATTCATAGCCATGGAAAGGATCAGATTCAACCAAAGTAATTAACTCAGGATCGACAGAGAATTCATAATCCTTATCAGTAAGAAAGATAGGTGAAGTAGCAAACTTAGGATCATATTGCATTCTAGCATTCAAAGATTTTTCCTTCCACTTGCATAGTAATTTCTTAAGATCATCTCTATCCTTACAAGCAAGAAAGTCCCTAGCTACCTCTCCTTCCATAACATAACCCTTAGGTATATTAGGCAATTCATATCTAGGAGAGCTAGGTCTAGCAGGTGTCTCATAGTGTTCAGTTTCAATAATTTCATCAGATTCAGAAATATCATCAGTTTCAGCATTGACTCTAGCAATTTGTTCATCAAGAAATTCACCCAATGGCACAGTATTATCAAGAAAAGTATCATCATAAGCATCATGCATAGCAGAAGTGGCATCATCAATTACTTGCGACATATCAGAATTACTAGCAGGTGGTGGTGTCACAAATTTACTCATAACAGAAGGTGAATCAAGTGCAGAGCTAGATGGCAGTTCCTTACCTCCCCTCGTAGTAGAGGGATAGATCTTGGTTTTTAGGTCTTTCAGATTCTTCATAGTGATCAACAGATATAAATCCCAAGTGACTCAGAGAATAGAGCTATGCTCCCCGGCAACGGCGCCAGAAAAAGGTCTTGATAACCCACAAGTATAGGGGATCGCAACAGTTTTCGAGGGTAGAGTATTCAACCCAAATTTATTGATTCGACACAACGGGAGCCAAAGAATATTCTCGAGTATTAGCAGCTGAGTTGTCAATTCAACCACACCTGAAAGACTTAATATCTGCAGCAAAGTATTTAGTAGCAAAGTAGTATGGAAGTAACGGTAACGATGGCAAAAGTGACAGTAGCAGTTTTGTAGTGATTGTAACAGTAGCAACGGAAAAGTAACTTAGCAAAGATCAATATGTGAAAAGCTCGTAGGCAATGGATCAGTGATGGATAATTATGTCGGATGTCATTCATCATGCAATGGTTATAACATAGAGTGACATGGAACTAGCTCCAATTCATCAATGTAATGTAGGCATGTATTCCATATATAGTCATACGTGCTTATGGAAAAGAACTTGCATGACATCTTTTGTCCTACCCTCCCATGGCAGCGGGGTCCTAATGGAAACTAAGGGATATTAAGGCCTCCTTTTAATAGAGAACCGGACCAAAGCATTAGCACTTAGTGAATACATGAACTCCTCAAACTACGGTAATCACCGGAAAGAATCCCAGTTATTGTCACCATGGGGGATGCGGATCATAACTCGTAATAGGTGTCTACAACTTGCAAGATAGGATCAAGAACACATATATATATTAATGAAAACATAATAGGTTCAGATCTGAAATCATGGCACTCGGGCCCTAGTGACAAGCATTAAGCATAGCAAAGTCATAGCAACATCAATCTCAGAACATAGTGGATACTAGGGATCAAACCCTAACAAAACTAACTCGATTACATGGGATTACTCACGAACGGCGGAGAGCATCATGAAATTGGTGATGACGAAGGCGTCGATTTCCCCTCTCCGGAGCCCAAATCAGACTCCAGATCTGCCCTCCCGAGGAAGAACAGGAGGTGGCGGTGGCTCCGTATCGTGAAACGAGATGAACTCTTCTCCCTGATTTTTTTCTCCCCGAATAGGAATATATAGAGTTGGAATTGAGGTCGGCGGAGCTCCAGGGGGCCCACAAGACAGGGGGCGCGCCCTAGGGGGTGGGCGCCCTCCCTGGCTTGTGGCTAGGTGGTGGACCCCCTCCGGTTGATTCTTTCGCCAGTATTTTTTATTAATTCCAAAAATATTCTCCGTAAATTTTCAGGTCAATCCGTGAACTTTTATTTCTGCACAAAAATAACACCAAGGCAATTCTGCTAAAAACAGTATCAGTCCGGGTTAGTTCCATTCAAATCATGCAAATTAGAGTCCAAAACAAGGGCAAAAGAGTTTGGAAAAGTAGATACGATGGAGACGTATCAATGGCACCAGCGGGTGTCAAGGGGGCCCAGGCGAGCCGCGTCCTGGCGCTGGGGAGAGCAGCACCGAGCCCTGGGGCAGGGCCTCAGCAGCGTCAGGAAGGAGGCCGAGCTTTGCGCGGAGGAGCGGTGGCACCTGGCGAAGGGGTGGAGTCGGGTTCAGGAGGCGACGAAGCTCGACCGCCAACGGGGCAAGCAGGCCCAAGCGCAGCGTGAGTAGCTCGTCAAAGATGCCCAGGCGTCCCTCACAAAGGCCCTCGATGACGTCCAGGAGGCCGAGCGGCCGCGGGAGGGGGCCTGGTGCCTACGAGAAAATGCTCGAGGAGCAGGCTGCGCCATGCGAGTGCCCACTCAAAACACGGGAGGACGCCGCGGAGGCCTGCGAGAGCCCGCTCACGTCCCGCGAAGCCGAGCCCCCGAAACGTGAGGAGGAGGTCCTGAGGTGCTCGGAGGCGATCGCGACCCGCGAGGCGAATGTCGAGGACCAGGAGCGCGAGTCCGCGTCTTCCGCGTCCGCGCGGGAGGCAGTGCGGGAGCGCCTGTTGGCGAAGGAGCGTGAGCTAGCGGCCGCCCAGGCCACTCTCGATGAGCAGAAAGGCCTCACAGCCTACCGGGATAGGCTCCAGGCCGAGGACGATGAACTCAAGAAGTAGCTGTTGGATGTGGACGCGACCGTCGAGGAGGCGTGTCGTGACCTGTTGACCCAGGCATCGACGCGGCTCTTGAGCAACCTTCTCCGCCTCGACAGGCGCTTCGATTTCGGTGGGAGGAGGCCCCCGTCCCGGCGAAGCTCCACGCAGGCTTCGAGGAGGCTGCGAGGGAGCACGCGGTCGGTTTCCTCGGGCGGTATGCCTTTGAGGCTAAGGTCAGCGGCGGCGGTAGCGAGCCCCCTCGCGGTGATGGCGAGAGCGACGATAGTGGCAGCTCGCGTGCCTAGACTTTCCTTGGCTCATTGCTGTAATGGAGTAGATGCAGCCCCGTGGGGGCGTGAAAACACTCGCACGACACTTGTGGCTTAAGCATTTGATGTTTTATGCATTTTCGATTCCCTCCCGAGGCCTTTCTTTCCTTTTTATGTTGCCTTGGTGCCCTGTGTCGCTGGGACCCGGCCCCTGAGGCCAGCTACAACCGTCGCTGGTATGCCTGGAGCGTGCGCTCAGCAAGGCCAGAGGGTGTAGGGCTCTGAGGGCTGGTAGAAATTCCTGAGGCACGATGCTCAGGGTTCCCCCTGGACATGCAGGCGGCACGTGCCATGGAAATCAGGATGCCTCGAGAGGGAAAGGAGAGGGTGAAAACCAGAGGGGTGTTTTAGGGTTATCTCCTTCGAGGTGTGCCGCCAGGAGAGAGTCCTCCACAGGGAGCAGCTCATGAGGCGCGGCCCCTCGCGAAGCCTTCTGCCCGTGGGACATCGATCGCGAGGCCTATCGAGGAGGGGCTCCTGAGGCCTTCGATACCCTACACCAGGGAAACTACCAAGTTTTTGCAAGTAATGCAGCGGGGCGCGCTCGCGGGGTCACCTGTGGGTGTTGCGCGAGGAGACAAGAGCACCAAGGACTTGGTGAGGTGACGTACACGGAAACAGGCCCGCGAGCCAGAGCTCAGTCGTTTGGATTTTGCAGCGCTACTGGGACCGACCCGAGTACAGGCACCGTGCACAGCCTGTGCTCGCGTGAAAGGCACGGGGAAGATCGCGAGCGCGCGCCTCACCTGAAGCATACTCAGATGCTCCCGTGTTCAACACGGGTCAGCTTGAGGATGTGATGGCCGGGGGCCCCTCAGGCAAGTAGGCCGCCAGCGCTGAGCATGGGGCATCCTCTAGCTCTAAGCATGGGGCTTCCACGATAGTGGGTAGGAGCAGGCAACCAGCGCTAAGCATGGGGCATCTTTAAGATCAAACAATTCCATCGAATTGAGTATGACTGTATGTGTGATAGCATCTACTATACCAGGAATATCAATGAACCCCATTCTTGCAATTGCTCAGGATACCCTCTTTTAGAGTCTAGGTCTATTTCTTAGTTCAAGATCCCTCTTACTAACTGGAATAAAAGAATTAGTAGATCTGTTCCGCCCAAAATGGGAATGGGCGCTAGGCGTAAATGAAACTTTAGCAAAAATCTCGTAAAACAAAAAGGATATTCAATTAATATAATATCAACTCATTAAAGAAAATTGAGGGCATGCTTAGGTTAATGAATATGTTTCATTCATATATAATGCGTACACCCTGTGTATGTTCTATCCTATAGGACTTCCACTATAGGAATTCGATAGGAATTGAGTTGTTGTTATGCTAAGTTAACACGGTTCGTTATTAAACCATGGATTTGATTTACCAGATCCATCATTATTGTATACTCTTTGATAGATATAGCGCAACCCAAATTAATCCCTTCCAGCGCCGAGCGTGGGGCTTCCACGAGAGTGGGTAGGAGTAGGCCACCAGCGCTGAGAATAGGGCATCCGCCAACGCCGAGCATGGGGCTTCCATGAGAGTGGGTAGGAGTAGGCCGCCAACGGTGAGCATGGGGCATCCGCCAATGCCGAGCGTGGGGCTTCCATGAGAGTGGGTATGAGTAGGCCCCCAACGCCGAGCATGGGGCATCCGCCAACGCCGAGCATGGGGCTTCCACGAGAGTGGGTAGGAGTAGGACACTAGCGCTGAGCATGGGGCATCCGCCAATGCCGAGAGCGAGGCTTCCACGAGAGTGGATAGGAGTAGGCCGCCATCACCGACCCAATGCCGAGCATAGGGCTTGCATGAGAGTGGGTAGGAGTACGCCGCCAGCGCTGAGCTTGGGGCATCCGCCAACGCCGAGCGTGGGGCTTTCATGAGAGTGGGTAGGAGTAGGCCGCCAACGCCGAGCATGGGGCATTTGCCAACGCCGAGCATTGGGCTTCCACGAGAGTGGGTAGGAGTAGGCTGATGTGAGCCACATCAAAAATGATGAACCCACATCGAAGATGATGAACTCCACACGGTAGGCCTTGCGAGTGCCGTGACGGGAAGGCGCACCTTCCCCAGGGGGAGAGTGGACCTGCGAGTGATGCTCAAGAAGGGCCTGGTGGCGCCAGGCGCTCATAGGCACCTGGAGCGTCTCGAAAGTCTCCACCGAGGGCACATTGATGCCTGCGCTGTTGTCGATGAGCTTCTTGGCAATGGCCACACCGCTGATGGTGCGAGTGCACAGCAGAGGGACAGCGCCCACAACCCTAGTAGACCTGGGGTGCTCGATGGAGTCGAAGGAGACGGGGGACTCGGACCACTTGAGGCGGCCGACGGACCCGAGCGCCGGACGTCCGCGTTTGCCTCACGCGAGAAGCGCTTGAGGTTGTGGCTGGACGGAGGGGCCTGGGCCCCGCCTAGGATGCAAGCGACCCTGTCGGGCTGTTGAGAGCCCCCACTGGTGACAACGACCCTGGTTGGAGCCGTGCAGCCGCCGCGGCGGCGCCGTAGGGGAAACGATTATGATGAAGATTTTGAACGCTTTGCTGAAATGATTAGACCCGTCTTTTTGCGTACTCGTTTGACTGATATATTGAAAATGCCTCCGTATCGTAAGTATATGAAGGATATTATTACCAACAAAAGAAAAATACCTGAGACTGAAATTGCTACTATGCTTGCTAATTATTCTTTTGATGGAGGAATACCTAAGAAGCTAGGAGATCCCGGCATACCCACAATACCTTGCCCTATTAAAAAAATTATGTTAAAACTGCTTTATGTGATTTAGGAGCCGGTGTTAGTGTTATGGCTTTCTCCCTTTATAAAAGACTTGATTTGAGTAAGCTTACACCTACTGAGATATCTTTGCAAATAGCTGATATGTCCACTGCTTTACCTATTGGAATTTGTGAGGACGTTCCCGTTGTGGTTGCAAATGTTACTATCATGACAGACTTTGTTATTCTTGATATGCCCGAGGACGACAATATGTGGATCATCCTTGGTAGACCATTCTTAAATACTGCAGGGGCTGTTATTGATTGCAATAAAAGCAAGGTTACCTTTCATGTCAATGGCAAGCAACATACCGTGCATTTTCCGAGGAAGCAAACTTTGGTTAATAATATTAATGTCATTGAGCCTACTCCCACGGTTATCATTGGAAGTTTCGCAATCCCTCTACCTACTGTCAAGAAGAGATATTATAATCTTATTGCTGGGGATATGCAAATCCCCATTAATTGAGGTAACCTAGTGTCATATGAAAATTCTTCTATTTCATGTTAACCGGAAGCGGTTGTTAATAAGACTTGATCAACCTTATTAATGAATCCTTTTCGGAAGGCATGTGATTGATGAATTTAATATTCACAACTCTCTTTACCAAAAATTATCTTCTATTATTTTCAGTTTGGATAAAATAAATTAGCATGGTTTTCCGTTTTTCTGTTTTCCCGTGCGTAGAAAAATGCCCAAAAATAAAAGTCTCAGAATGCCACAAAATTTTAACATGATTTTTTCTAGAATCAATAAAAATATTGGCATAAAAATAACAACAGGGGACTGCACCTGTGTGGCACCACACATCAGGGCACGGCCCCCCTAGGTCGCACCCTGATGGCTTGTGGGGCCCATAGGGGCCCCCTGCCTTATCCCTTCGTCCCACACTCTCTCCTACCTCCAGCAAAAAAATTCCAGCCATCTCTCTCCCGTGTTCTTCACTCAGAAAGTGAAATTTTTGATCTCTTTGCTCTGAACTCCATTTCCGAAACTGTTTTAAGGAATTGTTCCTTGGTATGTGACTCCTCCATTCCCCCAATTAGTTTTTGTTTTAGTGGTTTATGTTTTGCAGAATGTGATGCACTTGGTGCAACAGAAAATGAGCTTGCATGTTGAATTCTTTGAGTTCAAAGTAATATGAATGCTTGATATGGCCTCTAGGCATCCATATGAGTAGTTGCTATCAATCTTGCTAAGTTTTATTGACATAAATTTGTGGCTCAAAATTTTCAGAAATTTGTTCTTGGGAAGATGAGTTTCTTTAGGGGGAGATCCTCAACAGGACTCACCTCGGGTGAGTCATCTAGCGGGTACTCAGTACGGCAAGCTTACATCGAGCCTTGAGATAACCAGATAGTTATGGCTGACGCCAAATCGTGTCGATGGCCAAGTGAAGATTTCATGATAGGTGCAGGCATTAAGGATGAATTTGACCAATTCATTTATAATACCGGCCTCACCTACTTCCTCGCAGATTAGTGTGTCCAACACTATGACCTTACCCGTACATTTACGCAAGGATTTCGTTATCAATCACATGCTTCTAGAGTGTTATTTAAACTTTATGATGAATCCTTTAGCATGACTCTAGAATATTTCTCTATTGCTTGCAATCTTCCACTTTGGGGCTCGACCGAGAAACCATCAAAAACTGATTATGAGATGTTTCTCAAGAGTGTATGTGTTGGAGAAGATAGGGGGGTAACACAGGCAAGAATTAAATGTATACAGTTTCCCTCTATTCGTTACTTTGCACTGTTTAATGGGAAATGTGTAGTAGCACTACAAGAAGAACCCCCCTTCAGCAACGCATCGATGTGTTGTCGTTTGTCCATATAAGTGTTGCTAAGTTCAACACCAACGGATTCATATGCGTTGCCGTTGGTGGTGGCGTTGGAAGGGTCTACAACAACGTATACAGATCCGTTGGTAATCTGGTAAATAATGTGTTGCAAACCCTACAACGGATTCATGCATCGCTTCTATGCGTTGGTGCTTGCAAAATAGAATAATCTCCATACATAATTTTTGGCACCTATATAAAATCAATTATAATACTGTTTTTCGTTGCACCGGTGCTTGCAAAATACAATAACCTCGATATATAATCATTTATAATAGTAGGTTGTTCAATTGGTAGTACAAGGTACAACTTAAGTAAAATACGATAGAATACAAATGGAAGTGATATATTGATTCAATGGAACAATCTGTTACATTACAATGCAAATATTGTCAATTGGGAGTACATCACTTTCTTAGAAAAAAAAATCCTAAACATTCAGAGAACTGTCTTGTTTCTCCTCAAGTACCAAGAATCATCATACATTCTCCAAGGTCCAAGTAATCATCTAGTATTAAAGTTCTCAACCTACAAAGAAAAAACATAATATTATTTATGCATGAATTCGAAATGAAATTTAAAAATATACACACTATACACTATTCCTAAAAGGATCGACATAAAAATTACCAAGTGTGCAAGAAATGATTGCTGGGGGAAAGACATAAGCTTATGTATGTCTCACAAATAACTTAGTAGGAATACATGTGAAAACTAATTATGTATGACCAAACGGATGTGCTTGTTCACTCTGAACAACCAGCATCATGTATTCACTACTAACAATTATCCAAAGATTATAAACAACTAGCACAAATGCCCGTGCGTTGCAACGGGAGAGAATAATGATTTTTATCAATCAAGGTTGGTCGGGTCGAGGAACTATATATGTCGTGAAAGAATGGTCGTTACTGACAAAAAAGGATGGATCTTTTGAGGATCGTGGCGTGAGCTCGAGACAGCAGGATGATTCCGAGTAAATTAATTTGACTGAACAACATTTTTTTTTCAGGGAACAACAACAACAATATTAATTTTAGATTATTAGTTCTAATGGCCAAGAGGTGGAAAATTCATTTGTGAAGAGAAAATGCATTGGTTGAGTTCATTGGTTGATCCCCACCTCCCAGCACCCGAGGACTTCGATGTAAAGCTATGAACGCCACCGGCTTCCTAATCAAGCAAAGATGACATGAGGACACCACCCTTGCCATTGCCATTGACAACTCAATCAAGGGCTAGCTGCTTGCTACCGCTCCAAATCTTTTACCAGACCCTTCCGTGCACACCGCTTTCGATGCTCACACAACCACAAGCTTTCGATTCCGTCGCTAGGGCTGCTTTGTTATGGGCACCGTTAGACATTTGCTTGTTTTAAGTACAACATTTAAGTTAAAGAAGCACAATCCACAATACCATATTATCTAAAAAACATTACATAATAGCTCATTTTTTCTGTGCAATAACACAATCTCCAAAAAAATAGCCGCTTCTTTTATATATACGCACACAGAAAAGAGAGATGTGAAAATTCTTTATAGAGAATGCACATTGGTACCTTTGGATTTTTGGATAAACGAATGCTTATGATGGCACATAAGATGATCATATGTAGCTAATTGTCTAGCCAAACAATGAAGCATTATTGCATGAAAATCTCACATGAAAAATATGAAAATTAGAGATATTTTATGTGAACTAAAAGGGCATCTCCAGATGATTAGAAGTTGTATCTTTTTTTATTTTATTTTTAGTGAGATTAGAAGTTGTATCAATGGGTGAGTCCAGCTGCATGCCAGCGACTCCAGCCTGCATGGTTCATCTTCACGCATGTTGCATGCACATAATTCCATGTTCACGAATTGACGCACGTACTGCTCCGTTGCTAGAAGGATTCCAGCGGCAAGCATCGACCAGCTGACGCCTAGGCACACAGCCTCGAGCCCGGACACGCGCGCCCAGCATCGTCACTGATGGGTGTTCATCGATGTCGTCGACTGCATGAACTCCAGCGTGCTGGCCGCCGTCGTCATCAGCCGCCACACTCCGCAATGTTCCTTCAGTTCAGTGATCTGCCTGGCTTGGAGCTAGCTTGCTAGAGTGTATATATGAATGCCGACGTTCTCTACAATCCATTCGACGAGGTCGTCGTGCATGTCCCTCCGCCACTTCCTGCCTTTATGGGGTCTCTTTTTTTTGAGTTGGATTTAATGAGTCTCTCTTGGCTGGTTGATTTTAGTACAACCCGGTGCGTATATAAAGTGGTGGGATCTAATTTAACGGAGCGAGGTGGGACTAATACGTACTGAATCACTACTTTACCACAGGTTGAATATACACCAGCTGGCTACAACCTACGTGGACCGAAGCAGAGATTGGGAGTTCGATTCATTAGTGGAGCATATATTTTCACTTACTGTTTTCGTCAAGGCGGCAGGGGCAGCCCATCAGAGGAAGGTCCAGGCCCACTCCCGGTTGAGGTGTAGTGGCCTTTGGACTATGTTTTCTCAACAAACGAAACAACGACCGCAAATTTTAATAGTACCACCTCGCCAGATAAAAAAACTCAAAAAACTCATCAATCGCGGGACGAAACCAAGAATATCACCTTGCTTTATTATAGTATATATATATATATATATATATATATATAAAATATATATTTATATATATATATATATATATATATATATATATATATATATATATATATATAGGGGTATAGATGAGATGAATTGAGCAACCAACTCAATGACGAGTAGATAAGCAATAATATCCACTATAAAAAATTGGATATTTCTGTTTTCCAAATGTCTCAGCATTAAATAGTTTTGTGTCACGATTACTCACGTATGCTCATGCTTGGTATCATGTATTAGGGGAAAAGAACTCACCAACAACTCAAAAATCATTAACTAATGTACATAGAAACTTCGTAGTTGCTTGAGAACTACAATGTCACATTATAATTTCTCAATTCAAGAATAAGATTCTTAGAACAATTAGAAGAAACAACATGAAAAAGAAACACGTTATTAGATTTCAGTTTCTCTAGGAAAAAAATAGTGGATTTTTGTATCTAGAGAAGGTAGGATCCAAGGTGTTTACAGGGAAATAAAAATAATTTAGTGTGGCACTACTTAATTCTTCAAGACCAACCTAGCAAGCTGAATACATATGTAAGAAAATGCCTCAGGGGTGACCTATGTAATGGTTGAACAATCCAAATAAAAGTGAACAGAAGTAATGGATGAACAATTTCATATCAGTACTTACCAAATTTTATGAAACACTACCCATATGCCTTTGCTGCCAACGTGGCATATCATATAACGAATATAATTTGTTCTTTGGTCCCATCTGAAGTCCCTAATCATGTATCATTTGTCATGTCACTGAATAAATGAATATCAATACCTATATGAATCTAAAAAATATGGGCGTGAACAAAAGTTAAGAACAGAAAAAAAGACATACATTGGCACACTTAACTAACAAAGACTCGTTGGACTAGTTAGCTAGTGTAAAAATTAAGGATGTAGAATAAATAAGAATGGTACATCATGAGGAGAAGATAAGGAAATGAAAACCTTGGTGGCCTGAACCATTGGAGGGTTTATCAAGTAAGCCAATGTGTTGACCCACTTTCTGCAATTATGTAGTAAGCTCCACATTTCCATCTGCCCCTGAAGCTGCATGCCATTAAAGCAAGTTAATCCCTCACACAATCAGCCAATGCAAGGTAAATATTTTAACACATTCTTATCTATTTGCGCATCTATTGTCAACAGTTTGAAACCTGACCAGTAGGACTGTTTCATAACAACATCACGGTAACAGCAAGTGTTTGGACTTTAGAGACTGACAAACTGTTAGCTGACACCTTCCAGGCACAAAAAATGCAAGGAAAAAAATCACATGATGAGATACAGGTGGAACAAATAATACTAACAATGTAAGGACGAAGGACCATGGAATAAATAAGGAGCTAGAGAGTTCCATGATTATTATTGTACGCATTGTATGTAGTGAGTAATTTTTGCAATGAAGATCATAAAAGAGAAGTAGATCAAGAGAAAGATTAGAGAAGAGATAACAAGTGGTTGGTTCAATTTGCAAGAATTTTAAAACATACACATCTTCTATATTTTTTATTTGGGAAATAAATATTATCTTCTATCTACTGTATAAATGCTAAGGAGCGGCAAAATCAGCCGCGGCAACAATAGCAATCAGCGGCAGCGGCAGCAGCAATGGCAACCAGAAGTAGTAGCAAACAATCAACGTCAGCGGCAGCAGCAATCGTCTTCTATCTACTGTATATAGTAGGTACTAGGTACTAAGGAGCAGCAAACTCGGCAACAAAGGCCATAGAAATAAGTGTTACCAAGGGATGTACAGTACTTTCCATAGTATGCACGCACCACACAAACACATGCACACGAGCGAAGCACTGAGGCAGCTACAGACAAACGCACGCACGGCCACCAGAGCAAGATCACGCCCGGCGCCAGAGCTGCAAGAACCGCACGCATGCGCGGGATCCAATTGGCAGTTGAAGAACACGACAGAAGCTCCACCTCATGATCCTCTGACCTCGGGCCCGTCTCCACTGCCAGCCACCACCGAGAGATGGGAGCAGAACCCTACACCGGTTTTAGATCCATGCCCGAGCCGGCAGCAGCGACATGAGATAGTGCGGCCCTCCAAAATAGAGACCAGCGAATTACACCGGCGATCCGTGTCGACTAGGGTTACTGCGAGGACGCGTGCAGTGGCATGGAGGACGTCAGCACAACGGAATATAGGAGGAGATCACTGGGGGAGCCTGGCCTATGAACGACGGCGCGAGACATCACCGGATCAAGGCAGAATTGAAGATGACGGCGGCCATCGGGTGAGAGAGATGGGAATCGGGGGAGAGATATGGCGGACGAGATATAGATGGAGGTGTGGGTACGGGGAGGTTTGATATTTTTTAGGGACGCGGAGGTTAGCTGTATGCGTGGAAGGATTAGGGACGCGGAGGTTAGCTCTAAGTGCGGGAGGTGGGAGGTGGTACAAACAACGGATTCGAAAGAATTCCTTATTTGGCCCTTCCTTAAAATTTGCTTCCCTATTTGGCTCTAAGAAGAATTTTTCACCCTTTTTGGTACTCAAACTTCAATTTGTTTCCTATGTGACACTTCCGTCAGTTTTGACCACTAACGGTGTTAAGTCGGACTTGAAAAGACCATTTTACCCCTAGTGCAGTATGTGACCAAATTGTATGATAAAAACAGAGTTAAATCATTGGATTTTAATTAAAAAAATTGGCAGAACCTTCCCTGTGTTTGATGCCGTATCCCCTGTAAACAGTTCATATATTCATATATGCACATAATCCATGTAGTACCATGACACCATGACTACAAAATCCTGAGCATACTTCAC
Organism: Elymus sibiricus; assembly: GCA_039707655.1. Taxonomy (NCBI): domain Eukaryota; kingdom Viridiplantae; phylum Streptophyta; class Magnoliopsida; order Poales; family Poaceae; genus Elymus; species Elymus sibiricus. The sequence goes on from CM077665.1 coordinate 262,793,855, forward strand.
AAGAAGCACACACGAACAAATAGCAGTACATAGTTGAAACAGGTAAAGCAAACAAAAAAGTCTGAAAATGGTCGACTAAGTCTCAGTCTTGCAATAATTAAACATGGATGGCACATGGCCTGAATTTTGGATTACTTTTAACAGTTGTCTAGGTTAGGTGCACACATTTCTAAATCATTTTATTCAGTACTGAAATCCTTTCTTCCGCGTGTGAGATCATTCATACTCCTGTACATTTAGCCTTTATTCAGTATTTAAATCATGTATTCTGGATTACTTCTAACAGCATGTTCAAACAACTGATGACCAGATCCACCTAGACATACGCTGTCATGTTGAGTTGTGTAGCAGGCACCCAGCAGTACGCAGTGCAGACTCACACGCATGCCGATACGGGTGCAGTCCGCGATGGCCGCCCGAAGCGGATACGGGTGCAGCCCGCCATGGCCGCCGGAGGCCAAGACGGGTGCAGCGCCTTCCGCCCCGCCATGGCCGTCGGAGGCCGAGACGGTGCAGCGCCGTGGCCCTCATCGCCGCGCCTTCCGCCCCACCATCCGAAGCTACCTCGGCCACGCCCTCCTACATGCCCCAGCCTCGCGCCGCCGCCTAGGGTTAGGGTTCGCACTCGCGGTGAATCGGGAGAGAGGAGGATCGAGAACGTGTGGGACGGTTAGGTTCGAAAAGGAATTTTATTTCAACGTGCTAAATCAAGGGCACTTAGGACTTTTCAGGTCCTACTTCACGGTGATAACAGCAAAAATTGACGAAAATGTCATATAAGGAAGAATATGAAGTTTTGGTGTTAAAAAAGGAAACATGAATTTTTTTGGGCCAAAAAAGGAAGCAGATTTTAAGAAAGGGTCAAATAAGGAATTCTCTCCCTATAATATCGTTGGTACAAATGTGTTGGTATAGGGGGGTTTCTATTGTAGTGTAGGGAAACAAGATTGTAGTGCTTTGTGTGCCCCTGGTTTAAGTCTTATTCACACTGCTGTAACTAGTGAACAAAACTACAACCATGGTGCAATTGTTGCCCGAAGGCTGAACTCTAACTCTAGCAACGTTGATTTGTATGGAGGGATTTATGCCTCCCGCGTAGCTGCAAAGCTGGAAGTGTCGCCTCGACCTAATGATCCTATGATGTCTGAAAGATATTTAGACTTTGACGCTATGCGCTATCAGGAGTTGATTGTAAACCGCGCTAGGGGTTATGAATATAATATAAAATTTGGAAAATATGCACCTGTGTTTGTCACTTTGCCTGCACCTGCCCTCTTTGATTTTCACGCTCGACAGCGTTATTATGTTCTTGAGGAGGAGGTGCGGGAATACAAAGCTGCAGTGGAGGCCGCTCATTTAGCGGAGGAGGCGGCCAGGAATGCCTCCACAAGTTATCACTCTAACCATTTTCCAGACTATCAGTGGTGAACACCAAGCTAGGCAACCGCCTAAGCTTGGGGGAGTACGTATTTCTCACCGACATTATATTCATGTTCACGCACTTCATATAAATTGTGGGTGTTCATCCTCTTTCATTGTATATCCATGTTAGTTTTATTCTTCCGCTTTCTTCTGATGTGTTTGAAAAACTTTGGAAAACCCAAAAATATTTCTCACTTTTTTTTAGTTTTATTTTCCTGCTTTAATTATCTTAGTACTAAAAAGAAAACCCAAAAAGATTTCCTTTGCATGTTGGGAGCTTTCCCGTGTAAATATTTTTTCTCGTTTTTGTTTTCCCTTAGTTTATTTGTTTGCTTGAGAAAAACAAAAAAAACTCCAAAAATATTTCGGTGTGTTCTCTGAATTTCTTTCATTTTTGTTGAGTCCTTGAAAGGAGAAGACCACGATGAAAATGTTGAGTGGCTCTCATGTGTTTTATTGTTGATCTAATAGAGAGCCAATATTACCTTGTCTTCTCCTTTGTCCAAACTGCCTTGCTGATTTCAGCTTAGTCCACGGTATTCTTGCACTATTATTATTATCACATCATTCGGTCATGCAAGTGAAAGGCAATAATGACGATATTTGACGAAGTGGTCGTGGCAAGGGAAGCTGGTATGAACTCTTCTTGTTTTCCGTTTTTGTAAATATGTTTAGCTCGTTCGATCTCGATTCAGTATATTATGAGTGAACACGTTCATGATGGCAATTAGAGATTATAGCTTTTCATGCCATGCTTAAACAACTAGTAGTGAATAATGATTTATCTTATAGATCAACACGCATTAGAATGGTTATCATGTGGTATAGTAGTATGGTATTTCCCTCTGAGAAATTCAAGCGGCTTGACTTGGCCCATGTGCAAACATGTAGTTGATTCAAAACCAATGCAGCCTTCATGATGTTTAAATTCAGAGTGTTCATATCCTACTCATGCTATGTCCAATGTTAATTATTCGCAATGCATGCCTATGGTCGTGGCAAGACATTTGCTTGTTTTAAGTACAACATTTAAGTTAAAGAAGCACAATCCACAATACCATATTATCTAAAAAACATTACATAATAGCTCATTTTTTCTGTGCAATAACACAATCTCCAAAAAAATAGCCGCTTCTTTTATATATACGCACACAGAAAAGAGAGATGTGAAAATTCTTTATAGAGAATGCACATTGGTACCTTTGGATTTTTGGATAAACGAATGCTTATGATGGCACATAAGATGATCATATGTAGCTAATTGTCTAGCCAAACAATGAAGCATTATTGCATGAAAATCTCACATGAAAAATATGAAAATTAGAGATATTTTATGTGAACTAAAAGGGCATCTCCAGATGATTAGAAGTTGTATCTTTTTTTATTTTATTTTTAGTGAGATTAGAAGTTGTATCAATGGGTGAGTCCAGCTGCATGCCAGCGACTCCAGCCTGCATGGTTCATCTTCACGCATGTTGCATGCACATAATTCCATGTTCACGAATTGACGCACGTACTGCTCCGTTGCTAGAAGGATTCCAGCGGCAAGCATCGACCAGCTGACGCCTAGGCACACAGCCTCGAGCCCGGACACGCGCGCCCAGCATCGTCACTGATGGGTGTTCATCGATGTCGTCGACTGCATGAACTCCAGCGTGCTGGCCGCCGTCGTCATCAGCCGCCACACTCCGCAATGTTCCTTCAGTTCAGTGATCTGCCTGGCTTGGAGCTAGCTTGCTAGAGTGTATATATGAATGCCGACGTTCTCTACAATCCATTCGACGAGGTCGTCGTGCATGTCCCTCCGCCACTTCCTGCCTTTATGGGGTCTCTTTTTTTTGAGTTGGATTTAATGAGTCTCTCTTGGCTGGTTGATTTTAGTACAACCCGGTGCGTATATAAAGTGGTGGGATCTAATTTAACGGAGCGAGGTGGGACTAATACGTACTGAATCACTACTTTACCACAGGTTGAATATACACCAGCTGGCTACAACCTACGTGGACCGAAGCAGAGATTGGGAGTTCGATTCATTAGTGGAGCATATATTTTCACTTACTGTTTTCGTCAAGGCGGCAGGGGCAGCCCATCAGAGGAAGGTCCAGGCCCACTCCCGGTTGAGGTGTAGTGGCCTTTGGACTATGTTTTCTCAACAAACGAAACAACGACCGCAAATTTTAATAGTACCACCTCGCCAGATAAAAAAACTCAAAAAACTCATCAATCGCGGGACGAAACCAAGAATATCACCTTGCTTTATTATAGTATATATATAGTATATATATATATATTAAAAAAATACACACATACACACACACACACACACACATATATATATATATATATATATATATATATATATATATATATATATATATATATATATATATATATATATATATATATATATATATATATATATATATATACTCATATATATATATATATATATATATATATATAGGGGTATAGATGAGATGAATTGAGCAACCAACTCAATGACGAGTAGATAAGCAATAATATCCACTATAAAAAATTGGATATTTCTGTTTTCCAAATGTCTCAGCATTAAATAGTTTTGTGTCACGATTACTCACGTATGCTCATGCTTGGTATCATGTATTAGGGGAAAAGAACTCACCAACAACTCAAAAATCATTAACTAATGTACATAGAAACTTCGTAGTTGCTTGAGAACTACAATGTCACATTATAATTTCTCAATTCAAGAATAAGATTCTTAGAACAATTAGAAGAAACAACATGAAAAAGAAACACGTCATTAGATTTCAGTTTCTCTAGGAAAAAAATAGTGGATTTTTGTATCTAGAGAAGGTAGGATCCAAGGTGTTTACAGGGAAATAAAAATAATTTAGTGTGGCACTACTTAATTCTTCAAGACCAACCTAGCAAGCTGAATACATATGTAAGAAAATGCCTCAGGGGTGACCTATGTAATGGTTGAACAATCCAAATAAAAGTGAACAGAAGTAATGGATGAACAATTTCATATCAGTACTTACCAAATTTTATGAAACACTACCCATATGCCTTTGCTGCCAACGTGGCATATCATATAACGAATATAATTTGTTCTTTGGTCCCATCTGAAGTCCCTAATCATGTATCATTTGTCATGTCACTGAATAAATGAATATCAATACCTATATGAATCTAAAAAATATGGGCGTGAACAAAAGTTAAGAACAGAAAAAAAGACATACATTGGCACACTTAACTAACAAAGACTCGTTGGACTAGTTAGCTAGTGTAAAAATTAAGGATGTAGAATAAATAAGAATGGTACATCATGAGGAGAAGATAAGGAAATGAAAACCTTGGTGGCCTGAACCATTGGAGGGTTTATCAAGTAAGCCAATGTGTTGACCCACTTTCTGCAATTATGTAGTAAGCTCCACATTTCCATCTGCCCCTGAAGCTGCATGCCATTAAAGCAAGTTAATCCCTCACACAATCAGCCAATGCAAGGTAAATATTTTAACACATTCTTATCTATTTGCGCATCTATTGTCAACAGTTTGAAACCTGACCAGTAGGACTGTTTCATAACAACATCACGGTAACAGCAAGTGTTTGGACTTTAGAGACTGACAAACTGTTAGCTGACACCTTCCAGGCACAAAAAATGCAAGGAAAAAAATCACATGATGAGATACAGGTGGAACAAATAATACTAACAATGTAAGGACGAAGGACCATGGAATAAATAAGGAGCTAGAGAGTTCCATGATTATTATTGTACGCATTGTATGTAGTGAGTAATTTTTGCAATGAAGATCATAAAAGAGAAGTAGATCAAGAGAAAGATTAGAGAAGAGATAACAAGTGGTTGGTTCAATTTGCAAGAATTTTAAAACATACACATCTTCTATATTTTTTATTTGGGAAATAAATATTATCTTCTATCTACTGTATAAATGCTAAGGAGCGGCAAAATCAGCAGCGGCAACAATAGCAATCAGCGGCAGCAGCAATGGCAACCAGAAGTAGTAGCAAACAATCAACGTCAGCGGCAGCAGCAATCGTCTTCTATCTACTGTATATAGTAGGTACTAGGTACTAAGGAGCAGCAAACTCGGCAACAAAGGCCATAGAAATAAGTGTTACCAAGGGATGTACAGTACTTTCCATAGTATGCACGCACCACACAAACACATGCACACGAGCGAAGCACTGAGGCAGCTACAGACAAACGCACGCACGGCCACCAGAGCAAGATCACGCCCGGCGCCAGAGCTGCAAGAACCGCACGCATGCGCGGGATCCAATTGGCAGTTGAAGAACACGACAGAAGCTCCACCTCATGATCCTCTGACCTCGGGCCCGTCTCCACTGCCAGCCACCACCGAGAGATGGGAGCAGAACCCTACACCGGTTTTAGATCCATGCCCGAGCCGGCAGCAGCGACATGAGATAGTGCGGCCCTCCAAAATAGAGACCAGCGAATTACACCGGCGATCCGTGTCGACTACGGTTACTGCGAGGACGCGTGCAGTGGCATGGAGGACGTCAGCACGACGGAATATAGGAGGAGATCACTGGGGGAGCCTGGCCTATGAACGACGGCGCGAGACATCACCGGATCAAGGCAGAATTGAAGATGACGGCGGCCATCGGGTGAGAGAGATGGGAATCGGGGGAGAGATATGGCGGACGAGATATAGATGGAGGTGTGGGTACGGGGAGGTTTGATATTTTTTAGGGACGCGGAGGTTAGCTGTATGCGTGGAAGGATTAGGGACGCGGAGGTTAGCTCTAAGTGCGGGAGGTGGGAGGTGGTACAAACAACGGATCCGAAAGAATTCCTTATTTGGCCCTTCCTCAAAATTTGCTTCCCTATTTGGCCCTAAGAAGAATTTTTCACCCTTTTTGGCACTCAAACTTCAATTTGTTTCCTATGTGACACTTCCGTCAGTTTTGACCACTAACGGTGTTTAGTCGGACTTGAAAAGACCATTTTACCCCTAGTGCAGTATGTGACCAAATTGTATGATAAAAACAGAGTTAAATCATTGGATTTTAATTAAAAAAATTGGCAGAACCTTCCCTGTGTTTGATGCCGTATCCCTGTAAACAGTTCATATATTCATATATGCACATAATCCATGTAGTACCATGACACCATGACTACAAAATCCTGAGCATACTTCACAAGAAGCACACACGAACAAATAGCAGTACATAGTTGAAACAGGTAAAGCAAACAAAAAAGTCTGAAAATGGTCGACTAAGTCTCAGTCTTGCAATAATTAAACATGGATGGCACATGGCCTGAATTTTGGATTACTTTTAACAGTTGTCTAGGTTAGGTGCACACATTTCTAAATCATTTTATTCAGTAATGAAATCCTTTCTTCCGCGTGTGAGATCATTCATACTCCTGTACATTTAGCCTTTATTCAGTATTTAAATCATGTATTCTGGATTACTTCTAACAGCATGTTCAAACAACTGATGACCAGATCCACTTAGACATACGCTGTCATGTTGAGTTGTGTAGCAGGCACCCAGCAGTACGCAGTGCAGACTCACACGCATGCCGATACGGGTGCAGTCCGCCATGGCCGCCCGAAGCGGATACGGGTGCAGCCCGCCATGGCCGCCGGAGGCCAAGACGGGTGCAGCGCCTTCCGCCCCGCCATGGCCGTCGGAGGCCGAGACGGTGCAGCGCCGTGGCCCTCATCGCCACGCCTTCCGCCCCACCATCCGAAGCTACCTCGGCCACGCCCTCCTACATGCCCCAGCCTCGCGCCGCCGCCTAGGGTTAGGGTTCGCACTCGCGGTGAATCGGGAGAGAGGAGGATCGAGAACGTGTGGGACGGTTAGGTTCGAAAAGGAATTTTATTTCAACGTGCTAAATCAGGGGCACTTAGGACTTTTCAGGTCCTACTTCACGGTGATAACAGCAAAAATTGACGGAAATGTCATATAAGGAAGAATATGAAGTTTTGGTGTTAAAAAAGGAAACATGAATTTTTTTGGGCCAAAAAAGGAAGCGGATTTTAAGAAAGGGTCAAATAAGGAATTCTCTCCCTATAATATCGTTGGTACAAATGTGTTGGTATAGGGGGGTTTCTATTGTAGTGTAGGGAAACAAGATTGTAGTGCTTTGTGTGCCCCTGGTTTAAGTCTTATTCACACTGCTGTAACTAGTGAACAAAACTACAACCATGGTGCAATTGTTGCCCGAAGGCTGAACTCTAACTCTAGCAACGTTGATTTGTATGGAGGGATTTATGCCTCCCGCGTAGCTGCAAAGCTGGAAGTGTCGCCTCGACCTAATGATCCTATGATGTCTGAAAGATATTTAGACTTTGACGCTATGCGCTATCATGAGTTGATTGTAAACCGCGCTAGGGGTTATGAATATAATATAAAATTTGGAAAATATGCACCTGTGTTTGTCACTTTGCCTGCACCTGCCCTCTTTGATTTTCACGCTCGACAGCGTTATTATGTTCTTGAGGAGGAGGTGCGGGAATACAAAGCTGCAGTGGAGGCCGCTCATTTAGCGGAGGAGGCGGCCAGGAATGCCTCCACAAGTTATCACTCTAACCATTTTCCAGACTATCAGTGGTGAACACCAAGCTAGGCAACCGCCTAAGCTTGGGGGAGTACGTATTTCTCACCGACATTATATTCATGTTCACGCACTTCATATAAATTGTGGGTGTTCATCCTCTTTCATTGTATATCCATGTTAGTTTTATTCTTCCGCTTTCTTCTGATGTGTTTGAAAAACTTTGGAAAACCCAAAAATATTTCTCACTTTTTTTTAGTTTTATTTTCCTGCTTTAATTATCTTAGTACTAAAAAGAAAACCCAAAAAGATTTCCTTTGCATGTTGGGAGCTTTCCCGTGTAAATATTTTTTCTCGTTTTTGTTTTCCCTTAGTTTATTTGTTTGCTTGAGAAAAACAAAAAAAACTCCAAAAATATTTCGGTGTGTTCTCTGAATTTCTTTCCTTTTTGTTGAGTCCTTGAAAGGAGAAGACCACGATGAAAATGTTGAGTGGCTCTCATGTGTTTTATTGTTGATCTAATAGAGAGCCAATATTACCTTGTCTTCTCCTTTGTCCAAACTGCCTTGCTGATTTCAGCTTAGTCCACGGTATTCTTGCACTATTATTATTATCACATCATTCGGTCATGCAAGTGAAAGGCAATAATGACGATATTTGACGAAGTGGTCGTGGCAAGGGAAGCTGGTATGAACTCTTCTTGTTTTCCGTTTTTGTAAATATGTTTAGCTCGTTCGATCTCGATTCAGTATATTATGAGTGAACACGTTCATGATGGCAATTAGAGATTATAGCTTTTCATGCCATGCTTAAACAACTAGTAGTGAATAATGATTTATCTTATAGATCAACACGCATTAGAATGGTTATCATGTGGTATAGTAGTATGGTATTTCCCTCTGAGAAATTCAAGCGGCTTGACTTGGCCCATGTGCAAACATGTAGTTGATTCAAAACCAATGCAGCCTTCATGATGTTTAAATTCAGAGTGTTCATATCCTACTCATGCTATGTCCAATGTTAATTATTCGCAATGCATGCCTATGATCGTTTTCGCTCTCTAGCTGGTCGCTTCCCAACCTATTGCTTGCCTTCACCTGTATTAAGCGGAAATGCTGCTTGTGCATCCAAAACCTTTAAACCAAGTTATTCCACATGAGTCCACCATACCTACCTATATGTGGTATTACCCTGCCGTTCCAAGTAAATTTGCATGTGGCATCTCTAAACATTCAAATAAACATCTATTTTGTGCACGCATCTCGCTCATGGAGCGACGAGGTGGTCATTATTTTCCATGCTAAATGAGTTATTCTCAGGACGGTCGTTTATTCGCCGTCATTGCACGAGAGAGGATGGTAAAAGGATGCCCAGTCCTGTATAATCAAAAACTAATTAAACAAAACTCATTGGGACAGTTGACATGTTGGCAGGCATCCGTGGATTCGGTCAACCATGGTTTGTGTATGGATGCTGGATAGGAGTAAACTTTACTATTCTGTTTGGAAACCGCCAATAATGAGTTTAGCATGGAAGATATTGAAAACCTCTGTCGTAACGTTGAGAAGAAAAGTGTACCGCTCAAAACCATTTTCCAATTATGTTTCAAAACTTGAGCTCTGGCACCTCTACAAATCAATGCTTCCCTCTGCGAAGGGCCTATCTATTTATCTTTATGTTGAGTCATCATCTTCTCACTAAAAGGACTAGACCAGAGAGCACTATTGTCATTTTTATGCATTGAGTCTAGTTAATGTTGGATACGAGCATGATTGGATATTTTCTATTCTGAATTATAATGTTCAGTCGTTGCTCGAACCTCAGAGGTGCTCTGCATTTATGTTTTGCGGTCTCAGAAAGGGATAGTGAAATACCATGACACCATATTATATCATGATCATTTTCATAAATTGTTGGCATATGAGATATCTTATTATTTGCTTGCTAGTTGGTTATTTATTGCCATGAGTTGATATGATGCCTAATTGTTATCATGGATGTGGTCATTTATGATTTATGTTGAAAACTTGAACACTAGCTAAGCATGTGTATAACAACGAGAACAAAAGAGATTGTAAAAGTTTTCTTTATCACTTTCAGTTTGTCAATTGAATCGCTTGAGGACAAGCAATGAGTTAAGCTTGGGGGAGTTGATACGTCTCCAACGTATCTACTTTTCCAAACACTTTTGCTCTGGTTTGACCTCTAATTCGCATGATTTGAATGAAACTAACCCGGACTGACGTTGTTTTCAGCAGAACTACCTTGGTGTTATTTTTGTGCAGAAATAAAAGTTCTCGGAATCGGACGGAACTTTTTGTGAATTATTTTTGAGAATTATAATGAATTATGGAGCGAAGACCTGTTGGAGGGGATGTGCCAGGGGGCCACCACACATCAGGGCGCCCCCCTAGGCCGCGCCCTGATGGCTTATGGGGCCCTCGTGTCTCCTCCGACCCTAATTCTAGTCCTATAAGAGCACATCTTCGGAGAAAAAACCAGAGAAAAGTTTTCATCACGTTTCACGAGACGGAGCCGCCGCCACCTCCTGTTCTTACTCGGGAGGGCTGATCTGGAGTCCGTTTGGAGCTCCAGAGAGGAGAAATCATCGTCGTCGTCATCACCAACCCTTCTCCATCAACACCTCCATGATGCTCACCACCGGGAGTGAGTAATTCCTTTGTAGGCTTGCTGGACGGTGGTGGGATTGGATGAGATTGATCATGTAATCAAGTTAAGTTTGATAGGGCTTGATCCCTAGTATCCACTATGTTCTGAGATTGATGTTGCTATGACTTTTGCTATGCTTAATGCTTGTCACTAGGGCCCAAGTGCCATGATTTCAGATCTGAACCTATTATGTTTTCATGAATATAAGAGTGATTTGGATCCTATCTTGCAAGTTGTATGCACCTATTACGTGTCATGATCCGCATACCCCAAGGTGACAATAATTGGGATTCTATCCAGTGATTGCCATAGTTTGAGGAGTTCATGTATTCACCATGTGTTAATGCTTTGTTCCGGTTCTCTATTAATAGGAGGCCTTAATATCCCTTAGTTTCCAATAGGACCCCGCTGCCATGGGACGGTAGGACAAAAGATGTCATGCAAGTTCTTATCGCAAGCACGTATGACTGTATACGTAATAAATGCCTACATTATATTGATAAATTGGAGCTAGTTCGGTATCGCCCTAGTGTGTAACTGTTATATGATCAGTGTCATCTAAATCATTATCCATCACCGATCCACGTTCCTACGCTTTACATATACGGAATTTTGCTAAGTTACTATTGTTACTGCTACTCTCACAACTACTACGAAATTGCTGCTGTCACTATTACTGTTACTTTGCTACTACTATTTACCATGCTACTAATCCTTTGCTGCAAAGAGATATCCCAGGTGCGGTTGAATTGAAAGCTCAACTGTCAAGGCCAATAAATATTCTTTGGCTCCCCTTGTGTCGAATCAATAAATTAGGGTGAAATACTACCTGAAGACTATTGCGATCCCCTATACTTATGGGTTATCAGGCGCTCTCACTGGATGGGGGCGACACAGACCCCTCCCTCGCCGTCAGCGGTGGTCCCTCCCCCAAATAGGAAGGCGCACTCGTCACCTTCCTTTGGGCAAGCTCGGATGCATCGGCTTGGAAAGCATCAAGCATGTCTGACCTACCAAGGGAGGTGATCGAGCAGCACTCAGCCGCGTGCCGGAGTGTGCAGCCCGTCAAGCACAAGGAATGGCATCAGGTGCCCGAGAAGCAGGAAGTCGTCACACAGGAAGTCAACAAGCGCCAGGATTTGGGAATCGCCCGTGAAGCTCCCCACACCAAGTAGATCGTCAACCGCCCCCGTTGCCAAGCCGCGCAACGCCGGACGCAAGTGGATCATGAATTTCCCTCCTCCACCTCCGCTCATGCGTATGCCTTTGAACCTAGAGGGCGTCAGAGCCACCTTCGCGAGGCTGATGCGCATGAGCCTGGAGTCGCGCATCACAAGAAATGCAGAGGTGGTTAACACTCACCCCTCGGCCCACCGCAGCCTCACTCATGACGGCGGAGGGTGTTCCGGTACAAAATACATGGAACACCCCCCATCACCGTAAGTTCTATCCATGCCCCATGGATACGAGCGACATGGAGCTATACACGCTGCGGGGCTCTCTCTACCCGCGCTGCGTCTAGCACGTGAGAGCTCCTTCCCACTCTCGTGGAAGCTCCATGCTCAGCATTGGCAGCCTACTTACCTGAGGGGCCCTCGGCCGTCAAATCCTCAAGATGACCCGTTAAGTAATGAACCTGCTTCATCCATCAGTAAAGCTTATTTCCTTTAGAGTTCTGTGTGCTTGCGGCTGAGTATTCCTCGGGAGGGGCACGCGCTCGTGATCTTCCCCGTGTCTGTCATGCGAGCGGGGGCCAGCCACGGTGCCTGTGTTCGGGTCAGTCCCAGCAGCACTGCAAAATCCAAGCGACTGAGCTTTGGCTCGCGGGCCTGGTCCTGTTTACGTCACCTCACCAGGTCCTTGGTGCTCTTGTCTCCTCGCGTAACACCCACAGATGACACCGCGAGCGCGCCCTGCTGCATTACTTGTGAAAACTTGGCAATTTCTCTGGTGCAGGATATCGAAGGCCTCAGGAGCCCCCCCGGGAGGCCTCGCGAGCGGAAGGCTTCGCGAGGGACCGCGCCTCATGAGCCGCTCCCTACAAAGGACTCGCTTCAAGCCGCGCACCTCGAAGGAGCTAAGTATAAAGCACCCCTCGGGTTTCCTCCCTCTCGTTTCCCTCTCGAGGCATCCTGATTTCCTTGGCACGAGCCGCCTGCGCGTCAATGGGGGGGGACCCTGAGCATCGCGCCTCAGGGACTCCTACCAGCCCTAACAGCCCTACACCATCTGGACGTGCTGAGCACACGCTCCAGGAATACCAGCGATGGTTGCAGCCTGCCTCGAGGGCTGGGTCCCGGCGATACAGGGCACAAAGGCAATGTAAAAGGGAAAGAAAGGCCTCGGGAGGAAAACGAAAACGCATAAAACATTAAGTGCTTAAAAAAGTGTCGTGCAAAGGTTTTCATGCCCCCACGGGGCCACATATACCCTATTACAGGAGTGAGCAAAGGAGAGTTTAGGCGCATGAGGCGCCACCATCGTCGCTCTCACCATCGTCGCGAGGGGGCTAGCTACCGCTGCTGCTGACCTCAGCCTCGATGGCATACCGCCCGACGAAGCCGGCCACATGCTCCCTCATAGCCTCCTCGAGGCATTCGCGGAGCTCCGATGGGACGGGGGTCACCACCTAACCAAAATCAAAGCGGCTATCGAGGCAGAGAAGGTTGTTGAAGAGCCGCGTCGGCGCCTGGGTCAATAGGTCACGGCACGCCCCCTCGACGGTGGCGTCCGTGTCCAGCAGCTGCTTCTTGAGGTCGCCTACCTCGTCCTGGAGCTTGCCCCGCTGGGTCGCGAGGTCCTTCTGCTCATCGAGAGTGGCCTGGGAAACCGCCAGCTCGCGCTCCTTCGCTAATAGGCGCTCCCGCTCTGCCTCCTGCACAGACGCGAAAGACGTGAGCTCGCGCTCCTGGGTCTCGGCGTTCATCTCATGGGTGGTGACTGCCTCCTAGCTTTTCGAGAGCTCGGCTTCGTGGGACGTGAGCTGGCCCTTGCGGTCCTCAGAGGCCTCCTCCCGCATTTTGAGCTGGCGCTCGCGTGAAGCAGCCTACTTCTGGAGCGTCTTCTCATGAGCATCAGCCTCCTCCCGCTGCTGCTTGGCCTTCTGGGCATCTTCGAAGGGCCTTCGCGAGGAATGTCTGGCCTTCTTTGGCAAGCTGCTCGCACTGCGCTTAGGCCTCCTTACCCTGCTAGTGGTCTACCTCTGTCGCCTCCTGAAGTTGGCTCCACCCCTCCGCCAGGCGCCGTCACTCCTCCAAGCAGAGCTCCCGCCTCCTTCCTGAGCTCGCCTTTGAGGGCATCGAGGGCCGTCCGGACGCTGCTGAGGGCCCTGCCCCACGGCGCGGTGCCGCTCTCCCCTAGCACCAGGGCGCGGCTTGCCCGGGCCTCCACGTCGCCCGCTGGTGCCATCATGCGAGAGGGCACGATCCCGAGCCCTTTCGACAGCACTGCACTATCGCCCACAGCAGGGGTCGCGTTCGCCGTTGATACGTCCAATTTGCATCCTGATTTCTTATTCATATTTACATTATTCTTGTCCATTATTCCCTATTATCATACAATTCTTATGCCCTTTCTCTCTGAATATGCAAGGTACATCACAAAGAGGGAATTATCTGGAAACTGGAATTCTGGACCGGAAAACCGAGAAAAAGGCAGAAAAATCACCAGACTCCAAATGACCTGAAACTTCACGAGGAATTTTTATTGAATATACGTGAATTTATGGGCCAAAAATATACCAGAGGGGGGCCACCAGCCAGGCACAAGCCAACAGGCGCCCTCCCTAGGCCGTTCCCTAATGGCTTGTGGGGCCCCGGCTGGCCTCCCGACGCCCATCTTCTCCTATATGGTGTGTTTTACCCTAGAAAAAAATCATAAGCAACCTTTCAGGACAAAGCGTCGCCGTCTCGAGGCGGAAACCTGGGCAGATGCCCTTTTGCACTCTGGCAGTCAGATTCTGCCGGGGAAATTCCTCTCCGGGAGGGGGAGATCGAAGCCATCGTCATCACCAATGCTTCCTCCTTCGTGGGAGGAACAATCCTCATCAACATCTTCACCAGCATCATCTCATCTCCAACCCTAGTTCATCTCTTGTATTCAATCTTTGTCTCAAAACCTAAGATTGGTGTATGTGGGTTACTAGTTGTGTTGATTACATCTTGTAGTTGATGCTTGTTGGATTACTTGGTGGACGAAATTATGTTCAGATCCTTAATTATTATTATTGCACCTCTGATCTTGAACATGTTGATGAGGTGTGAGTAGTTACTATTGTTCCTGAGGATGTGGGAGAAGTCTTGTTATAAGTAATCATGTGAAGTTGGTATTCGTTCAATATTTTGATGATATGTATGTTGTTACTTGTCTTAGTGGTGTCATGTGAACGTCGACTACTTGACACTTCACCATGTTATGGGCCCAAGGGAAGTCATTAAGGAGTAACAAGTAGATGATGGGTTGCTAGAGTGACAGAAGCTTAAACCCCAGTTTATGTGTTGCTTCATAAGGGGCTGATTTGGATCCACGTGTTTCATGCTATGGTTTGATTTATCTTAATTCTTCTTTCGTAGTTGCGGATGCTTGCGAGAGGGGGTAATCATAAGTAGGTTGTTAGTTCAAGTAAGAATGACACCTTAGCACCGGTCCACCCACCTATCAAATTATCAAAGTAGCAAACGCAAATCAACTCAACATGATGAACATGACTAGGCAGAAATTCACATGTGTCCTCGGGAGCGCTTGCTTAATATAAGAGTACTTTTAGGCTTTCCTTTGCTATAAAAAGGATTGGGCTACCTTGCTGCACCTTTGCTACTATTTTTACTTGTCACTTGTTAAGATTTATCTTGCTACAAAACTATCTACTATCGTTACTTACAGGACTTGCAGAGAATACCTTGCTGAAAACCGCTTATCATTTCCTTCTACTCCTTGTTGGGTTCGACACTCTTACTTATCGAAAGGACTATGATTGATCCCTTATACTTGTGGGTCATCAAGACTCTTTTCTGGCGCCATTGCCGGGGAGTGAAGCGCCTTTGGTAAGAGGTATTGGTAAGGAAACATTTTCTATACGTGCTGAAATTTACTGTTGCTTGTCGCTATGAACGGTCACCCTTTGAGTGGCTTGTTCGGGGCATCTTCGCCCCGGACTGAAGATGAGGAAATCGTTCCTCAACCTACTGAACCTACTAAAAATATTTATTATGAGATTCCTTCAGGTATGCTTCAAAAACTCTTATCACACCCATATGATGGAACGTCTCATCCTAATTATCACTTGATATTTGTCGATGAAGTTTGTGGATTATTTCAGCTTGCAGGGTTGTCTGGAGACAAAGTTAAGAAGAAAGTTTTACATTTATCTTTGGAGGCAAAGGCATTAATGTGGTACGGGCTATTGGGCGATATTGGATCATGGGACTGGAATCGCTTGAAGCTTGAATTTCATCAGAAGTTTTATCCTATGCATCTAGTTCATCGTGATCGGAACTTTATTTATAATTGCTGGCCTCGTGAAGGAGAAAGTATCGCTCAAGCTTGGGGGAGGCTTAAATCTATGATGCACACCTGCCCCAACCATGAGATCTCAAAAAATACTATTATGCAAAAAAAATATGCTCGGCTTTTTCATGATGATCAAGTACTACTCGATTCTTCTTCTACTGGTTCCTACATGAAGAGGACTATTGAATTCAAATGGGATCTTCTCGAAAGAATTAAACGCAACTCCGAAGATTGGGAACTCGACAAAGGTAAAGAGTTAGGTATAAATCTTAAGTTCGATTGTGTTCAATCTTTTATGGAAACTGATTCATGCTATAAGTTGAGTAATAAATATGGTCTTGACTCTGAGATAGCAGCTTCTTTCTGTGAATCATTTTCTACTCATGTTGATCTCCCTAAGGAGAAGTGGTTTAAGTACCAACCACCCATTGAAAAGCAATTAGAGAAACCTATTAAAATTGAGAAGGAAGAAATAATTGTTAGCCATGTTGATCAAATTGTTCCTAGTGCTTACATTGAGAAGCCACCTTTCCCTGTTAGAATTAAGGAACATGCTAAAGCTACAACTGTGGTTAATAAAAGTCATGCTAGAACACCTACACCTCCTGAACAAATAAATGTTGAGCCTAAAGTTGCTATGGTTAAAGATCTGCTAGTTGATAACATTGATGGTCAAGTTATTTACTTCTATGGTGAAGCTGCTAGAATTGCAAAACCTTCTAGAAACGCGCAAGATGAACTAGATAAAAATAAACCAGTTGTTGGCATGCCTGTGGTTTCGGTTAAAATTGGAGATCATTGTTATCACGGCTTGTGTGATATTGGTGCTAGTGTTAGCTCTATACCTTTTACTTTATATCAAGAAATTATGAATGACATAGAGGACATTGAGATTACTATTAAACTTGCTAACAGAGACACTATTACACTCCTTGGGATTGTTAGAGCTGTTGAAGTCTTGTGTGGAAAGGTCAAGTACCCCATTGATTTTCTAGTACTTGGTTCAGAACAAGGTAACTTTTGTCCCATTATATTTGGTAGACCTTTCTTAAATACTGTTAATGCTAAGATTAATTGTGTTACTGAGAAGGTTAAAGTAAGCTTTGACGATGTGTCTCATGAATTTAATTTCTCTAAGTTTAGTAAGCAACCACATGAGAAACAATTACCAAGAAAAGATTAGATTATTGGTCTAGCCTCTATTGTCGTACCTCCTACTGATCCGTTAGAACAATATTTGCTAGACCATGAAAACGATATGCATTTGAATGAGAGAAATGAATAGATGACATATTTCTGAAACAAACGCCTATTCTTAAACACAACTTACCAGTTGATATTTTGGGGGATCCCCCTCAACCCAAGGGAGATCCTGTGTTTGAGTTAAAGACTTTACCCGATACCTTGAAATATGCTTACCTTGATGAAAAGAAGATATATCCTGTTATTATCAGTGCTAACCTTTCAGAGCATGAAGAAAGAAGATTACTTAAAACTCTGAAGAAGTACTGGGCTGCTATTGGACATACTCTCAATGATCTTAAGGGCATTAGTCCCACTCTATGTCAGCACCAGATTAATATGGAACCAGATGCTGAAGCTGTCGTTGATCATCAACGCCGCTTAAACCCTAAGATGAAGGAAGTGATAAGAACTGAAATATTAAAGCTTCTGGAGGCAGGTATAATTTATCCTATTGCTGATAGTAGATAGGTAAGTCCTGTTCATTGTGTTCCTAAGAAAGGAGGTATAGCTATTGTTCCTAATGATAAAAATTAACTTATCCCACAAAGAATAGTAAGTGGTTATAGGATGGTGATTGATTTCAGGAAATTAAACAATGTTACTAGGAAAGATCATTATCCTTTACCTTTTATCGATCAAATGCTATAAAGATTATCTAAGCACACACACTTTTGCTTTCTTGATGGATATTCTGGTTTTTCTCAAATACCTGTGTCAAAAGAGGATCAAGAGAAAACTACTTTTACTTGCCCTTTTAGAACGTATGCTTATAGACGTATGCCTTTTGGTTTATGCAATGCACCTGCTACCTTTCAAAGATGTATGATGGCTATATTCTCTGATTTTTGTGAAAAGATTGTTGAGGTTTTCATGGATGATTTTTCCGTTTATGGAACTTCTTTTGATGATTGCTTGAGCAACCTTGATCGAGTTTTGTAGAGATGCGAAGAAACTAATCTTGTTTTGAATTGGGAGAAGTGCCATTTCATGGTGAATGAAGGTATAGTGCTTGGGCATAAAATTTCCGAACGGGGTATTGAAGTAGACAAAGGTAAAGTTGAAGCCATTTAGAAGATGCCACGACCCAAAGATATCAAAGGTATAAGAAGTTTCCTTGGTCATGCTGGTTTTTATAGGCGTTTCATTGAAGATTTCTCAAAGATTTCTAGGCCGTTAACTAATCTTCTTCCAAAAGATATTCCTTTTGTTTTTTATGATGATTGTGTAGAAGCTTTTGAAATACTTAAGAAAACTTTGATTTCCGCACCTATTGTTGAACCACCTGATTAGAACCTACCATTTGAGATTATCTGTGATGCTAGTGATTATGTTGTTGGTGTTGTTCTAGGGCAAAGCATAGACAAGAAATTGAATGTTATCCATTATGCTAGTAAAACCCTAGATGTTGGTCAAAGAAATTATGCCACCACTGAAAAGGAATTTTTAGCAGTTGTCTTTGCATGTGGTAAGTTTAGACCTTATATTGTCGATTCCAAAGTAACTATTCACACGGATCATGCTGCTATTAAATACCTTATGGAAAATAAAGATGCTAAGCCTAGACTTATTCAGTGGGTGCTTTCTCTTCAAGAATCTGATTTGCATATTGTTGATAGAAAGGGAGCTGAAAACCTCGTAGCAGATAACGTGTCTAGAATGGAAAATGTTCTTGATGACCCACTGCCTATTGATGATAATTTTCCTGATGAACAACTTGCTGCTATAAATACTTCACATAATACTCCTTGGTATGCTGATTATGCTAATTATATTGTTGCTAAATATATCCCACCTAGTTTCACCTATCAAAAAAAGAAAAAAATCATTTATGATTTACGACATTACTTTTGGGATGACCCACATCTTTATAAAGAAGGAGTAGATGGTATTATTAGCCGTTGTATACCTGAGCATGAATAGGAACAAATCTTAAGGAAGTGTCATTCTGAACCTTACGGAGGACACCATGCTGGTGACAGAACTGCACACAAGGTATTACAATCTGGTTTTTACTGGCCTACTCTTTTCAAAGATGCTCGTAAGTATGTCCTTTCATGTAATGAATGTCAAAGAGTTGGTAACATTGGTAAACGTCAGGAAATGCCTATGAATTATTCACTTGCCATTGAACCATTTGAAGTTTGGTATTTTGACATTATGAGACCTTTTCCTTCCTCAAATGGGTACACTCATATTTTAGTTGCTGTTGATTACGTTACTAAGTGGGTAGAGGCTATCCCAACTAGTAGTGCTGATCATAACACCTCTATTAAAATGCTTAAGGAAATGATTTTTACAAGGTTTGGAGTCCCTAGATACTTAATGGCTAGTGGTGGTTCACATTTTATTCATGGTGCTTTCCATAAACTTCTAGCTAAATATGATGTTAACCATAGAATTGCATCACCATATCATCCTCAGTCTAGTGGCCAAGTTGAATTGAGCAATCGATACCTAAAACTAATCTTGCAAAAGACTGTCAATAGATCTAGGAAGAATTGGTCCAAGAAATTAGATGACGCTCTGTGGGCTTATAGAACTGCTTATAAGAACCCCGTGTGGATGTCCCCATATAAAATGGTGTATGGAAAAGCTTGTCATTTGCCTCTTGAACTAGAACATAAGGCTTACTAGGCAATTAAGGAACTGAATTGTCATTTTAAACTTGCCGGTGAAAAGAGGTTATTTGACATTAGCTCATTAGATGAGTGGAGGACACAAGCCTATGAGAATGCTAAGTTGTTTAAACAAAAAGTTAAAAGTTGGCATGACAAAAGGATTCAAAAAACAATGTAGGAGACCTTATGCTTTTGTACAATTCTTGTTTCAGGTTTTTGCAGGAAAACTCTTATCCAAATGGGAAGGTCCATACGTTGTTGAAGAGGTCTACCGCTCCGGTGTTGTAAAGGTTAATAACTTCGAAGGCAAAACCCGAGAGTGGCGAATGGGCAAAGAATCAAGAATTATATTTCAGGTACACCCATTAATGAAGAGACTAATATCATCCAAGTAATAACACCAGATGAACGCATATGGGAGGCCTTCCGGAACACTCCAGACACCTGAAAAAGAGGTAGGTATGTGGTACGGTAAGTAAACCGACTCCAAAAATTACAAAATAATAATTTCTGTTGTTTTTAGTATTTTAGAAAAATTCCAAAAATAATACGGAGTCAGGGGGACCCACGAGGGAGGCACAAGCCAACAGGGCGCCCCCCTGGGGCGCGCCCTGATGGCTTGTGCGGCCCTCGTGAGCCTCCCCGACTCCGATTTCTTCCCGAACACGTATTCTGACCTAGAAAAAATCATTATATATACTGTCGTATGTTTTGACCACCGCATCGCGAGTTTCTCCTCTGTTCTTTTTTCGAGCTATTTTTCTAACAGATCTAGATCGCCATGACTTCCCCAAGCTCATCTAAAGACAAGTTCTTCGAGAAGGTCCTCAATCCCTACTTGTCAGAGGTGACGAAGCACCCTCAAGCTATTGAGATGCATGAGGGGGTGCTCCACATCCAGGATGTCCAAGGCCCCAAGAAGGAGGGAAGCGACAAGGCCAGGCTTGCAAAAGTGGAGCAGGTGATCTTCAAGTGCCAAGGGATGGTTGAACGTGGTCTGAGTGCTAATCACTCTATGATCACGGACTTCATCCGCGAGAACAAGCTTGACACAAGGAGCGTGGGAGAAGCTCTCTTCAAACTTCAAGAGCGGATCGAGCACCTTCAAGATCAAATCTACGAAGTCCAAACCCAGAACTGTGAGTATGAATCTAGGTTTAAAAGGATGAGCCTCGCTGCTGATTTCAGGATTCCAGAGACAAGAGTTCCTTTCCATGATGGGGAGCCTATGCCTTGGAAGATGGAGGATTTCCGCACACTGATAACGCACATGTATAGGGGATCGCAATAGTTTTCGAGGGTAGAGTATTCAGCCCAAATTTATAGATTCGACACAAGGGGAGCCCAAGAATATTTGAGAGTATTAGTAGCTGAGTTGTCAATTCAACCACGCCTGGAGATTGAATATCTGCAGCAGAGTGATCAGTAGCACAGTAGTATGATAGTTTTGATAACAGTAGTAACAGTAACGGTAGAAGTGACAACAATAGTTTCGTAGCAAGTGTAACATTAGCAGTAGCAATAGTAACTTAGCAAGAACAATATGTGAAAAACTCGTAGGCACTAGATCGGTGAACTCGTTGGATGATATTCATCATATAAAAGTCATAACCTAGGGCGACATAGAACTAGCTCCAGTTCATAAATGTAATGTAGGCGTGTATTCCGTAAATAGTCATACGTGCTTATGGAAAAGAACTTGCATGACATCTTTTGTCCTACCCTCCCGTGGCAGCGGGGTCCATAAGGAAACAAAGGGATATTAAGGCCTCCTTTTAATAGAGAACCGGAACAAAGCATTAACACACGGTGAATACATGAACTCCTCAAACTACGGTCATCACCGGAAAGTATCCCGACTATTGTCACTCCGGGGTTTACGGATCATAACACGTAATAGGTGAGTATGACTAGCAAGATCCGATCAAGAACATAGATATAATGGTGATAACATAAACGGTTCAGATCTGAAATCATGGCACTCGGGCCCTAGTGACAAGCATTAAGAATGGCAAAGTCATAGCAACATCAATCTCAGAACATAATGGATACTAGGGATCAAGCCCTAACAAAACTAACTCGATTACATGATGAATATCATCCAACTCCTCACTGACCAGCTAGCCTATGAAGGAATTACTCACTCCCGGTGGGGAACATCATGGAATTGGTGATGAAGAAGAGTTGATGATGAAGAAGACCGAAGATTCCCCTCTCTGAAGCCCCAAACGGGCTCCAGATCTGGCCTCCCGAGGAAGAACAGGAGGTGGCGGCTGCTCCGTATCGTAAAACACGATGAAACTTTCTCTCTGATTTTGTTTCTCCGAAAATTGGATTTTATAGCGTCCGAATTAGGGTCAGTGGGGCCCCGAGGTGGGCACAACCCACCAGGGCACGCCTGGGGGGCTGGCGCGCCCTGGTGTATCGTGCCCAGCCAGGGCTCCCCCTCCGGTGGTTCTTGGCTCTAGTATTTTTTATTTATTGCAAAATAAATCTCCAAAAAGTTTCGTCTAGTTTCGAGAACTTTTATTTCTGCAGAAAACAACACCATGGTAATTCTACTGAAAACAACGTCAGTCCGAATTAGTTTCATTCAAATCATGCAAATTAGAGTCCAAAACAATGGCAAAAGTGTGAGGAAAGGTAGATACGACGGAGACGTATCAACTCCCCCAAGCTTAACCCATTGCTTGTCCTCAAGCAATTCAGTTGACAAACTGAAAGTGATAAAGAAAACTTTTACGAACTCTTTTGTTCTTGTTTACATATATATATGCTTAAGTAGCACCCAGGTTTTCAGCAAAGATTATGACTAACCATGCCAGCAATAACTCTTAGAAATTATATTAACTCATATCAATGACATAAGAAACTAGCGGGCAATAATAAAATATCTCAAGCGCCAACACTTTGTCAAAACAATCATGATATAATATGACAATAGTGGTATCTCGCTAGCCCTTTCTGAGACCGCAAAACATAAATGCAGAGCACCTCCATAGTTCAAGTAGTGACTAAACATTGTAATTCATGGTAGAAAAGATCTAGTCATGCTGCACCCAACATTAACTATACGCAATGCATGAGGATGACAATAGTGCTCTCTGGTCTGGCGCTTATTTGAGAAGGTGATGACTCAACATAAAAGTAAATAGATAGTCCCTTTGCAGAGGGAAGCAGGGATTTGCAGAGGTGCCAGAGCTCAAAGCTTAAAACAGAGATAGATATAATTTTGGGAGGTACACCCTTTCTGTCAATGTTACGACCAAGAGTTATCAATATCTTCCATGCTAAACACATTAGCGGCGCTTCCCAAGTGGTAAAAGTTAAGGTTTACTCCTCCTCCACCAACAATCACACTCCACAGCTAGCCGAATACACGGGTACAGTCCATGCCAACAACATTCCTGGGGGAGTTTTGTTTAATTATTCGTAATTTTTTATTACGGGACTGCGAATCCCTATTACCGCCCTTCTTGTGTAAGGACGAGTGAATAAACACCCATCATGAGATTAACCCGCTTAACATGGAAAATACTGACCACCCCCTGTCGCTCCATGAGCCGTCCAGGCACACAAAACAGATGTTCGTTTTAATTTTTAGAGGTGGCACATACAGATTTACTTGGAACGGCAGGGTAATACCGCATATAGGTAGATATAGTGGACTCATCTAGAATAACTTTGGTTTAAGGATTTTGATGCACAGGCAGTATTCCCACTTAATACAGGCGAAGGCTAGCAACTAGATTGAGAATCGGCCAGCTAGAGAGCGAAAACGGTCATGAACATGCATTACGAATAATCAACATTGAATGCTAGCATGAGTAGGATATGGACACCATGAACATAAATATCATGAAGGCTATGTTGGTCTTGATTCAACTACATGTGTAAACATGTGCCAAGTCAAGCCACTTGAAACAATCAGAGGAGGATACCATATCATCATACCACATCACAACCATTTTAATGCATGTTGACATCCAAGATAAATCATTATCCACTCCTAGCTACTTAAGCATGACATGAAAAACTATAATCTCTAATTGTCACTGCAAACATGTTTGATCATAATATGTTGAATCAAGGATACTAGACTAAACATATTTACAAAAACAAAAACAAGTTGAGTTCATACCCGCTTTTCTCTGCCACAGTCAATTCGTCAAATTTCGTCATTATTGCCTTTCACTTGCACGACCGAATGATATGAAAATAATAATAGTGCAAGAGCGCCGTGGACTAAGCTGGAATCTGCAAACATTTTATTCAAGAGGAGAAGGCAAGGTAACATGGGCTCTTTGTTAGATTAACAATAGTGCATATGAGAGCCACTCATTGTGGTCTTCTCCTTGGTACGACTCAAATAAAAAGAAAAAAGAATTTCAGAGAAACAAACTGAAATATTTTTGGAGTTTTTTGGTTTTTCCTGAAGAAAGCGAATTAAAGAGGGAAAAAACAAAAACGAGAAAAACTATTTACACACGAAAGCTCCCGACAAGTAAAAGAAGAAGCGAGAAATCTTTTTGGGTTTTCTTTTGATGCTACAATTAAATTAAGCTAGAAAGAAAAGATGAAAAGAAGTAGGAAATATTTTTGGGTTTAGGGCCTCTTCGGCAACTGCCCAACTTCTCCAAAACTTCCTATATCCAGCTTCTCGCATGGCTTCTCGCTTCACGTGGCGAGAAAGCGTTCGGCAACGCAACTTCAGTTTCTGTCGTTAGGCACGGGCTTCTAGCCCATCTGAGTAGCAATAAGACCAACTCGGAGCAGGCCAGGTTGGGGCCCAAAACAAACCTAGCCCCTCACCTCACTCGTCCCTCTCCCCGATCCCCTCGACCCCTCCTCCCGTGCGCCGCCACCCCCCGCGCGCCCGTCCTCTGCTCCATGGCGCCACCACCGTCGGCGCGAGCGCCCCAGCCTCCCATCTGTCCTCCTCCTCCCCGACTCCCATGCCGCCCGTCGCCCCTGCTGCCCTCCCCAACTACCTGCTCGCTTCCACATCCGGCCTCGACCGGCGTCGTCCCACCTGCAACCGCAGGCCGGCGCCACGCCAACCTCCACCGTCTCCCTAGCCAAGCCGACGCCATGGCCGACCCCAAGCTCTTCTCTGCCGTCGTCGTCAGTAGCAGCTGCAGACCCAGCAGCCCCGTGCCCGTCACGACCTCCTCCGACCATCTCTGTCCCCTATGCTCACGCCGGAGCACCTCCGCCCGAGCACAACCACGCCGGCGACCACCCTGTCTCACCTCTGCCTCACTCAGCTCCGGTCGTGCCCCGTCATCTCCGGCCACCGCTCATCACCGGTGCTGCCACTTCGAGAGAGTTCGGGAAAGAAAATGGAACCGGTACGCTGAAAGGCACTTGGCGGTGGCAACCCAGCGTAATTCGCCTCAACTCTAACTTCTTCGTTTTCACGGATCTGGAAAAGAGCAGCTTCGGGAACTCCTCCTTTTTTACACTAGACAGGTGGCCAGCTTCTCGATTCCAGCTTTCTGGAGCTAGAGCGTTCGGCTCAGCTTCCAGCGTGGAGTTGACGAAGCTCGGAGCTGGAGCGTTGCCGAACAGGCCCTTACTCAAATTTTTTCAAACACGCAAGAAGAAAGCGAGAGAATGATCTAACATGGATAATACAATGAAAAAGTATGAACACAGACAACTGGAATGAAATGTGTGAACATGAATGTAATGTCGGTGGAAATACGTACTCCCCCAAGCTTAGGCTTTTGGCCTAGCTTGGTAATCACCATCTGTAGCGTGGATAATAGTCAGAGTGATAACCCACCGAGGCCCTTGCGTAGAATCCTCGACCCTCCAGGCATTTTCAACCTCCGCATTGTACGCATGGGCCTCGCTCTCAAAAACATAGTATCTTCCTCTACTATGAAAATCAAAGAGAGCAGGAGCAGGCAAAGTGACAGGCACAACAGGTTTTTTATTAAACCTCAAGTTTTAGGTGTAGTTAGTGACTGTTCCCTTAAGGAACTTATGACGCTTCATGGCCTCAAAATCTAAGTACTGAGTAGGTAAAATGGGGTCATTAGGCCAAGGTGATACATTTAGCTTCTCTGCTACATGGGAGGCATAAATTCCTCCATAAAAATTACCACTAGCAGCGTTGTGCTGCAGTCTTAGTGCAACAATTTCTCCAAGATTATAACATTTATTTCCAGTTATGGCAGTGTGTATGAGACTCAAATCAGGAGCACACAGTGTGCTACAATCTTGTTTGCCTACGATACATTTTCCATTAAAGAGTGTGAAGTAGTGTATTGATGGGAAATGGATGCTTTTAATTCTTCCTTGTGTCACTCCACTATCTTCACCATAGCAAAGGTTAATGAAAAATGACTCATACTCAGATTTTGGTGGTTCATCAAGGGAACCCCAATATGGAATTTTGCATGCTTCACTGAACAATTCTAAAGGCATGGTGAAGGAACGATCATAGAGGTTGAATGAAACTCTAGACTCACGAGGAAAATATTTAAATTTCTTTGTGAATGTTTTCGTGAGTTCGAGATGTTGAGGGCACTTATCTGCAATGAAGGGAGCAAGTTCTATATTGTGGATAAATTGTTCGAATTCTCCCTTGATACCTGCACCTTCCATGAATTCGTCACACGGCCACAAACATGATTTGGTAGCGGCATCTCGCATCGAGCTTTCACTTGGCTCAACATAAGATTGTCGGACCGAGCTTCCACTTGATGAGGCCTCCGAGGACCTCCTCCTCAAGGAACTCCTAAATAATTGCATTTTTATTTGTGAACAAATTTCTGAAATATTTTTGAGACATAAAATTGTGTTAACAAAACTTCGTGAAATTAATAGCAACTACTCCTAAAGGTGCATAGAGGCCATATTAAGCATTCAAACTACTTAGAACTCTAAGAATTCAACATGCAAGCTCATCTACAGCAGCACCAAGAGTACCTAATTATTCTAAAAATAACCCACTAAATCAAAAACTAATTGGTGCAATGGAGGAGTCACATACCAAGTAGCAATCCATCCAAACAGTTTCGAAAACGGAGCTTCGAGCAAAGAGATCGAAATCAACGGGTTGGAGAGCAAGAACACGGGAATGGAAGCTATGGTGATTTTTTTTTCTGGAGGTAGGGGATGACATGGGCTAAAGGGATAAGTGAGGGGCCCATATGGGGGCCACAACCCGCCAGGGCACGCTTGGGGTTGCTGGCGCGCCCTGGTGTCTTGTGGGCACCAGGTGCACCCCCCTCTGATATTATTTGCACCAACAATTCAGAAATATTCAGAAAAAATCGTGTCAAATTTTCAGCACATTCTAAGAACTTTTATTTTTGGGTCATTTTTTTATTGCACGGAGAAAACAGAAAACAGGATAAACATGGCATTTTATTTTATTTGACTAAGTAAAACAGAAAATAAAAGGTGGGAGTAGAAGATTGTACCTACTAGATTCATCGACTTCATACCTCTCAAAAATGATCCATTAATAAGGTTGATCAAGTCTTATTAACAACCACTTCCGATTTGTACGAAACCAAAAAACTTTCGTAAAACACTAAGTTACCTCAATGGGGATGTGCATATCCCCAACAATAAGTATATCATATTTCTTTTTGGCAGTAGGTAGAGGTATTTGAAAACTTCCAATAGTGAGTGTAGGAGATTCTTCAATAACATTTATACCATTCACGTGGAATTGTTTCTTCGAAAAGTGCACCGTATGCTCATTACCATTGATATGAAAAGTGACCTTGCTTTTATTGCAATCAATAACAGCCCCTGCAGTATTCAAAAACGGTCTATCAAGGATAATCGACATGTTGTCGCCCTCGGGCATCTCAAGAATAACAAAGTCCGGTAAGATAGTAACATTTGCAACAACAACGGGCACATCCTCACAAATACCGATAGGTATGGCGGTTGATTTGTCAGCATTTGCAATGATATTTCAGTAGGTGTGAGTTTATTCAAATCAAGTCTTTTATATAAGGAGAAAGGCATAACACTAACACCAGCTCCCAAATCACACAAAGCAGTTTTGACATAATTTCTTTTAATGGAGCAAGCCATAGTTGGTATTCCAGGGTCTCCAAGTTTTTTGGGTACTCCATCCTTAAAAGAATAATTAGCAAGCATGGTAGAGATTTCAGATTGAGGTATCTTTCTTTTATTAGTGATAATGTCTTTCATGTATTTTGCATAAGGGGCCGTCTTTAGGATATCAGCTAAGCGGGTACGCAAAAAGACTGGCCTAATAATTTCAGCAAAGCATTCAAATTCTTCATCATCCTTTTTCTTAGATGGTTTAGGTGGAAAAGGCATGGGTTTCTGAACCCATGGCTCTCTTTCTTTACCATGTTTTTTAGCCACAAAGTCTCTTTATCATAACGTTTATTTTTAGCTTGTGGGTTATCAAGATCAACAGCAGGCTCTATTTCAACATCATTATCTGGTTCTTTATCATTGTTTGGTTGAGTATCTTCATGAACATCATCATTATCATTTTCATTATCACTAGGTGAATGTTCATTACCAGATTGAGTTTCAGCATCAGAAAGAGAGACATCATTATTATCAAGAGGTTTTTGTATCTCACGTTCACTAGAGGTAGGCAAAGTCCTATCATTTTTCTTTTTCTTTTACTTCTTAGAAGGACTAGGTGCGTCAGTATTAATTCTCTGAGGGTCTTGTTCAATTCTTTTAGGATGACCTTCAGGATAAAGAGGTTCTTGGGTCATTCTACCTGCTCTAGTAACTACTCTAGCAGCAAAATCATTCATATTATTATTCATTTCATCATGGAAATCCTTTTGAGATTTAGCAACTTGTTCTAGCCCCTGTTCAAGAATTTATCCGATTAACCAGTTAACTTGCCGATTAATCCCTACTCATAGGGACACCGAGTAGCCGATTAACTGATAAATCATCCGATTAATTGATTAAATGACCGATTAACTTGCCGATTAGCCTATTAATCCCCTACTCGCCAACCAACCGAGCAGCTACCAGTTAACGATTTCCTCAACAATGGTTCTAGCTGGGTTTAGACCATAGAGGCATGTTTTCCTACACCTCTAACATCATTACTGATTCTAAATAACAAGTCACTCAAGCGAGCAATCATATCAGAATTATATTTCAATTGTTTCAGAACATTTGCATTGAAGTGATCTTGTTTCATAATGTAGTTATCAAACTCATATAAGCATTGACTAGGATTTATTGTAAGGGATATCACTTTCAGCAAACTTTAATAAAGAATTTACCTCTACCACCCGTGGAGGTGGTGGTGTGTCAAGGCCATGTATTTCTTCAATAGGTGGTAAATTCTTAACATCCTCAGCTTTAATACCTTTTTCCTTCATAGATTTCTTTGCCTCTTGAATATCTTCAGGACTAAGAAATAAGATACCCCTGTTCTTCGGAGTGGGTTTAAGCGGTGGTTCAAGGAGAGTCCAATCATCATAATTCATCAATATATTATTCAATAATTCCTCAGCTTCTTCAATAGTCCGTTCCCTAAAAACACAACCAACACAACTATCTAGGAAGTCCCTAGAAGCATCAGTTAGTCCATTATAGAAGATATCAAGTATTTCATTTTTCTTGAGAGGGTGATCAGGCAAAGCATTAAGCAATTGGAGAATCCTCCCCCAAGCTTGTGGAAGACTCTCTTCTTCAATTTGCACAAAGTTAAATATTTCCTGTAAGGCAGCTTGTTTCTTATGAGCAGGAAAATATTTTTCAGAGAAGTAGTAAATCATATCCTGGGGACTACGCACACAACCAGGAGCAAGAGTATTGTACCATGTCTTAGCATCACCCTTTAATGAGAACGGAAATAACTTAAGAATATAGTAGTAGCGAATCTTCTCATCATGAGCAAAGAGGCTGGGTATATCATTCAGCTTAGTAAGATGTGCCACTACAGTTTCAGTTTCGTAGCCATGGAAGGATCAGATTCAGCCAAAGTAATTAACTCTGGGTCGACAGAGAACTCATAATCCTTATCGGTAACAAAGATAGGTGAAGTAGCAAACTTAGGATCACATTTCATCCTAGCATTCAAAGTCTTTTCCTTATACTTGCGTAGTAATTTCTTAAGATCGTTTCTATCCTTGCAAGAAAGGATTTCCTAGTCGTCTCCTCATCCATAACATAACCTTTAGGTATCTTAGGCATTTCAAATCTAGGAGATCCAGGTCTAATAGGTGTTTCATAATCATCAGTTTCAAGAGCTTCATCAGTTTCAGCAATCTCATCAGTTTCAATAATTTCATTCTATTTAGCTCTAGCAAATTGTTCATCAAGAAATTCACCTAGTGGCACGTTATCATAAAGCATGGTACTATCATCATCATCATAAGCATCATTCATCGCAGAGGTAGCATCATCAATAACTTGCGACATAACAGGATTACTAGCATGTGGTCGTGTTGCAAACTTACTCATAACAGAAGGTGAATCAAGTGTAGAGCTAGATGGCAGTTCCTTACCTCCCCTCGTCTTAGAGGGAAAAATCTTGGTTTTTGGATCCTTCAGATTCTTCACAGTGATCAATTGATATAAATCCCAAGTGACTCAACAAATATAGCTATGCTCCCCGGCAATGGCGCCAGAAAAAGGTCTTGATAACCCACAAGTATAGGGGATCGCAACAGCTTTCGAGGGTAGAGTATTCAACCCAAATTTATAGATTCAACACAAGGGGAGCCAAAGAATATTTAAGAGTATTAGGAGCTGAGTTGTCAATTCAACCACACCTGGAGATTAAATATCTGCAGCAGAGTGATCAGTAGCACAGTAGTATGATAGTTTTGATAGCAGTAGTAACGGTAACAGTAACGGTAGCAGTGATAGCAATAGTTTCATAGCAAGTGTAACAGCAGTAGTAGCAATAGTAACTTAGCAAGAACAATATGTGGAAAACTCGTAGGCACTAGATCGGTGAACTCGTTAGATGATATTCACCATATAAAAGTCAGAACCTAGGGCGACACAGAACTAGCTCCAGTTCCTAAATGTAATGTAGGCGTGTATTCCGTAAATAGTTATACGGGCTTATGGAAAAGAACTTGCATGACATCTTTTGTCCTACCCTCCCATGGCAGCGGGGTCCATAAGGAAACTAAGGGATATTAAGGCCTCCTTTTAATAGAGAACTGGAACAAAGCATTAACACATGGTGAATACATGAACTCCTCAAACTACGGTCATCACCGGAAAGTATCTCGACTATTGTCACTCCGGGGTTTACGGATCATAACACGTAATCGGTGCGTATGACTAGCAAGATCGGGTCAAGAACATAGATATAATGGTGATAATATAAACGGTTCAGATCTGAAATCATGGCACTCGGGCCCTAGTGACAAGCATTAAGCATGGCAAAGTCATAGCAACATCAATCTCAAAACATAATGGATACTAGGGATCAAGCCCTAACAAAATTAACTCGATTACATGATGAATCTCATCCACCTCCTCACCGACCAGCAAGCCTACGAAGGAATTACTCACTCCCGGTGGGGAACATCATGGAATTGGTGATGAAGAAGAGTTGATAATGAAGAAGACCGAAGATTCCCCTCTCTGAAGCCCCAAACGGGCTCCAGATCTGGCCTCCCGAGGAAGAACAGGAGGTGGCGGCTGCTCCGTATCGTAAAACACGATGAAACTTTCTCTCTGATTTTGTTTCTCCGAAAATTGGATTTTATAGCGTCGGAATTAGGGTCAGTGGGGCCCCGAGGTGGGCACAACCCACCAAGGCGTGCCTTTGGGGGCTGGCACGCCCTGGTGTATCGTGCCCAGCCAGGGCTCCCCCTTCGGTGGTTCTTGGCTCCAGTATTTTTTATTTATTGTAAATTAAATCTCCAAAAAGTTTCGTCCAGTTCCGAGAACTTTTATTTCTGCACAAAAACAACACCATGGTAGTTCTGCTAAAAACAACGTCAGTCCGAGTTAGTTTCATTCAAACATGCAAATTAGAGTCCAAAACACGGGCAAAAGTGTGAGGAAAAGTAGATACGACGGAGACGTATCACACGCCACCACAATCACCGAAGAACTCTTGAGTATACGGGTATGGGTGACGTGGCTTGAGACTGCATCTGTATTTCCCCAAAGAGGAAGGGATGATGCAGCACAACGACGGTAAGTATTTCCCTCAGTTATGAAACCAAGGTATCGTACCAGTAGGAGGATCACCACCACCTAATAAGCATCACCTGCACACAAAGAACAAATACTTGCAACCCGACGCGAAAGAGAGGTTGTCAATCTCTCTACGGTAAAAAGATAGATTAGGTAGTGATAGATTGGAGAGATAGATCTCTCAAGAGCACAAAATAAAAGGAGCAAATAAAAATTGCAGCAATATATTTTTGGGTTTTTGGAATAGTAGATCTGAAAACAAAAGCGGCAAAAAGATAGATCGGAAAACAATATGTTGGAAAAGTAGACCCGGGGGCCGTAGGTTTCACTAGTGGCTTCTCTCATGAGTATAGCACACGGTGGGTGAACAAATTACTATTGGTCAATTGATAGAAGATCAAATAATCATGACGATATCCAAGGCGATGATCATTATATAGGCTTCCCGTCCAAGATAAGTACACCGACTCCTGCCTGCATCTACCACTATTACTCCACACATCGACCGCTATCCAGCATGCATCTAGTGTATTAAGTTCATGGAAAAATGGAGTAATGCAATAAGAATAATGACATGATGTAGACAAGATCTATTCATGTAGGAATTGACCCCATCTTGTTATCCTTAATGGCAACGATACATGTGTGCATTGCTGCCCCTTCTGTCACTGGGAAAGGACACCGCAAGATCGAACCCACCACAAAGCACATCTTCCCATGGCAAGAAAAATCGATCTAGTTCACCTAACTAAACCAAAGATTCGAAGAAGAAATACGAGGCTATAAGTAATCATGCATATAAGAGATCAAAGAAGACTCAAATAATATTCATGGATAGAAATTGATCATGAACTCAAAATTCATCGGATCCCAACAAACACACCGCAAAAGTTTACATCAAATAGATCTCCAAGAGACCATTGTATTGAGAATCAAAATAGAGAGGGGAAGCCATCTAGCTACTGCCTACGGACCCGTAGGTCTATGGTGGACTACTCACGCATCATCGGAGAGGCACCAATGAGGATGATGAACCCCTCCGTGATGGTGTTAGATTGGATCTCGAGGTTCTGGAACTTGCGGTGGCTAGATGTGTTTTTTGTCGACTCCCTTAGGGTTTATGGAATATTTGGGAATTTATAGGCATCAGAGGCGGTGGAGAGGGGCCCCAAGGAGGGCACAACCCATCAGGGCGCGCCGAGGGCCTCTCGTGCGCTCTGGTGGGTTGTGGTCTCCACGACCCACCTCTCTGGCACTTCTTTGGTCCACTGGATGTCTTCTGGTCCAAAACAAATCTCCAAAAAGTTTCGTTGCGATTGAACTCCGTTTGGTACTGATATTCTGCGAAGTAAAAAACAAGCAAAAACAGCAACTGGCACTTTGGCACTATGTCAATAGGTTAGTCCCAAAAAATGATATAAAGTTGCTATAAAGTGATTGTAAAACATCCAAGAATGATAATATAACATCATGGAACAAGCAAAAATTATAGATACGTTGGAGATGTATCAGCATCCCCAAGCTTAATTCCTACTCGTCCTCGACTAGGTAAATGATAAAAACAGAATTTTTGATGTGGAATGCTGCCTAACATGTTCATCTCATATTCTTTTCTTTTGTAACATGGACATTTGGACTTTTAGATAATTCAAAGCAATAGTCTAGTTTTAACATAAGGACTTTAATACTCAAGCATGCAAACAAGCAACCATGTCTTTCAAAATATCAACACTAAAGAAAGTTATCCCTAGCCCATCATGCTCAATCATTGATCCATTCATGAAACACACTCAAATATTAGCTACACCCAATGCTCAAGTACGATCATAGTGCCCCCTAGTTGGTGCTTTATAAGAGAAGATGGAGCCTCAAAGTAAAAAATAAAAATTTGCTAGGCCCTTCGCAGAGGGAAGTTACGATTTTTAGAGGTGCCAGAGCTCAAAGTTTAAATTGAGGGAGAAAAATATTTTGAGTGGCATGTCTTTCCTGTCAACGAAAATGACAAAGTAGTTCACAATACTTTCCATGCTAGATACATCATAGGCGGTTCCCAAACAGAAAATAAAGTTTATTCCTTTTTCCACCATTCTTTCACATTCCATGGCTGGCCGTATCCACGGTTGCCTTCCATACCAACACTTTCCAAGTAACTTTTTTTTGTTTTTCATTTCGGTAATGGGCATCCCTATTACCGTCGTACTCTCGTGCAATGACAAGTGAATAAACACTCATCTTGAGAATAACACATCTAGCATGGAAAAATATTGGACACTCCCTACCGTTTCATGAGCGGTACGAGCACACAAAAGAGAAATTTATTTTGAAAATTAGAGATGGCACATACAAATTTTCTTGGAACAGCATGGAAATACCACATATAGGTAGGTATGGTGGACTCATAAGGCAAAACTTGGTTTAAGGATTTTGGATGCACAAGTGGAGGCTAGCAAATAGATTGAGAAGCAACCAACCAAGAAACGAAAATGCACATAAGCGAGCATTGAGCATAACTAACACCGAATAATGCACCATAAGTAGGATGTAACTTCATTGCATAACTATTGACTTTCGTGCATGCATAGGGAATCACAAACCATAACACCAATATTCCTACTAAAGCATAATTACTCACTAACATGACTCACATATTACTATCATCATGTCTTAAAACTACTACAAAGAATCAATTTTAATTTGTCCAATGATCTTCATGAAAGTTTTTATTATATCCTCCTTGGATATCTATCACTTTGGGACTAGTTTCATATATTGCCATTGCTTTTGGCAAGCTCAAACAAATTTAAGTGAAGCACTGAGCATAAAGATTTCATCTCTCAAAATAGTATAAGTGAAGCATGAGAGGATTTCTTCAAAATTTACTAACTCTCAAATTAATCTAAGTGAATCATGAGAGTATTTCTTCAAAAGTTTCCAAGCACACCGTCCTCAAAAAAGATGTAAGTGAAGCACTAGAGCAATTCTATAGCTCAAAAACTTTAAGTGAAGCATATAGAGCAATTCTAACAAATCATAGCATAATTTTGGATGTTTCAAACAGGTGTGTCCAGCAAGCATACAAGTGACAAGCAAAGCAAGCAAAGACTCAAATGATACAAGACACTCCAAGCAAAACTCATGATATATGACGAATAAAAATATAGCTCCAAGTAAAATACCGATGGTTGTTAGAAGAAAGAGGGGATGCCACTCGGGGGCATCCCCAAGCTTAGTTGCTTGTTTCTCTTTGGATATATCTTGGGGGTGCTGTAACATCCCCAAGCTTAGGCTCTTTTCGCTCCTTATTCCTTCATCCATCGTGATCTCACCCAAAACTTGAAAACTTCAATCACACAAAACTCACCAAAATCTTCGTCAGACCGTTAGTATAATAAAGCAAATCACTACTTTAGGCGTTGTTGCAAACCCATTCATATTTTATTATTGCATTATACCTACTGTATTTTAACTTCACCATGGCTCATACCCTTCAATACAACCCATAGGTTCATCAAAACAAGCACACAATGCAACGAAAACAGAATCTGTCTTAAACAGAACAGTCTGTAGTAATCTGTACTCGAACCATACTTATGTAACTTTAAATATTCTGAAAAAATAGTAAAACGTAAAGAATTTGTATATCAATACTGTGTTAAAATTTCAGCTCAATATCACGTTCCAGTAAAAAACGAAAATTCGAACACTGGAGGCAAAGTTTCTGTTTCAGATTCAGCATCGCTTCTACTCATCTTATGAATCATCCTAAAGGATCTGCTTGGCACAAACACTAAATAAAACATAAAAACACAATAATAACAGAGTCATAATTGTGTCAACACTCAAAAACAGAAAGAAAAAGATGAAAATAAATGTATTCATTGGGTTGCCTCCCAACAAGCGCTATCGTTTTACGCCCCTAGCTAGGCATAATGATTTCAATGATGCTCACATAAAAAGTAGTAATTGAAATATGCAAGAGAGCATCATGAATCTAATGACAATCACATTTAAGTCTAACCCACTTCCTATGCATAGGGATTTTGTGAGCAAACAATTTATGGGAACAAGAATCAACTAGCATAGGAAGGCAAAACAAGCATAACTTCAAAACTTTGAACACATAGAGAGGAAACTTGATACTTTTGCAATTCCTACAAGCATATGTTCCTCCCTCATAATAAATTTCAGTTGCATCATGAAGGAATTCAACAATATAACTATCACATAAAACATTCTTTTCATGATGCACAAGCATAGAATTTTCATTACTCTCCACATAAGCAAATTCCTTATCATCCATGGTAGTGGGAGCAAACTCAACAAAATAACTATCATGAGACACTTGATTGACATAACCACATTGAAAATTAAAACCATGATGATAAGTTTCATGGTTATCATTACTCATTATAGCATATGTGTCATCACCATCATCATAAATAGGAGGCATGCAATCATCATAATAAATTTGCTCATCAAAACTCGGGGGACTAGAAATATCATCTTCATCAAACCTAGCATCCCCAAGCTTGTGGTTTTCCATATGGTTAGCATCATGGATATTTAGAGAATTCATACTAGCAACATTGCAATCATGCTCATCATTCCAGGAACTATCATTAATCACCTTATAAATTTCTTCTTTCAACACTTCATCAAAATTTTCAGATTCATGATTTTCAAACAAAACTTCATAGAGATAATCAATTGCACTCAACTCACTAGCAATTGGTTCATCATAATTTGGGCTTTAGAAAAGATTAGCAAGTGGATGAGGATCCATATCAATAGATTTTTAGCAAGCGAAGATGCAAGCAAATAGAAGGCACATGGCAACACAAGCAAAGATAGCAAACAAGAGATCTGACGAGAAAAAGGCAAACGAAAAAGAGGGCGAATAAAACGGCAAATTTGGTGAAGTGGGGGAGAGGAAAACGAGAGGAAAATGGCAAATAATGTAATTGCAAGGAGGTGAGATTTGTGATTAGGAACTGGTAGATGATGATGGTGTCTCCTCGGCGCCAAAGATTGGCACGTAGAAGAGATCGCTTCCTCCCCGGCAACGGCGCCAGAAATTCCTTTGACGTGGCTTGAGACTACGTCGGTATTTCCCCAAACAGGAAGGGATGATGTAGCATAGCGACGGTAAGTATTTCCCTCAGTTATGAAACCAAGGTATCGAACCAGTAGGAGGATCACCACCACCTAATAAGCAGCACCTGCACACAAAGAACAAATACTTGCAACCCGACGCGAAAGAGAGGTTGTCAATCTCTCTACGGTAAAAAAGAGAGATTAGGTAGTGATAGATTGGAGAGATAGATGTCTCAAGAGCACAAAATAAAAGGAGCAAATAAAAAGTGTAGCAATATATTTTTGGGTTTTTGTAATAGTAGATCTGAAAACAAAAGCGGCAAAAAGATAGATCGGAAAACAATATGTTGGAAAAGTAGACCTGGGGGCCGTAGGTTTCACTAGTGGCTTCTCTCATTAGTATAGCAGACGGCGGGTGAACAAATTACTGTTGGGCAATTGATAGATCTGAAAACAAAAGCGGCAAAAAGATAGATCGGAAAACAATATGTTGGAAAAGTAGACCCGGGGGCCGTAGGTTTCACTAGTGGCTTCTCTCATGAGTATAGCAGACGGTGGGTGAACAAATTACTGTTGGGCAATTGATAGAAGATCAAATAATCATGACGATATCCAAGGCGATGATAATTATATAGGCTTCACGTCCAAGATAAGTACACCGACTCCTGCCTGCATCTACCACTATTACTCCACACTTCAACCGCTATCTAGCATGCATCTAGTGTATTAAGTTCATGGAAAAACAGAGTAATGCAATAAGAACGATGACATGATGTAGACAAGATCTATTCATGTAGTAATAGAGCCCATCTTGTTATCCTTAATGGCAATGATACATGCGTGCCTTGCTGCCCCTTCTGTCACTGGGAAAGGACATCGCAAGATCGAACCCATCACAAAGCACCTCTTCCCATGGCAAGAAAAATCGATCTAGTTCGCCTAACTAAACCAAATATTCGAAGAAGAAACATGAGGCTATAAGTAATCATGCATATAAGAGATCAAAGAAGACTCAAATAATATTCATGGATACAAACTGATCATGAACTCAAAATTCATCGGATCCCAACAAACACACCGCAAAAGTTTACATCAAATAGATCTCCAAGAGACCATTGTATTGAGAATCAAAAGAGAGAGAGGAAGCCATCTAGCTACTGCCTACAGACCCATAGTTCTATGGTGGACTACTCACGCATCATCGGAGAGGCACCAATGAGGATGATGAACCCCTCCGTGATGGTGTTAGATTGGATCTCGAGGTTCTGGAACTTGCGGTGGCTAGATGTGTTTTTCGTCGACTCCCTTAGGGTTTATGGAATATTTGGGAATTTATAGGCATCAGAGGCGGTGGAGAGGGGCCCCAAGGAGGGCACAACCCATCAGGGCGCGCCGAGGGCCTCTCGTGCGCTCTGGTGGGTTGTGGTCTCCACGACCCACCTCTCTGGCACTTCTTTGTCCCACTGGTTGTCTTCTGGTCCAAAAAAATCTCCAAAAAGTTTCATCGTGATTGGACTCCATTTGGTATTGATATTATGCGAAGTAAAAAACAAGCAAAAACAGCAAATGGCACTTTGGCACTATATCAATAGGTTAGTCCCAAAAAATGATATGAAGTTGCTATAAAGTGATTGTAAAACATCCAAGAATGATAATATAACAGCATGGAACAAGCAAAAATTATAGATACGTTGGAGACGTATCAATGGGCACAACCCCTAGCTTGTTCCAATCTTGGGGGAGGTGCCCCGGTATCGTATCACCATAACTTTTCACCGTCATCTTTTATTTTAGTTTGATCTTTCGTGATTTCGTGGGTTAGAGAAATAAAGTTTCAGATTTGCTTTGCTTAGGATTTTGCTTTGAGTTCATGATCATAGCATGACAATAAAAATTAGTTGAGTCCATGTAATAAAGTGTGAGAGTTATATAATAAAGATTAGTTGAGTCCGTGTGCTTTACTCTCTTGCACCAATCATCATAGCATGACAATAAAAAGAGTAGTAAAGATCGTATGCTTATCCCATGGGAAGTAATGACTTCACATAAAAAGAAAGTATGAGCTATGAAAATTGTTGGGAATAGAGCAAAGATTGCCTTAGTCATCGTTATAATCTATGCAAGATTATGATAGACAAGATAGATCCACATGCAAATATACTATCTCGGACATCATCTATGAACAAACCCTCACCAAATATTAAATAATGATCAAGTGTTGAAGTTGGACAAGGAAGACAACCTAATGGTCATGATTGCTTACATTTGCTTAGAAGTTATATAGGCATGGATCCTTTAACATGTGATGCTTCCTTTAGAACTTTTGCTAGCCAAAATTTCCACACCAACTAGGGATACTACTTGTGCATCCATAACCCCTTGAACTTGGTTTCTTTTTATAAGAGTCCACCTTACCTACCTATGGACTGAATAAGATCCTTCAAGTAAGTTGTCATCGGTGCATAAGCAATAAAAATTGTCTTTAATCATGTATGATCATTTATTGAAAGGGAAATTAAGCTTTGTACGATCTTGTGATGGTGAAGAAATACAAAGCGACGGAGTGCATAATAAAGTTCGCTATCACAAGGGGCAATATATGAAGTTCCTTTGCATTAAGAGATTGCACATCCAATCAAATAAAAGCGCATGACAACCTCTGCTTCCCTCTGCGAAGGGCCTATCATTCACTTTCATAAAGTTCTTACTTTTATTCAGGAGCCATTAATATCTTATCTTCTTTTAAGTTATAAACTCTCTTAATGGCAAGCATCACATGTTGAAGAAAGATCCATGTATATATCCACTTGAATGTAAGAAACCATGATTCATTATTGTTGACATTATCCTTGAGGCAAATGAGTTGGGTGGCAAATGAAGCCCCTATCTTCCTATGTGTCCGGCAAAAACATTACCTACAAAAATATGCAATGAGTGTTAACAATCATAGATGACTAAATGATAATTGAGTATGTGGGTTTGCTACAATGAAAGCTCTTATATAGACTCTTCTCTTGAATATGATGAATTGTGATTATCACCATGACTAAAGACACCATTTGTTGGTTGTCAATAAGGTTTATGCTTCACACTTTGATAATTTTGAATAGATCTTTATTTGATTATGAGAAGTTATATGATGAAATGCTTGCTGCTATAATGATATTCATGATGCTCCCATGTCCGTATTCTGTTTTTATCGACACCTCTCTCTCAAATTATGCGTTCATTACTCTCGAGTTCTGCTTTCGCTTGAGGACAAGCGGGGTCCAAGCTTGGGGAGTTGATACATCCAATTTGCATCATGATTTCTTATTCATATTTACGTTATTCTTGTCCATTATTCCCTATTATCATACAATTCGTATGCCCTTTCTCTCTGAATATGCAAGGTACATCACAAAGAGGGAATTATCTGGAAACTCGAATTCTGGACTGAAAACCGATAAAAAGGCAGAAAAATCACAAGACTCCAAATGACCTGAAACTTCACGAGGAATTTTTATTGAATATATGTGAATTTATGGGCCAAAAATATACCAGAGGGGGCCAACAGCCAGGCACAAGCCAACAGGCGCCCCCCAGGCCGCACCCTGATGGCTTGTGGGGCCCTGGCTGGCCTCCCGATGCCCATCTTCTCCTATATGGTGTGTTTTACCCTAGAAAAATCATAAGAAACCTTTCGGGACAAAGCGTCTCCATCTCGAGGCGGAAACCTGGGCAGAGGCCCTTTTGCACTCCGGCAGTCAGATTCTGCCGAGGAAATTCCTCTCCGGGAGGGGGAGATCAAAGCCATCGTCATCACCAATGCTTCCTACTTCGTGGGAGGATCAATCCTCATCAACATCTTCACCAGCACCATCTCATCTCCAACCCTAGTTCATCTCTTGTGTTCAATCTTTGTCTCAAAACCTAAGATTGGTACATGTGGGTTACTAGTTGTGTAGATTACATCTTGTAGTTGATGCTTGTTGGATTACTTGGTGGAAGAAATTATGTTCAGATCCTTAATTATTATTATTGCACCTTTGATCTTGAACATGTTGATGAGGTGTGAGTAGTTACTATAGTTCCAGCGGACATGGGAGAAGTCTTGTTATAAGTAATCATGTGAAGTTGGTATTCGTTCGATATTTTCATGATATGTATGTTGTTACTTCTCTTAGTGGTGTCATGTGAATGTCGACTACATGACACTTCACCATGTTATGGGCCTAAGGGATGTCATTGTGGAGTAACAAGTAGATGATGGGTTGCTAGAGTGACAGAAGCTTAAAACCCAGATTATGTGTTGCTTCATAAGGGGCCGATTTGGAACCACATATTTCATGCTATGGTTAGATTTATCTTAATTCTTCTTTCCTAGTTGCGGATGCTTGCGAGAGGGGGTAATCATAAGTAGGTTGTTAGTTCAAGTAAGAACGGCACCTTAGCACCGGTCCACCCACATATCAAATTATCAAAGTAGCGAACACGAATCAACTCAACATGATGAACATGACTAGACAGAAATTCCCATGTGTCCTCCGGAGCGCTTGCTTAATATAAGAGTACTTTTAGGCCTGTCCTTTGCTATAAAAAGGATTGGGCTACATTGCTGCCCCTTTGCTATTATTGTTACTTGTCACTTGTTACGATTTATCTTGCTACAAAACTATCTACCATCGTTACTTACAACACTTGTAGATAATACCTTGCTGAAAACCGCTTATCATTTCCTTCTGCTCCTCGTTGGGTTCGACACTCTTGCTTATTCAAAGGACTACGATTGATCCCCTATACTTGTGGGTCAGCAACCATCTGGCGCGGGGATCTCAGGATGACCGTCTCCGGAGCCGGCGACGTCACCTCGTCCCCTGGGGTAACCTCGGGTGCCTCGAGGGCTGGGAACCCAGGCTCGGAGATGGCCCCCACAGGGCCTGCGGGGACCTCCGCCGCAGCGGGTGCGGCATGCTAAGAAGAGGTCGGCGTCTCGCTTCCTTTCTCTGCCATCTCGACCCCGCTGCGGGGGCTAATACGTCTGCAACGTATCTACAATTTTTGATTGTTCCATGCTATATCATTATAGGATTCTTTTTTGGTGTTTATATATCAATTCATATTAGTTTTTGAGCACTAACCTATTAACCCAGTGCCAGTTGCTGTTTTCTGCATGTTTTTTACTTTTCAGGTTTAGAGTACCAAACGAAGTCCAATTGCCCCGAAACTTTTTTATGATTTTTTCAGGACCAAAAGAAGACCTGGAAGCTTCGGGGGGAGAGCGGAGGCCGCACGAGAGAGGGAGCACACAACAGGGCGCGGCCAGGGGGTGGGCGTGCCCTGTTGCGTGTTGCTTCCCTCGGGTGGCCCCCGACGCCCCTCTCTGGCCTATAAATTTTAATTAATTCCAAAAACCCTAGAGAGCCTCCCAAAACACTTTTTCCGATGCTGCAAGTCTCTGTTCCGCCGTGTGCCCATCTGGAGCCCAGTTTCGGTGCCCTGCTGGAGGGGGATCGATCACGGAGGGCCTCTACATCAACCTTGCTGCTCCCATGGTGATGTCCGAGTAGTTCCGTACAGACCTATGGGTCCGTAGTTGGTACCTAGATGGCTATCTCTCACTCTCTCTTGATCTTCAATACAAAGTTCACCGCATCTTCGAAGTGATCTATTCGATGTAATCACTTTGTGCGGTGCGTTTGTTGGGATCCGATGAATTGTGGGTTTATGTTCATATTATTCATGAAAAAGATTTGAGTCTTCTCTAAAATATATTA
This sequence comes from Elymus sibiricus, assembly GCA_039707655.1. Classification (NCBI taxonomy): domain Eukaryota; kingdom Viridiplantae; phylum Streptophyta; class Magnoliopsida; order Poales; family Poaceae; genus Elymus; species Elymus sibiricus. Next base: position 262,836,856 of record CM077665.1, read on the forward strand.
TGATTCTTATTTTCATGATTATTATATCTTCATATATCTCTCCGAACGATTGAAATTGTTTGGCCAACTAGACTGATATTTCTTCAGTGAGAGGGGTGCGTTGTAGTGGGTTCAACCTGACTGGTTTCTATATCCCAATGACAAAGTAGGGGACAAGATACGTATTTGTGTTGTTGCCACTAAGGATAAAACAATGGGGTTAATTCATATTGATTGAATTCTCTTTGTCCACATCATGTCATTGTTCTCCAAGCATTACTCTGTTTTACTTAATACTCTAGATGCATGCTGGATAGCGGTCGATGGGTAGAGTAATAGTAATATGTCTAGGCAGGAGTCGGCCTATTTGCTTATGGACATGATGCTTATATATACAAGATCATCGTCGTGAATAAAGATTGCATAACTATGCGCTTTTCTATATATTTCCCAACAGTAATTTGTTTACCCACCGTATGCCTACTACACGAGAGAAGCCACTAGAGAAGACTACGGCCCCCAGGTGTATTGACTTATAAATTTACAAAATACTTCATTACCTTGCTGCCATTTATTTGTTTTCATTTTATTTTGCAATTTACAATATCCATCTATCATCCATATACTTCACTAGCTTGCAAATAACGAGTCCAGGGGATTGACAACCCTCTTGCGCGCGTTGGGTGCAAGTGTTTGCTCTTTTGTGTGCAGTCGCTGAAGACGGGGGTTGCGTGTTACTCCTATTGGTTTGATAAACCTTGGTTATTAATTGAGGGAAATACTTATCCATATTGTGCTGCATCACCTGTTCCTCTTCACGGAAAACCCAACGCAGATCCCAAGTAGAGGAAGGATTTCTGGCGCCGTTGCCGGGGAGTATCACCAACCTACTATAAAGTAACTTCGCACAAATTATCATTAACTTTTTCTACTTTTTATTTGCTTTTATATTTCTTAAAAAAGAAAAATATAAAATTATTTATCTTTGCTTGTTACTAGTTTACTCCTTTACTTGCTAGTTTACTTGTCCTGCTTGTTACTTTGCTTGTTCGGTCACCATGTCTCAAGATACTACTAAGTTGTGTGACTTCTCAAATACTAATAACAATGATTTTATTAGTACTCCAATACCACCCGCCACTAGTGCGGAGTTTTTTGATATTAATGCTGCATTTCTGAATCTTGTCATGAAAGAACAATTTTCGGGAAGTCCTAATGAGGATCCCGTTGCTCATCTTAATTCCTTTGTTGAATTATGTGATATGGAAAAGAAAAAGGATATGGATAATGATGTGTTAAAATTAAAATTATTTCCTTTTTCACTACGAGATAAAACTAAGGCTTGGTTTTCATCTTTACCACGTAATAGTATTGGAACATGGGATAAGTGTAAAGATGCTTTTATTGCCAAGTATTTTCCTCCTGCTAAGATCATCTCCCTTAGAAATAAAATTATGAATTTTCAACAACATGATCTAGAAAATGTTGCACAAGCTTGGGAGAGAATGAAATTGATGATTAGAAATTGCCCTACTCATGGTTTACACTTGTGGATGATTATCAAAAAATTCTATGTTGGGCTAAACTTTCTGTCTAGAAATCTTCTAGATTCTTCTGCAGGTGGTACCTTCATGGAGGTGACCTTAGGAGAGTCCACCAAACTTCTAGACAACATCATGACAAACTTCTCTTAATGGCATTCCGAAACAGCTCCAACTGGTAAGAAGGTAAATTCTGTCAAAGAAATGACTACTTTGAGTGAAAAAGTGGATGCTCTTATGAAAATGGTTGCTAGTAAAAATGTTCATGTTGATCCCAATGATGTGCCTTTGGCTACTTTGATTGAGAAATTTTTTGATGCTATTGATGTGAACTTTATCTCGCGAAACAATTTCAACAACAATGCTTATAGAGGAAATTTCAATGCTAGACCGTATCCCGGTAATTCCTCTAATAATTATGGCAACTCTTATGGATATTCTTATGGAAATGCTTATACCAATAATAATAGAATACCCACTGATATTTATAATACCATTAAATAATTTATTGGTTCTCAAAATATTTTTAATACTATGGTACAAGAAAAGTTACATAAAGTTGATGAATTGGCTAAAAACATGGATAGGATTGCTCTTGATGTGGAAACGCTTAAAAATAAAACTTTGCCGTCCAAGCATGATTTTAATGAGACTATTAAATCTATCCAAATATATATTAATGAAAGTAAGGAGAGGATCGCTAAGTTGAAAGCTAAGCGGGACTTCTTAGAAAAAGCTCTTCCACCCGGTTTTTACCGAAATCATGATGAAGATCTTAAAATGATTGGTACTTCTCCTATTGAATATTTATTTACTAATATGAAAGTAAATTATAAAGGGAATGAATATGAGTCAACTCTAGCTAGAGAGCATCCTATTTGCTTGGAGGGTGATGATTCTAATGATAAAATTGAAAAAAGTGGGTTTGGAGAGGTTAAAACTTTAACTAGTGATGTGCCCACTATCTTGGATTACAAGGACTTTAATTATGAAAGTTTTTATTTAGTATAATGTATTTCCTTTTTGCAATGCATTATTAGCTCACCCAATGCTTATGAACAAAACAAAGCTTTTACTCAACATATAGTAGAAGCGATGATAAAAGCTTATGATGAGAAACTTGAACTTCAAGTTTCTATTCCTAGACAATTGCATGATGAATGGGAACCTACTACCAAAATAAAACTGAAAGAATATGAATGCAATGCCTTATGTGACCTTGGTGCTAGTGTTTCAACAATACCTAAGTCTCTTTGTGATGTGCTTGGCCTCACTAATATTCAAGGTTGTTCCCTAAACTTGCATCTTGCGGATTCTACCTTCAAGAAAGCATTGGGTAGAATAAATGATGTGCTTATTATTTCAAATCAAAATTATGTGCCTATAGATTTCATTGTGCTTGATATTCAATGCAATCCTACTTGTCCAATAATACTTGGAGGACCTTTCTTACGAACTATAGGTGCAATTATTGATATGAAAGAGGGAAACATAAGGTTCCAATTACCATTAAAGAAATGGATGGAACACTTCCCTAGGAATAGAACTAAACCACCTTATGAATATATCATGAGGGCTACTTATGGGTGGAGTGTCAAAGATGACAACACTTGAAACTATGCATTATGCCTAGCTAGGGGCGTAAAACAATAGCGCTAGTTGGGAGGAAACCCAATAGTTATCTTTATTTTTTATTTTTTATTTCTGTTTGTTTTTGATAATATGATAATTTACTCTGTGATTATTGTGTTTTTATGTTTAAATTAGTGTTTGTGCCAAGTAAATCCTTTGGGATTACTCACAAGATAAGTACAATTGATACGGTGGAAAAACAGAAACTTTAGCGTCTGGTGCAGAATTTCTCTAATTTTACTGGGACGTCTTTTTGATCTGAATTTCTTAAACATTATTGCTATCAAAATTCTTAAGGTTGTCCTAGTTTTTCAGAATTTTTAGAGTTACATAAGTATAGGTTCTCTACAGATCTTTACAGACTGTTCTGTATTAGACAGATTCTGTTTTTGCTTGCATAGTTTGCTTGTTTTGATGATGCTATCAATTGTATCGGGGGGTATAAGCCATGGAGAAGTTATAATACAGTATATTATTAAATAATAAAATAATAATCAATTTATAACAGTAACTAAAGTATTTGATATGTTTTCTATACTAGCGGATCTCACGGAGGTTTTGTTGAGTTTTGTGTGCTGAAGTTTTCAAGTTTTGGGTGCTATCATGATGGACGAAGGAATATGGAGCGGCAAGAGCCCAAGCTTGGGGATGTCCAAGGCACCCCAAGGTAATATTCAAGTTATACTCAAGCGTCTAAGCTTGGGGATGCCCCGGAAGGCATCGCCTCTTTCGTCTCAATCCATCGGTATGTCACTTGGAGCTATATTTTTATTCATCACATGATATGAGTTTTGCTTGGAGCGTCGTTTGCTTTAGTTTGCTGTTTGTTTTTGCCTTTCCACAATCATTGTTTTCTGGACACACCCACTTGTGAGAGACACAATATCACCATAATTTATTAGAATACTCTTTGTGCTTCACTTATATCTTTTGAGCTTAGCAGTTGCTCTAGTACTTCACTTATATCTTTAGAGCACGATGGCGTATAGATTTTATAGAAATATTTGCACTCTTGTTCTTCACTTATATTTGTTTGAGATTTAATAAATAGTGATGGTAATTTGCATGGGTTATAAGACTAGTCCAAAAATAATAGGTATCCAACGAGTGTATAATCAAAACCACATGTAGCACATAAAAAGAGAAATTGTGGGTTAATGATAATGATGTGGTAATATGAAAGGGCATGAGTGCATGATCATTGGTTAGTAAAAGTATTGTGAATTAGAGGGTGTTAACTTGTTTTTAATCTAAATATTTTATATCATGGTGATGATGTGTGAGCATACTTATTCCTCGTTGAAATCCTAGTGTTGTTTAAGTCGGACGAGCGCGATGGTTAACTCCTCCCAACCTCCTCCCTAGGGGCATGCGAGTAGTACTTTGTTTCGTGAGAGGTAATAAAATCTTGCAATAAGTATGTGATTTCTTTATGACTAATGTGAATCCATGGATGTACGCACTCTCACCACCTCATATTTGCTTTTCTCTTCGGTACCGTGCATTTCCCATTCTCACCTCAAGGATCGGTGCAACCTTCGCCGGTGCATCCAAACCCCGTGACATGATACGCTCTGTTGCACATAAGCCTTATTGTATCTTCCTCAAAACAGCCACCATGCCTACCTATCATGGCATTTCCATAGCCATTCCGAGATATATTACCATGCAACTTCCACCGTTACTTCATATGACTAGTACACTCATTGTCATATTGGTTTGCATGATCATATAAGCTACCATTGTATTTGTGGCAAAGCCACCGTTCATCATTTTTATACATGGTATGCTTGATCATTGCACATCCTGGTACACTGCCAAAGGCATTCATATAGTCATACTATATTTTGCATGTTGAGTGGTAAGTAAATAAAACTGTGATGGTCATCATTATTAGGGCACTGTCTCAGTGAGGAAAGGATGATGGAGACAATGATTCCCCCACAAGTCGGGATGAGACTCCGGATGAAAAATAAAATAAAGAAAGAAGGAAAAGAAAAAAAGGAAAAAATGGGAAAGAAAGAAAAGGAAAAAAGGAGAAAAATAAAAATAAAAATAAAAAAATGAGAGAAAAAGAGAGAAGGGACAGTGCTACTACTTCTTTTTCCACACTTGTGCCTCAAAGTGGCACCATGTTCTTCATATAGAGAGTCTCTTGTTTTATCACTTTCATATGCTAGTGGGAATTTTTCATTAAATAGAAGTTGGCTTGTATATTTCGATGACGGGCTTCCTCAAATACCCGAGGTCTTCATGATCAAGCAAGTTGGATGCACGCCCACTTAGCTTCATTTGAGCTTTCATACACTTATAGCTCTAGTGCATCCGTTGCATGGAAATCCATACTTTTCGCATTGATATCTATTGATGGGCATCTCTATAGCCCGTTGATATGCCTAGTTTATGCGAGACTTTCTTCTCCACTTTTACCCCTTTGAAACCTACCACCATATTCTACTCCATCTTTATGCTATATCCATGGTTCACGCTCATATATTGCGTAAGTAATAAAAAGCTGAAGCGCGTAAGAAGTACGATCCAATTGCTTGACTTGACACCGTGGTGCTTGACATTTGTATTTATGTGGTGAAGACGGATCCATGCTATTCTTATATGATAAAATGAATAGGGGGTGAACATTCTTTGAGGATCATATATTTTGAAACTTGATGATTATGTTGCTTATGTTTATAAGTATTACTATGTTAATGTTTGTTAATTCATCGTTTCTTAATGATCATACCTGCAATAGATTACATGTGGGGTAGCATGTCACATCAAAAAAATTGTTTTGTTCATTTACCTACTCGAGGACGAGCAGGAATTAAGCTTGGGGATGCTTGATACGTCTCCAACGTATCTATAATTTTTAATCGTTCCACGCTATAATATTATCATTCTAGGATGCTTTTTGGAAATTTATATATCAAATCATATTATTTTTTAGCACTAACCTATTAACTCAGTACCCGGTGCCAGTTTTTGTTTTCTGCATGTTTTTGACTTTTCAGGTTTACAGTACCAAATGAAATCCAATTGCCCCCCAAAAAATTATGATTTTTTCTGGACCAAAAGAAGACCTAGAAGCTTCGGGAGGAGACCGAAGGTCACATGAGAGAGGAAGCACACAACAGGGCGCGCCCTGTTGCGTGCTGCCTCCCTCGGGTGGCCCCCGACGCCCTCTCTGGCCTATAAATTCTAATTAATCCCCAAAACCCTAGAGAGCCTCCCGAAACACTTTTTCCGCCGTCGCAAGTCTCTATTCCGTCATGTGCCCATCTGGATCCCTGTTTTTGTGCCCTTCCGGTGGCGGGATCGATCATGGAGGGCCTCTACATCAACCTTGCTGGTCCCATGTTGATGTGTGAGTAGTTCCCTACAGACCTACATGTCCGTATTTAGTACTTATATGGCTATCTATGTCTTGATCTTCAATGCAAAGTTCACCGCATCTTGGTGGTGATCTATTCGATGTAATCACTTTGTGTGGTGCGTTTGTTGGGATCCGATGAATTGTTGGTTTATATTCCGATTATTCATGAAAAATATTTGAGTCTTCTCTGAAATCTATTATGATTATTATTTGCATGATTATTATAGCTTCGTAAATCCCTCCGATCTATTGAAATAGTATGGCCAACTAGATTGATATTTTTTCTCCAAGCATTACTCTGTTTTACTTAATACTCTAGATGCATGCTGGATAGCGGTCGACGGGTGGAGTAATAGTAATAGGTGCAGGCAGGAGTCGGCCTATTTGCTTATGGACATGATGCCTATACATACATGATCATTGTCGTGAATAAAGATTGCATAACTATGCGCTTTTCTATCAATTGCCCAACGGTAATTTGTTTACCCACTGTATGCCTAAACACGAGAGAAGCCACTAGAGAACACTACGGCCCCCGGGTCTATTCACTTACAAATTTACAAAAGCCTTCATTACCTTACTGCCATTTATTTGTTTTTATTTTATTTTGCAATTTACAATATCCATCTATCATCCATATACTTCACTAGCTTGCAAATAACGATTCCAAGGGGATTGACAACCCTCTTGCCCGCGTTGGGTGCAAGTGTTTGCTCTTTTGTGTGTAGTCGCTGAAGACGGGGGTTGCGTGTTACTCCTATTGGTTCGACAAACCTTGGTTCTTAACTGAGGGAAATACTTATCCGTATTGTGCTGCATCACCCGTTCCTCTTCACGAAAAACCCAACGCAGATCACAAGTATCAGGGGCCGCCTCAGGAGGCACCACTGCTCCGGGCATGGGAGGCGTCACCTCGCTCCGGGGGGGGTGGCCTCCACGTGCCCCTGTGGGAGCGCATCCCGACAGTCGGCGACCTTGCCCTCCTCGCTGCCTCCCGCCGGTTTCGACGCCGGGTGCGTCAACACGGGGGGAAGGGCGTCCTTCAGGGGAGGGGAGGGTCGCTCAACCTCAGTCTTCTTCTTCGTTTTGGTCTTCTCCTTCTCCTCGGCGGCCAGCTTGGGATTCCAGCGTGGGTAGAGACTCATCAGGGCCGCAGTGTCCGAGAAGCAGGGGTCAAAGGGTGGGCGCGTAGGAGCTTGCTCATCCTAGGGTTCCAGCGCTTCCTCTTCCGCTCCCTGCTGGTGCTGCTGGTGCTAATGTCTCCTTCGCGAAGCGCCCTGGCGGCCGCGCGAGAGCGCGGCACAGGACCCATCGACGCCTGTAGGCGCGGTGATCCCCTATGTCCACAAAGCTTCAGGCTCGTCGTCCACCATGGCTCCTTCTCCTCCTCCGCCTCTTGCCCGCTTGGGCTTGGCGGGCACGACGCAGAACTTGCCCCCGTCGTCGTCGTCGTTTTACCCATCCGGACCTGGCGGCGATGACGCGGGCGGTGGGGAGGACTCCCCTGCTGCTATCCGAGACGTCCATTCTGGATCATGATTTGTTACCACTATCTACCTTATTTTTGTACATTATTCCACATTATCATACAATTCTTATGTTTATTCTCTCTGAATATGCAAGGTACATCACAAGGAGGGAAATATCTGGAAACTGGAATTTTGGACCGGAAAACCGAGAAAAAGGCTGAAAAATCACCAGTCTCAGAATGACCTGAAAATTTAAAGAGAATATTTTTGCAATATTTAAGAATTTCTGGAGCAAAAATATACCGGAGAGGGGCTGCCAGCAGGCCACAAGCCAACAGGCCATGCCCCCCTGGGGCGCGGCCAGATGGCTTGTGGGCCCCCTGCTGGTCCTCCGATGCCCCTCTTCTCCTATATGGTGTGTTTTACCCTAGAAAAAATCATAAACAACCTTTCGGGATGAAGCGTCGCCGTCTCGTGGTGGAAACCTGGGCAGAGGCCCTTTCGCACTCCGGTAGTCATATTCTGCAGGGGAAATCCCTCTCCGGGAGGGGGAGATCTAAGCCATCGTCATCACCAACGCTTCCTCCTTCATGGGAGGACCAATCTTCATCAACCTATTCACCAACACCATCTCATCTCCAATCCCTAGTTCATCTCTTGTATTCAATCTTTGTCCCAAAACCTCAGATTGGTACATGTGGTTTACTAGTTGTGTTGATTACATCTCGTAGTTGATACTTGTTGGATTACTTGGTGGGAGAGATTATGTTCAGATCCTTAATTATCATTATTACTCCTCTGATCTTGAACATGTTGATGATGTGTGAGTATTTACTATTGTTCCTAAGTAAGTTCTTAGTTCAAGTAAGAACAGCACCTTAGCACCGGTCCACCCACATATCAAATTATCAAAGTAGCGAACGTGAATCAACTCAACATGATGAACATGACTAGACAGAAATTCCCATGTGTCCTCGGGAGAACTTTCAATAAAAGAGTACTTTCAGGCCTGTCCTTTGCTACAAAACGGATTGGGCTACCTTGCTGCACCATTGTTACTATTGTTACTTGTCACTAGTTAAGAATTATCTTTCTACAAAATTATCTACCACTGTTACTCACAACAGTTGCAGAGAATACCTTGCGGAAAACTGCTTATCATTTCCTTCTGCTCCTCGTTTGGTTTGACACTCTTACTTATTGAAAGGACTACGATTGATCCCCTATACTTGTGGGTCATCAAGAATCTTTTCTGGCGTCGTTGCCGGCGAGTGAAGCGCCTTTGGTAAGTGCTTATTGGTATGGAAACATTTTCTATACGTGCTGAAATTTACTGTTGCTTGTCACTATGAGCAGTCACCCTTTGAGTGGTTGTTCGGGGCATCTTCGCCCCGAATGGAAGATGAGGAAATTGTTCCTCCACCTACTGCACCTACTGAAAATATTTATTATGAGATTCCTTTGGGTATGCTTGAAAAACTATTGTCTAATCCTTATGATGGTACGACTCATCCTGATTTCCATTTGATATTCGTCGATGAGGTTTGTGGATTATTTCAGCTTGCAGGTTTGTCTAGGGACGAAGTTAAGAAGAAAGTTTTCCCTTTATATGTGGAGGGAAGAGCATTAATGTAGTATGGTCTATTGGATAATATTAGATCATGGGATTGGAATCGCTTGAAGCTGGAATTTCATCAAAAGTTTTACCCAATGCATCTAGTTCACCATGATCGGAATTATATATATATATATATAACCTTTGGCCTCGCAAGGGAGAACGCATCGCTCAAGCTTGGGGGCGGCTTAAATATATGATGCACACTTGCCCCAACCATGAGATTCCAAGATAAATGATTATACAAATATTTTATGCTCGGCTTTCTCAGGATGATAAAAAATTATTGGATTCCTCTTCCTCGGGCACATATATGAATGAAACTATTGAATTCAAATGGGATCTTTTGGAAAGAATTAAACGCAGCTCTGAAGATTGGGAGATCGACAAAGGTAACGAGTCAGGTATAAAACTTAATTTTGATTGTGTTAAATCTTTTATGGAAACCAACACCTTTCATGAATTTAGCAACAAATATGGTATTGACTCTGAAATAGTAGCTACTTTCTGTGAATCATTTGCTACTCATGTTGATCTTCCCAAAGAAATGTGGTTTAAATATCATCCTCCCATCGAACCACTATTAGACAAACCAATTAAAATTGAGAAATAAGAGATAATTGTTAGTCATGCTGATCCTGTTGTTCCCGCTGCTTACATTGAGAAACCTCCTTTTCCTGTTAGAATTTGGGAACATTCTAAAGTTACAACTCTGGTCAATAAAAGTCATGTTAGGACATCTACACCTCCTGAACAAATAAATGTTGAACCTAAAGTTGCTATGATTAAGGACCTCTTAGTTGATAATATTGATGGTTAGGTTATCTACCTCTGTGATGAAGCTGCTAGAATCGCAAAACCTCTTAGAAACGGGCGAGATGAGCTCGATAAGAATAAGCCAGTTGTAGGCATGCGTGTTGTCTAAGTTCAAATTGGATATCATTGTTATCATGGCTTGTGTGCCCTAGGTGCTAGTGTCAATGCTATACCGTTCACCTTATATCAAGAAATTATGAATGACATAGCACCCACTACTATTGAAGATATTGACGTTACTATTAAACTTGCAAACCGAGACACTATTTCGCCACTTGGGATTATTAGAGATGTTGAAGTTTTACGTGGAAAGGTCAAGTACCCCGCTGATTTCTTAGTTCTTGGTTCAAAACAAGATAACTTTTGTCCCATTATATTCGGTAGTCCTTTCTTGAACACTATTAATGCTGAAATCAATTGTGCTACTGAAAAGGTTAAAATAGGATTTGGTGATGTGTCTCATGAATTTAATTTCTCCAAGTCTACTAATCAAACGCATGAGAAGGAATTACCTAGTAAAGATGAAATGATTGGTCTTGCTTCTATTGTCGTACCTCCTACTGATCCTCTAGAAGAATATTTGTTAGACCATGAGAATGATATGCAAATTAATGAAAGGAATGAAATAGATAGGATTCTCCTCGAACAAACACTTATTCTAAAACACAACTTGATATTTTAGGGGATCCTCCTCCACCTAAAGGAAATCCCGTGTTTGAATTAAAGACTTTACCTGATACTTTGAAATATGCTTATCTTGATGAAAAGAAGATTTATCCTGTTATTATCAGTGCTAACCTTTCAGAGCATTAAGAATGAAGATTACTTAAAACTCTGAGGAAGCACATGGCTGCTATTGGATATACTCTCGTTGATCTAAAGGGCATAAGCCCCACTCTATGTCAGCACAAGATTAATATGGAACCAGATGCTAAACCTGTTGTTGATCATCAACGCCGCTTAAATCCTAAGATGAAGGAAGTGGTAAGACTGAAATACTAAAGCTTCTGGAGGCAGGTATAATCTATCCTATTGCTGATAGTAGGTGGGTAAGTCCTGTTCATTGTGTTCGTAAGAAAGGAGGTATTACTGTTGTCCCTAATGATAAGAATGAGCTTATTCCGCAAAGAAATGTAACTAGTTATAGGATGGTAATTAATTTTAGAAAAATAAATAAAGCTACTAAGAAAGATCATTACCCCTTACCTTTTATTGATCAAATGTTAGAAAGGTTATCCAAGCACACCCACTTTTGTTTTCTTGATAGATATTCTGGATTTTCTAAAATACCTGTGTCAAAAGAAGATCAAGAGAAAACTAACTTTACATGTCCTTTTGGAACTTATGCTTATAGACGTATGCCTTTTGGTTTATGCAATGCACCTGCTACGTTTCAAAGATGTACGACTGATGTATTCTCTGACTTTTGTGAAAAGATTGTTGAGGTTTTTATGGATGATTTTTCCGTCTATGGGACTTCTTTTGATGACTGCTTGAGCAATCTTGATGGAGTTTTGCAGAGATGTGAAGAAACTAGTCTTGTCTTGAAATGGGAGAAGTGCCACTTTATAGTTAATGAAGGCATAGTGCTTGGGCATAAACTTTCTGAACGAGGCATTGAGGTAGACAAGGCTAAAGTTGATGCGATAGAGAAAATGCCATGCCCGAAAGATATCAAAGGTATAAGAAGTTTCCTTGGTCATGCTGGTTTTTATAGGCGTTTCATTAAATATTTCTCTAAGATTTCTAGGCCGTTAACTAATCTTCTTCAAAAGGATGTTCCTTTTGTTTTTGATGATGATTGTGTAGAAGCTTTTGAAATACTTAAGAATCCTTTAATTTTTGCACCTATTGTTCAACCACCTGATTGGAACCTACCATTTGAAATTATGTGTGATGCTAGTGATTATGCTATTGGCGCTGTTCTAGGGAAGAGGGTAAACAAGAAGTTAAATGTTATCCATTATGCTAGTAAAACTCTAGATTCTGCTCAAAGGAATTAAGCTACCACTGAAAAGGAATTTTTAGCAGTTGTTTTTGCTTGTGGTAAGTTTAGACCCTACATCGTCGATTCCAAAGTAACTGTCCACACCGATCATGCTGCTATTAAATACCTTATGGAAAAGAAAGATGCTAAACCTAGGCTTATTAGGTGGGTACTTTTACTTCAAGAGTTTGACTTGCATATCATTGATAGAAAAGGAGCTGAAAATCCCGTAGCAGATAATTTGTCTAGGATGCAAAATGTTCTTGACGACCCACTTCCTATCGATGATAGCTTTCCTGATGAACAACTAGCTGCTATAAATACTTCACGTAGTGCTCCTTGGTATGCTGATTATGCTAATTATATTGTTGCTAAATACATCCCACCTAGTTTCACATATCAACAAAAGAAACAATTCTTTTATGACCTACGACATTACTTTTGGGATGACCCACATCTTTACAAAGAGGGAGTAGACGGTATTATTAGACGATGTGTACCTGAGCATGAACAGGAACAGATTCTTCAAAAATGTCATTTCGAAGCTTATGGAGGACACCATGCCGGTGATCAAACTGCACACAAGGTATTACAATCTCGTTTCTATTGGCCTACTCTTTTCAAAGATGCTCGTAAGTATGTCCTTTCATGTAATGAATGCCAGAGAGTTGGCAACGTCGGTAAGCATCAGGAAATGCCTATGAATTATTCACTTGTTATTGAACCATTTGATGTCTGGGGCTTTGACTTTATGGGACCTTTTCCTTCCTCAAATGGATATACTCATATTCTAGTTGCTATTGATTACGTTACTAAATGGGTAGAAGCTATTCCAACTAGTAGTGCTGATCATAACACCTCTATTAAAATGCTTAAGATATTATTTTCCCGAGGTTGGAGTTTCTAGATATTTAATGGCTGATGGTGGTTCACATTTTATTCATGGTGCTTTCTGTAAACTTCTAGCTAAATATGATGTTAACCATAGGATTGCATCGCCTTATCATCCCTAGTCTAGTGGTCAAGTTGGATTGATTAATCGAGAAATAAAATTAATATTGCAAAAGACTGTTAATAGATCTAGGAAGAATTGGTCTAAGAAACTAGATGATGCACTTTGGGCTTATAGAACTGCTTATAAGAATCCAATGGGTATGTCTCCGTACAAAATGGTAAATGGGAAAGCTTGTCATTTACCTCTTGAGTTAGAACACAAAGCTTATTGGGCAATTAAAGAACTTAACTATGATTTTAAACATGCCGGTGAGAAGAGGTTATTTGACATTAGCTCACTTGATGAATGGAGAACACAAGACTATGAAAATGCTAAGTTATTTAAAGAAAAAGTTAAAAGATGGCATGAAAAAAGGATTAAAAAACGAGAATTCAATGTAGGAGACTTGGTGCTTTTATACAATTCTCGTTTCAATTTTTTTGCAGGAAAACTCCTCTCCAAATGGGAAGACCCATACGTTATTGAGGAGGTTTATCTCTCCGGTGCTATAACACTAAACAACTTTGAAGGCAAGAACCCGAGAGTGGTGAATGGGCAAAGAATTAAGCATTATATTTCAGGTGCACCCGTTAATGAAGAAACAAATGTCATCCAAGTCATTACACCGAAAGAACAGATCAAGGAAGTCTTCCGGAACACTCCAGAAACCTGAAAAAAGGGTAGGTATGTGGTACGGTAAGTAAACCGACTCCAAAAATTCCATAAAAATAATTTCTGTCATTTTTGGTATTTTAGAAAAATTACAAAAATAAAACAGAGTCGGAAGGACTCACGAGGGAGGCACAAGCCAACAGGCCGCGCCCCCAGGGGGGCGCGGCCAGATGGCTTGTGGGCCCACGTGTGGCCTCCGGGCTCTGATTTCTTCTGGAACACGTATTTTGACCGAGAAAAAATCATTATATATACTCCCGGATATTTTGACCACCGCAACCCGAGATTTTCCTCTATTCTTGTTTCGAGCTGTTTTTTGGCATAGCAGAAAATATGTCATCCCAAGATTCGGATAGAGAGCGCTATGTATCCAACTATGTTGACAATCCAAAGATCTTTGAGGATATTTACCCCTATCTATGGTCCTCGGAGGAGGAAGAAGAATAAACTGACTTGGAGGAAATAGAAGATGCTGGCCCGGATGCTAGCTCAGATGAAGATGAAGCTCCACTACCTCAACTTGGAGATATGCACGTGGAGTTCTAGAAGTCAAGCCTCCCTAATGGAGGGAGCAAACCCAATACCCAGTTTATCCCTTCTCGTTTTCTGCAGGAAAGCAAGGCAGCTCTATGCAAGAGGATATTGAAGCTTGAACAAGAGAACGGTGATTTAAGGGAAGAAAACTTCATCCTCAAATGCAAATTGGAGAAGAAGAATATTACTACAACACCACCACCATCACTGAAGAACACCTGAGTACATGGGTATGGGCACCACCCTTGGCTTGTTCCAAGCTTGGGGGAGCTGCCCCGGTATCGTATCACCATCACTTTTTACCACCACTATCTATCTTAGTTCGATCTTTAGTTTTTCATGATTTAGGGAGTTAAATTTCACATTTGCTTTGTTAGAGTTTTTGCATTGAGTTCTACCTATCCTTGTAATCGAGTGTGAGAGTTATATAATAAAGTTAGCAGAGATCGTGTGCCCCTTCTTCACTTGCACCCATCATCTTAGCAAGGCAATAAAAAGAATAGAAAAAAATCATATGCCTATCTCTTGAGAAGTAATGACTTCACATAGAAAAAGAGGTATAAGCAATAAGAAGTGTTGGAAACCAACAAACATAATGTTAGTAATTGATATGATCCATGCAAAGTGTGGTAGAGAAGAGGATATTTACATATAAATATACTATCATGAACACCTTCTATGATTGTGAGCTTCCATCAAAATATTACATAATGATCAAGTGTTGAAGTGGGACATGGAAGGCAACATAATGATCATGTTTGTTTACATTTGCATAGAAGTTATATGGTATTGAATCCTTTAACATGTGATGCTTTCTTAGGACCTTTTGCTAGCCCAAAGATTCGCACTAAGTAGATATACTACTTGTGCATCCATAACCATTAAACCCAGTTTCTTGCCATGAGAGTCCACCATACCTACCTATGGATTGAATAAGATCCTTCAAGTAAGTTGTCATCATTGCACAAGGCAATAAAAATTGCCTGTAATCATGTAAGATCTTTTATTGTAAGGGAAAGTAAGATTTGTACGATCTTGTGATGGTGAAGTAATAAAAGCGACGGAATGCATAATAAAGTTCGCTATCACAAGGGGAAATATGAAGTGATGTTCCTTTATGTGAAGAGATTAAACATATCAAACAAATAAAAGCTCATGACAACCTCTTCTTCCCTCTGTGAAGGGCCTATCTTTTACATTCTTACAAGTTTTATTTTCATGCAAGAGTCAATCATATTTCCCTTGTTCTTATTCTCCAAACTATTTAGTGGCAAGCATTATATGTTGAGGAAAGATTCAAACAAATATATCCAGCTGAATGTAAATGATCATGTTCCATTATTGTTGATGTTATCCTTGAGGTAAAAAGTTTGGGTGGCAAGAACATTAAAGTCCCCATCTTCCTATGTGTCCCGCGGAGTCATTTGTTCCAAAAATATGCAATGTATGTTAGCAATCATAGAAGGTTACATCATAGTTGAATATGTGAACTTGCTAGAAATATAAGCTCTAACATAGACTCTTCTCTCGATTGCAGAAGCTATGATTATCTCAAGGACTAATTGCATTGCTTGTTGGTTCCCAATAAAGATTTTCCCCTATATTTCTTTAGTTGCGAATAGATTGTTATTTTTCATGGGAGGTTATATGATTGAAAATTTGTTGCTATGATGATATTCATGATGCTATCATGTCCGTATTCTGTTTCTATCGACACCTCTCTCTCAAATTATGTGGTCATTATTTTAGAGTTCGGCTTTCCCTTGAGGACAAGCGAGGTCTAAGCTTGAGGGAGTTGATACGTCCATTTTGCATCATGATTTCTTACCACTATCTACCTTATTTTTGTACATTATTCCATATTATCATAGAATTCTTATGGTTATTCTCTCTGAATATGCAAGGTACATCACAAGGAGGGAAATATCTGGAAACTGGAATTCTGGACCGGAAAACCGAGAAAAAGGCTGAAAAATCACCAGTCTCAGAATGACCCTAAAATTTACGGAGAATATTTTTGGAATATTTAAGAATTTCTGGAGCAAAAATGTACCGAAGAGGGGCTGTCAGCAGGCCAAAAGCCAACAGGCCGCCCCCCCTGGGGGAGCGGCCAGATGGCTTGTGGGCCCCCTGCTGGTCCTCCGATGCCCCTATTCTCCTATATGGTGTGTTTTGTCCTAGAAAAAATCATAAGAAACCTTTCGGGATGAAGCGCCACCGTCTCGAGGTGGAAACCTGGGCAGAGGCCCTTTTGCAATCCAGCAGTCAGATTCTGCCGGGGAAATCCCTCTCCGGGAGGGGGAGATCTAAGCCATCGTCATCACCAACGCTTCCTCCTTCATGGGAGGACCAATCTTCATCAACCTCTTCACCAACACCATCTCATCTCCAACCCTAGTTCATCTCTTGTATTCAATCTTTGTCCCAAAACCTTAGATTGGTACCTGTGGGTTACTAGTTGTGTTGATTACATCTCGTAGTTGATGCTTGTTGGATTACTTGGTTGAAGAGATTATGTTCAGATCCTTAATTATCATTATTACTCCTCTGATCTTGAACATGTTTATAATGTGTGAGTATTTACTCTTGTTATAAGTAATCTTGTGAAGTTGGTATGCGTTCGATATTTTGATGATATGTATGTTGTTACTTCTCTTAGTGGTGTCATGTGAACGTCGACTACATGAAACTCCACCATGTTATGGGCCTAAGGGAAGTCATTGTGGAGTTAAAAGTAGATGATGGGTTGCGAGAGTGACAGAAGCTTAAACCCCAGTTTATGCATTGCTTCATAAGGGGCTGATTTAGATCCACATGTTTCATGCTATGGTTAGATTTATCTTAATTCTTCTTTCGTAGTTGCGGATACTTGCGAGAGGGGTTAATCATAAGTAAGTTGTTAGTTCAAGTAAGAACAACACCTTAGCACCGGTCCACCCACATATCAAATTATCAAAGTAGCGAACGTGAATCAACTCAACATGATGAACATGACTAGACAGAAATTCCCATGTGTCCTCGGGAGCAATTTCTTAATATAAGAGTACTTTCAGGCCTGTCCTTTGCTACAAAAAGGATTGGCCTACCTTGCTGCACCATTGTTACTATTGTTACTTGTCACTTGTTACGAAGTATGTTGCTACAAAATTATCTACCATTGTTACTCACTGCACTTGCAGAGAATACCTTGCTGAAAACTACTTATCATTTCCTTCTGCTCCTCGTTGGGTTCGACACTCTTACTTATTGAAAGGACTATGATTGATCCCCTATACTTGTGGGTCATCACTATCCTCCTTGAAATGAGTGGCGTCGTAGTCGTCCGAGGCTGACTCCATCTCCCTGGAATCCTCGTGAAGCTCCTCGGGCTCCTCGAGATCCGTCCGGATCAGCCCTCACTGGTCGAACTGGGGCATCCCCATGACAAGCTCATTCTTGTTGGCCCAGCTATGTACCGGGCGCACATCATAGGGCATCTCCTCTACCTGCCATGGGAATAAGACTTCCCAAGCTCCGGTCACCTCTTCGTCCGAGAGACGCCCCTATGCCAGCCGGATCTGGTCTTTGGCTCCGGCGATCTCCCACACCAGGTGCGAGCGCTTCCTTGGCGACCATGCCCGCGGTGAGCCCGGCCTCACGCAGCTCCGTCAGCTTTGTCAGGATCGGCCCCAGAGCAGCGCCACTGAGCTTCTTGTGCTCCCAGTGGGGGATCTTCTCGGCCTGCTCGGTTGGGGCTGCCAGGAGAGGGCTGGTCCGTAGGGCATCAACATAAACCGAGTGCGACCTAAATTTCTCCACCTTCTTCAGGATCTTCATGTCAATGAAGATCTTGGGCATCTCGTCGTCGATGCGGAAGGAGGCACCTCCGGAGCGGTGATTTCTCGAGGAGAAAACCCGCAGGCTATAAAAGTTCGGAAGAGTGCCACGGACAGCATCACTCCCAGGAAGGCCTCGTAGAGGTACGCGAAGAGATCAAGGACGAGGATGGAGTTGGGGTGAAGGTGGAGAAGACGAATCTCATAGTGCTCCAGTATGGCAAGGAGAAAGTCAGAGAAAGGCGGCACCAGCCCAGCGAAGAGCGAGTGGAAGAAGACGGGGACTACCGTGGGCACGAGGTCGCATCGCGGGTGTGAGACCGGCCAGATCTTGGTGGCGCCCCCCTCGTAGTGCGCGGAGTCCACCGCAGGGAGTGCCCTGGCCAGTACGCTCTCGCCGCTGATGGTGGACGGCAGGAAGGCCGTACCGAGCTCCACCGCAGGGCCACTCTTGTTGGAGGAGGACTCGGCAGCCGTTGGCTTCTTGCCGGGAGCCATGGCGGCGGAAAAGGATTGGAAGTTGGAAGAGAGAGAACAGAAGAGCTGCTCGCGCGTAGGACGAAGGTCGATATGGGGATGGCAGAGCAATGATGTGGCTGCGCCCTGTGTGGGTAGGTTTATCGCAAGGATGGCGGTTCCGAGGTGTCGTAGGGAGTGGGGGCGTCCCGCCCCATAAAGGCCGCCATGCGTCGTCTATGGGCCTAGCAGCTCAATGGGCCCCACGTCATTTCGTCCATAACGGGTGGAACATGCGCGCCACGGGCCCGAGGACTGTCGGCCCAGTGGGAACCAGGGTGCCACGGCCCGTCTGCTGCTAGCCTTAAGGAGGACACTTGGGTCAGCTCGGGGAAGATGGCCCTGCCCCGGCCGCTCCGGAGGGAGCCGCCTCGCGAGGGGCAAGACTCATGAGGCCCCTTGCCACCAGATCAAGCCCTGCTGAGGCCGCCAAGCACCAGATCGCCTCGCGAGGCCGCCTCATGAAGCATGTCGTACGGTGCCATCCACGGGGCTCCGCGCCCATCACGTGTGTGACGTCCAACTGTCGGGATAAGGACGGCGGGGCATGACCGAAGCCAGTTTCCGTTTTGGTGATAAGGGAGCAGCGGCGTCTGCCTCCCCCAAAGCAAGCCCCAAAGCGTTTCCTCTTTGGTGCAAGGAGATCAGGACGGATTGGTGCACTAGGATGGAGGTCATCGCCAAGCCCACCAGCGCGTCAGGATGACCACTTTATCAGGCGGAGACCACCTTTAGTCAGGATAAGCCTGGGCGCCTGTCCCCCTTTGCTTTGCCACCCTGTGGCCACCCTTTCACGCTCATATTTTGGGCGAAGAGGACCAAGGCACTACAAAAGGGCAGGGCCGCTTCCATGTAAGGGGATCAAAACTGTTCTCCGCCACACCAGGTGTACCTCGAGACACCAGCTCTCCATTACGGAGCAATCAAACACAGGCAGGAGTAGGGTATTACACCGCACGGTGGCCCGAACATGGGTAGCTCGCGCATCCCTATCATGTCCAGTGTGAGCAAGTGTGCTCATCGTGATCTCGCCATTGTTGCCGTCGAGTCGTAGGTTGCCAAGCAAATCCCCACAGTGTTCAAACCCTAGTTCTTGGAGAAGTTTCTTGGACGCAGATCCTAGACTCCGATAGAAGTTAAGATGCTTCCACGTCTGAAGTGATAAGCTAAGGAATACCATGCAAAGAAACTATCCTTGATGTGTACAACTCTGCCAGGTGAGTTGTGGAGATAGATTCTTTGACCAGAAGGAAGTGGGCACCTTTAGTGAGCTTGTCAATGACCACAAAGATGTCATCATTACTTCTCTTTGACTTAGGAAACCCAGTGAAAAAATCCATCTCAATGTGATCGAATTTCCACTCTAGGATAGGCAAAGGCTGAAGGAGACCTGCTGGACATTGATGTACCGCCTTCACTCTGCAGCACACATCACACTCGTTCACAAATTGAGCGATTTCACGCTTCATGCGCGTCCACCAAAAGGTTTGCTTGAGATCCTAATACATCTTGCAACTTCCTGGATGAATCGAGAGGAGGGAATTGTGGGCTTCGTCCATAATGACTTTTCTGAGCTCTCCCTTTGGATCCACAAGACGGTCCTCGAAGAACAAAGTGTCTTTGTTATCAACACGGAAGCACTTATACTTGGGAATGCTCTTGGCCAAGTCCATTTTCACCTTCTTCACCATAGCATCGAGAAGATGAGCTTGGCGAACTTGATCTTCCAAAGTTGGAGAAACTTAAAGATTGGCAAGAAACCCTTAAGGAATGAGCTGAAGGTTGAGTTTCCTGAATGACTCACAAAGATTAGGATGGAATGGCTTGAGAATAAGATTGTTCTAGTAAGCCTTTCTGCTCAAAGCGTCCGCAATCACATTTGCTTTGCCTGGAGTATAGTCAATGCTTGGATTGTGATCTCGGCTTATCTCCCCCAACATGTTTGACGAAGATTGAGGTTCGGTTGAGTGAAGATATATTTCAAACTCTTATGGTCGGTGTAGACTTCAACTTGTCTTCCAAACAAAAGATGCCTCCAAGTAACCAAAGCATGGACAATTGCCGCTAACTCAAGATCGTGAGTAGGCTAGTTCTTCTCACTTGGCTTCAACTGAAAAGAGGTATAAGCTATCACTTTCTTGTCTTGCATAAGAACTCTACCATGTCCTTGCAAGGATGCATGACAGAAAACTTGGAATGGCTTGGAATCATCAGGAGGAGTTAGAACTGGAGCTGAAATGAGCTTCTCCTTGAGTGTATTGAACGCAATGTCACACTCAGGAGTCGAGACATATTTGACATTCTTATGGAGGATATTATACAAAGGCTTAGCAATCTTGGAGAAGTTCTCCACGAATCTTCTGCAGTAGCTTGCAAGCCCAAGGAGCTTTGAAGCTGCTTGAGATTTTGAGGAGGCTCCCACTTGACAATGGCCTCAACCTTTTCAGGATTTACTTTGATGCCCTTGCCAGAGATGATGTGGCCAAGATACAACACCTCGTTGAGCCAGAATTCACACTTGGAGAACTTTTCATAGAAGCGATGCTCTCTAAGCTTGTCAAGCATAAGCCGGAGATGCTCTGCATGTTCTTCCTTGGTCTTGGAGAAGACTAAGATGACATCGAGATACACCAATACGAACACGTTCTTGAAGGGAGATAAGATGAAGTTCATCATGCGAGAGAATGTTGGAGGAGCATTTGTAAGACCAAAGGACATCATGATGTACTCATAAGAGCCAAAGCTTGTCCTGAAAGTAGTCTTGGGAATTTCTACTTCACGAATACGGATTTGGTGATAGCCCATTCGAAGATCGAGCATTGAGAAAACCATGTCCCCTTTCAATTGTTCAAACAATTCGTTGATGTTGGGAAGTGGGTACTTGTTCTTGATTGTATTATTATTCAATAGACGTTAATCGACACAATGTCATTCCGTGACATCCTTCTTCTGGACAAATAGAACACCAAAACCCCAAGGCAAAGAACCCGGTCTGATCAACCCCGGACGTTGTTGTTCATCTAGCTACTTCTTGAAATCTTTCAGCTCTTCATGGCTAAATTTAAAAGGACGCTTGCATACTGGTTCAGTTGCAGGTTCGAGTTCAATCACAAACTCCACTGGCCGGTGAGGGGGCATTCCTGGCAATTCTTCTGGAAAGACATCTTCATACTCACAAATGACGGGAACTGGAGATATGGCTGAGATTTCACCCTTCTCATTGAGAGCCAAGAGACGAATAGTGTCATCGCGAGCAACAATAATGATCATGTCTTCAGAAGGATGAGTCAATTTGACCTCTTTGGCCTTACAGTCAATTTGAGCAATGTGTGATCCAAGCCAATTCATACCAAGAATAAGATCAATGTCTGAATTGCCAAGAACAATTGGAGAAGCCAGAAAAGAATAATTGCCCATCTTGATTGAAACATCCGGAACCACCATACTCGAACTCATGATCTTACCGGGAGATACGATCGAAAGAGGTTTTTGCAAATCTTGAGTTGAGAACCCATGATTAGACAAAAAAAGGTCTTGATATGAAAGAATGCGACGCACCAGTATCAAACAAAACTTTTGCAGGAATAGAATTAACCAGGAAATTACCCATGATCACTTCAGAAGACTCCTCTTCTTGATCTGCATTCACATTGTTCACCCTTGCATACTTGGGATTATGCTTCACCATAGCATTGACTGGGGGGGGGCAGACTGGAGGAGGAGGCGGAAGACGCCGTTGAGGACACTTGGGAGCATAGTGGCCCTTCGTACCACACTTGTAACAAACCACCTCTGAGTACGGAAGTTGGCTGGAGGAGGACCGCTTCCTGACCTGGGAGCCTGAGGCCTCTGTTGAAACCCTGGGTTGGGTGGGTGGAAAGAACCGCGACCACCATGTTGCTTTTGCTGCTGAGGAGGATGGAACGGAGGAGGGTTTGGTACCCCAGAACTTCTGCTGCTTAGGAACAATCTGAGAGGAGGACGAAGAAGGGTGAAAGTCTCTGAACCGCTTCTTGGAAGTCTCGGCCTTGAGTTGAGTTGTTTCAAACTTTAGAGTCGTGTTATAGAATTGATCAAACTCAGTGGGCTCTGCAAGGACGAGAGCAAGTTGAAGATCTTCCCTAAGGCCACCTCTAAACTGGTAAATCTTGCTCTTCTCATTGGTCCCATCCTGCTTGGCATAACTGGCAAGATTCTGGAACTCAGTACTGTACTGATAGACAGTCATACTTCCTTTATTCAAGTTCCTAAACTTCTCACGCTGATGACGGAAAAATGACTGGCGTGAAAACACGCATCCACGTCATTGATACAGAGTGAATGAATTTAAACACATACAATAAAAAGAGGATCAAACATTGTAGGCTCTTTATTTTCAAAACTCTTACATTTACATAAAAGTACTATTAATTACATCTCCGTGGAGAAAATCCCTGATTAAGAATTCCATCATTTCTACTACATTGGATAACATATGACTACTGCAAAATGATAAAAGAAAAATCTACCTCCTCGTTGTCGTCAACATCGGCATGCTCGGGGAGTCTTGAACTTTGTTTATTTTATCATATGCGTTGGCTTTCATTTATATTCTTCTTTGATTTCACTTGTACTAATATTGGCAGTACATGTACGCATGCTTAAACGGCTTCATCTAGTTTCCTTAATTGATTAACCAATACATAGACTTTGAATTATTTTTGTTTATTTTATATGAGAAAATTATCTTAGTGGTTAATAAACCTGCTAAATGAGCCTTCAAACATCATGATATGGGACATAAAATCATGCACGTATGCTATCCATGCAAAACACTTTAGTACTGCTAGATGTAGCACGTTTTCTTTTATGAGTAGATGATCATATCTACGTTTTCTAAATGTTTGCAAGCCGTATAGGGGATGCATGGTCAAACTTTCATCTTATGCGAAGATAAGCTAGATGCGACTTTTTGAGCATACCATATATGAGGCAGATAAAAATATTTAATTTGCTTTGGTGGCATATGAAAATGCACTATAATATTTTTAGTGCAATCAAATTCAGATTATGACTCTGATCATCTTTTAGTCTTTATCATGTGTATATGCGTCCATATGAAACCCGATCCGATAGTACCCATTTTTGGAACGTCCAGTGCCAAAGTCACTGAATGGGTAAGTGACCAATCCAATCCCTTTGACAAATTGGATGTCATATTAGATATCATATTCTATATATATAGAAATATCATAGATAGAATAGACATATAGAATTTTTGGTCGGCAAATTCGAAGGAATCATTGAGTGAAGAAGGAGCAAAGAATGACAAAAGACGAGACTATACTAGTCTTCACTCTTGTGGTTTCCTCTTTCTCGGTTTCTGTTTTCTTATTCGGGATCTTGCTTTTCATGGTGCTCATCTCTGCAACTCGCGACGAGAGAACCAAATCCAAGTTGGTGAAGATCATGATTTGGGCTGGCACGGTATTGGGATCCTTTGATCGATTTCCTTAATTTGATCGCTACTTAATGGGCGTGCGCTCAAAGGATACAAACAGGACTAGCCGGGTAGGTGTACACCAACTAGCCAAGAATTATCTAGGTACAACATGTTCTTTTTTACTTTGCATGCGCATACCAGATTCGCCAATATCTAGTTATTTCCTAATGATGCAGGGTAGCACTATTTGGGGCCAATGCATTTTGTTTTAGATACTGCATCCATCTAGTCTAGTTTAGGGACATTTGATTAATACTATCCATGATTTGGTGGCGTTTCGTCTATGTATTATATAGAAATTCTATGGTTTATTTTCTTGGTACAACATGCACCCATGTGACCACATGAAACATGCATCTATGAGTAGTGCATTTGATGAGCATTTTTTAATTTGCATTTTTATATGAAACTATGGTAGCTTCCGTATGCAGCTTATATAGACTATAGTTTGTTTATCATTTTGTTGTTGATTTCCCCCAAGCCATACCTTTGTCGTCATTTTGTTGAGAACAAAGTCTTCACGCTCTCTAAGGGATAAAAGACATTGATTTGTGTCAATATGACCAAATCAGAGGTAATTTTCATGCAATTTATACTTCTTGACATGTGTCAATATGACCATGGCAAGAAAAAAACATCAAATTTGTGAGAATACCTCTTGACATGTGTGAATATGACCATGCCAAGAGTAAGATCTGAAACATGGTGGAAATACTACTTGACATGAGTTAATATGGCCATGCCAAGAGTAAAATGCCAAATTTGTGGACGATGGAGGCTACTTGGCATGTGTCAATATGACCAAGCCAAGAGCAAAGATCATGCTACTTTGAGAAAAAGTTCTTGATTTGTGTCAATATGACCGAATCAACAACCATGGTAGGGCGAAAAGCTACTTGGCTCATGTCAATATGACCAAGCCAAGAGCAAAGAGTGGGCAAATATGGAGATGAATTCATGATTTGTGTGATATGACCACTTATAATATAAATACGAAGGTCGTCGATGTTCTGCCTGAAGACAGTGGTTACGATGATCAACAAAAGTTACTTGATATTCCTATGAAGCACGCCACATGGTTCACGGCTGTGTCGGATGACACCACATCTCAACGCCCTTGCATCAAGCTAGAACATTTGAATGAAGACAACAAAGTATATGTATTTGCAGAAGAAAGTGCTTGCACATACAAATATTTTGGATGGCTTGGTTTTCATGCTATTGATGCACGTAGTAGAGATTCCTATTTGCTAGGAGATGCTCAAGTAGACAGGAGTTATTTGCTACGTGGGACTGCAACTAGATCATGTTCATTTGAACACCAACCAAAACGTGAGCGATTCTGGGAAGATGGAAGTAAAATCCAAACAAAATTGTTCTTCTTATTTTTACCAAGAAAAGAGAAGGTACATCCTTGTGGCAGGATCTGCAGGACTCTACGTGAGTTGTTTTCATTGAAGGACATCGGCTGGGGTCCACCGTACCATCTGCTCACGTACGGCCATGTCGGATGACACCACATCTCAACGCCCATGCATCAAGCTAGAACAGTTGAATGAAGACAACAAAGTAGATGTATTTGCAGAAGAAAGTGCATGCACGTACAAATATTTTGGATTGCTTGGTTTTCATGCTATTGATGCACGTAGTAGAGATTCCTATTTTCTAGGAGATGCTCAAGTAGACAAGAGTTATTTGCTACGTGGGACTATAGCTAGATCATGTTCATTTGAACACCAATCAAAACGTAAGCGATTCTGGGAAGATGGAAGTAAAATGCAAACAAAATTGTTCTTCTTATTTTTACCAAGAAAAGAGAAGGTACCTCCTTGTGGCAGGATCTGCAGGACTCTACGTGAGTTGTTTTCATTGAAGGACATCGGCTGGGGTCCACCGTACCATCTGCTCACGTACGGCAAGGAGCTGGCGCACCAAATTCTACCTATACCAAGTTTGAGTCGGTTTGTTAGTTCTAGAAGTAGAAGAAAACTGCCAAGATGTAAAAGGCTAGTATATTCATGTTTAGGAGAGTTCAGATTTTATTTGAGTTAAGAGATAGGGTCGTGTCCTTGTTTTACAAGTCTAGTCCTGGACTGTTAAAAGTGACGGTGCAACCATGTAAAAGATAGGTTATATTTGATGAATAGACACAATGTGTTTTTACGACAAATACCCGTATCGGGTATTGGGGGAAGCTGTCTAAATATCCCTAAGTTTTGGAGGATGCTTTAGAAAACCGTTGTGTTGCGATTTCTCTTTGTGGAAGTTGTTTTGTGCGCGAGTACCGTCGTCGAGATTGGTTTTCTCGTACTGAGCCGTAAGTTCAAACCCTCTACTTTGTGTACATTGCGTGCGCGAACGAGAGGTTGTAGCTACTGAAGGTGGAGTGTCGTGAAAGATCGGGCCACAACAAGTGATCGGATCTCGCATCAAGGTTCGGTTCACATCAGGTAGTATCAGAGCAAGGTTGTTCACGACACTATTGGGGATGGCTGGATTATCATGGAAGGTAAGCTACAGATTTCATTTGGAGGAGGAAGGTTGATGGGATGGGCTTTTCATACTCGCGTTGTCGTACAAGAGAGATCATGTGCCATGACAATCGACCACATGAGTTTGATCAACGCTGCAAGCATCGAGATGATGGAGAAGTTGGAACTACCGATGACACCCCGTCCACAACCATACTCGTTTCGTTGGGGTCATGAAGAGCTCACAGTCACGCACCAAACCAAGGTATTGTTTTTGTTGGGAAATTATTTTTTCGAGGTTTTGTGCGATGTGATTCCGACACCGATGATTTCATGTCACTTTTTATTGGGTGAGCCATGGTACAAAGAGCATGATGTTGCTTATGATTTCAAAACACATAGATATGTGGTCAAGAGGGGTAAGAAGTGCAGCCTCGTGCCAATGGGTGAGGACCGTTTTATTTCTTGGAGGAAAGAACATCTTGAGAAGATAAAAGAGCAAGAAGAAGCAAAGAAAAGGGAGGCCAAAGCTACTGAATTTACAATCATCGTTCCGTTGACAAATAAAAATATTGTTGAAGAGATCGACTCGAAATCGTGGACGGATTCGTTTCAAGGAGGAGAGGATGATATGACCACTTATAATATAAACACGAAGGTCGTCGATGTTCTGCCTTAAGATAGTGGTTGCAATGATCAGCAAAAGTTACTTGATATTCCTATGAAGCACGCCACATGGTTCACGGCCGTGTCAGATGACACCACATCTCAACGCCCATGCATCAAGCTAGAACGGTTGAATGAAGACAACTAAGTATATGTATTTGCAGAAGAAAGTGCATGCATGTACAAATATTTTGGATGCCTTGGTTTTCATGCTATTGATGCACGTAGTAGAGATTCCTATTTTCTAGGAGATGCTCAAGTAGACAAGAGTTATTTGCTATGTGGGACTACAACTAGATCATGTTCATTTGAACACCAACCAAAACGTGAGCGATTCTGGGAAGATGAAAGTAAAATCCAAACAGAATTGTTCTTCTTATTTTTACCAAGAAAAGATAAGGTACATCCTTGTGGCAGGATCTACAGGACTCTACGTGAGTTGTTTTCATTGAAGGACATCGGCTGGGGTCCACCGTACCAGCTGCTCACGTACGGCAAGGAGATTGCGCACCAAATTCTACCTATACTAAGTTTGAGTCGGTTTGTTAGTTTTAGAAGTAGAAGAAAACTGCCAAGATGTAAAAGGCTAGTATAATCATTTTTTAGGAGAGTTCGGATTTTATTTGAGTTAAGAGATAGGGTCGTGTCCTTGTTTTATAAGTCTAGTCCTGGACTGTTAAAAGTGAAGGTGCAGCCATGTAAAAGGTAGGTTATATTTGATGAATAGACACAATGTGTTTTTAGGCTAAATACCCGTATCGGGTACTGGTGGAAGCTGTCTAAAAATCCCTAAGTTTTGGAGGAACCTTTAGAAAACCGTTGTGTTGCAATTTCTCTTTGTGGAAATTGTTTTGTGCGTGAGTACCGTCGTCGAGATTGGTTTTCTCGTACTGAGCCGTAAGGTTCAAACCCTCTACTTCGTGTACATTGCGTGCGCGGACGAGAGGTTGTTGCTACTGAAGGTGGAGTGTCGTGAAAGATCGGGCCGCACCAACTGATCGGATCTCGCATCGAGGTTCGGTTCACATCAGGTGGTATCAGATCAAGGCTGTTCACGACACTGTTCGGGATGACTGGATTATCATGGAAGCTAAGCTATGGATTTCAATTGGAGGAGGAAGGCCGATGGGATGGGCTTTTCATACTCGCGTTGTCGTACAAGAAAGGTCACGTGCCATGACAATCGACCACATGAGTTTGATCAATGCTGCAAGCATCGAGATGGTGGAGAAGTTGGAACTACCGATGACACCCCGTCCACAACCATACTCGTTTCGTTGGGGTCATGAAGAGCTCACAATCATGCACCAAACAAAGGTCCTTTTTTTGTTGGGAAATTATTTTTGCGAGGTTTTGTGCAATGTGATTCCGACACCGATGATTTCATGTCACTTGTTATTAGGTGAGCCATGGTACAAAGAGCATGATGTTGCTTATGATTACAAAACACATAGATATGCGGTCAAGAAGGGTAAGAAGTGTAGCCTCGTGCCAATGGGTGAGGACCGTTTTATTTCTTGGAGGAAAGAACATCTTGAGAAGATAAAAGAGCAAGAAGAAGCAAAGAAAAGGGAGGCCAAAGCTTCTGAATTTACAATCATCGTTTCGTTGACAAATAAAAATATTGTTGAAGAGATCGACTCGAAATCAAGGACGGTTTTGTTTCAAGGAGGAGAGGATGATATGACCACTTATAATATAAATACGAAGGTCGTCCATGTTCTGCCTGAAGACAGTGGTTACGATGATCAACAAAAGTTACTTGATATTCCTATGAAGCACGCCACATGGTTCACGGCCATGTCGGATGACACCACATCTCAACGCCCATGCATCAAGCTAGAACAGTTGAATGAAGACAACAAAGTAGATGTATTTGCAGAAGAAAGTGCATGCACGTACAAATATTTTGGATTGCTTGGTTTTCATGCTATTGATGCACGTAGTAGAGATTCCTATTTTCTAGGAGATGCTCAAGTAGACAAGAGTTATTTGCTACGTGGGACTATAGCTAGATCATGCTCATTTGAACACCAATCAAAACGTAAGCGATTCTGGGAAGATGGAAGTAAAATGCAAACAAAATTGTTCTTCTTATTTTTACCAAGAAAAGAGAAGGTACATCCTTGTGGCAGGATCTGCACGACTCTATGTGAGTTGTTTTCATTGAAGGTCATCGGCTGGGGTCCACCATACCAGCTGCTCACGTACGGCAAGGAGATGGCGCACCAAATTCTACCTATACCAAGTTTGAGTCGGTTTGTTAGTTTTAGAAGTAGAAGAAAACTGCCAAGATGTAAAAGGCTAGTATATTTATTTTTTAGGAGAGTTCAGATTTTATTTGAGTTAAGAGATAGGATCGTGTGCTTGTTTTACAAGTCTAGTCCTGGACTGTTAAAAGTGACGGTGCAGCCATGTAAAAGGTAGGTTATATTTGATGAATAGACACAATGTGTTTTTTGGGTAAATACACGTATCGAGATTTGGGGTAAGCTGTCTAAAAATCCCTAAGTTTTGGAGGAAGCTTTAGAAAACCTTTATGTTGCGATTTCTCTTTGTGGAAATTGTTTTGTGCATGAGTACCGTCATCGAGATTGGTTTTCTCGTACTGAGCCGTAAGGTTCAATCCCTCTACTTCGTGTACATTGCATGCCCGGACGAGAGGTTTTTGCTCCTGAAGGTGAAGTGTCGTGAAAGATCGGGCCGCAACAACTGATCGGATCTCGCATCGAGGTCCGGTTCACATCATTGTGCCAACATGGCCAAATCAAAAATCATCATATCACGAAAGACTACTTGGCTCATGTCAATATGACCAAACCTAGAGCAAACATTGGGCAACATGGAGATGAATTCATGAACAGTGTCAATGTGACCAGATCACAAACCATCATATAAGGAGATGCTACTTGGTTCATGTCAACATAAGCAAACCAAGAGCAAAGATTGAGAAAACATAGAGAAGGACACCAAGGAAAGATCCAAGGAATCGGAGAGAACCATGAATCTCACCTTCTTGTTCCAGTCTCCTACTCTCCGCCGATGTGTCTGTATGATTTTGTGGCAGAATTTGTGTGCGGCAGGGAAATGAGCAGCGGTCGGACGAGAAATCGATCGCCCACGGCCGAACGAGCAGATGATCACCAACCAGCCTCCGCGCCGGCCGCCACTCCGGCTCCGGCGCCCACCTGGCTTCTTCGGACTCGAGCTCTCCCTCCCCTTCCCCGAGGCCTGCGCTCCGGTCCATCATGGTGGTGTCGGACGTGGTCGGCACGGCGAACGGGCCAATCGTCCATGGCGGCGACCTCCGGCTCCCGTCGCGCCCAGCTGTGGACGGCACGGCGTGGGTGAGCAGGCCGGGCAGGTGCTCATCAGCCCCCCGCGCCGCCAGCCACCGCGCCGCTCTCCACCTGGACGTGGGATCAACGTCCTCCCCTCGTCCCGGCCGCCACCGTCTTCGCGCATCCCGCCGGCGCTATTTGGCTGCTGCTACAACTGTAGCGACGCGCGTCACATCTCCGCCGCGTGCACGAACCCGACCCGGTGCCTGCGGTGTGGCGGCGATGGCCACATCGCCCGTGATTGCGTGCGGGCGCACAGTTCGTCCCCCCTCGACCGGCGTCCCCCACCTGCTCTGCGCCTGGGATCAGCGGCGCGCCCCGCCCCAGCTCCGTCGCCGCGGACTCCCGAGCCCCCCTCGGCTCCGGCACATGGCTCCCCCACGGTCCTCCCTCCCCCACACCCTAGACCCCCGCCGGCGGGGACTCTTCGTGTCGGCCGGTCCTGGGCCGAGGTGGCCAGTTGCTGGGAGCGTGGCCGACCCGGACTTTTCGGTCCCCTTCGCCCCCGGCGAGTCGCCGCGCCCTGCTGCTGACCCGGTGGTGGATTGCTGCTTTTTGGGGCGCACGACGGACATCTGCGCCTTGGAGGATGAACTGAGCAGGGCGGTGGTGGTCTCCGTTCTTGGTGCGGGGCGGGCGCTGGACATGGACGCAGCGGCGCAGGCGCTGCTCGTGGAGTTCGACCTCGTACCTCTGCACTTGTCCATCTGTGCCTTCCACCCCCAGGATTTCTCATCCTCTGCAAGTCCAAGGCCACGCGGGGCAGGTTGGTGTCCAAGGGGCATGCAGACGCACCCTGCTTCTCCCTGCTGCTGCGACCGTGGCTCCGGCAGGCAGGGGCGACGGGCATCATCATGTTGTTCCTGATGCAGCTGGCGCTCGTGGGCGTCCCAGCAAATGGGTGGACGAGAAGTACGGCGGTCACCATGCTCCGCGATCTTGGTACTGTGGTGAAGGTGGCCGACCGCACGACCCGTAGAGACGACATGGATGGCTTCCATGTTTGGCTTCGGACGGACTACCCAGCGCGCATTCCTCATCGGCGCATTTTGGTGTTGGAAGAACCGGCACGGCGAGGTGGGTGTGCCACCGAGGAGGGAGTGGACGCTCTATGGTATCCCATTGACATCATTCACGAAGCAGAGCCGTCAGGATCGCCGGAGGAGGACGGTCGTCACTGCACCAACAACCCCCACCCCCACCTCCGCCGCCGTTGCCGCCCTCGAACGGGGACTCTCATCAGGGACAGCAAGGTGGATCCGGCGGCCACCCGAGTGGCCGGCATGGGGATGGTTGCCGGCATGGCGTGGGGCCGGCGCATGGCCGGCAGGTGGCCTCGCAGCCGGAGCACACACCGTCGATGCGGACAGGCCGCGTTCAAAATCCGGTCGCGGAGGAGACTGCGCCCCCTGGCGGTCGTGCCGTCGTCACCCCCGGGCCCAACGCTGACGACCAAAGTATAATGAGGTAGCAGGCGCCCGGTGATCCCATCCTGGAGCACCACGTGGAAAGTGTTTTGTAACAGCCCAAGTGCAATCCCTTGCCACCTTCGTAATCTATCCCATGTGTGAACCTTCAATGAATGCCATCATGTGGTTTGAGTAATAATATTTTGCTTCATATCATTTTGCATCATGGCATCATATCATCATTTCATAATTTGCATCATGCTTTGTTTGAAGTGATATGTTGAATGGGGTGATTGTGGTGAGTGTGTGCTTGCAAGCAAGTGCTAGTATGTGAAACCCTCTCTCAAATTCTTTCTAAAACTATGCCTCAAACTCATTCAAATTCAAATGCAAGAGATGTGGTGTTATTGCTTGCTCTTCTCATCCCAAATAAATGTTGCACTTCTTCTAAATAATCTGGCAAGCATTTTGAAATAGCTTCAACCATGTTTCCCTATATTTGCATTTTGGAATCTTTGCAAAAACAGATTCCTATAAATATTGTATGTGAATTAATTATTTGCTCTAAAAATGCCCAAACCATTTTTATAAAATAGTGCTGAATTTTGTGAGATCAAAACTATGTTCTTTCTCTCAAACTCTCTTTTAAAATTCTCTGGTATTTTCTGGCTAGTTGCTTTTTTATTTAAAAAAAAGACCCTGCGCAGAGTCAGAGAGAGAGAGGGAGTGGTAGCCCACTTGGGCCTATCCCAGCCGCAGCCAACTGGGCCTCAGGCCGTTCTGGCCCAATCGCCAGAAACGGCTACCTGCTCCCCTGTAACGCCGTCGTCTTCCTCTGAGTCAGAGAGCGAGCGGGCGCCGTGAGCTTCACGAAAGCCGAGGCCGATGTCGTTCCCCGCTCCCCTATAAGTTCTCCCTCGACGTCCGAGCCTCCTTAGGGTTTCCCTCTCCCGTTTTCCGCCGCCGCCAAGTGAGTCCGTCCCCAGATTCCTCGCCCAAGCAAACCCGAGCGAGTCAGAGAGCAAGACGTCGTCGCCGGCGCGCCCTCCCGTGAACTCCTCGAAGGCGCGCGTGTCTGGAAGCTCCGCCAAGGACGTCTTCTTCCTCGACGTCCACTACTTCCCCGTGGGACTCCAAGACGCCGTCGTGACGTGATGTTCTTCTTCCTCGGCCGACGCTCGTCGCCGGCCAAATTCGCCGTCGTTCTCCGCCCTCGAGCCCGATCGACTACGCCAAGCCCCCCCCCCCCACACACGAGCCTTCCCGCGTCCACTCTAGATTTTTGCGTCTGATCGCTTGTTGTAGCAATGTTCTCTTCAAGCCCGAGCTCACAGCCGTCGGACCTTGTCGCCGGCGAGCCCACCAACCGTTTCGCGCATGCTTGAGTAGACGCTCGTGCTCGCCCTCGTGCGTAGGACCCGTTCCCGTAGCAAAGTAGAGGTTTGTGCCGCCGTAGCTCACCGTAGTAGCTCGCCGTCGCCGCTTCTGTTCCTCACCGCCGGCTTCGATTCTGTGCGTCTCCGGTAGCGTTTGTAGTAGGCGTGTGTGCGGGATCCCCTTGCGAGTCTAGTGGTACCTTCCGCCGCGTCGCTAGGTCACCGGAGCCCCTTCAGCGCGACCTAGCCGCCCTCTGCTCGTCACCGTTTAGCTGTTGCGTTGGTTGTGTTAGTGTAGCTGACGCGTGGGCCCTACCTGTCATCGAGGTAAGGTCAAAAGGGGCCAAGGCCCCACCTTGGTCACATGACCGCGCTAGCCCAGCTTGTTCGACCGAACCCAGCCAAGCCGGAGACCCGAGTTCGAGTCACCCCGGGCGTCATTTTCTCCTTTATTTTCCCTGAGCTGACAGTGGGCCCTGGGCCCACATGTCATCCCCCTGAGGCCCCTGGTGTCTATGCCAGGTGGGGCCTTGTTGTTTTTTATTTTTGTTTATTGATTATTTTAGTGTTTCTGTGATTATTTCCTTTTAACGAAATTTACCAGTTTTGGATATTGTTGTTTCTGTCAATGCTATTTTAGGGATATGCCCTATTTGGCATATACTAGGTTATAATTGAATATGGTGATTTTCAAATTGAATTTGTGTGTGTTTTCTCCACAGGAACATATGCTTATGATATATGATTTTGGGGTAGAGAAATCCAGTTAATTGAAGTACATGTTGTCCTCTATCACCCTATTAATTTTCATGACATGAAAGCCCCTATAGAATATGTAAATGTTGCTGTCAAAATGCCATCCTGTTAACTCAGATTTGTAAAACTGGTAATTTTCACTAAGTCCCTATATACTGATACAACATGAAATCTTGTGAGCTCATTTGCTATTGATCCTTGCTTTCATTCATGTTTCTGTAGATAGATGAATTGTTAAGCATCTTGTGTACTTCATGTCCATGCCTTTGTTGTGTTTTGTAGCTTGTTGTAGCTCCTGTTGTGTATGTTGCAATATGGCATGTTGCTGTTTGTGGACAGATTTTGTGTTTGTTTGTTTTGTGACTTGTGAGGGCTATACCCAATGGATTTGCGAGATTTTCATTTCCAATCCAGTGGCATCCTTGGAATACCAAGGAATAGCCCATGGCCTCCCTCATCCTTGTTTGTGTCTTCGTTAACGTCCGTACCTTGTCGTGAGTGTTCCGTGAGTTCCGTTACTCCGTTTGCAATGTTCTACATATGCATTTGCATCGTTTTTATGAGGAGCATTAATTCTTGCCATGTTCATGCATGTTCAAATAACTAATCTTCAGGTTCTGTCCAGAATACTAAAGAACTCAATAATTGCATGAGAAACATGACTAGCATAGGGTTGACATGTTAAATACTTCAAATTGGTCATGCATCATCTTTGGTTGCGCATTGCACTTTGTTTGTATGTTTATTTGGTGCTATTTTCTCTTTGGGTAGACCCGAGTGTCGAGCCTGAGTACGAGGATCCTGACGAGAACAACTACGAGGAACCAGCTCTTTATCCCTCTGAAGACCCAACATGCAAGATGATCGTACCCGGATCCCGACACTATTTTTGCGATGCTAGATGTCTCGCTTCTACCGTTATTTTTCGTTCCTACCACTTAAATGTCAAGCCTCTTAAATTGCCATGATAGCCTCTAACCCCTTCACTTCCTAGCAAAACATTGATTGGCTACGTTACCGCAGCTCAGCCCTTATCTTATAGCGTTGCTAGCTGCAGGTGAAGTTGTTTCCATGTGCCAACATGGTTATTCTAGAGTTATCACCTTAATTACCGTTATTTAATTTAATGCACATATGTACTTGGCAACGGTGGAAGGATTGGCCTTTTGCCCAGTGTTTTGTTCCACTTTTGTCGTCCTAGTTCCGAGTACCGGTGTTATGTTCCATATTTTGCGCTCCTAACATGCTCGGGGTTGTTATGGGGACCCCCTTGACTATTAGTTTTAGATTAAAACTTGTTTGGCAAGACCCAACATTGGTACTACATTTGCTAAACAACCTAATTAAAATGCATAGGGCTTAGCTACCCCGGGGATAATTAATCAACCCCCGGGCCAGTGCTCCTCATGAGTGTTGGTCCAACCCGGGCTGCCCGCGGGGTCACCTCGAGGAAACTCGGGGATTGATTTTCCCCGTAGCTAGTCCCATCCGGTCGTGTCCTGAGAACGAGATACGCGGCTCCTATCGGGTTCATCTACACGTCGGGCGGTCTTGCTGGACTTGTTTTACCTCTCTCGAATGTCTTGCGCGAGGGATTCCAAGGATACTTTGGGCTATCTCGAGGTTGAGGTTTTCCCAACGGAATTTCCAAGAAGATCACGGGTTTCGTGGTCGAGGTTATTCCCACGGCGTGTGGTTAGTTTGTGATGGATGAGTTGGAGCACCCCTGCAGGGTTATATCTTTTCAAAAAGCCATGCCCGCGGTTATGTGGCAACTTGGAAATTTTTTAACACCCGGTTATAGTAAACTTGAAGTAAACTCAAATAAAATACACCAACTGTGTGCGTAACCGTGACTGTCTCTGCTCGTGAACATGAACCGAGAGGGAACACGGTGGGGTTATGTTTGACGTAAGTAGGTGATCAGGATCACTTAGTGATCATTCTAGTTCACGTCCGTCATGCGTAGGCCACCAGATTAAATTCTTGTTCTCGTAAGTTAGCCACGAAATACATGCTTGGTGCTTGCTGCAACCTCACCACTTAACCATTCCTCACCTATTGGCTTACATAGTCTCGGTACCCGGATTATGAGATTGTTAAGTCCCCGTGGCTCACAGATTACTACAACAATACAGGTACAGGTACTGACGAGTTCGTGCCAGACGATGTTTCTCAGCTTCAGTGGGAGTACGATGAAGAACGTAGGCGTATGTACGTGACGTATCCGGATAAGTAGGGGAGCTTTGTGGTTGTGTTCCTAGCCTAGCAACACAGTTTCATTGCTTTATTTATCGTTTGATTTCGTTTGTAGTCGGACCCTGTCTTTTGGATGAATGTATGAATGATTATGTGGAATTGTAATCTAGTTTGTGGCGAGTGTAAGCCAACTCCTATACTCTTCTCCTCTTTACATGTATTGCAATGATTTCTGTACTTGCGAAACGCCGAGATGCGCTTCTATCCCCATCGAAGTCCTCGGGCCTTAATTGGGATAGTACTGCATCTTGGTCGTTACAAGTTGGTAATGAGAGCTATACCAACCATAGGAGCCCCTTGCTGGATCGAACTTGGCCGAGTCGAGTCTAGTGAAAAACTATTTTGAGTCTAGTTATATTGGAGAATAGGATTCTTTTACTCCTCTTCTATACTCTGGTGAGGAATTACGACTTAGGAATTTTAATTCTACCCTCTTCTCGCTCAAAAAATAATTTATGATCACGTGGGTATTTTGGAGCCTCTATGATACCGATCTGACCGGAATTTTATTCTTGGTGCCTCCTGACTGTATGGATTGGACCCGGGGAGTTGAGCTCTAGGGGATTCTTGACACATCGTTATCGTTCAGTTTTCTTAGTACCTCAGGACGCGGATGTTCGTAATTGCTTCAATACTATTCGTGGTGCGAAGAGTGTGGCGGCACCCAGTACTGGGGAGCGGGATCAAATGTACTGCCCTCTTTAGTATCGTTGTGATTACGAGGGTCTGAGGTAGATGAGTTTCCGAGACCTCTGGTTGTGTGTTGACGGATGAGATACATTGGAGAGTAGTATTACTGCTAGGAGTTGAGTGATGGATAAAACTCCATGTATCCGTGGACCCGATTGCATAACCAAAAATTTCGGAAGTTCTTAGGTGGGATTTCCAGTAGTTACCTTGAATCATATTCCGACAGATGTATGATGGTTTATACATTTGTTCCGAGCAACCCTTAGCTCAATACTTATTGTGTGATTTCAAGTGGTTTCGTAATCAAGTGATGTTATCACGATCCTGTAGAAGGCGTTCTTCTAATTTTCAGTTGAATGCAATTGATGATGTTCCTGTTGCAATATTTTGAGCCGTTGATCCAGCTTATTTCAATCATCTTTGTCAATGGTGTGCTGATATTGTTGTCCACCTTTAGGATGGCTCCAGCAACTCGTGGGAATCCAGGTCGTGAGGGGGAGCAGTCTGATCCTCCACCACCCCTACCACCACCTCCACCTCCGGAGGCATGGCAGACAGTGATGTCCACAACCAATGCGAATACCCAGATGTTGCTCAGTTTGTTGCAAGAGAGAAATCTGAGACAACAAGGCCATCAAGGGAATTTCAATAATCAGCCGCACTTTGCAACTCTGAACCAGTTCCTCAAAAACCAACCCAAGTCCTTCACTTGCTGTGATCAACCTCTTGATGTGGACGATTAGCTCCGTGACATGAACAAGCATTTTGAGTGCAGCAACGTCAGGCCTGAGGACTATGTCAAGTTTGCGACCTTCCAGCTCAAGGGTCATGCAGCAGATTGATGGTAGTAGTACAAGGATTCCAGACATGGCCGTGCAGTGAGCTGGGATGATTTTTTCCATGACTTCAGAGCTCATCATATTCCGACAAGCTTTGTCGAGGGTATGCGTGAGAAGTTCAGGAACCTGAAGCAAGGGAGTATGTCTATCTATCAGTACAATTCTGAGTTTCAGAATCTGGCCCGCTATGCTAAGCAAGACGTTCCTGATGAGAATAGCAAGATTTATCAGTTCAGAGGTGGCCTCAGGGAAGATCTTCAGCTCGCTCTTGTCCTTCACAAGCCTCCTCTGTTTGATCAGTTCTTTAACTTGTCTCTAAAGTATGAATCAGTTCAGCTCAAGCTTGAGAATTCCAAGAAGCGGTTCAGAGACTCCAACCCTTCTTCGTCTAGCTCTCAGATGGTCCCTAAGCAACAGAAGTATTGGGTTCCTCCTCCACCTCCGTTTCGTCGTCCTCAGCAGCAGAAGCAGCACGGTGGTCGTGGTCCTTCCCACCCACCCAACCTAGGTTTTCAGCAGAGACCTCAGGCTCCCAAGTCAGGAAATGCGCCTCCTCCAGGCAACTTCCGTCCGCTCTCAGAGGTTATGTGTCACAAGTGTGGTCAGAAGTGCCATTACTCCAACAAGTGCACCAACCAGCGGCGTCTTCTACCTCCTCTCCTATCACCCCCAGGCAGTGCTATGGTGAAGCACAATCCCAAGTCAGAAAGAGTGAACATGGTCAATGCAGCTCAGGCAGACGAGTCTTCTCAAGTGATAATGGGTAACCTCTCGGTTAATTATATTCCTGCAAAAGTTTTGTTTGACACTGGTGCATCGCATTCTTTCATGTCATATCCTTTTGCATCAAAGCACAGCTTTTCCACTGAGTATTTACCAAGAGCATTGCAAGTTGTGTCTCCGGGTAAGCATCTCAGTTCAAATATGGTGGTTCCGAATGTCTTTATCAAGATGGGCAACTATTCTTTTCTGGCCCCTCCAATTGTGCTCGGGAATTCCAATATTGATCTAATTCTTGGCATGGATTTTCTTGCGATGAACAAGGCTTATGTTGACTGTAAAGCCAAAGAAGTCCAATTGACTCATCCTTATGAAGACGTGATCAGTTTTGCTGCTCGCGATGACACGATTCGTTTCTTTTTCTCAATGAGAAGGGTGAAATTTCTGCCATTTCTCAAATCCCCGTCGTTTCTGAGTATGAAGATGTCTTTCCAAAAGAATTGTCAGGAATGCCTCCTCACCGGCCATTGGAGTTTGTGATTGAACTCGAGCCTGGAACTGAACCAATATGCAAGCGTCCTTATAAGCTTGGCCCCGAAGAGCTGAAAGAATTGAAGAAGCAGCTAGATGAACAAGAGCGTCTGGGTTTGATCAGACCAAGTTCTTCACCTTGGGGTTGTGGCGTTCTTTTTGTCAAGAAGAAGGATAGCACGGACCGACTATGCGTCGATTACCGTCCATAGAATAAGAAGACAATCAGGAACAAGTATCCACTTCCCAACACCAATGAGTTGTTTGAGCAATTGAAAGGTGCCAAGGTTTTCTCGAAGCTAGATCTTCGAATGGGTTATCATTAGATTCGTATTCGTGAGGAAGATATTCCAAAGACTGCTTTCAGGACGAGTCTTGGCTCTTATGAGTACACCGTCATGTCCTTTGGTCTCGCAAATGCGCCTCCGACGTTCTCCCGCATGATGAACTTCATCTTCTCTCCCTTCAAGAATGAGTTCGTCTTGGTGTATTTGGATGACATTCTAGTCTTCTCGGAAACCGAAGAAGAACATGCAGAGCATCTCCGTCTTGTGCTTGACAAGCTAAAAGAGCATCGGTTCTATGCTAAGTTCTCCAAGTGTGAGTTTTGGCTCAATGAAGTGGTGTACCTTGGGCATGTCATCTCTGCCGAGGGCATCAAGGTGGATCCTGAGAAAGTTGAGGCCATCAAGAAGTGGGAGCCTCCTCAGAATGTCAAGCAGCTTCGTAGCTTCCTCGGGCTTGCAAGTTACTACAGAAGATTTGTGGAGAACTTCTCAAAAATTGCTAAGCCTTTGTCTAATCTCCTCCAGAAGAGTGTCAAGTATGTGTGGACTCCTGAGTGTGATGTGGCGTTCAATACACTCAAGGAAAAGCTGACTTCAGCTCCAGTTCTCACTCCTCCAAATGAATCCAAATCTTTCCAAGTGTTATGTGATGCTTCCCTCCAAGGTCTTCGTGGTGTTCTGATGCAAGACAGAAAGGAGGTTGCCTACACCTCCTGTCAGTTGAAGCCTAGTGAGAAGAACTACCCTGTCGGCGTTCTGGGATCGGGGGTACCCAGATCTGCCTGCCTACGGCCCAGCGTGTGGCCCACCTCAACGGCCCGGTACGGCCTGGCAGCAAACCCCCCCAAGACAAGACCCTCGTGAGGGCCCCGGCCTCGCGAGGTGAACAACACCAATATCTCCAGAGGAGCGGCCTCTCCAGGCTGCCTCCCGAGGAGCGGAGATTCCTATGCAGGTACCTGGCCTCATGAGGCTGGGATGACGTGAGCCATGACGACCAAGGCCAGGCGGGCACCAGCGGGCGCAGAGGGGACATTTTCCTCTTTTGTGCTAAGGAGGCAAGGACGTACGCGGGTTCCCAAGGAATCCCCCCAAAGGTTTCCATTCCAGTGCAACAAGACCAAGACCATGAGCTCAGCAGGACGGATGTCATCGC
Organism: Elymus sibiricus; assembly: GCA_039707655.1. Lineage (NCBI taxonomy): Eukaryota > Viridiplantae > Streptophyta > Magnoliopsida > Poales > Poaceae > Elymus > Elymus sibiricus. The sequence continues at coordinate 262,877,782 of CM077665.1, forward strand.
CGAGCCCACCTCTGCGTGACGCCCAGAAGCTTTGCAGGTGAAGACCACCTTTAGTCAGGATAAGATGTACCTCTTGTCCCCTTTCAAAATTGGACGTTGTGGGATCCCTTCCCGCCTGTGCGATAAGGGAAGAGGACCAAGGCCACTATAAATAGGGACTAGCCTCCGCCGTAGAAGATAGAGAGATCCATCCTCACCTCAGAGCCCTCGCGAGGTCGCTCAACCACTGTACCAGTTCATCCCCAATCTCCTTGTGTGGCCAATCCACCAGAAGCAGGAGTAGGGTCTTACACCGCAAGGTGGCCCGAACCTTGGTAAATCTCTGTGTCCATCTTCTAGTTTGATCGCACGCATTCGACGAGGCTTGGCTGCGGGGCGGCAAGCTTGAGGCTAGAACTGGTTGAGATCTTTGCACATTGCCTAGAGTTCGAACCTTCTTGGGTCTGCGGAGCCCCGATTTCGACATTTGGCGCGCCAAGTAGGGGGCGTGTCGTAATCCTGCCTCCAGTTTCTTCGTCTCCGCTTTGTCGCTCCTATGGCCAAAGCTCATCGGGCTTGCGCTGAGCGCCGGGCTGCTCGCGTCGCCCAGATGACGGCCGCGGGCCGCGGCGTCCCGTGCCGCTCCGCCCCTCCTGCAGCTAACGCTGCCACCGACCCAGCTGCTCACGGGCAGCAGTACTCGTTGTTGCTGCACACCGTGCGGTGCGGTTGCCGTGACGCTACTCTGTCCCTCAATCCCGCCGCGGCGTCGTCCTCCTGCGCTCGCCCCGGGCCGGCGAACGCGCTGGCTGTGCTGCTCGTGGCGCGCGAGCTGCTGCGTTACCACCCTGCCAACGATCACTACGACGACTGGCTAGGTCGCGTCGCCGAGCCCGTCAATGCCGCCGGCGAGGCCCTGGTGCTCTCCCCCGAAGCAGGCTCGGGGGCTTCCACCTCGGGAGCTTCCGGCCTGACCGGTGCAACGAGGGAGGCGCTCGGGCACCGCTTGTAGGCGTGCTTCGATGCGCGCCCCCACAAGCAAGGAGCACGGCGCGAGGCGCCAGGCTCACGGGGGTTCATCACCAACGCGACCGATGAGCTTCAGGAGGCGCGGGCCAGGCCTGGCGAGCGTCGCTCCACACCACCCAATGCGGCTACCGCCCCCGACGTGGGCGGCGGGCTGCATGTCTGCGTCGACATCTCGGGCCTCAACAGGGACGCATCACAGGGCCTCTCCTAGCCATCGCATGTAGGCCATAGTAGGGCTACCCCTATAGCCGTGACACGCGTACCAACAACGACCATGCCACCAGCCGCAGCAACGACGGGTGGAACACCCGTGGCCTCGCGAGTGGCCTCCGCCAGGGCTGGCGCGAGCGGCCTCGCGAGGACAACTAGCATGGTCGGCCTCGTGAGGATGCCTGGCGTGGGCAACCTCGCGAGGCACGCCCTTAGGCTGGGGGCCATCAGAAGCAGGCGCCCATGTCTCCCGGTCGGACGCTGCCCGCCTGGAGACGAAGGGTGGAGCAGGCGCCCATGTCTCCAGGCCGGGCGTTGCCCGCCTGGAGACGGAGGGTGGGCACTCGCCCATGTCTCCAGGCGCAGCGCTGCCCGCTTGGATATGGAGGGTGGAGTGCCCGTACACGGAGCCCGGTGAAAGCAAATTTGCTCCCTTGGTGGTTTTGGTAATTAATAACAACATACATGTCATTGAACTAATGTTTCCACTAAGCATATTTCAGGAAAAGTTCAATGATAGGGATGGCAAAAGGATTGTGGAGAAACCCCAAGATGCATGGAAATGGATTGGCAAAGCTTCAAGCAAGAGGAATCTACATTTTACTTTGTGAGAAATCACTTTGAGTCCATAGGAAAGTCAATACTATTAAAAGGGGGTGAGGTACTGTTGGTGAACAAGATGCTCCACGTGCACAAGAGATAGTCACCAAAAACACCCACAAGCTCTTCCACAAAAGTCTGTCCAAAGCCAAACATCCAAAATCGGTGCAACCAACAATTCCCACTCTGTCCCACCGATTCCCAAACTCAGACAGACTCATGCCAAACCCTAGCCATTCGGTGCAACCGATTCTGCATCGGTGCCACCGAGTTCAGTTGCCAACTTTCTGTTTAGCTATTTTCAAGTATCGTTACCACCGAGTTTTGCCAGTCAGTCTCACCGAGTTTTTGGACCAACTCCTTGGATAACCATTCACAAGCATCAGTACCACCGAGTTTTGTGAATCGGTCCCACCGAGTTTTTGGACCAACTCTCTGTTTAGCCATGGTCAAGAATTGGTACCACCGAGACTTGAGAATCGGCGTCACCGAGTTGTGCAATCTAACCGTTGGTCACCTAATCGGTACCACGGAGAATTATATATCGGTCTCACCGAGATTCAAAAATTACTGCCTTTTGGTCACTTCGGTACCACCAAGATTCACACATCGGTCTCACCGAGTTGGTCACTTTAGGTGTAACGGTTGGATTTTTGGGGATGCCTATATATACCCCTTCACCACCATCCACTCGAAAGAGAAGAACTCAAAACTATTCCATACTTGCCCCATCCTATTTTCTAAGAGAGAGCCACCTACTCATGTGTTGAGATCAAGCTATTCCATTCCTACCATATGAATCTTGATCTCTAGCCTCCCCAAGTTGCTTTCCACCAATTCAATCTCTTCTACCAAGCCAAATCTGTGAGAGAGTGATTGTGTGTTGAGAAGTCTATCATCTTGAAGCAAAAGAGCAAGGAGTTCATCGACTTTACCGAGCCTATTACCTTTTGGAGGGTGGTGCCTCCTAGATTGGTTAGGTGTCGATTGGAAGCCTCCTACTTTGTGTTGTGGAGTTGAACCAAGAAGTTTGTACGGGCAAGGAGATCACCTACTTCGTGAAGATCAACCCATAGTGAGGCTAGTCCTTCGTGGACAGAAGCCGTTATGGAATAGTCAAGGTTGCTACTTCGTGGACCCTTATGGGTGGAGCCCTCCATGGACTCTCGCGACCGTTACCCTCCGTGGTTTGAAGACTCCATAAACGTGGACGTACGATAGCACCACCTATGCGAACCACGGGAAAAATCTTCGTGTCTACAAATTGCGTTTGATCTTCCTCCTACCCTCTACTATACATGCTTGTTGTTACTTTCCGCTGCTATACTCTTAGACATGCATGTGTAGGGTGTGCTTGACTTGCTATCAACGCTAAAATCTGCCAACACTTAAAATTAGGAAAAGGTAGAATTTTTATTTGGTCAAGTAGTCTAATCACCCCCCTCTAGACATACTTTCGGTCCTACAAGTGGTATCAGAGCTTTGGTCTCCATTGCATTGGTCTCACAACCTAGGAGAGTATGGCATCTAGCGAGGGAAATTATCACCGTAGAGGTCCGTACTTTGATGGCACTAATTTTGCTAGTTGGAAGCACAAAATGAAAATGCATACTCTTGGTCATAACCCCGCCGTTTGGGCTGTTGTTCGTGTTGGCTTGCAAGGTGAATTCTTTGGTGATGGAAAGGAACCGGATCATGAAGCGACCGCGGTTGAATTGAAGATGTTGCAATACAACGCTCAAGCATGTGACATTCTCTTCAACTGCCTATGCCCCGAAGAATTCAACAAAATCATCCGTCTTGAGAATGCAAAAGAGATTTGGGATACTTTGGTTGATATGCATGAAGGTACCAAATCCGTGAGCGAATCCAAGTTGGACGTTCTTCAAAGTTAGCTTGACAAGTTCAAGATGAAGGATGGTGAAGGAGTCGCAGAGATGTACTGTAGGCTAGCTCTCATCACAAATGAGATTGCCGGCTTAGGAAGCGAAGAAATGACCAACAAATTCATCATCAAGAAGATACTTCGAGCTTTGGATGAGAGATACGACACCGTGTGCACATTGATCCAAATGATGCCCAACTACAAAGATCTCAAGCCTACGGAAGTCATTGGAAGGATTGTTGCTCATGAGATGACACTCAAAGACAAAGAAGAGCTTCACAACAAGTCTAGCGGTGCTTACAAGGCCACAAGTGATGCTCCTGCAACTTCAAGCGACAAACTTGTCACCAATGAAGAGATAAGCCTCATGGTCAAGAAATTCAACAAGTTCTACAAGAATAGAGGCAAAGTATGAAGTTCCAACTCAAGATATGAAGAGAAGCGTTCGTCAAGTCGTGACCGAAACTGCTACAACTGTGGGAAGCCCGGACACTACTCCAATGAGTGCACGGCTCCCTACAAACGAAGAGAAGAGTCACCTAGAAGACGTACCTATAAGAATGAATCAAATCAAAGAGAGAGAAGGGTTAGAGATGATCGTTATGAACGAAGACCCTCAAGGAGAAGTAGGGAATCGGAGAAGAAGGACAAGTACACCAAGAGCTACACAAGAAGAAGACATCAAGCTCATGTTGGTGAATGGGTTTCCGGCTCCGAATCCGACAACAACTTCGAGAGAAGCTATCACTCCAACTCCGACTATAGTCAAGATGAAGGTGTTGCCAGACTTGCACTAGTGACTACCAACTCCTATGATCTATTTGATTCACCAAATGAAGGGAGTGGAAGTTGCTTCATGGCTAAATGCCCCAAGGTATCACACCCCGAGTATCTTGATTTCAATAGTGATGAAGATGACTTACTTTGTGATGATGACTTGCTCTTTGATAAAACTAGTGATGTTAGTCAAAATGAACTTGATAATTTTCATGCTAGTCAAGATAAGTCGGTTGATGATGATAAGATGAAAATAGAACAACTAACTAAAGAATTAAACACTCTTAAGTTAGCCCATGAATCTACTCTCGAAGATCATATAGAGCTTGTAAGGACTCATGAGAAGCTACGCTTAGAGAAGCTCACCTTGGAGCAAGAGCATGAGTTTCTTAAAGCCAAATGATTACTCTTGTCTACATTCATGCCACAAGTTAAATCTAGACAAACTAGTAACAAAGGCAAGAAAGGTTCTTCATCTAGCAGCAACAATAAAAATGCCAAATCTAATGATGTTGCTTCTAGTAGTTCTATTGATTCCACTAATGATGATTCTCTTAGCCAATTTACACTTGAGCAAGAAAACGATTTATTGAAAGGGATTATAGAGAAAGGTATCTACAAGAGTCTTGCCGGGTGTAAGCAATTTGAGGAAATTGTATGGAAGCACGGAGGATACCGAAAGAACCATGACATTGGCTACTTCAACGCTAATGGAGTTGAATGGGAAGAAGGTCAATACCCCAAGCCCAAGTTTGTTCCTCAAAAGGAGAAGTATGAACATACTCCTCCCAAGGGAACAAACACTCAAGATGACCTTCCACCACAAGACCACAAGCTCAAGGGCAAAAAAAAGCTTCAAGAGGACATTGACTCATATGAAGATGAATCCCAAGCTTTGGTGGAGTGGGTACCCAAGGCTACTTCCAGCTCAACTTCTACAAGGGCCACTTCAACACCAAGGATCCCCATCAAGTTGATGTGGGTCCCCAAGAAGAAGAACTAGAGAAGTTCTTGAGGGGTGACTCCGCTAATGAAATTCAATCACATTCATTATTGGAAAGAACTAGTTGTAATGAACATCAACAACATGGAATAGTTCAAGGAGTCACACATTCCCTCAAAGGTAAGCAAGGGACAAGGTAATAAACAAATCCATGGACATCATCATGTATACTTTGCACTCTATGCCCATAGATATCCTTGTATTTGTCTCTTGTGTGTTGGGACTAACCCATGTAGGTGAGAAGAGTAAGGAAACAACAAGGATGCTCCCAACTCTTGGTGATCTTCATCAACCTTGAGCATCCACCACTACCTCACCAACATGAAGTCTTCATCGACAAAACCCAAGGTTAGTTTATCCCTCCTATGGGGGAATGTCACATCAAGGGGGAGCTTTACTCTAAGACTTGAGTTAAAGCATCTCATAGTATGTGACAACATTAAATGCTTTATGTAAAAGTGGTAACCCCACTTGTGCTTAAACGATGAGTATGACCTATGATCAAGTATTCTTACTTGGCTTCTAAGTCAATATACTCATATATAGATGACTCCGTCATCGCAAAAATGCTTGATAGATGCTAGTATGTATGTGCATGTTTGCCATGATTTCATTTGACATCTTATTGTGTGAACATGTTGGTCTGTATTTATTTATCCATTTGAGGACATCCAATTGTTGTTATTTGGCTTTTGATTTTTCTTTTGCCAATTGGATGGACAAGAATGCCTAGGACCACTCTCTAGCTATCTATGCTCTCTTACCTCATATTCTATTCTTGCTACATCACAAAATTTGAACAAGGACTTTTTGATCTCTCTATGTGAGGAGCACTCAGAGTTCCATATCGACAAAGGACTGACCATTAAAACCTCCCAAGTGCATCTCGGTGGAACCAACCCAAAATCTCGGTCTCACCGAATGCCTAGGGTTGATCTGGTTTTTCCATCTTGGTATCACCGATTCCATCTTCTCGGTTACACCGAGTTTCCCTGTTAATGGACAGTAGCGGAACTCGGTGACACCGACAGCCATGGGTTTATATAGAGGCGGACCCGACTTTTGAAATCTATTCCTCAAACGTCATCCCCTCCGAAACCCTTGCTGCCGAACCTAGGCCCCTGGTCATCGCCTTCGTCTTCCCGAACGCCTCCGCCATTGGAAGTCCCCGCCGTCGACGGAATCCTCACCCCTGTCGCCGCCATAGCAAAGTCGTCACCAAGCTAGGGTACGATTTCGTCCCCTCATGCACTCCAACCTCCGAATCTCGCGCATTACGACTTTTCCATCGATAATCCACAGTTTGAGATTGATTCAGCCACAAGAAACTCCAGTAGAATAGCGAACAAACGATTTTTTAGGGTTTGCCGTCCGCAACTTGAATCTCGGTGGAACCGACGCAAAAGAATCGGTAGCACCGATTCACTTTTCTGGCCGACTGAGAACAATCTCGGTGAAACCGAGTACCCATTTTCGGTCTCACCGAAAGTGGTGCCAAGTTTCTGTTATGGAGGTTGTCTGTCTCGGTAGGTCCGAAATGTTTGCTTCGGTTGTACCGACATTCATTTGGAAGAATGCAAAACTTGAGAAATTTTAGTTCAATCTTTTGAAAATGTCTACATTTTGTGATGACTCAACCCTTCCACTCTTCTATACTCTATTCATAGGGTCAGATATGTCAGAAGCTGAAGACAGTCAGAATGATCTCAGAGAGCAGAGTGTTGACATGAGCTCAGGCACTAGTCCTGAGGGGAGCTATGATGATGTTCCTAGCTATCCTGATTTGCCGAAAGCTGCAACCAGGGCAAGGAGGAAGCTCAATTCAGATGAGGAAGATGAGGATTTCATAGCTGAGGAGCTGTCCAAGAAAGATGATGCTGCCAAGAGCACCACTGCTGCCACTACTTCCAAGAAGAAGAAGGCCATCAGGAAAGAGTATGCTAGCTCAGGGTCAGCTAGAGCACCAGAGAGTGCTTGGGCAACAATGACTCTTCACCTTGAGTCACCCCCAAAGAAGTCTATGCCTAAGAAGGCAGGGGAGAAGAAGAAGAGAGAAATGACAAGAGTTGTCAAAGCAAAAGCTCTTCCATCTACTCCAGAGTATCTAGATGAGGAAGAAGAGGAGAAAGAGCCAGCTGCAAAGGCCCCTCCTAAGAAGAAAAAGAAGCTCATGGCAGATGCTGTGCCTAAGGCCACTTCATCCAAGGGCACCAAGACTGCCCCCAAGAAAGCTGCTGCAGATAAACCTAAGAGGTTCTCCAGAGAGATACCAGCTTCCAGCAAGAACAAGACCTCCACCTTTAGGGAAGATGAGGATGATGCTATGTCAGCCTTGATGAAGCTAAGACCACACCTTCCAGAGCACAATGCCAGCCACTTGCTTGCTGAGGACATGAAGAAGAGGAAGGACTCTGGTTTGAGAGAATGGAGAGCCATTGATCCATATTCTCAGAGAAGCAAAACAACTGTGGACTACAGATTTTATACCAAGGAGCAACAAGATTTCTACGAGACAATCTTCCTTGATAAGAGCCCTGCTGTGAGTGACATGAGGTATGTGGATTGGAAGTATATCAAGGAGAATCAAGATTACTTCCCGAGTGTTCAAGACAACTTTCACTGCATTTGTCTGGATGAATTTGTTGGCAAGGAATTCACTGCATGGAACGATGAAATGATCATGCAATTCTACTCCACTGCACATTTCTATGGAGATGGTAGAATTGTATGGATGACTGAAGGAGCTAGGTATGAATCAACTGTTGAGGACTGGGCTACCATCTTAGGAGTCCCAAAGGTGGAAGAAGGAGATCTGGATGTCTATTCTGAATCCAAGGAGAGCCATGATGCTATGAAGAACATGTACAATGAGATCCCTGCTGCAAACTTGAAATCTCACAAGTTAGGATCCATTTACTTCCTCCAGGCTGGTCTCCGCACAATGAACACCATCTTGAGGCATACCTTGATGCCTAAGTCTGGAGATGACAAGATGATAAGAGGATATTCCATCAACATGTTGATCCATCTTGATCGACACACCAAGATAAGGGTGATGGACTTGATTGTGGAAACTGTGAAGAGGGTTGCTGCTGATCAGAAGTGCTCATGCTGCTATGCACCCTACATTCAGATGCTTATCAACTCCAAGCTGGAGAAGCACATCTTTGCTCTTGATAGACCACATTTGCCCCTACAGCCAGATCTAGAAGACAACATTGTGGTGATGAACCCTGATCATCCCACCTCAGCTGCAGCACAGGTAGAGACAGAGGCAGCTAGAGCCACTAGTGCTCAAGTCCCTAGATCCAGGAACGAGGAAATGGATCTCTTGATCAGTACCGTTCAGGGCATGCAGAAAGATATGAAGGACATCTTGGCGAATCAGCATAGTCTTGTGAGGATCATGGAGAACAGGATCAAGACACTCAATGACAAGGTGGATGGCTGACCAAGACCGTGAACGAGCTCAAGAAGGAAGTTGATAGCGTGCCCAGTCCCCACACTACAGATGATGAGGATAACTCACCTCTCAGGCCAGGCACTCAGTTCACTACTCAGGCAAGATAAGCCACAGTGCCAGCTCCAGAGTTGAGGCCTTCTTCATCAGCACCTGCTACAGCCTCTTCAGCTCCATCAGCTCCTCCAGTTCCTTCAGTTGCTACTCCAACTCCGTCCATGACGTCTACTGAAGTCTTTGCCGATGCCGTTCTCTCGACTCCTTCACCAGCTACCGGAGGAGATCAGTCCCAGAAGAACGATTAGCTATATACCTTTGAACTTTTTGGTAACTTGTTGCCAAAGGGGGACAAGATGTATATAGATCTTTAGGCTTCGAGAGAGAGAGCGTTGGTTTTTATCGCCTTTCAAAACATTTGATAACTTTTGGTTTGCTTGTGTTAAACTTTGTTGGTGTTTGATCATACACTTGATGTGTATTGCTACTACTTCCTATCCTTTTGATGATTATGAGATGATCATTCACCTTTGCTTGATTGTGTTGTGCTATGATATTCATTCTTATTATTCTCGCACACCACCAAGTTGTATGTGACATGAAAGAGTGCCCTATGTACCTAATCGATTGTGCATTTGCATTCAAACGCAAATTTAAAATAAAGCACAAATTTAGGGGGAGCTCTTGCTTATCACATACTTCTCAAAGCGACGATTATATTCATTGATTATATCATATGTCGAAGCTTTGATCTATATGTTGTCATCAATTACCAAAAAGGGGGAGATTGAAAGCACATTTGCTCCCTTGGTGGTTTTGGTAATTAATAACAACATACATGTCATTGAACTAATGTTTCCACTAAGCATATTTCAGGAAAAGTTCAATGATAGGGATGGCAAAAGGATTGTGGAGAAACCCCAAGATGCAAGGAAATGGATTGGCAAAGCTTCAAGCAAGAGGACTCTACATTTTACTTTGTGAGAAATCACTTTGAGTCCATAGGAAAGCCAATACTATTAAAAGGGGGTAAGGTACTGTTGGTGAACAAGATGCTCCACGTGCACAAGAGATAGTCACCAAAAACACCCACAAGCTCTTCCACAAAAGTCTGTCCAAAGCCAAACATCCAAAATCGGTGCAACCAACAATTCCCACTCGATCCCACCGATTCCCAAACTCAGACAGACTCATGCCAAACCCTAGCCATTCGGTGCAACCGATTCTGCATCGGTGCCATCGAGTTCAGTTGCCAACTTTCTGTTTAGCTATTTTCAAGTATCGGTACCACCGAGTTTTGCCAGTCGGTCTCAACGAGTTTTTGAACCAACTCCCTGGATAGCCATTCACAAGCATCGGTACCACCGAGTTTTGTGAATCGGTCCCACCGAGTTTTTGGACCAACTCTCTGGTTAGCCATGGTCAAGAATTGGTACCACCGAGACTTGAGAATCGGCATCACCGAGTTGTGCAATCTGACCGTTGGTCACCTAATCGGTACCATCGAGAATTATATATTGGTCTCACCGAGATTCAAAAATTACTGCCTTTTGGTCACTTCGGTACCACCGAGATTCACACATCGGTGTCACCGAGTTGGTCACTTTAGGTGTAACGGTTGGATTTTTGGGGATGCCTATATATACCCCTTAACCACCACCCACTCGAAAGAGAAGCACTCAGAACTATTCCATACTTGCCCCATCCTATTTTTTGAGAGAGAGCCACCTACTCATGTGTTGAGATCAAGCTATTCCATTCCTACCATATGAATCTTGATCTCTAGCCTCCCCAAGTTGCTTTCCACCAATTCAATCTCTTCTACCAAGCCAACTCTATGAGAGAGTGATTGTGTGTTGAGGAGTCTATCATCTTGAAGCACAAGAGCAAGGAGTTCATCGACTTTACCGAGCCTATTACCTTTTGGAGGGTGGTGCCTCCTAGATTGGTTAGGTGTCGCTTGGGAGCCTCCTACTTTGTGTTGTGGAGTTGAACCAAGAAGTTTGTACGGGTAGGGAGATTGCCTACTTCGTGAAGATCTACCCATAGTGAGGCTAGTCCTTCGTGGACGGAAGCCGTTATGGAATAGTCAAGGTTGCTACTTCCTGGACCCTTATGGGTGGAGCCCTCCGTGGACTCTCGCGACCGTTACCCTCCGTGGTTTGAAGACTCCATAAACGTGGACGTACGATAGCACCACCTATCGGAACCACGGGAAAAAAAATTCGTGTGTACAAATTGCGTTTGATCTTCCTCCCTACCCTCTACTATACATGCTTGTTGTTACTTTCAGCTGCTATACTCTTAGACATGCATGTGTAGGGTGTGCTTGACTTGCTATCAACGCTAAAATCTGCCAACACTTAAAATTGGGAAAAGGTAGAATTTTTATTTGGTCAAGTAGTCTAATCACCCCCCTCTAGACATACTTTATGTCCTACACCCGGACACCCCGGCAAGGCGTGCCGGGGTGCCGTGCCGGGGACCAACCTCGCGCTTGTCAAGATGGTCCGGCGCCGGGCCCCGTCCGCGCCGCAAGGAGTCTCGGTGCTACCACTGCCGCAGCATCCGCTCCAGGACCCTCCAAGTTGGTGACCTTGTCCTGAGGCGGGTCCTCTCCAGGGAGGGCTTGCACAAGCTCTCGCCCATGTGGGAGGGCCCGTTCAGGGTGGCCCGCGTCTCCAGGTCTGGCGCCGTACGCCTAGAGATGCAGGACGGGGTCCCCATCCAGTATGCCTGGAACATCCAGCATCTCTGCAAGTTCTACCCGTGACACTCTCGCGTAAAAATGAGTGGGCTGTATACACCCGGAGCCCCCCGAGGAGTGTCGTACGAGGCCGCAGAGGGGATTCCACCCACACGCAAGTGGAAGCCCCATGCTCCGCGCTGGCGGATGACACGGTCTTACAACGACAATGCCCACGCCTAGTGGAAGCCCCATGCTCCGCGCTGGCGGACGACACGGTCTTACAATGACTATGCCCACGCCTAGTGGAAGACCCATGCTCCGCGCTGGCGGACGACACTGTCTTACATAGACTATGCCCATGCCTAGTGAAGGCCCCATGCTCCGCGCTGGTGGGAAGACTAGCTTAGGTGCCGGACGCGGCTGTTCTTTGCTCTCTTTTGTAACCAAATTTGCCACTTTTCGGAATGAAACTTGAAGTTTTCGCGTCTTTATTTGAAAAAGGGGTGGGAATTTTTCTCATTGCAGCGTTTCCCATTTTGAAGTCTCGTTTTAAGAGGTTTGGCACCTGCCAGTTTTCTCTCTCTCGCGCGCCCCGCGAGCGGGGGCTGGACACGGTGTGCACCTCGCCAAAGCTTTGGCGTCCTAATCCTCGCGTGACTCTGTCAAGGGAGCCAGCAGGCGCAAGCTGCCTCAGGCCCCTGGCCTCAGGAGCGCTCATCTCCTGGCCTTGCCGGGCATCGCGACCCGGCATACGAGCGACGATCGACCCTCGCTCGGGGGCTCCAACCAAAAATGGTCGTCGGGAGAAGGATGGCCGAGGAAAGAGCAGCCACGGTTTGGCTCATTATTGAGGAACCCTACGTAAAGCGTGTTTCGGCGCCTTCGTGGGACGCGATGCCTCGAGGCGGCACCCCCGGAGGCCCTGACTCCTCGCAAACCCCCCAAGGAGCCTCGCGAGCAGCGGGCATCTCTCGAGGCTCCGCAGCCGTCTGGTCCGCAAGGAAGAAGCCCCCGACAAGATCTCTAAGCTGCCCCGGTGCCCCAGCTACACCTCACGATGCAAGAACCCGCCACGAGTACACCGAGCTAAGTTATCCTAATCGCAACATGCAGGAACTTTCAATTGGTAGCAATAAAAATACTGGAGTATGAGACGAAAAATGCTAACATAAAGGCGCAAGCGCCATAGTTCATTACACGCCCCCGCGGGGCCCTCCATAGTTCTTAATGCAGGAAGTAAAAAAAACAAAGGCGGGCTCCCGAGGACCGCCACTCCTAAGGCTTGGCTTCAGCGTTGCCCGCGCTCAGGCGGAGTCCTCCTCCTCCTTGACGAGGGTGCGGCGGCATTACGGCTCAACGACCTCCCGGGCGAGGGCACAGCGCCGCGGCGGCTCGCCGTCCTCCTTGGTCCGGGCGCGCCAACATGGCGGCTCGTCGTAGTCGTCGTCGCTCGAGTTCCCCCCGGAGGAGGCGTCGCTGCTACTGGAGGTGTTGCGGCCGTCGCCAAGGGCAAGTTCACCGTCGAGGGCGTCGCCACCGCGATGACTGTCATCGGCGGAGAGGTGGTCGCTGTCGCCGCCGTCGCCCTCCGGGCAGCACCCCAAGCGCCTGCCGACCTCCTCGAAGATCTTGAAAAAGAGCGTTGTCGCCCCGTCATACTTGAAGTGGAGGGTACGTCTCCCTTGCAGGCCGCGAGCATGGGAGAACGTCTGCCACCCGCGGTTCAGGAACACATAGCCCGCGGGAGTGACCTCGACCTCCACCCACGAGGCCTCGCTGCAGCAACGATCGGCCTACAGCCAAAGGCCAACAGGCCCTCCGGCCGGCAGCGCCTCCATGAAGAAGCGCGAGAGCTAGAGCCAGGTGATTGCTCTCCGCCAACACCACGAACTCCTGGGCCGCGTCGGCCAAGTGGGATCGCGGGAGGGGCGGCCGTGCGCCCTCCACAAGCTCCCCCTTTGGCCACGGGCGCCACGGCTACCGCAGCCGCCTGCGCAGGCGGGAGCCATCCTATGGCTGCCGGAGGTAGCGCCAGCCTTCACAGGAGTGCGCCCGCACCCTTGGGGGACCACCGTCGGCGTTGCGGTGTACTTACGGGGACGGCCGCGGCCCCTCTTGGGCGGCGGCGAGTCCGGTCCCTCCAGGCGGGCCTTCCCTTTCTCGGCGGCAGAGAATCTCCTCACTGGCGCCATGGTCGTGGAAGTGGCGGCTTGGAGTGGGGAGGCAAGAAGATGAAAGCAGGCTAGGGGCTTTGTCTCCCTCGCCCACTTATAGTTGATCGGAGGCCAACCGGCGCCCCTCCGCATTCTGGGCAATGATGGCCCCGTGGCACGCACCAGCTTTTGTCAGTCAGGGTGGTTGCCGAGACGACGTGGGGAAGTGGAGGCGTCCGTGTCCCGTCGTGTGCCACGCGTCGAGCCTTGCCCACGGGCGGTTGGGGCCACGGCGCTTCGGCCTTCCTTCCTTGGCTTCGCCCGAAGCCAACCCGAGCGCGCCTTGAGCCCCGGGGCTACTGTCGGCATTCTGGGATCGGGGGTACCCAGATCTGCCTGCCTACGGCCCAGTGCGGGGCCCACCTCGATGGCCCGGTACGGCTTGGCAGCAAACCCCCCAAGACAAGACCCTCGTGAGGGCCCCGGCCTGACGATGTGAACAACACCAAGATCTCCAGAGGAGCGGCCTCCCCAGGCTGCCTCCCCAGGAGAGGAGATTCCTATGCACGTACCCAGCCTCATGAGGCTGGGATGACGTGAGCCATGACGACCAAGGCCAGGCGGGCGCCAGCTGGCGCAGAGGGGACAATTTCCTCTTTTGTGCTAAGGAGGCAAGGACGTACGGGTTCCCAAGGAATCCCCCCAAAGGTTTCCATTCCAGTGCAACAAGACCAAGACCACGAGCTCGGCGGGACGGATTTCATCGCCGAGCCCACCTCTGCGTCAAGCCCAGAAGCTTTGCAAGCAAAGACCACCTTTAGTCAGGATAAGATCTACCTCTTGTCCCCTTTCAAAATTGGCCGTTGTGGGATCCCTTCCCGGCTGTGTGATAAGGGAAGAGGACCAAGGCCACTATAAATAGGGACTAGCATGCGGCACATAAGAGAGAGAGATCCATCCTCACCTCAGAGCCCTCGCGAGGTCGCTCAACCACTGTACCAATTCATCCCCAACCTCCTCGTGAGGCCAATCCACCAAAGCAGGAGTAGGGTCTTACACCGCAAGGTGGCCCGAACCTGGGTAAATCTCTGTGTCCATCTTCTAGTTTGCTCGCACGCATTCGACGAGGCTTGGGTGCGGGGCGGCAAGCTTGAGGCTAGAACTGGTTGAGATGTTTGCACACGCCCCAGAGTTCGAACCTTCTTGGGTCTGTGGAGCCCCGATTCTGACATACCCCACTCATGATCTTGAGCTGTCGGCAGTTGTGCATGCTCTGATGACCTGGAATCATCTATTGTTGGGAAGACCAGTTGAGGTGTTCACTGACCACAAGAGCTTGAAGTACATTTTCACTCAACCCAATCTCAATCTTCGGCAAACACGTTGGGTGGAAATGATCCAGGAGTACAATCCAAGCATTGAGTATACTCCAGGTAAAGCAAATGTCATTGTAGACGCTTTGAGCAGACAGGCGTACTGCAACATTCTTATTCTCAAGCCTCTCCAACCCGAGTTTTTTGAAGCTTTCCGCGAGCTCAATCTCCAAGTGGTTCCTCAAGGATTTCTTGCAAACCTTCAAGTCTCTTCTACTTTGGAAGATCAGATTCACCAAGCTCAGCTTCTTGATGCTATGGTGAAGAAAGTGAAGAAAGGTGTGGCCAAGAGAATTCCAAAGTATAAGTTCTTCTGGGTTGATGACAAGGACACCTTGTTTTTCGAGGATCGTCTAGTGGTTCCTAAGGGAGAACTCAGGAAAGTTATCATGGATGAAGCACATAATTCTCTCCTCTCCATTCATCCAGGCAGTTCCAAAATGTATCAGGATCTCAAGAAAACCTTCTGGTGGACTCATATGAAATGCGAGATTGCTTAGTTTATGAACGAGTGTGATGTTTGTCACAGAGTGAAGGCGGAACATCAACGTCCAGCAGGTCTCCTTCAGCCTTTGCCTTTCCCAGAGTGAAAATTCGATCATGTTGAGATGGATTTCGTCATTGGGTTTCCTAAGTCCAAGAGAGGTAATGATGCCATCTTCGTGGTCACCGACAAGCTGACCAAAGTTGCCCACTTCCTTCTGGTCAAAGAATCTATCTCGGCAGCTCAGCTGGCAGAGTTGTACACATCAAGGATAGTTTATTTGCATGGTATTCTTCAGCTCATATCTTCAGATCGCGGAAGCATCTTCACTTCCAAGTTCTGGGATTCCTTCCAAACTGCAATGGGTACCAAGATCCGTTTCAGTACAGCTTTCCATCCTCAGACAAGTGGTCAAGTTGAGAGAGTCAATCAAATCCTTGAAGATATGCTCAAAGCTTGTGTGATTTCTTTTGGCATGAAGTGGGAAGACTGTCTCCCATTTGCTGAGTTCTCATACAACAATAGTATCCAAGTAAGTTCGGGCAAGGCCCCATTCGAGATTCTCTATGGCAGGAAGTGTCGTACCCCGCTCAATTGGTCTGAAACCGGTGAGCGTCAAATCCTTGGTAATGACATGATCACTGAAGCAGAAGAAATGTGCCGTGTCATTCGTGAAAATCTCAAAGCAGCTCAATCTCGTCACAAGAGCTATTATGATAGCAAGCATCGTGACATGACCTTTCAGATCGATGATTTTGTCTATCTCAGAGTGTCTCCCATGAAGGGCTCTCAGCGCTTTAGCATCAAAGGAAAGCTCGCTCCACGCTCTGTGGGTCCTTTCAAGATTGTGGTCAAGAGGGGAGACCTTGCCTACCAACTCGAGCTTCCTTCCAATTTCTCAAATGTGCATGATGTATTTCACGTCTGTCAGCTTCGGAAGTGTTTTAAGACTCCCGAGCGCACCGTTGATCTCCAAGACATTGATATCCAAGCAGACCTATCCTATCATGAGCATCCAGTTGCTATCCTTGAAAATACTAAGCGTAAGACTCGCAACAAGTCAATCAAGTTTCTAAAGGTGAAGTGGTCACATCACTCCGACAAATAAGCCACTTGGGAACATGAGGATCTTGTCTGTTCCGAATATACCGAGTTCTTCCGTTCATAGATCTCGGGGCGAGATCCTCTTGTTGTGGGGGGAGAGTTGTAACAGCCCAAGTGCAATCCCTTGCCACCTTTGTAATCTATCCCATGTGTGAACCTTCAATGAATGCCATCATGTGGTTTGAGTAATAATATTTTGCTTCATATCATTTTGCATCATGTCATCATATCATCATTTCATAGTTTGCATCATGCTTTGTTTGAAGTGATATGTTGAATGGGGTGATTGTGGTGAGTGTGTGCTTGCAACCAAGTGCTAGTATGTGAAACCCTCTCTCAAATTCTTTCTAAAACTATGCCTAAAACTCATTTAAATTCAAATGCTAGAGATGTGGTGTTATTGCTTGCTCTTCTCATCCGAAATAAATGATGCACTTCTTCTAAATAATCTCGCAAGCATTTTGAAATAGCTCTCAACCATGTTTCCCTATATTTGCATTTTCGAATCTTTGCAAAAACATATTCCTATAAATATTGTATGTGAATTAATTATTTGCTCTAAAAATGCCCAACCATTTTTATCGAATAGTGCTGAATTTTGTGAGATAAAAACTATGTTCTTTCTCTCAAACTCTCTTTTAAAACTCCCTGGTATTTTCTGGCTAGTTGTTCTTTTATTAAAAAAAAGACCCTGCGCAGAGTCAGAGAGAGAGGGAGTGGTAGCCCACTTGGGCCTGTCCCAGCCGCAGCCAACTGGGCCTCAGGCCGTTCTGGCCCAATCGCCCGAAACGGCCACCTGCTCCCCTGTAACGCTGTCGTCTTCCTCTGAGTCAGAGAGCGCGCGGGCGCCGTGAGCTTCACGAATGCCGAGGCCGACGCCATTCCCCGCTCCCCTATAAGTTCTCCCTCGACGTCCGAGCCTCCTTAGGGTTTCCCTCTCCCGTTTGCCGCTGCTGCCAGGTGAGTCCATCCCCAGAGTCCTCACCCAAGCAAACCTGAGCGAGTCAGAGAGCAAGATGTCATCGCCGGCGGGCCCTCTGGCGAGCTCCTCGGAGGCGCGCGTGTCTGGAAGCTCTGCCAAGGACGTCTTCTTCCTCGACGTCCACTACTTCCCCACGGGACTCCAAGACACCGTCGTGATGTGACGTTCTTCCTCCTCGGCGCCGCTCGTCGCCAGCGAAATTCGTCGTCGTTCTTCGCCCTCGATCCCGATCGACAACACCAAGCCCCCACGTGAGCCTTCCCGCGTCCCCGCTAGATTTTCGTATCTGATCGCTTGCTGTAGCGCTGTTCTCTTCGAGCCTGAGCTCGCCTCCGTCGGACCTCATCGCCGGCGAGCCCTCCGACCGTTTCGCACATGCTTCAGTAGACGCTCGTGCTCGCCGTCGTGCGTAGGACCTGTTTGTGTAGCAAAGTAGAGGTTTGTGCCGCCGTAGCTCGCTGTAGTAGCTCACCGTCTCCGCTTCTGTTCCTCACCGCCGGCTACGATTCTGTGCATCTCCGGTAGCGTTTGTCATAGGCGTGTGTGCGGGATCCCCTTACGAGTCTAGTGGTACCTTCTGCCCAGTCGCTAGGTCAACGGAGCCCCTCCGGTGCGACCTCGCCGTCCTCTGCTTGTCGCAGTTTAGCTATTGCGTTGGTTGTGTTAGTGTTGCTGACGCGTGGGCTCTGCCTATCGTCGAGGTAAGGTCAAAAGGGGCCAAGCCCCCCTGGTCACATGACCGCGCCAGCCCAGCTGGTTCGACCGAACCCAGCCAAGCCGGAGACCCGAGTTCGAGTCACCCCGGGAGCCTTTTTCTCCTTTATTTTCCCCGAGCTGATAGTGGGCCCTGGGTCCACATGTCATCCCCCTAAGGCCCATGGTGTCTATGCCAGATGGGGCCTTGTTGTTTTTTATTTTTGTTTGTTGATTATTTCAGTGTTTCTGTGATTATTTCCTTTTAAGGAAATTTACCAGTTTTGGATATTGTTGTTTCTGTCAATGCTATTTTACGGATATGCCCTATTTGGCATATACTAGGTTATAAGTGAATATGGTGATTTTCGAATTGAATTTGTGTGTGTTTTTCTCCACAGGAACATATGCTTATGATATATGATTTTGGGGTAGAAAAATCCAGTGAATCCGTTAGTGGCATTAGTTTTACCATTTGAGGAAGTTTGTAAAAATGTTGTTTTGGGATAATATGGCATTTTGTCTTTTTCACATGATTTAATTCTTGCATCATATGATAAACTTGTCAACATGGAAGATGTTCGTTGATGTGTGTGCTAGCCCCTGGTATTTTTGCATGCCATGATAGATCATGATATGGGTGGTGTTCTTGCTGTCAACATGTCACCAAAATTGTTGCTTTCAATGCTCAAATATTTCTAAGTGTTAAAATCTGTTATTTTGTTGGCATGTTGTCTTGATGATTCCCATGAACATGTAGCTCCTTTGAGATTGGCACAATGGTATGTATTGATGAGCATGTTGTCCTCTGATAGTTTGTGCCAAGAGCCTGTAGGTAGGACTATTGCACCTTAATTATATTTGCAGTCAAACATGTCATTCTGTTAATAATGCCCTGCTTGCCACTTGTGGAATTTCTCTAAGTCTGGAAATCTGCCATTCTCAATATGTCATGTTGTGGAGATGATAGCCTTTGATATATGCATATTTTGGTGTTGCCATAATCTAGCTAATTGAAGTACATGTTGTCCAATGTCACCTTGTTAATTTTCATGCCATGAAAGCCCCTGTAGCATATGTAAATGTTGCTGTCAAAATGCCATCCTGTTAACTCAGATTTGTAAAACTGGTAATTTTCACTAAGTCCCTATATACTGATTCAACATGCCATCTTGTGAGATCATGTGCTATTGATCCTTGCTTCCATTCATGTTTCTGTAGATAGATGAATTGTTAAAGGCCATGCTCCTCATGTCTATTGTGGAGTCACAGTTACTGGAATTAAAGGCCATGCTCCTCATGTTTTCTCAATCCACTGGACTTCACATCAATTATCATAAATCTGCTATGATCCCTGTAAATGTGAATCAGGATGAGTTGAAGAGGCTGGCTGCTTCTGTTGGATGCAAAGTTGCTACCTTACCCTTTACTTATTTTGGTTTGCCTGTTGGTACCACAAGGCCAAGGATTGTTGATTTAATGCCCTTGCTGGACAATATGGAAAGGAGGCTATCTGCAAGCTCCTCTTTCCTAGTTGAGGGTGGTAGATTAAATTATCTTAACTCTGCCCTATCTTCAGTTCCAATCTTCTTCCTCTGTAGCTTGGACATACCCCCAGGTATTTTAAAGCAACTAGAGAGAATTCAAAGACAGTGTCTCTGGAGAAGAAATGGCCAAGACCAAGCTCCTGCCCTTGCTGCCTGGAAATTGGTGTGTAGGCCAAAGAAAAAAGGAGGACTTGGAATCCTAAATCTAGCGGTGCAGAATGATGCATTATTACTAAATCATGCTGATAAGTTTTTCAATAAGGCTGATGTGCCTTGGGTTAATCTGATATGGAACACATACTATCATGACAGGGTGCCACAAGGTACAGCCTTGTGTGGTTCTTTCTGGTGGAAAGACATTTGTAAGAAGTTGGACAGTTTTAGGGCAGTTACTTACATACAGCCAAGCAAGGGGGTCACATTCCTTTTTTTGATCTGATTCTTGGTTGCTGGGCAACTCCATGATCCCTTTGGATAACAGGTTTCAGAGATTGTTCTCTTTTACTATTGATCCTTTTGCCACAACTGAGGAGGTTTTCACTGCTTTTGATGCAAATGACATGACTAGCTTGTTTCATCTGCCATTATCTGAAAGAGCTTTTGAAGAGTTACAAGTTGTACATCTCTTACTCCAGAACCTACATAGGGACGAATCAGTAAATGATGTTTGGTTATGGAGGGAAGATGGCAAAGGGTATTCAGCCAGGAAATTTTACATGCATGTCCACCAACCAATCTCCTGCAACCCTTTACTCAATTGGGTCTGGAAGAGTTGTTGTACCATGAAAATCAAAGTGTTTGCATGGATGTTAATCATGGACAGGCTGAATACACATGATATGCTAGAGAGAAGACACTGGAATGTTTCTGAGTCTATCCTATGTGTCTTATGCCATGCAAGGGCTAAAGAAGATAGGGATCATCTGTTTTTCACTTGCATGTTCAGCAACAGAGTTTGGAATTATCTCCACATACAATGGCAGGGGGACTCCATGTGGGATATTTCAATAAGGGCAAGAAGAGATTTTCATCAGCCTTTTTTCAATGAGGTGGTCTTTACTGCTTGCTGGAACATATGGACTACTAGGAATGCTAAGGTCTTTAGAAATGAGCGCCCTAGTTTCAACAGATGGACGTGTAATTTTAAGCATGAAATTACTTTACTAGCTCATAGAATTAAGGCTAGATTTAGGGATGACCTGTTAAAATGGGTGTCCTTTTTACCCCCTTGAGGGTAGTGCTTAGTATCTTCTCCCCCTTACTCCTTTAGCTTAGGTCTTGTAAATTGTAATTTGTGTTATGGAATAAAAGAAAAAGCTGTGGGGTGTTTTACCCTACAGTAGCCGGTCAAAAAAAATGTTAAGCATCTTGTGTACTTCATGTCCATGCCTTTGTTGTGTTTTGTAGCTTGTTGTAGCTCCTGTTGTGTGTGTTGCAATATGCCATGTTGCTGTTTGTGGACAGATTTTGAGTTTGTTTGTTTTGTGACTTGTGAGGGCTATACCCAATGGATTGGCATGATCTTTAGACCTATTCTTGCTAGATTTTCATTTCCAATCCAGTGGCATCCTTGGAATACCAAGGAATAGCCCATGGCCTCCCTCATCCTTGTTTGTGTCTTCGTTAACGTTCGTACCTTGCCGTGAGTGTTCCATGAGTTTCGTTACTCCGTTTGCAACGTTCTACATATGCATTTGAATCGTTTTTATGAGGAGCATTCATTTTTGCCATGTTCATGCATCTTCAAATAACTAATCTTGAGGTTCTGTCCAGAATACTAAAGAACTCAATAATTGCATGAGAAACATGACTAGCATAGGGTTGCCATGTTAAATGCTTCAAATTGGTCATTGTCGGGGCACGGATGCACATGATCACCTATGGAACCAGAGGTCCCTTGTGGTTCGGCAAGTGAGGTCACGTAGCACAAAGATCGGAGACCGTGAGGCAGCACGAACATCGGACATTGGTGTTTTTACCCAGGTTTGGGCCGCTGTGAAGAGTAAAACCCTACTCCTGCTTTTAGTGGATTGATCAGAGGAACACGGAGATCACGCAGAGCTCAAACCCGACAAGGGTTGCCGCCGGGGAGAGCTGCTACATGAGTACAAGTGTCCAAAGGTCCGAATCTTGAGCTAGGTTGCCTTGGGCCTCCTTTTATAGGGCAAGGGGCAACCATAGTGGCAAAACAGTCTTTATCTAGCGATTAGATAGCTAGCAGAGCTATGATACCTAACTCTGGCATTTAGGAAAAAATACCATGATTGCTAGTTGAGCTGGCGCTCGGGGTGCTGTAACACCCAAGATGCGATCCTATCCTTATTTTTGCACGAGGGCCTCGACAGGGATAGAAGCCCATCTCGTCGTTTTGCAAGATCGGATATCATTACACGTACATGTAAAGAAGAGATGAGTATATGGAATTGGCTTACACTCGCCACAAGCTACATCAATAGCACATCAATAGAACAACATATCCAAACATCATATAGAAGAGCAGGGTCCGACTACAGACGAAAACAAACGATAAAATGACATCCATCCTTGCTATCCCAGGCTGCCATCCTGGAACCCATCCAAGATCGATGATGAAGAAGAAGAAGAAGAAGAAGAAGAAGAAGCAGAACTCCAAATCAAACAA
The DNA here is from genome assembly GCA_039707655.1 of Elymus sibiricus. Taxonomy (NCBI): domain Eukaryota; kingdom Viridiplantae; phylum Streptophyta; class Magnoliopsida; order Poales; family Poaceae; genus Elymus; species Elymus sibiricus. The sequence goes on from CM077665.1 coordinate 262,900,388, forward strand.
GCATCGCTCTTACGTCAAAGCATCGCATTACCTGTACCTGCAACTGTTGTTGTAGTAATCTATGAGCCATAGGGACTCAGCAATCTCATTTCCAAGGGTATCAAGACTATTAAAGCTTAATGGGTGAGGTATGGTTAAGTGGTGAGGCGGCAGGAAGCACTAAGCATTTATTTGAGTGGCTAACTTACGAGTACAAGAATAAGGGGGGGTAACTGTCGCATAAACGGATGTGAACTAGTAATGATCACTAAGTGATCCTGAACACCTACTTACGTTCAAACATAACCCCACTGTGTTCTCTCTCGGTTCAGAAATTCACGAGAAGAGATAGTCACGGTTACGCACACAGTTGGTGTATTTTATTGGAGTTTACTTCAAGTTTGCTATGACCGGGTGTTAAACAAAGTTTCCAAGTTGCCACATAACTGCGGGCATGGCTTTCCGAAAGATTTGACCCTCCAGGGGTGCTCCAACTCATCCATCACAAACTAACCACACGTCGCGGAAATAACCTCGACCACGAATCCCGTGATCTCCTAGGAAATTCCGTAGGAAAACCTCAACCTTGAGATAGCCCAAAGTATTCTCGAAATTCCTCGCGCAAGACATTCGAGAAAGGTAAAACGAAACCAGCAAGGCCGTCCGGCGTGTCGACGAACCCAATAGGTGCCGCGTATCTCGTTCTCAGGACACGACCATATGAGCTAGTGTCGGGACCCCGATCCTAAGCCATATGAATCCAGCCTGTAACATGTCACACCACTTTGTGGCCTCACGCACGGTAACCCACGGTTGCCACCTTACCTTGGCCGGGACCGTTTGCGCCTTTTGGCTCACGGATATGAACATGTTGCTAGCATTCACACGTCAAAGAACCCGGGTCGACATGACTAGTTATAGACCCAAGTGGCACAACCGTACAGGGACAGGCATACGTAACCCAACAATGCTGGTGTCGGTCATCAGCGTGTGTAGACGAGTCATAGCAAGCTACAGGGACTCCATTACGCCGTGGGACATAAATGTCATCAACTGCGCGTAGACGAGTCATAGCAGGCTACATGGACTCCATTACACTGCGAGACATTTCCCCGAAGGGACAGACACAGCAGCAAGAAGGATACATGCCGGTCAATCAATGTGTCCGGAGCAGTAGCAAGCTACCAAGGCTCGGTGGAAGCACAAAGAGGCATTTCCCCGTAAAGCAGGCTACTAAAGGTATACAGCTAGGTGTCGAATCCCACACATACCAATGCATTTCAAACATACACGCAATATGCACGATATGTGTAGATACAACATGGCATCACAACAAAATTCTACAACATAAAATTTATTTAGAAGGCTCCGAAGAGCCAACATAGTATAATGTTACAAACAGGAGGGGTCACATGACCCAACATTCAGAGCATACAAGCAACAAGCGGAAGTTACATGTCTGGGTACATACATCTACTAAAAGCGGCTGGAAGAGCCTTAAAAGCTACAACGACCCTACCAAAGGAGCCAGACTCCTATCTGGGTTACTAAGCTAATCCGTCGATGTCAACGTCAAAAGAAACATAACTGAACAATGTCTATCGCTGCAAAAATGTAAATAAGCAACAGTGAGTATGAAGGTACTCAACAAGTCTTACATCAGAACTAACTACATAAGCATCATGTATCAATGAACGGGATTGTGGGGTTTACTGCAGAATGCCAGCTTTGACCTTTGGCTAAACTAGACTACGACAATGTATCCATTGTATCACTACTCTCTCGTCTCCCTACGAGAGAGCACACAGGAGTCCACATATTCACCATATCAATACACCACTATGGATCCTCTCTTGTCTTCCTACGAGAAGCCATCCATAGCACTCACACTTATCTGGAGTATTTTAGAGTATCCATTTAAATTGTCTATGAACAATGCAAGTCTCCAAGTAGTCCATATCCGCGGACGCGGCTATTCGAATAGATAAATTACCCTGCAGGGGTGTACTGCGTCACACATGCTCCCGCGACTTACCACCATGTGCACGTAAAAAGGCACCTCGGCAATCTTCAAGCGGAAGCCCAGCGAGGGAGTCGGCCACGGACGTTAACTTACAATGACTCTAGCCCAAGGCAGTCGCCTAACTGAGTTGGTCACCACAATCGAGAATCCGGCCGTGTTTCACGATTCGGACTCAGAAGTTGTGTACAGGGCCCCAAGCCGGTCCCGGTTGGGCCGTTCATTCACTTTGCAGGCCCGGCCACATCCTATCAACGTTTCGAACTAGTGCGACTCCTGGGCAGGGAACATGGTAGGTTAATAGGCTAAGAGAGCTCGAGTTACCGGAGCCCAATGTGCGGTAGTAGCTAGTCTTGGAACACAAACACGGAACTCAGTTCCTATGAGCGGTCTCAATGAGACAACCCACCATGTACTCCTACATGGCCTCTCATCGCTACCTTTACCAAAACAGGTTCAACACTTAACCCTCATCACCAGGACACAATCGTTTCACTCCGGTTCATGACCCAGATGAATCAGACCTGACACAACCTAAGCATAGCAAAGCATAACAGGGTGATAGAACAACATGGCTCAAGCATCTACCAAGTATGCTAGGTTGCATGGTTTAGCTATTTACTGTGACAATTACAGGTCATGCAAAGGAGTGGGTTCATCTACCGCAACACAAGTAGCAGTTGAATCGCATTGTCCTAATGCATTGAAATGAGAGCAAGAGCGAGAGAGTGGGATTGTATCGAATATGCTCAAGGGAGGGTTGCTTGCCTATTTATCGGAAGAACTCAGCTGTTCTTCGATGTCGTTAGTAACTACGTCTCGTAAGTCTATCCACAAAGACAAACAAGGTATAATTTAAGCACGGCAAATGCTTCACAATGATGGATGAGTATGACATGTCAAAATGATGCTGGTTTGAGCTAATGCACCTATCAACATGTTAAATGAAGATGGTTTGAACCCTAGGTTCAAATTCAACTCCACAAGTGATATGGCATAATATGATTTGAACAAAATGTCCATGTTTGCCTATTTAGCTTGCTCTAACATGCATGAAAATGCCACCATTGGATTCTTTGGATTTTTCTGATAATTTTTCATATATAAATTATTTTAATCTGACTTACAGATTAATTTCTATGATTTTTCAAATATTTAACTATTTTTTGGATTATTTTTTAAATAGAAAAACACTTATTGCGGCAGCATCTCGTCATCATGACGTCAGCTGGTCAGCTGGCCCGGTCCAGGTCAAACCTGACGACCGAGGCCCACTGGTCAGTGAGCCAGGGCTAATCCCCGCGCTGACTAGGGGTTTGACCCACCCCATGGCCCACTGTCAGTGGCTGGGGGACCTAATTAAGCGGGGGATTAGGCCCTAATGGCCGGCCACATCGGCGCTCGCCGGAGCTGGGCCGGCGGCGACGAAAACCGCGGCGGGGCTCGCCGGAACTGCGCTAACGGCGGCGGTTTGGCGCGCTAAGCGGACCGGGAGGTAGCCCGTGCTCGACCGCGTCGAGTGGGGCTGGACAGGGGGCTCGGGGTCGCCGGAGGGCTCGCCGGCGACCACGTCTGTGGCCGCGGTCCGTACGGGCTCGACGATGTGGGGCTACGGAGCACGAGAGGGCGACGAGGAGAGGGGGAGGAGCATCAGCGGCTCACCGCGGAGCGATCTGAGGCGCTGGCGAGGTCGGAGAGGGGCGGAAACCGATGAATTCGATGCCGGCGACCGGCGGTGCCGAGGTTGGAGAAGACGGCGACGGCGATGCAGAACGGCCTCTGGCCTCGATTCCTATGGCGGAGAGTCTGAACGCGTGGTGGAGGGGCTCCTGGGCAGCTCGGGGCGGCGAGGGGAGGCCGGTGGCCGCGGTGGTTGCAGGTGACGGCGGCTTCCGGGAGCGAGAGGAGCAGAGGAGAGAGACGGCAGGGAGAGGGGGGAATGAGACCAGCTCGCCCTGGCCGTCGATCTAGGGCGGCTAGAAGCCTCGGGGCCTCCAGATGGAGCAGGAGGTGGCCGAGGCCCCTCAGGTGCACGCCACGCACCTGCCTGGTCCTTCTGGCAGGAGGAGGAAGAAGACCCCCCTGCCCCTGATGGGCTGGGCTGGCTTCCCCCCCTGGACCAGGCACAGGTAGGCTTCCTTCTTTTTTTTACTTTTCTATTATCTGCAATTTTGTTCTGGTTTGTTAAAATATTAAACCATTTATAGAAATACTGAAAATTGTTATGTGAGCTAGGTATAATTAACTAGTGCCACATAAAAAGTTTCAGAATTATTGGACTTTTATTTTATCCAAAGGAAATAAAATCCAATGCAAATAATATTTTGATTAACTCAAATGCCCAATATAAATGTTTCTGTTCCTCTAAAATATTGGATGGCATTTTTAAATTAGTCCAATATTTTATTGGAATACAAGGGACATTTTCTTGGAACTATTTGAAGCATTTTTTTATATTGCTTGTTTGACAAAATTTTGGTTGCTGAGGCTTGATCATTTCCTCAATTCAATTTCATTTGAAAAAATAAATGCATGCATGAATGCAATGTCAAGCAAGGAAAGCTAGGGCTGTGACAACTCACCTCCACTAAACAAGAATCTCGTCCCGAGATTCACGCGTAGTCGGGAAGAGGTCGGGGTACTCAAGTCGAAGACGTTCTTCACGCTCCCAGGTTGCTTCATCCTCGGAATGGTGTGACCACTGAACCTTGAGAAACTTGATGCTGCGACATCGAGTGCTGCGCTCGGCTTCATCGAGAATACGAACAGGATATTCTCGATATGAGAGATCATCTTGAAGATCAAGCGTTTCGTGGTCTACTTCGCGGACAGGATCCTTGAAGCAACGCCTGAGTTGAGAAGCGTGGAACACATCATGAACTTTGGAAAGTTGCGGAGGTAGTTCCAACTGGTAGGCAACCTCTCCTCATTTGGCGAGAATGCGAAAAGGACCAATGTAACGAGGAGCCAATTTGCCTTTGATACTGAAACGATGGGTGCCCTTGAGAGGTGTAACCCGAAGGTAAGCCTTCTCGTCAACTTCATAACTTACGTCTTTATGACGACGGTCATATTGACAGTTTTGACGAGACTGGGCTGTTTTCAGATTCTCACGAATGATACGAACTTGTTCTTCTCAATCCTGGATCATATCCAGTCCAAAGAATTGTCGTTCACCGGTTTCTGACCAGTTTAACGGCGTTCGACATCTTCGTCCATACAACACTTCGAAAGGAGCTTTGCCCAGACTAGACTGGAAGCTGTTGTTATAAGCAAACTCGGCGAATGGAAGACATTTCTCCCAATTCATTCCGAATGAGATAACACAGGCTCTGAGCATATCTACGAGAATTTGATTGACTCTTTCGACTTGACCACTTGACTGAGGGTGATAAGCGGTGCTAAAGGAGAGATGGGTTCCCATAGCATTCTGGAAACTTTCCCAAAATCGAGAAGTGAAAAGACTTCCACGATCTGAATTGATCTCTAGAGGAACACCATGAAGAGAAACTATTCGAGAGATATATAGGTCTGCTAACTGACTAGCAGTTATACTTTCTCAAACTGGAAGCAAATGAGCAACTTTCGAAAGGCGATCGATGACCACGAAGATGGCATCATTCCCTTTCTTAGTCTTTGGAAAGCCAGTGATGAAATCCATACCGACCTTGTCCCATTTCCACTCGGGAATAGCCAAGGGCTGAAGGGTGCCAGCGGGCCTTTGATGCTCTGCCTTAACGCGATGACAAACATTGCAGTTAGCAACGAACTGAGCGATTTCTCTCTTCATCCGGGTCCACCAGAACCTCTGGCGTAGGTCCTGAAACATTTTGGTACTACCGGGATGAATCGTGAGAGGGGATTCATGAGCTTCTTTAAGGATCAGCTCTCGAAGTTGGTGCTTCTTGGGAACCACCAAGCGGTTCTCAAAGAATACAACACCTTGATCATCTACCGAAAAGGAACGGGCAACTCCCTTGGCAATGTTGCTCTTGATCCGAGAAATTCCCGTATCCTGCTTCTGGGCAGCAATGATCTGATCCTGAAGAGTCGGTTTCGCGACCAAGGTAGAAAGGAATCCTCGAGGAACAATGTGAAGATTTAAGTTACGAAATTCCTCGTGGAGAAGTGGTTGACTTTGTAGCAACATGAGGTTGTTACAATAGGATTTACGACTTAGTGCATCAGCCATGACATTGGCTTTGCCTGGGGTGTAAGATATTCCTAAGTCATAGTCCGTAATCAACTCAATCCACCGTATTTGCCAGAAATTCAAATCCGGTTGGGTGAATATATATTTGAGACTCTGGTGATCAGTGTATATTTCGCAATGATTACCCAGAAGGTAATGTCGCCAAGTGACAAGTGCATGAACTACAGCGGCAAGTTCCAGATCGTGTGTTGGATAATTCTCCTCATGTGGACGCAACTGTCGAGATGCATCGGCAATCACATGACGTTCTTGCATAAGAATGCAACCTAGACCTTGTCGCGAAGCATCACAGTAGATAACAAAGTCCTTTGTGAAATCCGGGGGTACAAGTACCAGGGCAGTAGTCAGTCGTCTTTTCAACTCCTGAAAACTTTCCTCACACTTTGGAGTCCACTCGAACTTCTTATCTTTCTTGAGGAGTTCAGTTAGAGGTTTGGCAACTTTGGAGAAGTTCTCAACGAAGCGGCGACAGTAGCTCGCTAAGCCAAGGAAACTCCTAACTTGCTTCACCAATTCAGGTTGAGTCCAGTCAAGGACAGCTTGAACTCTCTCGGGATTGACAGCAATACCTTTCGCAGAGATTACGTGACCTAGATAGGTCACTTCTGGCAACCAGAATTCGCACTTAGAGAATTTGGCGTAAAGGCGGTGCTCTCGAAGTTTCATCAATACCAGCCTAAGATGCTCAGCATGTTCTTCTTCGTTCTTCGAGTATATGAGGATATCATCGAGGTAAACCACGACAAATTTGTCCAGATACTCCATGAAGATCGAATTCATTAAGCGGGAGAAAGTGGCTGGGGCATTGGTTAGACCGAAGGACATGACGGTGTACTCATATTGGCCATAACGAGTGACGAAAGTCGTCTTTGGAATGTCCCCGTTCCTGATTTTGATTTGATGATAACCTAATCTCAAATCCATGTTGGAAAAGACTGAGGATCCAGCGAGCTGATCATACAGATCGTTGATCCTGGGGAGCAGATATTTGTTCTTTATCGTGACCAGATTAACCGGTCGATAATCGACAACCATCTGGTCCGTACCATCCTTCTTCTTAACGAAGAGGACAGGACAAGCCCATGGAGAAGAACTAGGACGGATGAAACCTTTCTTCAAAGATTCATCGAGTTGGATTTTAAGCTCAGCTAATTCTTGAGGTGACATCTTATATGGTCTCCTAGAAATTGGAGCATTCCCTGGAATAAGATCTATGACAAACTCTACTTCTCTGTCAGGTGGAACACCTGGTAGTTCTTCGGGAAAAACATCCAGGAAGTCACGGACTACCGGGATGTTCTCAAGGTCTGGGAGAGGATTGGCATTGAGAGAATATATCCGCCCTTCTGGAATACGGGTTTGGACTTTGGCTATCTGGCCAGAAGGGTGGGTAAGCTGAACAGACCTAGTGAAACAATCAATTTTGGCATGATGGGTTGTCATCCAATCCATCCCCAAAATGATATTGATGTCCGAAGACTTAAGAGCTATCAGAGAAGCAAGGAACACCAAACCATCAACAAGGATTTGATTTCCATGGCTCACTCTAGCAGTTTGCCATCTAGAACCTGGAGTTTGAACTTCCAAAGGAGTTGGCATAATATCAAAGGACATATCATGCGACAGGGCATACCTGTCAGAGATGAAAGAGTGGGATGCTCTAGAGTCAAATAGAACTGAAGCTGGATGAGAATTGACAAGAAGCTTCTTAAGCACGACATTAGCATCATCTTCAGCTTCTTCTGCAGTTACATGGTGAACACATCCACGAGTATACACAACAGACCTGCCATTAAACTTCTTGATTGGGGGCCTGCCACGACTGGCAACCTTGCTTGAAGAGGATGGAACATTTGCTCGCAAAGGGCAATTTTTGGAATAGTGTCCAAGTTGACTGCACTTGAAGCATGCTCCATGAACGGGCCGGGGATTTGGGTTGATCATCCGGTTGATGAGGTTCTTCTGGGGAACACATGGCATCGGTAGATGAGGCGCCACATAGGATGTCCTCGGTGCATATCCGGGAGGGAGAGCAGCGTTCGGGATCCATAACCTACGCCTCTGAGATATAGAGACTGAGGATGACCCAAAATCATAGTTGCGCTTGCGAGATTCCTCATAGGTCATCCTACCAGTTTCTGCTTGGATGGCTTTGTTCACAAGAACCTGGAAGGTAGCAAACTCATGCAGATTGAGGTCACGACGTAGCTCTGGGTCGAGACCTTTCCTGAACCTTGCTTGCTTCTTGGCATCTGTGGATACTTTTTCTGGGGCATAACGCGCAAGGCGTCCAAACTCTCGACTATAGGCATCCACATCCATCTTGCCTTGGGTCAGATTGCAGAACTCTTCTTGCTTACGATCTATCAGGGCCTGGGGAATATGATGCTCTCGGAAAGCCTCATAGAATTCCTTCCATGAGGTAGCTTGGCCTGCAGGTCGCATGACCTCGAAGTTCTCCCACCATAGACTGGTGGAACCTTCAAGGTGATATGTAGCATAGGTAACCTTCTCTCCTTCATCCACGTTTGCAAAACGTAGCTTACTGCTGATACACCGGAGCCAATCATCTGCATCCAGTGGCTCAATGGAATGATGGAAGGTGGGCGGTTGCAACTTGATGAAGTCTCTGATGGAAACTAGCTCATTGCGACGATGGGCTGTATTCTGCTCGATGTGCTCCAACAGACGGTTGGTTGCACGCTTGATTCTCTCAACTTCTAGCATAACCTCCGCCAACAGAGGCTGGTTGGGAGGATCTTCTGCATCCCTACCATCTCCATGATTCTGACCACGACTAGCAAATCTCCGGTTTACTGGCGACATCCTGCAGGAAACCCAGGGTTCAGAAACAAGGAAGAACACCGGAACATATCTAAACCTAGAAGAACTCGGACAGCATAACGGATGTACGGGCATGAAATATGAGGCAACCTGCACAAGATTTGGGCAACATAACATCTCAACATCATGGTTCAAGGCACAGTGAGAACATTGGCATCGCTTCTCATAACTCTGATGGGACATTACTTGACACAACAACCATTCTATAAGTCTGTGGTCCAGTAACTCGTCATACTAGCAGATAGATAAGAAACCTAGTCCTTAGTCCCCGTAGAAAGGAAGAGAGTGACCCAGAATAGAGTAACTTGAGGAAAGGAGTAAAAAGAAGCCTTACGTTCCCTTCCACAATCAATTCCCTTATATAACTAAAGCATTACTAGACTCAACATCGACCAGTTTGGCTTCGTAAACCTACAGACAGTTCAGCTCTGATACCAACGCTGTCGGGACCCCGATCCTAAGCCATATGAATCCAGCCTGTAACATGTCACACCACTTTGCGGCCTCACGCACGGTAATCCACGGCTGCCACCTTACCTTGGCCGGGACCGTTTGCGCCTTTTGGCTCATGGATATGAACATGTCGCTAGCATTCACACGTTGAAGAACCCGGGTCGACATGACTAGTTATAGACCCAAGTGGCACAACCGTACAGGGACAGGCATACGTGACCCAACAATGCAGGTGTCGGTCATCAGCATGTGTAGACGAGTCATAGCAAGCTACAGGGACTCCATTACGCCGTGGGACATAAATGTCATCAACTGCGCGTAGACGAGTCATAGCAGGCTACATGGACTCCATTACACTGCGAGACATTTCCCCGAAGGGACAGACACAACAGCAAGAAGGATACATGCCGGTCAATCAATGTGTCCGGAGCAGTAGCAAGCTACCAAGGCTCGGTGGAAGCACAAAGAGGCATTTCCCCGTAAAGCAGGCTACTAAAGGTATATAGCTAGGTGTCGAATCCCACACATACCAATGCATTTCAAACATAGACGCAATATGCACGATATGTGTAGATACAACATGGCATCACAACAAAACTCTACAACATAACATTTATTTAGAAGGCTCCGGAGAGCCAACATAGTATAATGTTACAAACAGGAGGGGTCACATGACCCAACATTCAGAGCATACAAGCAACAAGTGGAAGTTACATGTCTGGGTACAGACATCTACTAAAAGCGGCTGGAAGAGCCTTAAAAGCTACAACGACCCTACCAAAGGAGCCAGACTCCTGTCTGGGTTACTAAGCTAATCCGTCGATGTCAACGTCAGAAGAAACATAACTTAACAACGTCTATCTCTGCAAAAATGTAAATAAGCAACCGTGAGTACGAAGGTACTCAGCAAGTCTTACATCAGAACTAACTACATATGCATCATGTATCAATGAACGGGATTGTGGGGTTTACTGCAGAATGCCAGCTTTGACCTTTGGCTAAACTAGACTACGACAATGTATCCATTGTATCACTACTATCTCGTCTCCCTACGAGAGAGCACACACGAGTCCACATATTCACCATATCAATACACCACTATGGATCCTCTCTCGTCTTCCTACGAGAAGCCATCCATAGCACTCACACTTATCTGGAGTATTTTAGAGTATCCATTTAAATTGTCTATGAACAATGCAAGTCTCCAAGTAGTCCATATCCGCGGACGCGGCTATTCGAATAGATAAATTACCCTACAGGGGTGTACTTCGTCACACATGCTCCCGCCACTTACCACCATGTGCACGTAAAAATGCACCTCGGCAACCTTCAAGCGGAAGCCCAGCGAGGGAGTCGGCCACGGACGTTAACTTACAACGACTCTAGCCCAAGGAAGTCGCCAAACTGAGTTGGTCACCACAATCGAGAATCCGGCCGTGTTTCACGATTCGGACTCAGAAGTTGTGTACAGGGCCCCAAGCCGGTCCCGGTTGGGTCGTTCATTCACTTTGCAGGCCCGGCCACATCTTTCGAACTAGTGCGACTCCTGGGCAGAGAACAGGGTAGGTTAATAGGCCGAGAGAGCTCGAGTTACCAGAGCCCAATGTGCGGTAGTTGCTAGTCTTGGAACACAAACACGGAACTCAGTTCCTATGAGCGGTCTCAATGAGACAACCCACCATGTACTCCTACATGGCCTCTCATCGCTACCTTTACCAAAACAGGTTCAACACTTAACCCTCATCACCAGGACACAATCGTTTCACTCCGGTTCATCACCCAAACGAATCAGACCTGACACAACTCTAAGCATAGCAAAGCATAACAGGGTGATAGCACAACATGGCTCAAGCATCTACCAGGTATGCTAGGTTGCATGGTTTAGCTATTTACTGTGACAATGACAGGTCATGCAAAGGAGTGGGTTCATCTACCGCAACACAAGTAGCAGTTGAATCGCATTTTCCTAATGCATTGAAATGAGAGCAAGAGCGAGAGAGTGGGATTGTATCGAATATGCTCAAGGGAGGGTTGCTTGCCTGTTTATCGGAAGAACTCAGCTGTTCTTCGATGTCGTCGATAACTACGTCTCGCAAGTCTATCCACAACGACAAACAAGGTATAATTTAAGCACGGCAAATGCTTCACAATGATGCATGAGTATGGCATGTCAAAATGATGCTGGTTTGAGCTAATGCACCTATCAACATGTTAAATGAAGATGGTTTGAACCCTAGGTACAAATTCAACTCCACAAGTGATATGGCATAATGTGATTTGAACAAAATGTCCATGTTTTCCTATTTAGCTTGCTCTAACATGCATGAAAATGCCACCATTAGATTCTTTGGATTTTTCTGATAATTTTTCATATATAAATTATTTTAATCTGACTTACAGATTAATTTCTATGATTTTTCAAATATTTAACTATTTTTTGGATTATTTTTAAAATAGAAAAACACTTATTGCGGCAGCATCTCGTCATCATGACGTCAGCTGGTCAGCTGGCCCGGTCCAGGTCAAACCTGACGACCGGGGCCCACTGGTCAGTGAGCCAGCGGCTGGGGAACCTAATTAAGCGGGGGATTAGGCCCTCGCCGGAACTGCGCTAACGGCGGCAGTTTGGCGCGCTGAGCGGACCGGGAGGTAGCCCATGCTCGACCGCGTCGAGTGGGCCTAGACAGGGGGCTCGGTGTCGCCGAAGGGCTCGCTGGCGACCATGTCTGCGGCGGCGGTCCGTACGGGCTCGACGACATGGGGCTACGGAGTACGAGAGGACGACGGGGAGAGGGGGAGGAGCATCAGCGGCTCACCGCGGAGTGATCTGAGGCGCTGGCGAGGTCGGAGAGGGGCAGAAACCGATGAATTCGACGCGGGCGGCCGGCGGTGCCGAGGTTGGAGAAGACGGCGACGGTGATGCAGAACGGCCTCTGGCATCGATTCCTACGGCTGAGAGGATGAACGCGAGGTGGCGGGGCTCTTCGGCAGCTCGGGGCGGTGAGGGGAAGCCAGTGGCCGCGTTGGTTGCAGGTGACGGCGGCGGCGGCTTCCGGGAGCGAGAGGAGCAGAGGAGTAGAGGAGAGAGACGGCAGGGAGAGGGGGGGAATGAGGCCAGCTCGCCCTGGCCGTCGAGCTGGGGCGGCTAGAAGCCTCGGGGCCTCCAGATGGAGTAGGAGGTGGCCGAGGCCCCTCGGGTGCACGCCACGCACCTGCCTGGTCCTTCTGGCAGGAGGAGGAAGAAGACCCCCCTGCCCCTGGTGGGCTGGGCTGGCTTCCCCCCCTGGGCCAGGCACAGGTAGGCTTCCTTCCTTTTTTTTACTTTTCTATTATCTGCAATTTTGTTCTGGTTTGTTAAAATATTAAACCATTTATAGAAATCCTGAAAATTGTTATGTGAGTTGGGTATAATTAACTAGTGCCACATAAAAAGTTTCAGAATTATTGGACTTTTATTTTATCCAAAGGAAATAAAATCCAATACAAATAATATTTGGATTAACTCAAATGCCCAATATAAATGTTTCTGTTCCTCTAAAATATTGGATGGCATTTTTAAATTAGCCAATATTTTATTGGAATACCAGGGACATTTTTCTTGGAACTATTTGAAGCATTTTTCTATATTGCTTGTTTGACAAAATTTTGGTTGCTGAGGCTTGATCATTTCCTCAATTCAATTTCATTTGAAAAAATAAATGCCTGCATGAATGCAATGTCAAGCAAGGAAAGCTAGGGCTGTGACAGCTAGTGTACAGTGGCCTCATAGAAATCACCCGGTTTGTCTCGGGGTGGCCCCGCACAGTGCTTTGTTTTGGACCAACACTCATGAGGAGCACTGGCCCGGGGGTTGATTAATTATCCACGGGGTCCAGAAAGTCCCTATGCAATTTTATTAGTTATTAGGCAAATGTAGTACCAATGTTGGGCCTTGCCAGAAGAGTTTTATCCTAAAACGAAAGTCAAGGGTGTCCCCAAAACAACCCCGATCATGTTAGGAGCGCAAAATATGGAACATAACACCGGTACACAAGTAACTAGGGCGGCAAAAGTGGAACAATACACCGAGCAAAAGGCCAAGCCTTCCACCTTTTACCAACTATATATGTGCATTAAATTAAATAGCAATAATATTGTGATAGCTCAAAAACATCCTTGTTGGCACATGGAAACATTGCACCTGCACCTAGCAATGCTATAAGAAGGGCTGAGCAAGCGATAACATAGCCAAACAATGGTTTGCTGGGATATGGAGGGTTAGAGGCTTTTCATGGCAATTTGGGAGGCTAGACAACAAGTGGTAGGTAGCGAGACAGCGATAGAAATGAGACAACTAGCATGGCAATGATAGTAATGGTATCCAGGGAAATGGTCATCTTGCCTAAGACCCCGCTTGGAAGAAGAACGAATCCATGAAGAAGACGATCCAACGTAGTCGAACGAATCCTCAAACTCTGAATGCTTTTGGAACTCTATCGAGAAGAAGCTATCCGGAAACAACAATCAACACATGATCAACACCACAACATATGGATGACATGATGCGCAACCAAACATGATGCATTGTATGCATGACATGGCAAAGCACAACAATCACTTCTACACTTTAAGTGAAGCTCAATATGCAACGGGTTGCATATTGACAAAACTCCACCTTCAAATTATTTAGTTCACTCTCGTTTAGGTACTCATCAATATTAAATGTTGTTTAACATGGCAAGAGGTGAAGCATAAGTAAACTAGACACCTAGGCAAGATTAAATGAGGCCGGAAACAACATATAACATTTCCGAAGCGACCCCATGTGCAAATTATGAATTCGTTCCAGATCTGAAGTATGAAAATTTTATATTTATTAAATAGGGAAATAAAATGCACAATGATATTCTACTCGTCATTCTAGGCGATTTACATATATAAAATGTTTGAAACGGATCTACGGACTGAAAGATATGATCAACACAAGATGAATATGTCATGAATGCAAAATGCATGCAAACAACAACCACAAACATGTTAAATCATGGATGCAACATGATATTATGAAACTACATGAGATTATAAGCAAGTTTCATATATGGCATGTTCACAACGGAGCCACGGATCAACCACAACGATCAACACTAGTTTTATTTAAAATCTGCCCAAAACAGCAACATAGCATATTGCACACATGAAAAGAACAAGCTACTAGATTCTAAAATGCACAAACTAAGCATGGGGCAGTAGCATATAACACACACTTCATTTCATCTTCACATATCATACTCAAAAGAGTCATGGATCACATGGTAGGAAGCTCACAACATGGCAATAAAATATAGCAGATTAGGACTTAGTGAAAATTACAGTTTTTTACAGAGCAGATTTTTGTGAAGGCATATTGGCAGCAATAAAACTATATGCTACAGGGCATATTATGGCATGAAAATCTACAGCATGGTAGAGGACATGATGCACTACAATTCATACCATGGTGGTAAGGTCTAATTATGCATAGAATCATGGGTAGCATCAACACAACATGGCATTTTGAAGAAAACATATTCTCAGACTGTGTGAAAATTAGGCTAGACATGAGCTGCAGTTTTTAACAGATTGGCATGTTGGACAGCAGAATTAATTATGATGCAAATCCTATACATGGCATCAAAAGACATAACCTGGTAGACAACAACATGCTTAACAAAAGACTCCTTGGGAGCAACCACAAAAGACTCCTAGATCAATAGCAAACCACATGACAACATGGCAACAAAATAACAGTTTTTCAGACTTCGAAATATTTTGGACCCTCAAAACAGCAGTATTTTATAGCATGTTGGCAACAAGAAAATAACACCTAAACATGCATTTCTATAGCAACCGAAATACCAGGGCCTAGCACACATGTCCAAGGGCATATCTCATGTTTGCAACTATTCCAAAATATGCATGGATTTATTCACACGAAATAAACAAAAGGGCATCATAGCAAAATAACATGGACACATATTTGCTCAAATGACAAAACTAAATGCACAGATAAATTGTATGGATTTTTCTACCCCAAAATCATATATCATAAGTATAGGTTCATGTAGAAAAATAGGTCACAATTAATTATGCAAGCTTACGACATAACCTATTAGCAAGTTATTTTGTGCAAATTACCCAAAAACAGCAAGTTAAATATTTTTATCATGCATGAAAGTGCAATATTAATATTCTACATAAAATTCTACACATTTTACATATATGAAACATTCTAATCCGATGCACGGTTATATAGTTATTAGCAATCTACAAAGATGACATTTTGTAAATATGCAATGCATTGGACAAGTAACCAAATACATAGATCAGGGAAAAACATGAAATGGGGCAAAACAACTAAAGTAGTGGCAGTCCAGTGGGGATTGAGGTCCACCACTGAGTGTGTGGGTGTCTGGACAAAAGAGAAACAAAACAAACAGAGGCAACAAAATGAGGTGCAACCGTGGGGATTCTAACCCTAGCCGCCTGGGTAAATATCAGTAGTGCTAGCCACTGTGATGCGTTTCAGTTTATGATGCAAATGTGGGGGGCTGAAGATAATATTTCTACTATACCGGATCTGAAGCTACACAAAACAAGGCACCGAAGAACAAAATAACGGCCAAAGGCCAAAAAAGGGGTGTGTCTGGGAATCGAACCCCAGACCCCCTAGTTGAGCGTCTGGCTTGACTACCAGTCGGGCTAGGAGGTGGATCTGGCAAGATTGGGCTTCGACCTTTGAAGACATGACTGAGAGGTGGAGCTCACCTCGGGCCAGATCGGGCCGGTTGGTGGAGGGCTTGGGGAAAGTGCTAGCTGGGCCTGGCGGGGAGCTGGCGGGGCAGGGGCGCGGGAGGCCCATGTGAGGGGGGTTCGTCCTCCTCCCGTCGGTCGTTGAGCACGAGGCCAGGAGGCCAGCGCACATCGGCGGCAGAGCTCCGGCCGCTCCTCTCCAGATCCAGATGAACAGGCGACGGGGACGAATGGATCCGGCCGGCGGGGTCTCGTTCCAGGCGTTGGAGGCCCTAGCTGCCTGGACAAAAGAGAAACACAAAAATGAGGCAAAAAAATGAGGCCTTCATTTCGGGTGTCTGGACAAAAGAGAAACAAAACAAACAGAGGCAAAAAACGAGGTGCAACCGTGGGGATTTGAACCCTAGCCGCCTGGGTAAATGCCAGTAGTGCTAGCCACTGTGATGCCGTTCAGTTTATGATACAAAGGTGGGGGGCTAAAGATAATATATCTAGTATAATGGATCCGAAGCTACACAAAACAAGGCACCGAAGAACAAAAGAACGGCCAAAGGCCAAAAAAAGGGGTGTGTCTAGGAATCGAACCCCAGACCCCCTGGTTGAGCGTCTCGCTTGACTACCAGTCGGGCTAGGAGGTTGATCTGGCAAGATTGGGTTTCGCCCTTAGAAGACATGACGGAGAGGTGGAGCTCACCTCGGGCCAGATCGGGCCGGTTGGTGGAGGGCTTGGGGAAACTGCTAGCTGGGCCTGGTGGGGAGCTGGCAAGGCAGGTGCGCGGGAGGCCCATACGAGGGGGGTTCGTTCTCCTCCCGTCGGTCGTTGAGGACGAGGCCAGGTGGCCAGCGCACATCGGCGGCAGAGATCCGGCCGCTCCTCTCCAGATCCAGATGAACCAGCGACGGGGACAAATGGATCCGGCCGGTGGGGTCTCGTTCCGGGCGCTGGAGTCATCGGGCGAAGCTCCTGTCCATGGCGACCAAACAGAGAGAGGAAGGTTAGGGAGAGGGAAGAGAGAACAGGGGAAGAAGAAGATGTTGGGGTACGTTGCATGGGAAACAAAAAAATCCCTACGTACACGCAAGATCTATCCATGGTGATGAGCATCTACGAGAGGGACAGTGGATCTACATACCCTTGTAGATTGCTAAGCGGGAAGCGTTAAGAAACGCGGTTGATGTAGTCGAACGTCTTTGCGATCCAAATCGGTAGCCGTCCCACGATCCAATCACGATCTAGCGCCAAACGGATGGCACCTCCGCGTTCAGCACACGTACAGCTCAATGATGATCTCCGCCTTCTTGATCTAGCAAGAGGGAGCGTAGAGGTAGATGAGTTCTCCGGCAGCGCGACGGCACGGCGGCGGTGGTGGTGGAACAATTTCGGCAGGGCTTCGTCTAAGCACCGTCGGAATCTATTTGGTGGAGAAACTAGGGAATAGAGAACTAGCACGTGGACTTGTGTGTTTGGGGCCTCTATTCCTCTAGTATATATAGGAGGGAGGGGGAGGAGGTAGCCGCCCTACGGTTACCCCTAGGGGTTCGGCCGAACCAGGTGGAGGTGGAGGATTCCACCTCCAATCCTACTCCTAGTAGGACACCTTTCCTACTTGGAGTCCACCTTCCCCACTTGGGCTTTTTTTTCTTTCCCCACCTCCTAGCCGCATGGGCCTTGTGGGGCTGGTTTGTCCAGCCCACTAAGGTCTGGTGCACCCCCCCCCCCCCTCAGGCCCATGTGGCCTCACGGCGTGGGTGGCCCCTCCCAATGGCCCTCCGGCACTCCCAGTACACTACCGGAAATACCCGAAACTTTTCCGGTGACCAAAACAGGACTTCCTATATATCAATCTATACCTCCGGACCATTTCGGAGCTCCTCGTGACGTCCGGGATCTTATCCGGGACTCCGAACAACCTTCGGTCACCACCATACATAACTCAATACTACCGAAACGTCACCGAACGCTAAGTGTGCAGACCCTGCGGGTTCGAGAACTATGTAGACATGACCGAGACACCTCTATGGTCAATAACCAATAGCGGGACCTGGATGCCCATATTGGTTCCTACATATTCTACGAAGATCTTTATCGGTTGAACCTCTATGTCAAGGATTCAGTTAATCCCGTACGCCGTTCCTTTTGTTCTTCTGTATGTTACTTGCCCGAGATTCGATTGTCGGTATCTCTATACCTAGTTCAATCTCGTTATCGGCAAGTCTCTTTACTCGTTTCGTAATACAAGATCCCGTGGCTAAAACTTAGTCACATTGCTTGCAAGGCTTATTGTGATGTTGTATTACCGAGTGGGCCCTGAGATACCTCTCCGTCATACGGAGTAACAAATCCCAGTCTCGATCCATGCCAGCTCAACAGACAACTTCGGAGATACCTGTAGAGCATCTTTATAGTCACCCAATTACGTTGTGACGTTTGATACACACAAGGTATTCCTCCGGTGTCAGTGAGTTGCATGATCTCATGTTCATAGGAACAGATACTTGACATGCAGAAAACAATAGCAATAAACTGACACGATCATATGCTACGTTCATAGTTTAGGTCTTGTCCATCACATCATTTTCCTAATGATGTGATCCTGTTATCAAATGACATATCATGTCTATGGCTAGGAAACCTTGACCATCCTTGATCAACAAGCTAGTCTACTAGAGGCATACTAGGGACACAGTGTTGTCTATGTACCCACACATGCATTAGTGTTTCCAATCAATGCAATTATAGCATGGATAATAAACGATTATCATGAACAAGGAAATATAGTAATAACTACTTTTATTATTTCCTCTAGGACATATTTCCAACAGTCTCCCACTTGCACTAGAGTAAATAATCTAGCTCACATCACTATGTGATTTACATTGTAATGAATCTAACACCCATACAGTTCTGGTTTTGATCATGTTTAGCCCTTGGAAGAGGTTTAGTCATCGGATCTGCAACATTCAGATCCGTGTGCACTTTGCAAATATTTATGTCGTCCTCCTTGATGTAATTGCGGATGGAATTGAAACATCGCTTTATGTGTCTGGTCCTCTTGTGAAACCTGGGTTCCTTGGCTAGAGCAGTGGCACCAGTGTTGGCACAGAACAGAGTCATTGGGTTTAGTGCACTAGGCACTACTCCAAGATCTATCATGAACTCCTTCATCCAGACACCTTCCTTCGCCGCCTCCGAGGCAGCGATGTACTCCGCTCCGCATGTAGAATCAGCTACCACGCTCTTCTTGGAACTGCACCAGCTTACCGCACCCCCATTGAGAATAAATACGTATCCGGTTTGAGACTTAGAGTCCTCCTGATCAGTTTCAAAGCTTGCATCGACGTAACCCTTTACGACGAGCTCTTGATCACCTCCATAAACGAGAAACATGTCCTTAGTCTTTTTCAAGTAGTTAAGGACATTCTTGACCGCCGTCCAGTGTTCCATTCCTGGATCACTTTGAAACCTTCCGGCCATACTTATGGCAAGGCTGACATCGGGTCTTGTGCACAACATTGCATACATGATAGAGCCTATGGCTGAAGCATAGGGGACGACACTCATCTTTTCTCTATCTTCTACAGTCACTCGGCATTGAGTCTTACTCAACTTCACACCTTGCAATACAGGCAAGAACCCCTTCTCCGTAAACTTGTATAAACCTGAACACTTTGATCACCTCATCAAAGCGAAGATTCCAACTCCGAGATGCTTGCACCAGTCCATAAATGGATCACTGGAGTTTGCAAACTTTGTCAGCATTCTCTGGATCGACAAAACCTTCTGGTTGCATCATATACAACTCTTCCTTAAGGAAACCATTAAGGAACGCTGTTTTGACATCCATCTGGCAAATTTCATAATCGAAAAAGGCACCTATTGCTAACATGATTCTGACGGACTTAAGCATCGCTACGGGTGAGAAGGTCTCATCGTAGTCAACTCCTTGAACTTGTGAAAAACCCTTTGCCGCAAGTCGAGCTTTATAGACGGTGACGTTACCGTCCTCGTCCGTAATCCTCTTAAAGATCCATTTGTTCTGAATGGTATTTCGCCCTTCAGGTAATACTTCCAAAGCAAATACTTTGTTTTCATACATGGATCCCATCTCGAATTTCATGGCCTCTAACCATTTCTCGGAATCCGGGCCCATCATCGCTTCTCCATAGCTCGTAGGTTCATCGTTGTCCAACAACATGACCTCTAAGACAGGGTTGCCGTACCACTCAGGAGCAGTACGCGTCCTTGTCGACCTACGAGGTTCGATAGCAACTTGATCCGAAGCTTCATGATCATCATCATTAACTTCCTCTTCAACCGATGTGGGTTCTACAGAAACATCTTTCCGTGCTGCGCTACTCTCTGGTTGAAGTAAAGGTTCAACAACCTCATCAAGTTCTATCTTTCTCCCACTCAATTCTTTCGAGAGAAACTCTTTCTCAAGAAATGTTCCGTTTTTAGCGACAAACACTTTGCCTTCGGATCTGAGATAGAAGGTATACCCAACTGTCTCTTTTGGGTATCCTATGAAGACGCATTTCTCCGCTTTGGGTTCCAGCTTTTCAGGCTGAAGCTTTTTGACATAAGCATCACATCCCCAAACCTTAAGAAACGACAACTTTGGCTTCTTGCCAAACCATAGTTCATATGGCGTCATCTCAATGGATTTCGATGGTGCCCTATTTAAAGTGAATGCAACTGTCTCTAATGCATAACCCCAAAACAATAGTGGCAAATCGGCAAGAGACATCATAGATCGCACCATATCCAATAAGGTTCGATTACGACGTTCGGACACACCATTACGCTGTGGTGTTCCAGGCGGTGTCAATTGTGAAACAATTCCACATTGTCTTAAGTGACTGCCAAACTCATAACTCAGATATTCCCCTCCTCGAGCAGATCGCAGGAATTTGATCTTCTTGTTACGATGATTCTCAACTTCACTCTGAAATTGCTTGAACTTTTCAAACGTTTCAGACTTTTGTTTCATTAAGTAAATATACCCATATCTACTTAAATCATCAGTGAAGGTGAGAAAATAACGATATCCACCACGCGTCTCAATGCTCATCGGACCGCACACATCAGTATGTATGATTTCCAATAAGTTACTTGCCCGTTCCATTGTTCCAGAGAATGGGGTCTTAGTCATCTTGCCCATGAGGCATGGTTCACATGTGTCAAGTGATTCAATATCAAGTGACTCCAAAAGTCCATCAGCATGGAGCTTCTTCATGCGTTTTACACCAATATAACCTAAGCGGCAGTGCCACAAGAAAGTGGTACTATCATTATCAATCCTACATCTTTTGGCATCAATGTTATGAACATTTGTATCATCACTATCGAGATTCAATAAGAATAAACCCCTCACATTGGGTGCATGACCATAAAAGATACTACTCATATAAATAGAACAACCATTATTCTCTGATTTAAATGAGTAACTATCTCGCAATAAACAAAATCCAGATATAATGTTCATGCTTAACGCAGGCACTAAATAACAATTATTCAGGTTCATCACAAATCCCGATGGTAATCGAAGAGCGAGCATGCCGACGGCGATCACATCAACCTTGGAACCATTTCCCACGTGCATCGTCACTTTGTCCTTTGCGAGCCTCCGTCTATTCCGCAGTTCCTATTTTGAGTTGCAAATGTGAGCAACCGCACCGGTATCAAATACCCAGGCACTACAACGAGAGTTGGTAAGGTACACATCAATAACATGTATATCATATATACCTTGTTTGTTGTTGGCCGCCTTCTTGTTAGCCAGATACTTGGGGCAGTTCCGCTTCCAGTGACCAGTTCCCTTGCAATGAAAGCACTCAGTTTCTGGCTTGGGTCCAGCCTTGGGTTTCTTCATGGGAGGGGCAACTGCTTTGCCACTCTTCTTGGAGTTACCCTTCTTACCCTTGCCATTCTTCTTGAAACTAGTGGTTTTATTGACCATCAACACTTGATGCTCCTTCTGAATCTCAGACTCAGCGACTTTCAACATCGCAAACAGCTCGGCGACTGACTTGTTCATCCCGTGCATGTTATAGTTCAACACGAAGCTCTTGTAGCTAGGTGGCAATGATTGAAGAACTCTGTCAGTGATCGCCTCTGGTAGAAGGGGCATCCCCAATTTAGCCAGACGGGTGGAATACCCAGACATTCTGAGTATGTGTTCACTGGCAGACCCGTTCTCCTCCATGTGGTAGGCATAAAACTTATCGGAGGTCTCATACCTCTCGATCTGGGCATTCTTCTGAAAGATAAACTTCAACTCCTGGAACATATCATATGCTCCATGACGTTCAAAATGTCTTTGAAGTCCCGGTTCTAAGCCATACAACATTGCACATTGAACCATTGAGTAATCATCAGAACGTGCCTACCAGGCGTTCGCATAATCTGGAGACTCTACTGGAGCGGGTGGTTCACCAAGCGGTGCATCAAGGACATAAGCCTTTTGTGAAGCCGTAAGGATAATCCTTAGATTACGGGCCCAGTCCACAAAGTTACTTCCATCATCTTTCAACTTAGCTTTCTCTAGGAACGCATTAAAATTCAGGGGTGCTACTGCATAAATTTTGCAAAAACAACTTAGACTATTGTTCAAGATAATGAGTTTAGTTAATCATATTACTTAAAAAACTCCCACTCAAATTGACATCCCTCCGGTCATTCGAGTGTCACATGATCCAAATTCACCAACTCAAGTCCGATCATCACGTGAGATGAGGTGGTTTCATTGGTGAACATCTTCATGTTGATCATATCTACTATATGACTCATGTTTGACCTTTCGGTCTCTTATGTTCGGAGGCCATGTCTGTACATGCTAGGCTCGTCAAGTTTAACCCGAGTTTTCCGCACGTGCAACACTGGCTTGCACCCGTTGTATGCGAACGTAGAGTCTATCACACCCGATCATCACGTGGTGTCTCGAAACGACGAACTTTTGCAACGGTGCACACTCGGGGAGAACACAATTTTATCTTGAAATTTAAGTGAGGGATCACCTTATAATGCTACCGTCGTCCTAAGCAAAATAAGATGCATAAAAGGATTAACATCACATGCAAATCATAAGTGACATGATATGGCCATGAACTTGTGCTTTTGATCTCCATCTCCAAAGCACCGGCATGATCTCCATCGTCACCGGCATGACACCATGATCTCCATCATCTTGACCTCCATCAACGTGTCTCCATGAGGTTATCGCGCCAACTGATGCTTCTACGACTATTGCTAACTCATAGCGATAAAGTAAAGCAAAAACGGCGAAAATAAATTAAAGACAACCCTATGGCTCCTGCCGGTTGCCGTACTCATTGACATGCAAGTCGTGATATTCTATACAATACATGATCATCTCATACATCACATATATCTCATCATGTGATTGGCTATATCACATCACAACATACCCTGCAAAAACAAGTTAGACGTCCTCTAATTGTTGTTGCATATTTTACGTGGCTGCTACGGGTATCTAGCAAGAATGATTCTTACCTACGCAAAAACCACAACGGTGATACACAAATTGCTATTCAACCTTCTCAAGGACCGCCTTTGTCGAATCCGATCCAGCTAAAGTAGGAGAGACAGACACCCGCCAGCCATCTTTATGCAACGAAGTTACATGTCAGTTGATGGAACCGGTCTCTCGTAAGCGTACGAGTAAGGTTGGTCCGGGCCGCTTCATCCCACAATACCGCTGAATCAAGAAAAGACCAAGGGAGGAAGCAATCTGAGCATCAATGACCACAAACTCCTTTGTGTTCTACTCGTGATCTCATCTACACATAGACCTAGCTCATGATGCCACTGTTCGGGAACGTTGCATGGGAAACAAAAAATTTCCTACTCACACGCAAGATCTATCCATGGTGATGAGCATCTACGAGAGGGAGCGTGGATCTACATACCCTTGTAGATCGCTAAGCGGGAAGCGTTAAGAAACACGGTTGATGTAATAGAACGTCTTCGCGATGCAAATCGCTAGCCGTCCGGCGATCCAATCACGATCTAGCGCCGAACGGACGGCACCTCCGCGTTCAGCACACGTACAGCTCGATGACGATCTCCGCCTTCTTGATCCAGCTAGAGGGAGTGGAGAGGTACATGAGTTCTCTGGCAGCATGACGGCGCGGCAGCGGTGGTGG
Source organism: Elymus sibiricus (assembly GCA_039707655.1). Taxonomy (NCBI): domain Eukaryota; kingdom Viridiplantae; phylum Streptophyta; class Magnoliopsida; order Poales; family Poaceae; genus Elymus; species Elymus sibiricus. The sequence continues at coordinate 262,924,831 of CM077665.1, forward strand.
TGGAACAATTCCGGCAGGGCTTCGCCTAAGCACCGTCGGAATCTATTTGGTGGAGACACTAGGGAATAGAGAACTAGCACGTGGACTTGTGTGTTTGGCGCCTCTATTCCTCTAGTATATATAGGAGGGAGGGGGAGGAGGTAGCCGCCCTAGGGTTACCCCTAGGGGTTTGGCCGAACCAGGTGGAGGTGGAGGATTCCACCTCCAATCCTACTCCTAGTAGGACTCCTTTCCTACTTGGAGTCCACCTTCCCCACTTGGGCTTTTTTTCTTTCCCCACCTCCTAGCCGCATGGGCCTTGTGGGGCTGGTTTGCCCAGCCCACTAAGGGCTGGTGCACCCCCCTCTCAGGCCCATGTGGCCTCCCGGCGTGGGTGGTCCCTCCCGATGGCCCTCCAGCACTCCCGGTACACTACCGGAAATACCCGAAACTTTTCCGGTGACCAAAACGGGACTTCCTATATATCAATTTTTACCTCCGGACCATTCCGGAGCTCCTCATGACGTCCGGGATCTTATCCGGGACTCCGAACAACCTTCGGTCACCACCATACATAACTAAATACTACCGAAACGTCGCCGAACGTTAAGTGTGCAGACCCTACGGGTTCGAGAACTATGTAGACATGACCGAGACACCTCTACGGTCAATAACCAATAAAGGGACCTGGATGCCCATATTGGTTCCTACATATTCTACGAAGATCTTTATCGGTTGAACCTCTATGTCAAGGATCCAGTTAATCCCGTACGCCGTTCCTTTTGTTCTTCTGTATGTTACTTGCCCGAGATTCGATCATCGGTATCTCTATACCTAGTTCGATCTCGTTACCGGCAAGTCTCTTTACTTGTTCCGTAATACAAGATCCCATGGCTAACACTTAGTCACATTGCTTGCAAGGCTTATTGTGATGTTGTATTACCGAGTGGGCCCTGAGATACCTCTCCGTCATACGGAGTAACAAATCCCAGTCGTGATCCATGCCAGCTCAACAGACAACTTCGAAGATACCTGTAGAGCATCTTTATAGTCACCCAGTTACGTTGTGACGTTTTATACACACAAGGTATTCCTCCGGTGTCACTGAGTTGCATGATCTCATGGTTATAGGAATAGATACTTGACATGCAGAAAACAATAGCAATAAACTGACACAATCATATGCTACGTTCATAGTTTAGGTCTTGTCCATCGCATCATTCTCCTAATGATGTGATCCTGTTATCAAATGACAACTCATATCTATGGCTAGGAAACCTTGACCATCTATGATCAACAAGCTAGTCTACTAGAGGCATACTAGGGACACAGTGTTGTCTATGTACCCACACATGCATTAGTGTTTCCAATCAATACAATTATAGCATGGATAATAAACGATTATCATGAACAAGGAAATATAATAATAACTACTTTTATTATTGCCTCTAGGGCATATTTCCAACAGAAGAGCCAAGCACGGACCGCCGAGGTTGACCCGGTGGAGGGGTAGGTGTTGGGTGTGCTAGTGGGCTATGGAGAGGGGTTGTGGGCTGAGGAGTGAGGGAGATTTGAGCCCATGACACGAGTTTTTTTAAACACAGAAAATGTCCAATAATAAAACCGACGACGGTGCCGCTACGGTCGACCGTTCGGGTATCAAACGACCTCTGATTGCGAGGAAATTTGGCAGGCAGTCTAGCTACACTATATTAAGACCGCTCGCCAAGTTTAGACCCAATCTGAGAATATTTTTCGCGCGCTTTTAAAAACATTTTTAAACGATGCCGCGGGCGCGTGCGTGTGTGGTTGGACACGAAACGGTCAACGACACGAACGGAGAGAACCAACAACTATGAACGGATGCAAGTTTTCAAAAACAAGTGACGATGTTATGCAGATGATGCGAAAGATGCGATGATGAATGCGACAAACAAAAGAACCACATGATGACAACGAAATAAATCGGGAATCTTCTGGAGCGTCAGTCTCAGGCTGTTATAACTCTCCTCCACTTACAAGAAATCTCGCCCCGAGATCTTAGAACGAGAAGGGGAAGAGAAAGAGAAGAGGTAAAACTTAGTTGCTTCTCTGACAAACGAGTGGAACCAAAGAATCTTGAAAGTTTCAACGAGATAATGAATGACATGAGGAACAAGCAAGAATTCACAAGAAATTTGGGCAGCACTTCGGTAGGATAGAGAGGCAAAACTTGATAAGATAGAAAGAACTTGAAAAGAGGGCACAACATACTGGTTAAATGGATAAGCAAGGAAACAACAAGATCTTGACAAACCGAGATGTTGGGATGAATAGAGCAACATCACAATGCCTCCGGATCAAAAGAATAGGAACTAGATCTTTGGAGAGAAGGGAACGGAGGAGAAAATGACAACTTCTAACCCAATTGAATTGAGAAGCATCCTTTTAAAGAAAGTATTGAACGGAGTTGCTGGAAAATCAACAACAAAAGAAAAGCTTGTTGTGGGCTTATGGAGAACATCTCAAAATCATGAGGTGATAGCCGGCCACTAACAAAACAATTGATTTGATTGAGATCAACAAGAGATGAAAACTTCTTTCATGAAAACTTCTTTCATCGAGAGGAGAAGGAGAATACTTGGACCATCGATAAACACCATCATGACAACAATTCTTAGGAAAGTCTTTAGGTGAAAATCTAAACCAAGATAACTCCAAGGAAGGAATGATGGGCTTAATTATCTCATTCTTGAAAAATTCCCTCCGGGACTCCTCATTACTCAAGAATGATATAACACCATCTCAAAACATAAGGGAAAAAGAATTGTGCTTTGAAATGCAGATAAAGAATACTTGAACAACTCCAACAAGAATATTGCAGAACACTTCGAGAAGGAATTAAATACTTGAAGAACCACCATGAGGACCTCCGTAAGCTAAAGAATGATCAAAAGAAATGAAGGCTGGAAAGAATAAGATTGAGCCTTGCCATGGCTTAGACTGAGCTTCACGAAGAGATACTTGAGAAAATTTGGGACTCCGGAAAAGAAAAGATAAGCAACTATAATCGACAATATGATATCATGAACAACTCCGGAAGAATGATTGAAAACACCTTGATGAACATGAACAAGAATTATGTTATGCTTATCCTTCATCAAGTTTAATTGATGACAAGCAACGGATTGGCATACTACTTATTCTTCTTGAAAAGATTAAAGACAGATATTGCACACTTGAACAAGTCTTCACGAAACACCAGTAACAATTCCAAACGAATGAGGATACTAAAAATGAATGGAGATACATGATATGAGAACAAAGAGATCACGATCCGCCTAGCAGGAAACTTGAAAAAGGCGCCGGAATAATTGAGAGACGAACGAAGTGACAAAAATTGAAAAGAATTTGAGAACGAAAGCTGAAAGCTGAGAACGAATAAATCTTCTGAAATGATGGCCTTCGAAGGATCTAGAAACAAACACTACACTGAAATGCTCCGGATAGATATGGAAAGAATTTCTCATGAATGGAAACAATTTGAAAGAATAGCATGAAGCTGAATGACGAATTTGCAAGAGAATGAGCAAGGATTTAAGAGAAACACTCATTCGGTCTTCAATGCTGATAATGATGATGAGAAACAACACCAAGAATTACTGAGACACTCTGGAACAATGAATAAGGAAAGGTTGAGCCAACGATGAAATAATTTGAAGCGATATTGGAAAAGGAATATGACTGATGGAATTCATTCTTACGTCATAATTGAAAAGAGCTTGAGATCTTCGGGAAAGATTAGAAGAGCCAGGTAAGATCCTGGGGAAGAACCTGTGGGTTATGGGCCCACTCAAAAGAAACCACAGTTGAAACGGTTGCTTAGGAAGAGAGATTGCACCGGTACAAACTGAGAACTTGATGAGGTGAGAACCTTGTAATAATTTAAGAGGATCTGAAAGGAAATGAAAGTCTTCTGAGATATCTTGCCACTCCGGATAGAATAGAGAGAGATGAATAAAAGGGAGATGCTTGGACAAGAACTTCCACATGTATCGCATTTAACGAATGAAAAAGATACGATGAACACCGCGAGCTTGAATTGAATCCACCGGAAAAGAAAACAAGAACGAAGAAATGATGACTTGAATCACTTGAGGACATTGACATGAAAAGCACAGGACGAGAATGGCGGAAGCATGACATGAATGGAAAAGGCACTTGGATGAGAATTTAATCTTTTGAAGAAAAGGGCGGGAGGGTGGGGAAAAACAAAGAAAACTTAGGACGGATGAAACGAGCTCCGGAAAGAAATACGAGGATTGATCTTGCAAATATTGAAGAGGGTAGAATTATCTTGACGAGAAGCACACCGGTTGAAAAGAATTTCATAGGAACTCCGTAAGAACAAAAGGATTAGCATTCCCATAAAAATATGAGAACATCGCTTAGAAAAGATATGAAATCACCACTTGACATCGAAGCAACTCGAATTACCATACTCCAAAACAAAACAAAACAAAGGGTGTAGCTTGCAAATTAAGCCGGAAACAAATACATAACCCAATATGCACTTGTTGGAAGGATAATGCTAGGTAACTAGTTGAATTCCCACCTAAGAACTTCCGAAACCTTGGTTATGCAATCGGGTACACGTATACACGGAGTTTTTATCCATCACTCAACTCCTAGCAGTAATACTACTCTCCAGTGTATCACATCCGTCAACACACAACCAGAGGTCTCGGAACCTCATCTACCTCAGACACTCGTAATCACAATGAGACTAAACATGGCAGTACATGGATCCCGCTCCCCAGTACAGGGTGCCGCCACACTCTTCGCACCACGAATAGTATTGAAGCAAGTTCGAACATCCACGTCCTGAGATACTAAGGAAACTGAATGATAGCGATGTGTCAAGAACCCCTTGCATCTCAACTCCCCGGGTCCAATCCATACATACGGGAGGCACCAAGAACAGAGTTCCGGTCACATCGACATCATAGAGGTTCCAAAATACCCGCGTGATCCTAAAAACATTTGAGTGAGAAGAGGGTAGAATTAAAATTCCTACGTCAGGATTCCTCACCAGAGCATAGAAGAGGAGTAAAATGAGTCCTACTCTCCGATATATAACTAGACTCAAAATAGTTTTTACTAGACTCGACTCGGCCATGTTTGATCAATCAAGGGGGCTCCTAGGTCGGTACGGGCTCTGATACCAACTTGTAATGCCCAAGATGCGATCATATCCTTATTTTGGCACGAGGGCCTCGACAGGGATAGAAGCGCATCTCATCGTTTTGCAAGAATGGATATCATTACAAGTACATGTGAGTATATGGAATTGGCTTACACTCGCCACAAGCTACATCAATAGCACATCAATACAACAACATATCCAAACATCATATAAAAGAGCAAGGTCCGACTACGGACGAAACCAAATGATAAAATGATATCCATCCTTGCTATCCCAGGCTGCCGTCCTGGAACCCATCCTAGATCGATGAAGAAGAAGAAGAAGAAGAACTCCAAATCAAACAAGCATCGCTCTCACGTCAAAGCATCGCATTACCTGTACCTGCAACTGTTGTTGTCGTAATCTGTGAGCCACAAGGACTCAGCAATCTCATTTCCAATGGTATCAAGACTATTAAATCTTAATGGGTGAGGTATGGTTAAGTGGTGAGCCTGCAGCAAGCACTAAGCATTTATTTGAGTGGCCAACTTAAGAGTACAACAATAAGGGGGGATGACTGTCGCATAAACGGACGTGAACTAGCAATGATCACTAAGTGAACCTGAACACCTACTTACGTTCAAACATAACCCCACCGTGTTCTCTCTCGGTTCAGAAATTCACGAGAAGAGACCATCACGGTTACGCACACATATTGTGTATTTTAAGGGAGTTTACTTCAAGTTTTCTATGACCGGGTGTTAAACAAAGTTTCCAAGTTGCCACATAACCGCGGGCACGGCTTTCCAAAAGATTTAACCCTGCAGGGGTGCTCCAACTCATCCATCACAAACTAACCACACGCCGCGGGAATAACCTCGACCACGAATCCCATGATCTCCTAGGAAATTACGTAGGAAAACCTCAACCTCGCGATAGCCCAAAGTATTCTCGGAATTCCTCGCGCGAGACATTCGAGAAATGTAAAACAAAACCAGCAAGGCCGCCCGGCATGTCGACGAACCCGATGGGAGCCATGTATCTCGTTCTTAGGACACGACCAGATGAGCTAGTGTACAGTGGCCTGATAGACATCACCCGAGTTGCCCCGGGGCGGCCCCGCACAATGCTCTGTTTTGGACCAACACTCATGAGTAGCACTGGCCCGGGGGGTTGATTAATTATCCACGGGGTCCGAAAAGTCCCTATGCAATTTTATTAGTTATTAGGCAAATGTAGTACCAATGTTGGGCCTTGCCAGAAGAGTTTTATCCTAAAACGAGCCCGAGCATGTTAGGAGCGCAAAATATGGAACATAACACCGGTACGCAAGTAACTAGGGCGGCAAAAGTGGAACAAATCACCAAGCAAAAGGCCAAGCCTTCCACCTTTTACCAAGTATATATGTGCATTAAATTAAATAGCAATAATATTGTGATAGCTCAAAAACATCCATGTTGGCACATGGAAACATTGGACCTGCAACTAGCAACGCTATAAGAAGGGCTGAGCAAGCGGTAACATAGCCAAACAATGGTTTGCTGGGATGTGGAGGGTTAGAGGCTTTTCATGGCAATTTGGGAGGCTAGACAACAAGTGGTAGGTAGCGAGACAACGATAGAAACGAGACAACTAGCATGGCAATGATAGGAATGGTATCCAGGGAAATGGTCATCTTGCCTAAGATCCCGCTTGGAAGAAGAACGAATCCATGAAGAAGACGATCCAACGTAGTCGAACGAATCCTCACACTCTGAACGCTTTTGGAACTCTATCGAGAAGAAGCTATCCGGAAACAACAATCAACACATGATCAACACCACAACATATGGATGACATGATGTGCAACCAAGCATGATGCATTGTATGCATGACATGGCAAAGCACAACAATCACTTCTACACTTTAAGTGAAGCTCAATATGCAACGGGTTGCATATTGACGAAACTCCACCTTCAAATTATTTAGTTCACTCTCGTTTAGGTACTCATTAATATTAAATGTTGTTTAACATGTCAAGAGGTGAAGCATAAGTAAACTAGACACCTAGGCAAGATTAAATGAGGCCGGAAACAACATATAACATATCCGAAGCGACCCCATGTGCAAATTATGAATTCTGTCCAGATCTGAAGTAAGAAATTTTATATTAATTAAAAAGGGAAATAAAATGCACAATGATATTCTACTCTTCATTCTAGGCGATTTACATATATAAAACGTTTGAAACAGATCTACGGACTAAAAGATATGATCAACACAAGATGAATATGTCATGAATGCAAAATGCATGCAAACAACCACCACAAACATGTTAAATCATGGATGCAACATGATATTATGAAACTACATGAGATTCTAAGCAAGTTTCATATATGGCATGTTCACAACGGAGCCACGGATCAACCACAACAATCAACACTAGTTTTATTTAAAATCTGCCTAAAACAGCAACATAGCATATTGCACACATGAAAACAACAAGCTACCAGATTCTAAAATGCACAAACTAAGCATGGGGCAGTAGCATATAACACACACTTCATTTTATCTTCACATATCATACTCAAAAGAGTCATGGATCACATGGTAGGAAGCTCAAAACATGGCAATAAAATATAGCAGATTAGGACTTAGTGAAAATAACAGTTTTTAATAGAGCAGATTTTTGTGAAGGCATATTTGCAGCAATAAAACTATATGCTACAGGGCATATTATGTCATGAAAATCTACAGCATGGTAGAGGACATAATGCACTACAATTCATACCATGGTGGCAAGGTCTAATTATGCATAGAATCATGGCTAGCATCAACACAACATGGCATTTTGTAGAAAACAGATTCTCAGACTGAAAATTAGGCTAGACATGAGCTGCAGTTTTTAACAGATTGGCATGTTGAACAGTAGAATTAATTATGATGCAAATCCTATACATGGCATCAAAAGACACAACCTGGTAGACAACAACATGCTTAACAGAAGACTCCTTGGGAGCAACCACAAAAGACTCCTAGATCAATAGCAAATCACATGACAACATGGCTACAAAATAACAGTTTTTCAGACTTAGAAATATTTTGGACCCTCAAAACAGCCGTATTTTATAGCATGTTGGCAACAAGAAAATAACACCTAAACATGCATTTCTATAGCAACCAAAATACCAGGGCCGAGCACACATGTCCAAGGGCATATCTCATGTTTGCAACTATTCCAAAATATGCATGGATTTATTCACACGAAATAAACAAAAGGGCATCATAGAAAAATAACATGTACACATATTTGCTCAAATGACAAAACTAAATGCACAGATAAATTGTATGGATTTTTCTACCCCAAAATTACCCGGCATCTACAGAAAATTACCCGAAACCAGCAAGTTATTTTGTGCAAATTACCCGAAAACAGCAAGTTAAATAGTTTTATCAAGCATGAAAGTGCAATATTAATAATCTACAGAAAATTCTACACATTTTACATATATGAAACAATCTAATCCGATGCACGGTTATATAGTTATTAGCAATCTACAAAGATGACATTTTGTAAATAAGCAATGCATTGGACAAGTAACCAAATGCATAGATCAGGGAAAAACAAGAAATGGGCCAAAACAACTATAGTAGTGGCAGTCCAGTGGGGATTGAGGTTCACCGCTAAGTGTGTGGGTGTTTGTACAAAAGAGAAACAAAACAAATAGAGGCAAAAAAAGGAGGTGCAACCATGGGGATTTGAACCCTAGCCGCCTGGATAAATACCAGTAGTGCTAGCCACTGTGATGCGGTTCAGTTTATGATGCAAACGTGGGGGGTTGAAGATAATATGTCTACTATAACGGATCTGAAGCTACACAAAACAAGGCACCGAAGAACAAAATAACGGTCAAAGGCCAAAAAAAGGGGTGTCTAGGAATCGAACCCCAGACCCCCTGGTTGACCGTCTCGCTTGACTACCAGTCGGGCTAGGAGGTGGATCTGGCAAGATTGGGCTTCGAACTTAGAAGACATGACGGAGAGGTGGAGCTCACCTCGGGCCAGATCGAACCGGTTGGTGGAGGGCTTGGGTAACTGCTAGCTGGGCCTGGCGGGGAACTGGCGAGGCAGGGGCGCGGGAGGCCCATGCGAGGGGGGTTCGTCCTCCTCCCATCGGTCGTTGAGGACGAGGCCAGGAGGCCATTTCACATCAGCGGCAGAGCTCCGGCCGCTCCTCTCTAGATCTAGATGAACCGGCGACGGGGACGAATGGGTCCGGCCGGCGGGGTCTCGTTCCGGGCGTTGGAGGCCCTAGCCGCCTGGACAAAAGAGAAACAAAAATATGAGGCAAAAAAATGAGTCCTTCGTTCCGGGTGTCTGGACAAAAGAGAAACAAAACAAACAGAGGCAAAAAAATGAGGTGCAACCGTGGGGATTTGATTCCTAGCCTCCTGGGTAAATACCAGTAGTGCTAGCCACTGTGATGCGGTTCAGTTTATGATGCAAAGGTGGGGGGCTGAAGATAATATATCTACTATAACGGATCTGAAGCTACACAAAACAAGGCACCAAAAAACTAAAGTAGTGGCAGTCCAGTGGGGATTGAGGTCCACCGCTGAGTGTGTGGGTGTCTGGACAAAAGGGAAACAAAACATACAGAGGCAAAAAATGAGGTGCAACCATGGGGATTTGAACCCTAGCCGCCTGGGTAAATACCAGTAGCGCTGGCCACTCTGATGCGGTTCAGTTTATGATGCAAAGGTGGGGGGCTGAAGATAATATATCTACTATAACGGATCTGAAGCTACACAAAACAAGGCACCGAAGAACAAAATAATGGCCAAAGGACAAAAAAAGGGGTGTGTCTCGGAATCGAACCCCAGACCCCCTGGTTGAGCGTCTCGCTTGACTATCAGTCGGGCTAGTCCGTGGATCTGGCAAGATTGGGCTTCGACCTTAGAAGACATGACGGAGAGGTGGAGCTCACCTCGGGCCAGATCAGGCCGGTTGGTGGAGGGCTTGGGGAAACTGCTAGTTGGGCCTGGCGGGGAGCTGGCGAGGCAGGGGCGCGGGAGGCCCTTGCGAGGGGGGTTCGTCCTCCTCCCGTCGGCCGTTGAGGACGAGGCCAGGAGGCCAGCACAGATCGGCAGCAAAGATCCGGCCGCTCCTCTCCAGATCCAGATGAACCGGCAACGGGGACGAATGGATCCGGCCGGCGGGGTCTCGTTCCGGGCGTTGGAGGCGTCGGGAGAAGCTCCTGTCCATGGCGACCAAACAGAGATAGGAAGGTTAGGGAGAGGGAAGAGAGAACAGGGGAAGAAGAAGAGCCAAGCACGGAGCGCCTAGGTCGACCCGGTGGAGGGGAAGGTGTTGGGTGGGCTAGTGGGCTGTGGAGGGGGGTTGTGGGCTGAGGAGAGGGAGATTTGAGCCCGTGACACGAGTTTTTTTAAACAAAAAAAATGTCCGATAATAAAACCAACGATGGTGCCGCTACGGTCGACCGTTCGGGTATCAAACGACCCCTGATTGCGACGAAATTTGGCAGGCGGTCTGGCTACACTATATTAAGACCGCTCACCAAGTTTCGACCAAATCCGAGAATATTTTTCGCGCGCTTTTAAAAGCATTTTTAAACGATGCCGCGGGCGCGTGCGTGTGTGGTTGGACTCGAAACGGTTAACGACATGAACGGAGAGAACCGACAACTACGAACGAATGCAAGTTTTCAAAAACAAGTGACGATGTTATGCAGATGATGCGATGATGAATGTGACAAACAAAAGAACCACACGATGACAATGAAATAAATCAGGAATCTTCTGGGGCGTCGGTCTCGGGCTGTTACAGGTGCATCCCCAGCAAGTTCTTGCCACCGCTTGGCTGGTCGTTGCTTAGTTTATTGACACGCTTCTGGACGGGTGTCAACTGGGCATAATCCTATCACACCCTGTGATTTGCCTCATGACTAAGTTAACATGACTCAAAAATTAGGGCCAATTAAAACTTTTTGAGTGCATATGAATGCTTGACTTGTGTGCTATTTTCTTGCTTGTTTGATATCCTGCTAGTGCTCTATATTCATAAAACTCCCTCCTACTCTCAAAACTCTTTTCCTTGATCTAAAACTCTTGTACAATAATCATACCATGTCTATAGGACCTAAAACTATTTTTGTCAAAATTTATTTTTGCCAAAAAGGATTCATTCAAATTAGGTTTTCAAAAACCCCCTGAATTGAGGTTTGTACTACAAGTCCTCAAATTGAGTAGAATATTTTACACCAAAGGATTTATTTGAAACCCACTATATATATGACTTCCCAAAACCACCAAATATTATTTTAAAGATTATTTTACTATTTTATTTAAAGGCTTTTTCTTAAGGCCAGAAATGGTCTTTTATAGGGAAAAATTATTTTTATGCTTTCAAAATATTTGAGAAAATTTAGGAAAACTCAGTGGACATATACTGTCCATATATAAGAGTTTAAACACATGGTCATGTTCAAAATAATGGACAAAACCCTTCAAGACCATTTCTGCCTATTTCAAGGATTTGAAATATTTCTATAAGAAATATTCTCAAATAAATCCAAGAAAATTCTAGCATATCACATATGACATATGTGATCATCTTGCCAAGTTTCATCTCAATCCCAATTGTTTTTATTCACCAAAATATTCCAAAACCCTCTCTGTCCAGATCCAAAATTGAGCAACTTTACATTGCCAACTATCTCCTATTAATCTCAAACTTTGTGGACATGTTCTAATACTCCAATAATGCATCCACACTAAGTGGTGCATCAAGGAGAACAGATTAACTTGTCAAAATCCCCCCAAATCCCTTTCTGCTGATTTCAAGAATTGGAAAGTTTTGCATTGTCAAGTTTCCCCATTTGGTCCCAAACTTTTTGTGCATGCTCTAATGCCAAAATAATGCCACCACCCCAAGTGGTGCATTTAGGAGAATAGTTTAGCATGCCTAGATCTACAGAAACCTGATTCTGTTAGTTTCTAGGGTTTAGAAAGTTTACATTGTAAACATTCTTCAAGCAATCTCAAACTTGGTGATCAACCTTGTTTCTACCTTCTATTTCATCCTGTTAAATCTCATGGCAAGCAAACTCCATTTGCTAGCCCAAACACTCATCAAACACCTTCTGCTCATTTACCAAACTAGTTGTTTGGGCCCCTTCCACTATTCTCCGTAACCTCAGATTTTTACCACACCTTACCCTCATCCCCCTCTACCTCTAGTAACAATTTCAGGTTCATAGCTCAATTATTTGGGGGGTAAAACCCCAAGATTCCCTCCTGGACAGCTAGTTTTTCCCTCTCTCTCCACTTGCCCTCTCACCTAAGGCATATCCAGAGCATCCTATGCTCCCTCCCCCCTTGTTTTACCTCCGTCTAGCTGCTGGACATGCATGGCCGCGCCCAAGAGGCCAATGGCATGCCATATGGGCGGTCTAGAGCGCGCTACAGTGCCCACCCGCACTGTAGCTGTCGCCCAGCGCATGTCCCCGACCACCTCGAGCCCCCCTCCTCGTCAGCGGGACCACCTCGACGTCTGGGACACGCTACCGTCCTGTCCCCCTTCTCTCTCCCTCCCGTTGCCCTCCTCGCACGCGCACCATGGCCGCCTGGATCGGCCAGTGGGCGAGCTCACACAGCCGCTCCTCTGTCCCCCCTTGCTCCTTCCCTGGACGTGGACCTCGTCCACGAAACCCTTAGACACGCTCCCGCGACCCCCCGAGCCCTCCAGCAGCGGCAATGTCCGAGCCGGCGCACGAGCTCACGGTCCACCGCGCCCCTGCTTATAAGAGCCCTCCCGAGCTCACCTCTGCCCTCCTCTCGCCCTCTATCCCCCCTGTGAACCTCCCGGACCACCCGCAGCTCTCCCCCTCACCGGCCAGCATTGTTGCCTTTTGGCTCCGCTCAAATTCGAGCGAGCCGGTCCTCCCGCGCCTCAACTCTCCCCTCCAGAGGGACCCCCACGGCGGTTCCATCTTCCCCGGCACCCCTCAGCCTCCTCCCTGCAGTTGTGTCGTGTTCCCCAGCAATGGCCGACGCCATCGTCCACCCTCCCCGTTGACCTCCTCGCTTCCAGTGGTCCCTGCGACCACCACGGCCACCCTCGAGCTCGGCGTGGAGCGGGGCGTCCGCCCCGGCCGTCGTCTCGGCACCTAGTGCAGCGGAGCGGACGGAACCACGGTATCCGGCGCCCTCCTCTGCCTCCCGTCGGGAGGAAGGAGAAGGAGGCAGGAGAGAGACAGAGAGCCCGGTGGGTCCTAGGTGTAAGCGACCGAGTGGCCGGGCCTAGCGTTTTAAGTGGAAACGCGATCTAGCGGTGCCGCCTTCGCCGTCGGAGGGCGTACTCCTGGAGTACGTTTTTGACGTCGCCTCCTCCAGCCCGGCTGAGCCACTGGGCCGGCCCGATTAGTTATCCTACGCTCTGGGCGCGTTTTAGCCCATTAGGTAAAATCGTTTTCCATTTTCTATTTACAGAAACTTGTAAAATCCCTAGAAAACACATCCTAAGCCCAAATTTGATGATTCAAAATCCTAGATGTCTCTAAAATCATGGGCTAACCGAATATGTGCATTGCACATTTTTCCAGAAACTTTTCTGATAGTTTCAAATTTGAATTTGAATTTGAACCATGTAGAACCCCACTTTGCAAATTCCTAGAGCATTCATCTCAACTCCAAATGTAGTGATTCAAGTTCCTAGATATATCTAAACCCATGCACTAAGTGGTGAACATTTTTACTCACACTTATTCTGCTATGTCAAATACTGGGCCATTTCTTCATATATATCCACTTTGCAAATCCCCAGAATACCCATATCAACTCCAAATCCAGTGAAACCACTTCCCACATGTTTCTAAAATCATGCCTTATATGATGGGTGCATTCACCTATTTTTGTCAAGATATTTTCTGTAGACTTCCCATAAGACCATTAAACCCTTCATTTCCACCATTCAAAACTCCCCCTTGACCCACATCCAATAAAGCCTCCCTGGTTATTTTTATTATAGCCAGAGGTGTCCAAGAAAAATAAATCTCCTATTTATAGAGCAGTTTTATTTTTTGCTTGTTGCGTTGCTTATTGCAGTTGTTTCCGGCGATAGTTGACGAAGTAGATGAAGTGATCGGAGTGGACGTGAAGCGTGTGAAGACCTCGAAGACTTTGCTAAGCCAGGCAAGCAGCCCCTTGACCATGTTAAGAAACTTTTCATGCATGTCATATAGCACTTTATGTTCCGATGATGATCATGATGATGTGATATCCCCTTCGGTGGGATGCCTCCGATACTTTCTTGTTGATACTTGCATCGTGCATGACCCTACCTCCTTATGAGGGTTGTGCGGATGGGAGTAGATAGGTTGCTAGTAGATGCTACGCAAGTGGGACGGGAATATGCATGGTGATGGAAACAAAATGATTTCAAAGACTTTTCGAAAACCCCGTGGGGTGCCACTAATGCCCGAGGGAGATGATGTTGAGTTAGGTAAGCACTTGAGAAAGAAGTGGTGTACCGGAGCAAGTGAGTGTGTGTGTTTTCGAAAACGGATTAGATTTAAGATTTGTCGACCGTCCCAACCTTACATGTACAACCACTCTACCCCTATATGGGAAGGGGCTTTGTTGATTACTTTGGTCGGTGCTGACAGAGAGCCCGCATTACTAGTGGCGGGAGTGACGTGGTCACTCTCGATATGGGGTCGTGCCTGGTAGGGCGACCATGCGCTGTCTTCACAGGCACCGGGCACACCGTTGGTCCCTTCATGGATGGTACGATCTGGAGCGAGGCTCGTATGATGTACATCATGAGGGCAGTGTACCAATCGAGTGGACTCTTTGTTTAGTGTAGCCAGGGGAAAGGCAATGTTCGGGTGCTTACCTCGGGTATGTAATATACCGCGAGTCGTGGATGACACGGAAGTTCCCCGAGTCTTGAGGGTAAAGTGTGCAACCTCTGCAGAGTGTAAAACAATTCGAATAGCCGTGTCCACGGTCAAGGACAGTTGGGTGGTGCTGCTTAAACTACGTCCAGATGTTTTCACAAAACTTGGTGTGTGTGTGACAAAGAGATACTTGAGCTAAGTCGGAAGACTTGATGAAATGATTGAACATGTGATGTTCAAACCCTGCTTATGTTGACATCTGTAGCTTGTTCATATGGATGTCTGGAACCTGTTGATGCATACTTACTTAAGTTACTCGATCATGTCATTGCACTAAAATTAGCTTTCTGCAAAACTTACCTATTAGTGCTATATCATGCTCTGTTGAACCTTGTTTCAAACATGGGTTGCTTGCGAGTACATTCAAAGTACTCATTGGCTTGCCACTGGTTATTTTATTGGCCAGGCATGAAAGACCAGATTATCATGAAGAGTATCTTGGTGACGAACATGCGAGCTAGGACGCTTCCCAGTCATAATGCCTGTAGGGTTAAGCCAGATGGCATGGGTTCACGCTATCGTTGAAGATTTCCGCTGCAAGTTTATGAAGATTTGGTCATAAAGGCCATTTTTGAGTACAAACGGTATGTAATGGATGTAAGACTCTTGTTATTCAGTTTTTGTGTGTTCAGTGAGCATTGATCTCTGGGATCACTGTGCACGTACATTCGGTGATCACGACTTATGAGTCGGGGTCCCCACAGAGCTGGTATCAGAGCCATCCTGACTGTAGGAAGCCCTTAGTTAGCATGGACGTTAGTTAGGACAAAACTGTTTTCCCAGACCCTTCAAATCACTTGCAAAGACTTCCATATTTCTTACCTCCTCTAAGCTTCAAAAGAAACTAAAGGATTGTGCCTTAGCACTTCCACCATTTTTCTTTGGGCTCTCCTCATCTACATTTTCAAAACTTTGCAAATGGCGCTACTACCCTTGTGCCCCTGACCACTGGATTCCTTGTAATCCTCGTGGGTAACCCGGAAGGAAGCCGTCTTGCCAGACATTTGCCCACATATCTTGGACAAAAGTTGGCGACGCTAGACAAGGAGCTACCAATAGAAGATACCTTCTCGAAGGATGAGGATGTCAAGACTTGGATGAAGGTGACACCCTCGACACTGCCCCAGGATGATGCGACCTTGGCCTACGATGACCAGGCCATAAGATATGCAAGATCATTATATGCATCACTAATATGGCAATCCTGTCTTTACCGATGTCGTGTCAGCAACCACCGGTGGATGAGAACCTCGCCATTTGGTCCGCCTCACTATAGTGAGCAGGAAAACGGTCCTCATCATCCCCCGCTCTTGGTGTCGATGGTATCGTCAACGTGACCGGCAGGACACAACTCTATCATGCCTTGTTAATGTCATTGCATAAAGGATTTCCTACCTGGAACCCTCAACGTTTCAGAAGGGAAGAAGGCATTGTCACGATTACGAAGACAACAGAAGACCCGTCAACGACCGTCATGGGGAACCACCTTCGTCATCAACTCACCAGATGCGAAGTTGTCAAGGACTCTTCAGGAACAACCCGGATCGTTTCAACAAACAACAATAAGAGACTTAGCAACACCTGAAGAAGACTCAGAAGATCGAGCGGACTCCTCTCCAAGGCACGAAGCAAGCACGACTACCGAGTCCGAGAACCCCTAGGGTAGGATAGGTCATGTGTCCCCTATGCGAAGAAGAGTCCGTATGATGGTTCAGATAGAACCATAATTGTGCGTTCCTTGTTTTTGCTTGTTTGTGCTTTGGTGTAAGTCACACTTTTGCCCCAGGCAACAAGTATGCGACTAAACACCCACCTTACCTTAATAAGTGTGCTTTGCCTTTTCGACACTTGTTTGATTGCACTACACTATACCACCCCCTTAGGCACTCTCCTCTATGCTACTTTCCCTCTTCCCCCTCTCGTCAACTAAAGACCGGCAAGACAAGATGCACCAAGGATCTACCTCGGCAGACAGCTAGTACTAAAGACTTCGACTACAACGTACTCAACCAGACGCAACCCCGTAGAACTATGCCTTTCCTTCAAGATTGGAACCCCCTCCCTAGCCCAACCTAGACCTCACAAGCTCCCCAAGCTCAAACCTCTGAGCACCTGTTTAATACACGGATTTGCTAGAGCACCTGTTGAGCTCCAATAACCCTTGCTTAGCACTGGGTTCATTATAGGACTAGTGATCATAGTGGACAAACGCCTATTATCCCTAAGCCAACACTTGAACTAATGATGCCATAGGGAAGATTGTTTTGTGGATACGTAATTAGTAGGCTGATAATTTGACGAGGTTGTAATAGATATCTTGAGGAAGCAGTTGAGACCCCTTGGTGTATCATAAGACCCTTATGTTGGTAAACAAACTTGGTGAATCAAAGTTGATATAGTAGCTTGTTTCTCCCTTGAGTAACTTGGATTTAGTAGGACAAATATGATCACAAGCTAAAATTCTTGGTGGATTAATGACTTGACTTTGGCAAGTAATGTTGATAGTGGACTGATGGTGATATGATAGTGACTGGAGTAACTAGTAGGGAATTCTTACTAGATGTAAACCTTGGATTTAAATAGGTGATTCTAAAAGGTGCTCAGGATTAATCAAACTACATGGTTCGGAGTAATTTGGATTTAGTCCGATGATCTTGATCTTGATACCATGTTCCCGGTGGAAGACAAACCAGGAATATTGGATGGTTGTCAGAGTTGATTCAAGGATCCATATGCACCTAACATCGAAGATTGCTAGATCATGATGATGGGAATTGCTGGTTATACTATGATGAGATAGTTCTTTCTGGAATTTGGAGATTTTTGGAACGTCACCAGTATTGGATTTATAGCAGTAATAGGCCATGTAATAGTGGATGGTATTCGTGGAACGATTAAACCGGATTCATTAGGAAGGAAACAAGATCTTGGATTTGTATATTACGTGTTTCCTTAGCATAGAGATGCAACGCCTTGGACCTTGGATATATTAGCTGAATACTTGGATTTGTAGTATCACAATCAAGCTTAGCGGCTTGTATGCTTCCCGAGGATTTTTACATAGGGATATATTTGATTTAGCTGTAGAATAACATATGAGATTTTGGTTTAGTCCTTCTCTCAAACTTTGGAGTTGAATAGCATGAGTGATGTTGGATTTGACTTATACGACATGATACCTTCAATGAGATAGGGTGATTTTGTTTGGAGCAGTAGGTAGTACTATTGGCATCTAAGAACTGTGCTCAAGGATAAGATGATAGACGTTCACTCACATCCTAAGCTCCTTGAAACCCCCTAAGCTTCACCGGGCCGTAACACGGTCGGATTATGACCATAGGCCTTTGACTATAAGTCCTTAGACCATGGTCGATACTCCACCTCAACCACCACCAATGTTGTTCAAAAGGAAGGTGACCACGAAGACCTGTATTAGGTTGACCACAAACCCTTGATACTAGTGACCATCCGGAGCAAATGCATGCACCTCTCACATATTCCATGAGCAATGTGTTTATGTGATACTTGGGGGAATAGGTAGTTACCCTCCGGGATGACATACTTATTTACCCAATAAGAGAAGGAACACCTTAGTCCAGTTTGGACCAGCCCCAGGAACACCAACTACCATGCCTCTCAAGTATAAGGCTCCACCTTGAAAAGGGTTGGACTACTTGAAGTACCCACCCTACAGCAGAAGACATTCCTACCTAAGCAAGATGAAGAGCCACTACGGTTGAGAAGCCACGACGAAGAAGAAGAAGCAGGAGAAGTCAACCACCGCTCCTCGACCGACTACATAAACTAGACTATACCATGAAGCACCAACGTCCAAGCATGATGAAGTCCTTGCACATCGAGAGGATTATAGAGCCCCCTTGTCTTAACAATCACCTATTAGTTCCTAACTAGGAAGGAAACGAGGAGCTGATAACACCACTCACTCCACCACCCTAAAGGTGTACGTTGAGCATGACGTCCCTACTCCCTTCAGATGCCTGGAACGGAGTGGAACGACTGCCACGACTTCATTATTAGCCCCTTTTTGGTTCAATCAAGGACGTGAACCTGACTGGATCATGGTGAAACACCTGTGAAGGGTAGTTCACCCCACTTGCCAAGCCTCGGACCTTGAGGAATTAGATGGCTGTTCTATAGTCTGGATAGTCAGCTTATTTAGAACCCCTCAGAAACCTTCCAGATGGTAGAACCCGTTTTGACGCCAAGTCTCTAAGCTCAGTCTTAGGGACGAGACTCAGCGCAGACCTTGCCACGGAGAGACGAGTAGACCAAACACTCAAAGACCCGCCAGAAACGTGCGTCCATGATGATGAAGACAAATGGCCGAAGACGAATGAAGAACATACCTGGGCAACTTACTCAGGCAGAAGGTCTCGACAAGAGGCCTACGTTGACACGCTTCAACACTCTCAAGGATGAAGACCACCTACGACTAAAGATCCCCTGCCTTAAGGAAAACAAGGGCTTCCCCGACAACAGGAAGCTACAACCTTGACCCCTTCTTTTCTAACGTGAGACATCTAGATGTCACTAACCAGCGTGCATAAATCCGTTACTAGCCCACAGACACACTACCTTACTATGTATTCCGACTTTGGAATACACACGCACGCCAGGCCCTTGCGAGAACCCCGTTCACCCTTAGATGAAGACAAAGATGCACTCGAGCTATATAACCAAGCATTTCAAGATCCAATGGAGCAATCACATCGAAGAAGAAGCCACATGGGAACGTGAAGACTACCTCACTCCTGGTTTTTCACATCCTTTCTACACCTAGCCTAGTAATCTCGGGGACGAGATTCTTGTAAGGGGGGTAGGTCTGTCACACCCTGTGATTTGCCTCATGACTAAGTTAACATGACTCAAAAATTAGGGCCAATTAAAACTTTTTGAGTGCATATGAATGCTTGACTTGTGTGCTATTCGCTTGCTTGTTTGATTGCTTGCTAGTGCTCTATATTCATAAAACTCCCTCCTACTCTCAAAACTCTTTTCCTTGATCTAAAACTCTTGTCCAATAATCATACCATGTGTATAGGACCTAAAACTATTTTTATCAAAATTTATTTTTGCCAAAAAGGATTCATTCAAATTAGGTTTTCAAAAAACCCCTGAATTGAGGTTTGTACTACAAGTCCTCAAATTGGGTGGAATATTTTACACCAAAGGATTTATTTGAAACCCACTATATATATGACTTCCCAAAACCACCAAATATTATTTTTAAAGATTATTTTACTATTTTATTTAAAGGCTTTTTCTTAAGACCAGAAATGGTCTTTTATAGGGAAAAATTATTTTTATGCTTTCAAAATATTTGAGAAAATTTAGGAATACTCAGTGGACATATATTGTCCATATATAAGAGTTTAAACACATGGTCATGTTCAAAATAATGGACAAAACCCTTCAAAACCATTTCTGCCTATTTCAAGGATTTGAAATATTACTATAAGAAATATTCTCAAATAAATCCAAGAAAATTCTAGCGTATCACATATGACATATGTGATCATCTTGCCAAGTTTCATCTCAATCCCAATTGTTTTTATTCACCAAATATTCCAAAACCCTCTCTGTCCAGATCCAAACTTGAGCAACTTTACATTGCCAACTATCTCCTATTAATCTCAAACTTTGTGGACATGTTCTAATACTCCAATAATGCATCCACACCAAGTGGTGCATCAAGGAGAACAGATTAAGTTGTCCAAATCCCCCCAAACCCCTTTCTGCTGATCTCAAGAATTGGAAAGTTTTGCATTGTCAAGTTTCCCCATTTGGTCCCAAACTTTTTCTGCATGCTCTAATGCCAAAATAATGCCACCACCCCAAGTGGTGCATTTAGGAGAATAGTTTAGCATACCTAGATCTACAGAAACCTAATTCTGTTAGTTTCTAGGGTTTACAAAGTTTACATTGTGAACTTTCTTCAATCAATCTCAAACTTGGTGATCAACCTTGTTTCTACCTTCTATTTCATCCTGTTAAATCTCATGGCTAGCAAACTCCATTTGCTAGCCCAAACACTCATCAAACACCTTCTGCTCATTTACCAAACTAGTTGTTTGGGCCCCTTCCACTATTCTCCTTAACCTGAGATTTTTACCACACCTTACCCTCATCCCCCTCTACCTCCAGTAACAATTTCAGGTTCATATCTCAATTATTTGGGGGGTTAAACCCCAAGATTCCCTCCTGGACAGCTAGTTTTTCCCTCTCTCTCCACTTGCCCTCTCACCTAAGACATATCCACAGCATCCTATGCTCCCTCCCCCTTGTTTTACCTCCCTCTAGCTGCTGGACATGCATGGCCGTGGCCAAGAGGCCAATGGCATGCCATGGCATGCCATATGGGCGGTCTAGAGCGCGCTACAGTGCCCAACCGCACTGTAGCTGTCGCCCAGTGCATGTCCCCGACCACCTCGAGCCCCCCTCCTCGTCAGCAGGACCACCTCGATGTCCGGGACACGCTACCGTCCTGTCCCTCTTCTATCTCCCTCCCGTTGCCCTCCTCGCACGCGCACCATGGCCGCCCGGCTCGGCCAGTGGGCGAGCTCACACGCGCGCTCCTCTGTCCCCCCTTGCTCCTTCCCTGGACGTGGACCTCGTCCATAAAGCCCTTAGACACGCTCCCGCGACCCCCCGAGCCCTCCAGCAGCGGCAATGTCCGAGCCGGCGCACGAGCTCACGGTGCACCGTGTCCCCACCTATAAGAGCCCTCCCGAGCTCACCTCTGCCCTCCTCTCGCCCTCTATCCCCCCTGTGAACCTCCCGGACCACCCGCAGCTCTCCCCCTCGCCTTCTTTGTTCTTCGACGGCCGGCATTGTTGCCTTTCGGCTCCGCTAAAATTCGAGCGAGCCGGTCCCCTCGCGCCTCAACTCTCCCCTCCAGAGGGACCCCCACGGCGGTTCCATCTTCCCTGGCACCCCTCAGCCTCCTCCCTGCAGCTGTGTCGTCTTTGGTCCCAAACTTTTTCTGCATGCTCTAATGCCAAAATAATGCCACCACCCCAAGTGGTGCATTTAGGAGAATAGTTTAGCATGCCTAGATCTACAGAAACCTGATTCTGTTAGTTTCTAGGGTTTACAAAGTTTACATTGTGAACTTTCTTCAATCAATCTCAAACTTGGTGATCAACCTTGTTTCTACCTTCTATTTCATCCTGTTAAATCTCATGGCTAGCAAACTCCATTTGCTAGCCCAAACACTCATCAAACACCTTCTGCTCATTTACCAAACTAGTTGTTTGGGCCCCTTCCACTATTCTCCTTAACCTGAGATTTTTACCACACCTTACCCTCATCCCCCTCTACCTGCAGTAACAATTTCAGGTTCATATCTCAATTATTTGGGGGGTTAAACCCCAAGATTCCCTCCTGGACAGCTAGTTTTTCCCTCTCTCTCCACTTGCCCTCTCACCTAAGTCATATCCAGAGCATCCTATGCTCCCTCCCCCTTGTTTTACCTCCCTCTAGCTGCTGGACATGCATGGCCGCGGCCAAGAGGCCAATGGCATGCCATGGCATGCCATATGGGCGGTCTGGAGCGCGCTACATTGCCCAACAGCACTGTAGCTGTCGCCCAGTGCATGTCCCCGACCACCTCGAGCCCCCCCTCCTCGTCAGCAGGACCACCTCGATGTCCGAGACATGCTACCGTCCTGTCCCCCTTCTCTCTCCCTCCCGTTGCCCTCCTCGCACGCGCGCCATGGCCGCCCGACTCGTCCTGTGGGCGAGCTCAGACGCGCGCTCCTCTGTCCCCCCTTGCTCCTTCCCTAGACGTGGACCTCGTCCATGAAGCCCTTAGACACGCTCCCGCGACCCCCCGAGCCCTCCAGCAGCGGCAATGTCCGAGCCGGCGCACAAGCTCACGGTGCACCGTGTCCCCGCCAATAAGAGCCCTCCCGAGCTCACCTCTGCCCTCCTCTCGCCCTCTATCCCCCCTGTGAACCTCCCGGACCACCCGCAGCTCTCCCCTCGCATTCTTTGTTCTTCAACGGCCGGCATTGTTACCTTTCGGCTCCGCTAAAATTCGAGCGAGCCGGTCCTCTCGCGCCTCAACTCTCCCCTCCAGAGGGACCCCCACGGCGGTTCCATCTTCCCCGGCACCCCTCAGCCTCCTCCCTGCAGCTGTGTCGTGTTCCCCGGCAATGGCCGACGCCACCGTCCACCCTCCCCGTCGACCTCCTCGCTTCCGGTGGTCCCTGCGACCAGCACGGACACCCTCGAGCTCGGCGTGGAGCGGGGCGTCCGCCCCGGCCGTCGTCTCGGCACCTGGTGCAGCGGAGCAGCCGGAACCATGGCAGCCGGCGCCCTCCTCTGCCTCCCGTCAGGAGGAAGGAGAAGGAGGCAGGAGAGAGAGACAGAGCCCGGTGGGTCCTAGGTGTAAGCGACCGAGTGGTCGGGCCCAGCGTTTTAAGTGGAAATGCGATCTAGCGGTGTCGCCTTCGCCGACGGAAGGCGTACTCCTGGAGTACGTTTTCGACGTCGCCTCCTCCAGCCCGGCTGAGCCACTGGGCCGGCCCGATTAGTTATCCTATGCTCTGGGCGCGTTTTAGCCCATTAGGTAAAATCCTTTTCCATTTTCTATTTTTAGAAACTTGTAAAATCCCTAGAAAACTCATCCTAAGCCCAAATTTGATGATTCAAAATCCTAGATGTCTCTAAAATCATGGGCTAACCGAATATGTGCATTGCACATTTTTCCAGAAACTTTTCTGATAGTTTCAAATTCAAATTTGAATTTGAACCATGTAGAACCCCACTTTGCAAATTCCTAGCGCATTCATCTCAACTCCAAATGTAGTGATTCAAGTTCCTAGATATATCTAAACCCATGCACTAAGTGGTGAACATTTTTACTCACACTTATTCTGCTATGTCAAATACTGGGCCATTTCTTCATATATATCCACTTTGCAAATCCCCAGAATACCCATATCAACTCCAAATCCAGTGAAACCACTTCCCACATGTTTCTAAAATCATGCCTTATATGATGGGTGCATTCACCTATTTTTTTCAAGATATTTTCTATAGACTTCTCATAAGACCATTAAACCCTTCATTTCCACCATTCAAAACTCCCCCTTGACCCACATCCAATAAAGCCTCCTTGGTTATTTTTATTATCGCTAGAAGTGTCCAAGAAAAATAAATCTCCTATTTATAGAGCACTTTTATTTTCTTCTTGTTGCATTGCTTATTGCGGTTGTTTCCGGCGATAGTTGACGAAGTAGATGAAGTGCTCGGAATGGACGTGAAGCGTGTGAAGACCTCGAAGACTTTGCTAAGCCAGGCAAGCAGCCCTTTGACCATGTTAAGAAACTTTTCATGCATGTTATATAGCACTTTATGTTCCGATGATGATCATGATGATGTGATATCCCCTTCGGTGGGATGCCTCCGATACTTTCTTGTTGATACTCGCATCGTGCATGACCCTACCTCCTTATGAGGGTTGTGCTGGTGGGAGTAGATAGGTTGCTAGTAGATGCTACACAAGTGGGACGGGAATATGCATGGTGATGGAAACAAAATGATTTCAAAGACTTTTCGAAAACCCCGTCGGGTGCCACTAATGCCCGAGGGAGATGATGTTGAGTTAGGTAACCACTTGAGAAAGAAGTGGTGTACCGGAGCAAGTGAGTGTGTGTGTTTTCGAAAACGGATTAGATTTAAGATTTGTTGACCATCCCAACCTTACATGTACAACCACTCTACCCCTATATGGGAAGGGGCTTTGTTGATTACTTTGGTCGGTGCTGACAGAGAGCCCGCATTACTAGTGGCGGGAGTGACGTGGTCACTCTCGATACGGGGTCGTGCCTGGTAGGGCGACCATGCGCTGTCTTCACAGGCACCGGGCACACCGTTGGTCCCTTCATGGATGGTACGATCTGGAGCGAGGCTCGTATGATGTACATCATGAGGGCTGTGTACCAATCGAGTGGACTCTTTGTTTAGTGTCGCCAGGGGAAAGGCAATGTTCGGGTGCTTACTCGGGTATGTAATATACCGCGAGTCGTGGATGACACGGAAGTTCCCCGAGTCTTGTGGGTAAAGTGTGCAACCTCTGAAGAGTGTAAAACAATTCGAATAGCCGTGTCCACGGTCAAGGACAGTTGGGTGGTGCTGCTTAAACTACGTCCAGATGTTTTCACAAAACTTGGTGTGTGTGTGACAAAGAGATACTTGAGCTAAGTCGGAAGACTTGATGAAATGATTGAACATGTGATGTTCAAACCCTGCTTATGTTGACATCTGTAGCTTGTTCATATGGATGTCTGGAACCTGTTGATGCATGCTTACTTAACTTACTCGATCATGTCATTGCACTAAAATTAGCTTTCTGCAAAACTTACCTATTAGTTCTATATCATGCTCTGTTGAACCTTGTTTCAAACATGGGTTGCTTGCGAGTACATTCAAAGTACTCATTGGCTTGCCACTGGTTATTTTATTGGCCAGGCATGAAATACCAGGTTATGATGAAGAGTATCTTGGTGACGAACATGCGAGCTAGGACGCTTCCCAGTCAGAATGCCTGTAGGGTTAAGGCAGATGGCATGGGTTCACGCTATCGTTGAAGATTTCCGCTGCAAGTTTAGGAAGACTTGGTCATAAAGGCCATTTTTTAGTACAAACGGTATGTAATGGATGTAAGACTCTTGTTATTCAGTTTATGTGTGTTCAGTGAGCATTGATCTCTGGGATCACTATGCACGTACATTCGGTGATCACGACTTATGAGTTGGGGTCCCCACAAATCCGTTTTCCGGTGCGTCGCCACGTGCTTAGCGAGAGCCACTTAGCCACCTGAGGGCTCGACACCTCATCGATAAGTGACTAGCGTTGTGATGCGGTGGAGCGGCGGCCGATCAGCTCGCGCCTGCCGGGGGATGGCTTGCCGGGTCTTTCTGAAGATGTGCATGCCTTAGTCCCCGGCAGCCGCCGGGGACGTGGCTGGCGTGTGTTTTGCCCCTCCTGGGTCGTTGTGCTAGTCTTGCCGGCATTTGCTTGGCCTTCTGTAGGTCATTGCTGTCGGGGTCTGGGTCTTGAATGTTTGCTTGGTGGTGTGGTAGCTTGTGTTGACGGGTTTTGCTACTACTGCCTGTGCCTAAGTCAGGGGCACTGGATACCCCTGTCCTAGTGCACCGACAGGAGCCCCCAGGTCTGGCCCACACGCGCTTGCCCGATGCCGTTGGGTCAGGCCCAAAATTTATGCACAAGCGCGCAATGTGAGGGAGTAACCGCCAATTTACTAGTCAGCACTGACCCACTACCTTAGGCCGTTTCCGCCACGCGCGCCGCATGCATAGCGGGGAGCTTGCGGTGGGTGCTCGTGAATTAAAGGCCTCCTCGTTGCAGAAACTGCAGCGCCATGGATTGGAGCAATGGGGCAGTTACCTGTTCGCCCGTGAGTCGTGGGTAGTAGGATTGGTGGAGATGGCCGGCCGCTCTCGGAGCGGGGGAGAGCCAGCCCCCGTGCCCTTCCCTATAAATTAGGGGGTCACGGTGGCGATGCTCATCCATCTCCATCTCCTCCTCATTCCCAAGTCCACGCTGCTTGTCCTTCACTTCAAGTTCGTCTTCGAGCCGCCCCTTCCCTCCAGATGGTCAGGGGGAAAGGCCTGGCGAACGTACTTGCCATCGCAAGGTCTTCCCCTTGTGCCTATGCTCGGCCCCTGCTGCGGATCGACGGCCTTGGGCTGAGAGCTGTCCGGAGGAATCTAGGATGAGGGAGTGGGTGGCATGGCGGTCGTGTTAGGGACAGCAGCGGTGGCACACCTGCCGCTGCGTGGCCCGCTTCTTCAGTCTTGACGAAACGCCACGCGATCGACGCCGAGCTGGAGTCCATAATGGAAACGCAGCGCCGTGGTGGACCGTGGTCCCCGCGCTCCTCCTTTAAGGTGATGGAGAAGAAACGACCGTTCGGCCGTCGGTCGCATGCGAGTGGTTGCAGACGCGGTTTGTCATCCATCGCAGTAGAGTTCCCCACCCACGGCGTTATGTATAGCGCGCGTGAGTGGGGGTCTTCTGCCCGCGCGTCCTCCTTAAGGGCAGGGATGATTCCCCGCCTTTGGCCACCAGGGACGACCATGATCTCTGTGGGGTTCCTCGTCTGCCTCGTCATGAGCTTGGACGATGGCGGAGTCGTCCCCTCGAGCGATGGTGATGAGGAAGATGATGACGGCTAGCGACCCACGATGCTTCAGGAGCGAGGGTGACTGCTCTGACGCGTCGCGCTCGCCGGCAGCACCATCATCACCAGCTGGGCCCTGGCAGCGCCACCGTTTGCACCTGCCCTCCGCCTTCTTCCCCCTTATCGGCCTTGTCCGCTCCGTCGGCTTTGTCCGCCCTGCCTGGGGACAAGGGCCTCCTGCTCTTCGGACGCGTCCCTCTAGTCCTGGCGGGGAAACGCCGAATCCCAGCCAGGCGCCCCTTTTGTCCTCTATTTCTTCTCCACCTAATTCCTAGGAGGAGAGGGACAAGAAAGGCATTACGGGGCACTTATCTTTTTATAAGTTAAAAGATGTAGGCGTTTGCCAAGTTTTAGCTAATCATAATGTAATTCTTATCCAATTTGTATTAACAAATGAATGAATGAATGTTATTTTTCTTCCCTGAGTATCATCCTTTTCTCTCTTTGTTTCTACTGTGCTAGCGTGTTTGTCTTTGCCGCACGGAACCTCTTGCCGGGTCATTACTAACCGCGAGTGCTAAAAAGGGGAGTGAGCCCCCGGCAGCAGGCTGTCATCGTTCCCCGATAGGGCTCCCTATCGGTATCGGCGTGGCCCTCCAGAGCTGATAGCTATCAAGAGTTGGGGAACGACTCGTCCCGACAAGGGTTTTCACCATGTGGGGGACTCCACCAAGCACATTTGAAAAGAGAGCAAGGGTTTCCTTTAAGGGAACAAACAATCATAAAACTTGGGATATGCGATTAGACTTATCATTCTTTTTTCCTTAGGCGGTATCCCTTTCGGGAGTATGCTGGGACACCGTCCTTGTTTCCTCGCCCTCCTTCTGTGTTTTCCTGGTGGCAGAACACGTAGGGCAAGAGGCCTCTATCTCTTGAGGAGAGAACGCGGCAACAAGGATTATAGGCTTAACACGTACTTTAGCAAATCTCTAGAACTTAAAAAGGTGATGACATCACAATCATAAAAATGCATAATGAGCATGCAATGCAATGATATGATGCAACGCCTAGCTTTATTATTGTTGCACAGGGTCTGCGCCTGGCTTTGTACAAAGGGTTACATGTAGCTTCGGCAAAGCTTGTACAAAAGGTGGCTGCCGGGGGTTGAGCCCGGTAGCCGCGCCTTACGGGTAGAACTTATGAAGATGCTCAATATTCCATGAGTTAAGCACCTTGGTGCCATCTTCTGTCTCCAGACGGACTGCGCCAGGTCTGGTGACTCGTGCTACCCGGTAAGGGCTTTCCCACTTCGGCGTCAACTTGTTGGTACCCTTGGCGGACTGAACACGCCTAAGGACAAGGTCGCCTTCCTCAAGGCTCCGGGCTTTGACCCTGCGGCTATGATAGCGACGCAGGGCTTGATGGTAGCGTGCAGCACACACAGCAGCCCGGACACGATCTTCCTTGAGGAGCATGGCATCGTCATGCCGTAGCTACTTTTGCTCTACTTCATCGTAGGCAAGTACTTGAGGTGACCCGTATATGAGTTCTGTGGGAAGCACTACTTCCGCTCCATACACTAGGGAGAAGGGCGTTTGGCTGGTAGCTCGATTCGGTGTCGTTCTGAGGGACCAAAGAACCACTGGCAGCTCATCTATCAAGCACTTGCCGCTTCTCTGCAGTCTATCGAAAGTCCTGGTCTTGAGACCTCACGGCACTTTAGCATTCATCCTCTCAACTTGCCCGTTGCTTCTTGGAAGGGCAACAGAGGCGAAGGAGACCTTGCTTCCAAGGTTCTGGATGTATTGCATGAAGGCGCGGCTCGTGAAATGGGTGCCGTTGTCGGTGATCAATCTGTTGGGCACTCCAAAATGGCACACCAGCCCTTTCATGAACTTGATAACTGCGCGGTCACCTTCCTCACTGGCTCTACCTCAGGCTACTTTGTGAACTTGTCAATTGCTACGAACAAGAACTCAAAGCCCCCGACAACACGGGGGAAGGGGCCCAGAATATCGAGCCCCCAGACCGAGAAGGGCCTGGACAAAGGGATCGTCTGGAGAGCTTGCGCTGGTTGATGGATGTCCTTGGAATAGAACTGGCAGGCTTCACATTTCGTGACCAACTCAGTTGCATCTTGGAGGGCAGTCGGCCAATAGAAACCCTGCCAGAATGCTTTTCTGACAAGGGCTCTCGATCCAATGTGAAACCCACACACACCTCCATGAATCTCTGCCAACAGCTTTAGTCCATCTTCCCAGCAAATGCACTTCAATTTCACACCGTTGGGTCTTTTTCTGTACAGAATGTCATCGACAAACTAGTACATACTTGACTGACGGGCTACTTTTTCGGCCTCTTCTTGCTCTTCGGGAAGTTCCCCTGTTTGAAGGAAACGGACTATATGTTGTGCCCAAGCTGGAGCCAGGGGCTCGAAAACTAGGACTAAAGGCATCTCCTCATCCGTGGGAGCGCTTGTCTCGACCGCGAGAACCTGGGGTTCCGCAGGAGAAAGCTGCTCACCAGGCGGAATGGGGTTGTCTCCGGCAGCTTCTCTACCAGCGGCTTCGGGGAGCTCTGCCGGGAAATGCTTGCCGGAGTTCAACTTTCTTCTTTTACTGCTCATCGCTGATGGGGATACCGATGGCTAAGTGAGGCGGAGGATAAAGGTTCCTGGTTCCATAGGGAGCTTTTGCGCAGCGCACTTTGACAGGTGATCAGCAATGCTATTTTCCGCGCGCGGCATGTGCTCTGTTTGTAACTCATCAAAGCGCTCCTCCAGTTTCCTTACTTCTCACGGCCTCTGACTGGCCTTTCCTTCTGATGCGGAGCCTTGCCACGGTGGCCTCCTCTGCCGCCACGGCCCGTCCTGGCAGAACTGTCTTGTCCTTTCTCTTTGTCACGCTTCTCGTACTCGGCCTTCTGCTTCTCGACAAGCTGCTCAACTTGGCGGCATTCTTGGAGATCATGGCCTTTAGTGCGGTGGATTTTGCAGTATGGCCCGTCAGACTTTCTAGTTTTCTCAGCAACAGCGGCCTCCCGGCAATCAGCGCACGTGGCAGCTCCCTTGCCGGGGGCCTCGGCTTTGGCCTTTTTGCCGGTACTGAGGTTACCGGAGCCCTCAACGGCCAACCTGCTTTTCCCTTACGCTTCTTGTTGCGCTTCCGGCTCTTCCCTTCGGGCCAGGGGCATCGTCATCGTCATCTGAATTGAGTTTGATGCCAGCCTCCTCTCCGAGTAGTCGCCTTCCTTCCTCAGCACGAGCACACTTGTCCACCAACATATACAGCTCGTTGACGGTGTTGGGGAGTCTGATGTTCATCTTGGCCCGCATCCTCCTATTGCGCACGTTCGAATGGAACGCGGCAATCATGGCAGCGGGGTGTATCTCCGGAATGTTGCGGTGTACTCGACTGAATCTCTGGATATACTTCTGCAAGGTCTCTCCCTCCTTTTGCGGAAGAACTTGCAGGTCGCTGGGCTGCCCTGGCTCCTGGTGGCCGCCTGTGAAGGCGCCAATGAATTCATTGCAAAGGTGAGCCCATGATGAAATGGAGTTCTCTAGCAGGTGCATCCATGACCTCATGTTTGGCTTGAGTGCTAAAGGGAAGTAGTTGGCATGCACCTTCTCATCTCTTCCTCCGGAAGCTTGAACGGCTATCGTGTAGATGCCCAGAAATTCTGTCGTGTTTAGCTTTTCCTTGTACTTCTCCGTCAGCTCTGGCTTGAAAGCTCGGGCCGATGGCCAGCGGACCTGCCGCAGCTCGCGAGTGAAGGCAGGGCACCCAACCTCGTAAGGCAGGTACCCGCCAGCACTGGGCGCGGGGTCACCAGCATCTGTGCCATTGTGCCTGTCAGACTGACGGTGTGCTTCTCGGCGCCGCTCGATGGTGATCCGTGCGTCTTCCTTCCGCCGATCCTCCAGGACACGCCGCTGGTCCGGGCGATCGCACGGGCCGGACGAGGCCATAGATGCCTCGTCGAACTCGTCAGCATGTGAAGCTCGCCGTGGCTGCTCATGGGTCTGTTGACGCGGAGGGGACCGCACCGTTGGTGTGGGCCCCTCGACACAATCGCCGGCCCAGGCCGCCATAGCCGTACTCGTGCGTCGCGACGGCTCTGCATGCTGAGATTTGTTGGCTTTGACAAAGGATATCAAGCTCTGGATGGTAGCTCTCCACTCAACCATCTTATCAGCTGCCGGCGGGATGTTTAGCAGCAGCTGGGCTCGCGCCATTGCTTCCGAAGCCGTGTCCGGCATGGAGAAAGAGGCAGACCGCGACGTCGCCTGGCTCCTGGTGGAGCCAAGAGGGGCGTCGCCGCATCCCTGTCGCTATGCACTGCTCGCCGAGGCAGTCTATTGTGGGGGAGGCTGAGCCCGCGGGTTCGCGGCTCCGCTCGGTGCTCCGTCTTGTTCTGGGCGAGGCGTGCGCCCAGTAGCCGCGCTAGTGACGGCCGTAGATGGGGGATCGTGACTTGCTCCGGATTGAGCGCAGCCATGGCGGCCACGGCCATCCGCGCGACGGGGAGGTGGAGACTGGTTCTTTCCTCCGCCCGCGGTACCAGGGGCGTGCTCGCCAGGATGTTGCTGCTGTTGCTCCTCTCCGGCGTTCCCTTCCCCAACCTCGGCCGCGGGGGACACAACGGTGACGCCGCCTGCGCCAGCCACGTCGCCCACGACGCCCGCCTCACTCGCAGCAGCTGTAGCGCCAATGGCACCCGCAGCCGCATGCGAGGGAGCCTTCAAAGTGGAGGGATGCATGGTCGCGCCGGACTTCTTCTTGGGAGGCATGGATGAAAAAGACGTTGATGAAGATCGACTCGCTGCTCACGAACTGGGGTTCGCACAGATGAAGCACCCCTACCTGGCGCGCCAAAGATGTGAGGGCATGGATGCACACGATCACCTATGGAACCAGAGGTCCCTTGTGGTTCGGCAAGGGGAGGTCACGTAGCACAAAGAGCGGAAACCATGAGGCAGCACAACGATCGGACACTGGTGTTTTTACCCAGGTTCAGGCCGCTGTGAAGCGTAAAACCCTACTCCTGCTTTTAGTGGATTGATCAGAGGAACACGGAGATCACGCAGTGCTCAAACCCGGCAAGGGTTGCTGCTGGGGAGAGCTGCTATGCGAGTACAAGTGTCCAAAGGTCCGAATCTTGAGCTAGGTTGCCTTGGGCCTCCTTTTATAGGGCAAGGGGAAACCACAGTGGCAAAAGAGTCTTTATCTAGCGATTAGATAGCTAACAGAGCTATCATACCTAACTCTGGCATTAAGGACAAAATACCATGATTGCTAGTTGAGGTGGTGCTCGGGGGTGCATCCCCGGCAAGCTCTTGCCACCGCTTGGCTGGTCGTTGCTTAGTGTATTGACACGCTTCTGGACGTGTGTCAACTGGGCATAATCCGTCTTCCGGTGCGTCGCCACGTGCTTAGCGAGAGCCACTTAGCCACCTGAGGGCTCGACACCGCATCGATAAGTTACTGGCGTCGTGATGCGGTGGAGCGGGAGACGATCAGCTCGTGCCTGTCGGGGGATGGCTTGCCGGGTCTTCCTGAAGATGTGCGTGCCTTGGTCCCCGACAGGCTCCGGGGACGTGGCTAGCGTGCCTTTGGCCCCTCCTGGGCTGTCGTGCTTGCCTTGCCGGCGTTTGCTTGGCCTTATGTAGGTCATTGCTGCTGGGGTCTGGGTCTTGAACGTTTGCTTGGTGGTGTGGTAGCTTGAGTTGACGGGTTTTGCTACTACTCCCTGTGCATAAGTCAGGGGCATTGGATACCCCTGTCCTAATGCACCGACGGTCATGCATCATCTTTGGTTGCGCATGGCACTTTGTTTATATGTTTATTTGGTGCTATTTTCTCTTTGGGTAGACCCGAGTGTCGAGCCTGGGTACGAGGATCCTGATGAGAACAACTTCGAGTACCCAGTTCTTTATACCTCTGAAGACCCAACAGGCAAGATGATCATATCCGGATCCCGACACTATTTTTCCTATGCTAGATGTCTCGCTTCTACCGTTATGTTTCGTTGCCTACCACTTAATTGTCAAGCCTCCTAAATTGCCATGACAGCCTCTAACCCCTCCACTTCCTAGCAAAACATTGATTGGCTACGTTACTACTGCTCAGTCCTTATCTTATAGCGTTGCTAGCTGCAGGTGAAGTTGTTTCCATGTGCCTGTTGGAAATATGTCCTAGAGGTAATAATAAATTGGTTATTATCATATTTCCTTGTTCTTGATATTTTTTTATTATCCATGCTAGAATTGTATTGATTGGAAACTGAAATACATGTGTGGATACATAGACAGCACTGTGTCCCTAGTGAGCCTCTACGGGACTAGCTCGTTGATCAAAGATGGTCAAGGTTTCCTGACCATAGACATGAGTTGTCATTTGATAACGGGATCACATCATTAGTAGAATGATATGATGGACAAGACCCAAACTATAAACGTAGCATATGATCGTGTCAGTTTATTGCTATTGTTTTCTGCATGTCAAGTATATGTTACTATGACCATGAGGTCATGCAACTCACTGACACCGGAGGAGTACCTTGTGTGTATCAAACGTCGCAACGTAACTGGGTGATTATAAAGATGCTCTACAAGTATCTTCGAGGGTATCTGTTGTGTTGGCATGGATCAAGACTGAGATTTGTTACTCCGTATGACGGAGAGGTATCTCAGGGCCCACTCGGTAATACAACATCATATTAAGCTTGCAAGAAAAGTTACTAAAGAGTTAGCCATGGGATCTTGTGTTAAGGAACGAGTAAAGAGACTTGCCAGTAACGAGATTGAACTAGGTATGGAGATACCGACGATCGAATCTCGGGCAAGTAACATACCGATGAACAAAGGGAACGGAGTACGGGATTAACTGAATCCTTGACATAGAGGTTTGACCGATAAAGATCTTCGTAGAATATGTAGGACCAATATGGGCATCCAAGTCCCGCTATAGGTTATTGACTGTAGAGGTGTCTCAGTCATGTCTGCATAGTTCTCGAACCCGCAGGGTCTGCACACTTAACGTTCGATGACGATTTGGTATTGTTGAGTTATGTATGATGGTGACCAAAGGTTTTTCGGAATCCCGTATGAGATCCCGGACGTCACGAGGAGTTCCGAAATGGTCCGGAGGTAAAGATTGATATATAGGAAGTTCCGTATTGGTCAGCGGAAAGGGTTCGGGCGTCACCGGTAGCATACCAGGGGTGTCAGAATGGTTTCGGGTGTCCACCGGAAGGGGCCACAAGCCTCGGACGGCTGCTTGGGCTGTGAGAGGGGGCGCACCAGCCCCTGGTGGGCCGGCTGCCCCTCCCACGAAGGCCCATGCAGCTGGAGGGTGGAGGGCCAAGCCAAAGGGGGCCGTCGGCCCTTGCCTTGGGTGGCAAGGCACCCCTTAGCTGTCGCACCAACCCTAGGAGAAACCCTAGGGCGGCCAGCCCCCTCCTCTCCCCCTATATATATGTGATGGGAGGGAGGGCTGCACACACCTAAGCCACGGCGCAGCCTCTCCCTCCCTCATAGATTGCTTCTCCTCTAGATTGGTTCGGTTTTGCTTAGCGAAGCTCTGCCGGATCAGGGAGGCGGAGAACATCATCGAGCTGTACGTTTGCTGAACGCGGAGGTGCCGTCCGTTCGGCACTAGATCGTGATTGGATCGTGGGACGGATTGTGATTTGGATCACGAAGACGTTCGAGTACATCAACCGCGTTTCTTAACTCTTCCCTCTTAGCGATCTACAAGGGTATGTGGATCCGAACTCTCCTCTCGTAGATGCTCATCTCCTAGATTGATCTTGGTGAAGCGTAGGAAATTTTTTGTTTTCCATGCAACGTTCCCCAACAGTGGCATCATGAGCTAGGTCTATGCGTAGATGACATCACGAGTAGAACACAAAGGAGTTTGTGGGCATTGATATTCAGATTGCTTCCCTCCTTAGTCTTTTCTTGATTCAGCGGTATTGTGGGATGAAGCGGCTCGGACCAACCTTACTCGTCCAGGTACAAGAGACCGGTTCCATCGACTGACATGTAACTTTGTTGCATAAGATGGCTGGCGGGTGTCTGTCTCTCCCACCTTGGTTGAATCAGATTCAACAAAGGCGATTCTTGTAGAAGCTGAAATAGAAACTTGTATATCACCATTGTGGTTTTGCGTAGGTAAGAATCGTTCTTGCTAGATACCCATAGCAGCCACGTAAAACAGGCAACAACTAATTAGAGTACGTCTAACTTGTTTTTGCAGGGTATGTTGTGATATGATATGGCCAAAAACATGATGTGATATATGTGATGTATGAGATAAACATGTTTTGTAATAGTTTATATCGACTTGCATGTCGATGAGTGCGGCAACCGGCAGGAGCCATAGGGTTGTCTTTAATTAATTTGTGTCATTTGCTTTACTTTATCGCTATGAGTTAGCAATAGTTACAGAAGCAATAGTTGGCGCGACAACATCATGGCGACACGTTGATGGAGATCAAGATGATGGAGATCATGGTGTCATGCCGGTGACGATGGAGATCATGCCGGTGCTTTAGAGATGGAGATCAAAAGCACAAGTTCATGGCCATATCATGTCACTTATGATTTGCATGTGATGTTAATCTTTTTATGCATCTTGTTTTGCTTAGGACGACGGTAGCATTATAAGGTGATCCCTCACTAAAATTTCAAGATAAAATTATGTTCTCCCCGAGTGTGCACCGTTGCAAAAGTTCATCGTTTCGAGACACCACGTGATGATCGGGTGTGATAGACTCTATGTTCACATAAAACGGGTGCAAGCCAGTGTTGCACATGCAGAACACTCGGGTTAAACTTGACGAGCCTAGCATGTACAGACATGGCCTCGGAACACAAGAGACTGAAAGGTCGACCATGAGTCATATAGTAGATATGATCAACATGGAGATGTTCACCATTGAAACCACCTCATCTCACGTGATGATCGGACTTGGGTTGGTGAATTTGGATCATGTAGCACTCGGATAACCGGAGGGATGTCAATTTGAGTGGGAGTTTTTAAATAATATGATTAACTAAACTCATTATCTTGAACCTTAGTCTAAGTAATCTTTGCAAAATTTATGTTGTAGATCAATGGCTCGCGCAGTAGCTCCCCTGAATTTCAATGCGTTCCTAGAGAAAGTCGAGCTGAAAGATGATGGGAGTAACTTTGTAGATTGAGCCCGTAATCTGAGGATTATCCTCACGGCTTCCCAAAAGGCTTATGTCCTTGATGCACCGCTCGGTGCGCCACCCGCTCCAGTATCGTCTGCAGACGTTGCGAACGCCTGGTAGGCGCGTTCTGATGAATACTCAATAGTTCAGTGTGGAATGTTGTATGGCTTAGAACCGAGACTTCAAAGACATTTTGAATGTCATGGAGCATATGAGATGTTCCAGGAGTTGAAGTTTATCTTTGAGAAGAATGCCCGGATCGAGAGGTATGAGACCTCCGATAAGCTCTATGCTTGCAAGATGTAGGAGAACGGGTCTGTCAGTGAACACATACTCAGAATGTCTGGGTATTCCAACCGTCTGGCTGAGTTGGGAATTACTCTCCCGCCAGAGGTGATCACTGACAGAGTTCTTCAATCACTGCCACCTAGCTACAAAAGCTTTGTGTTGAACTATAACATGCAAGGGATGAACAAGTCAGTCGCCGAGCTGTTTGCGATGCTGAAAGTCGTTGAGTCAGAAATACAGAAGGAGCATCAAGTGTTGATGGTCAATAAAACCACTAGTTTCAATAAAAATGGCAAGGGCAAGAAGGGTAACTCCAAGAAGAGTGGCAAAGCAGTTGCCCCTCCCGTGAAGAAACCCAAGGCTGGACCCAAGCCAGAAACTAAGTGCTTTCATTGCAAGGGTACTGGCCACTGGAAGCGAAATTGCCCCAAGTATCTGGCCGACAAGAAGGCGGCCAACACCAAACAACGTATATATGATATACATGTTATTGATGTGTACCTTACCAACTCTCGTTGTAGTGCCTGGGTATTTGATACCGGTTTAGTTGCTCACATTTGCAACTCAAAGCAGGAACTACGAAATAGACGGAGGCTGGCAAAGGACGAAGTGACGATGCGCGTGGGAAATGGTTCCAAGGTTGATGTGATCGCCGTCGGCACGCTCGCTCTTCGATTACCATCAGGATTAGTGATGAACCTGAATAATTGTTATTTAGTGCCTGCGTTGAGCATGAACATTATATCTGGATCTTGTTTAATGCGAGACGGTTACTCATTTAAATCAGAGAATAATGGTTGTTCTATATATATGGGTAATATCTTTTATGGTCATGCACCCAATGTGAGGGGTTTATTCTTATTGAATCTCGATAGTGATGATACACATGTTCATAACATTGATGCCAAAAGATGTAGAGTTGATAATGATAGTACCACTTTCTTGTGGCACTGCCGCTTAGGTCATATTGGTGTAAAACGCATGAAGAAGCTCCATGCTGATGGACTTTTGGAGTCACTTGATTTTGAATCACTTCACACATGTGAACCATGCCTCATGGGCAAGATGACTAAGACCCCGTTCTCTGGAACAATGGAACGGGCAAGTGACTTGTTGGAAATCATACATACTGATCTGTGCGGTCCGATGAGCATTGAGGCGCGCGGTGGATATCGTTATTTTCTCACCTTCACCGTTGACTTTAGTAGATATGGGTATATTTACTTAATGAAACACAAGTCTGAAACGTTTGAAAAGTTCAAGCAATTTCAAAGTGAAGTTGAGAATCATCGTAACAAGAAGATTAAATTCCTACAATCTGATCGAGGAGGAGAATATCTGAGTTATGAGTTTGGCAATCACTTAAGACAATGTGGAATTGTTTCACAGTTGGCGCCACCTGGAACACCACAGCGTAATGGTGTGTCCGAACGTCGTAATCGGACCTTATTAGATATGGTGCGTTCTATGATGTCTCTTGCCGATTTGCCACTATCATTTTGGGGTTATGTGTTAGAGACAGCTGCATTCACTTTAAATAGGGCACCATCTAAGTCCGTTGAGACGGTGCCGTATGAACTGTGGTTTGGCAAGAAACCAAAGTTGTCGTTTCTTAAAGTTTGGGGATGCGATGCTTATGTCAAAAGGCTTCAGCCAGAAAAGCTCGAACCCAAAGCAGACAAATGCGTCTTCATAGGATACCCAAAAGAGACGATTGGGTACACCTTCTATCTCATATCCGAAGGTAAAGTGTTTGTCGCTAAAAACGGATCATTTCTCGAGAAAGAGTTTCTCTCGAAAGAATTGAGTGGGACGAAGATAGAACTTGATGAGGTTGTTGAACCTTCCTTTCAACCAGAGAGTAGCGCAGCACAGAAATATGTTTCTGTGGAGCCTACATCAGTTGAAGAGGAAGCTAATGATGGTGATCATGAAGCTTCGGATCAAGTTACTATCGAACCTCATAGGTTGACAAGGACACGTACTGCTCCTGAATGGTACGGTAACCCTGTCTTAGAGGTCATGTTGTTGGACAACGATGAACCTACGAGCTATGGAGAAGCGATGGTGGGCCCGGATTCCAACAAATAGTTAGAGGCCATGAAATCCGAGATAGGATCCATGTATGAAAAGAAAGTGTGGACTTTGGAAGTATTACCTCAAGGGCGAAAGGCCATTCAGAATAAAGGGATCTTTAAGAAGAAAACGGACACGGACGGTAATGTCACCGTCTATAAAGCTCGACTTGTGGCAAAGGGTTTTTCACAAGTTCAAGGAGTTGACTACGATGAGACTTTCTCACCCGTAGCGATGCTTAAGTCCATCAGAATCATGTTAGCAATAGCTGCATTTTTCAATTATGAAATTTGGTAGATGGATGTCAAAACAGTGTTCCTTAACGGTTTCCTTAAGGAAGAGTTGTATATGATGCAACCAGAACGTTTTGTCGATCCAAGAATGCTAAAAAAGTTTGCAAGCTCCAGCGATCCATTTATGGGCTGGTGCAAGCATCTCGGAGTTGGAATCTTCGCTTTGTTGAGGTGATCAAAGTGTTTGGGCTTATACAAGTTTACGGAGAAGCTTGTATTTACAAGAAAGTGAGTGGGAGCTCTATAGCGTTTCTAATATTATATGTGGATGACATATTGCTTATTGGAAACGATGTAGAATTTTTGGGAAGCGTGAAGGAATATTTGAATAAGAGATTTTCAATGAAGGACCAAGGAGAAGCTGCTTTCATATTAGGCATCAAGATATATAGAGATAGATCAAGACGCTTAATATGACTTTCACAGAGCACATTCCTTGATAAAGTTTTGAAGAAGTTCAAAATGGATCAGTCCAAGAAAGGGTTCTTGCCTGTATTAAAAGGTGTGAAGTTGAGTAAGACTCAATGCCCAGTGACTGCAGAGGATAGAGAAAAGATGAGTGTCATCCCCTATGCTTCTGCCATAGGCTCTATCATGTATGCAATGCTGTGCACAAGACCAGATGTCTGCCTTGCCATAAGTATGGCCGGAAGGTTTCAAAGTGATCCAGGAGTGGAACACTGGACGGCGGTCAAGAATATCCTTAAGTACCTGAAAACGACTAAGGAAATGTTTCTCTTTTATGGAGGTGATCAAGAGCTTGTGGTAAAGGGTTACGTCGATGCAAGCTTTGACACTGATCCGGACGACTCTAAGTCTCAAACCGGATACGTATTTATTCTCAATGGAGGAGCGGTAAGCTGGTGCAGTTCCAAGCAAAGCGTGGTAGCTGATTCTACATGTGAAGCGGAGTACATAGCTGCCTCGGAGGCGGCAAAGGAAGGTGTCTGGATGAAGTAGTTCATGACAGATCTTGGAGTTGTGCCCAGTGCACTGGACCCAATTACTCTGTTCCGTGACAACACTGGTGCCATTGCTCTAGCCAAGGTTTCACAAGAGGACCAGACACATAAAGCGACGCTTCAATTCCATCCGCGATTACATCAAGGAGGACAACATAAATATTTGCAAGGTGCACACGGATCTGAATGTCGTAGACCCGTTGACTAAGCCTCTTCCACGAGCAAAACATGATAAACACCAGAACTGTATGGGTGTTAGATTCATTACGATGTAAATCACATAGTAATGCAAGCTAGATTATTGACTCTAGTGCAAGTGGGAGACTGTTGGAAATATGCCCTAGAGGCAATAAGAAATTGGTTATTATCATATTTCCTTGTTCTCGATAATTCTTTATTACCCATGCTATAATTGTATTGATTGGAAACTGAAATACATGTGTGGATACATAGACAACATTGTGTCCCTAGTGAGCCTCTACAGGACTAGATCGTTGATCAAAGATGGTCAATGTTTCCTGACCATAGACATCAGTTGTCATCTGATAAAGGGATCACATCATTAGGAGAATGATGTGATGGACAAGACCCAAACTATAAACGTAGCATATGATCGTGTCAGTTTATTGCTATTGTTTTCTGCATGTCAAGTATCTGTTCCTATGACCATGAGGTCATGCAACTCACTGACACCAGAGGAGTACCTTGTGTGTATCAAACATCGCAACATAACTGGGTGACTATAAAGATGATCTACAGGTATCTCCGAGGGTATCTGTTGAGTTGGCATGGATCATGACTGGGATTTGTAGTATCCGTATGACGGAGAGGTATCTCAGGGCCCACTAGGTAATACAACATCATATTGAGCTTGCAAGAAAAGTGACTAAAGAGTTAGCCACATGATCTTGCTTTACGGAATGAGTAAAGATACTTACCGGTAACGAGATTGAACTAGGTATGGAGATACCGACGATCGAATCTCGGGCAAGTAACATACCGATGACCAAAGGGAACGGAGTAAGGGATTAACTGAATCCTTGACATAAAGGTTCAACCGATAAAGATCTTCATAGAATATGTAGGATCCAATATGGGCATCCAGGTCCTGCTATTGGTTATTGACTGTAGAGGTGTCTCGGTCATGTCTGCATAGTTCTCGAACCCGCAAGGTCTGCACACTTAACGTTCGGTGACGATTTGGTATTGTTGAGTTATGTATGATGGTGACCGAAGGATGTTCGGCGTCCCGGATGAGATCCCGGATGTCACGAGGAGTTCCGAAATGGTCACGAGAAGTTCCGTGTTGGTCACCGGAAAGGGTTCGGGCGTCACCGGTAGCGTACCGGGGTGCCGAAAGGGTTCCGGGGGTCCATCGGAAGGGACCAGGAGCCTCGAAGGGCTGCTTGGGCTGTGAGAGGGGGCGCACCAGCCCCTGGTGGGCTGGCCGCCCCTCCCACAAAGTCCCATGCGGCTGGAGGGTGGAGGGCCAAGCCAAAGGGGGCCGCCGGCCCTTGCCTTGGGTGGCAAGGCACCCCTTGGCCGCCGCACCAACCCTAGGGCGGCCGCCCCCCCCCTCTCCCCCTATATATATGTGAGGGGAGGGAGGACTGCACACACCTAAGGCATGGCGCAGCCTCTCCCTCCCTCATAGATTGCTTCTCCTCTAGATTGGTTCGGTTTTGCTTAGCGAAGCTCTGCCGGATCAGCTCCACCACCACTGTCGACACGCCGTTGTGCTGCCGGAGAACCCATCTGCCTCTCCGACCTCACTTGCTGGATCAAGGAGGCGGAAAACGTGATCGAGCTATACGTGTGCTGAACGCGGAGGTGCCGGCCGTTCAGCATTAGATCGTGATTGGATCGCAGGACGGATTGCGATTTGGATTGCGAAGACGTTCGAGTACATCAACCGCGTTTCTTAACGCTTCCCGCTTAGCGATCTACAAGGGTATGTGGATCCAAACTCTCCTCTCGTAGATGTTTATCTCCTAGATTGTTCTTGGTGAAGCGTAGGAAATTTTTTGCTTCCCATGCAACGTTCCCCAACAGTGCCAACATGGTTATTCTGGAGTTATCACCTTAATTACCGTTATTTAATTTAATGCACATATATACTTGGCAACGGTGGAAGGCTTGGCCTTTTGCCCGTTATTTTGTTCCACTTTTTCCGTCTTAGTTCCGAGTACCGGTGTTATGTTCCATATTTTGCGCTCCTAACATGCTCGGGGTTGTTATGGGGACCCCCTTGACTATTCGTTTTAGATTAAAACTTGTCTGGCAAGACCCAACATTGGTACTACATTTGCTAAACAACCTAATTAAAATGCATAGGGCTTAGCTACCCCATGGATAATGAATCAACCCCCGGGCCAGTGCTTCTCATGAGTGTTGGTCAACCCGGGCTGCCTGCGGGGCTGCCTCGAGGAAACTCGGGAATTGGTTTTCCCTGTAGTTAGTCCCATCCGGTCGTGTCCTGAGAAT
Source organism: Elymus sibiricus (assembly GCA_039707655.1). Classification (NCBI taxonomy): domain Eukaryota; kingdom Viridiplantae; phylum Streptophyta; class Magnoliopsida; order Poales; family Poaceae; genus Elymus; species Elymus sibiricus. The sequence continues at coordinate 262,967,409 of CM077665.1, forward strand.
GAGATATGTGGTTCCTATCGGGTTCGTCGACACGTCGGGCGGTCTTGCTGGACTCGTTTTACCTTTCTCGAATGTCTTGCGCGAGGGATTCCGAGGATACTTTGGGCTATCTCGATGTTGAGGTTTTCCCAATGGAATTTCCAAGGAGATCACGGGTTTCGTGGTCGAGGTTATTCCCGCGGCGTATGGTTAGTTTGTGATGGATGAGTTGGAGCACACCTGCAGGGTTATATCTTTTTGAAAAGTCGTGCCCGCGGTTATGTGGCAACTTGGAAATTTGTTTAACACCCGGTTATAGTAAACTTGAATTAAACTCAAATAAAATACACCAACTGTGTGCGTAACCGTGACTATCTCTGCTCGTGAACATGAACCGAGAGGGAACACGGAGGGGTTATGTTTGATGTAAGTAGGTGATCAGGATCACTTAGTGATCATTCTAGTTCACGTCCGTCATGCGTAGGCCACCAGATTAAATTCTTGTTATCGTAAGTTAGCCACCAAATACATGCTTAGTGCTTGTTGCAGTCTCACCACTTAACCATTCCTCACCTATTGGCTTACATAGTCTCGGTACCCGGATTAGGAGGTAGGTGCCAGATGATGTTTCTCAGCTCCAGTGGGACTACGATGAAGAACGTAGGCGTATGTATGTGACATATCCGGATGAGTAGGGGAGCTTCGTGGTTGTGTTCCTGGCCTAGCAAGACAGTTTCATTGCTTTCTTTATCGTTTGATTTCGTCCGTAGTCGGACCCTGTCTTTTGGATGAATGTATGAATGATTATGTGGAATTGTAATCTAGTTTATGGCGAGTGTAAGTCAACTCCTATACTCATCTCCTCTTTACATGTATTGCAATGATTTCTGTACTTGTGAAACGCCGAGATGCGCTTCTATCCCCATCGAGGTCCTCGAGCCTTAATTGGGATAGTACCGCATCTTGGTCGTCACATGTTTCCTCCTCTTGGGCAGGCTCCAAGGAAAGCCGCACCAATCCCAGGTCGGGAGAGGATTCGAGTTCTCCTGCTAGGGGACCGATTGCTACAACTGCTGGGGTGGGGTCGCCACCCTCGGTGACACTCCCTAGGTGGCGTGGATCGGACGCGGAGGGAGACACTGCCAACGCCACTTTGCCATCTGGCTCAGGCAGACTAGCTCTGCCACTCCGGATCGGGACCGTAGAGGTCTCTCTGGAGGATGGGGACGACCAAATCAGATCGGAAAAGGCAGGGCCCACCTGAGGATCCAAAGCTGCGGAGGACGGGCTGCTTTCCATGCAACCTACTACAGCGTTCCAGATGGCCCATGAACAGTCGCTGGGCAGGCTTTGCCGCATGCAGGATTCACCACCCCAACCCCCCATCTCGCCTCTCGCTCCTCTCGCTTCTCAGCTTGATCTTGGGGAGCACACAGCCGATCACACACCAGCCACCAATAAGTGGGGGCAGGGGCAGACGTTGGATTCTTTCTTGGTGAGCTTCTCAGAAGAAGTGGAAGCCGTGGTGCAGGATGGGTCAGGGTCGCAGTTACAGCCAGCTGCATGTGCTCGTCTTGCCCATTTCTGCAAAAATGTGCAGCAGGCGCTCTCGCCTATCCTGCCAACTGCAACATCCAGAGCCCCTCCGCAGTCCAAACGACCTAGACAGCGCAGGCAGTTGGTGGTCACGACACCAAGGCGGAGTGTGCACCTAGCTATGAGAGGAGGCCTAGGTTCGGCAGCCAGCAAGCAGCAACAAGTGCTAATATGGAAGCTATGCTTGGCTCACGAGGGGGATACGATAGGTGACGAGGTGTTGTAGGCATATATACGCCTCTTCGATCAGCCGCTAGCCGATGACCATATTGTTGCAGTTCTTGCTCTGTTCGGGTGGCAGCTGTCGGTCCTACCATTGCAGGGCAATGGGGCGGACGAGGAGGCAAGGGCATGATGCCTTCGTCGTGGTGGTACTAGTGGGCTTTTCTCATGGCCTCACAACCTTTGAAACTACTCGTGTGGAACGTTTGTGGCTTGAACACCCCGGCTCGTCGACTCTCGATCGCCCAAGTGGTTGCTTCGGCCGATCCTTGTATCGTGTGCTTGCAGGAAACTAAGATGGAGCTTGTAACTCTAGATGTTGTCCAAGAATGCCTCGGGAATAAATTTGAGAGTTTCTATTACCTTCCGGCCTCCGGGACTCGTGGTGGAATCTTGTTGGTATGGGGTCCTTTGATAATCTCACTTTCGAATCCCCACCCAACCGAGAACACCCTTTGTCGGCCCTGGTTCAACCCTCGGGCGCCCCAGCTTGGTGGCTCACAGGTGTCTATGGGCCAACCTCGGACGCGGAAAAAGTGGATTCCATGCAAGAAATTGTGGACGTGGTCGAACGAGGATAAGAGCAATAACTCAATAAACCGGCGGATGATAACTCAGTTCCGGTCCAAGCTAAACTGGCTAGTACTGAAGAAAATGTACCTCAACGGTAGGCGGTATACGTGGTCGAACGAGAGGGCTCGTGCTACCTTAGAGAGGATTGATCACGTTTTTGCGATGAATTGTTGGGAGGACCTTTACCCCTCGTGCCTGCTCATGGCACTCAGCTCGGCGGTATCGGACCATTGTCTGTTGTTGATGGACCTAAATGCGGACTTCCACTTTGGGAAGCGATTCAAATTCGAGGCCTTCTGGACGAAAGCGCCGGGTTTCATGCAACAGTGCAGGACAGTTGGACTGATACACCATCGGCGGGAAACCCATTTGCAGTGTTGAACAATAAACTGCGGGCCACAACGAGGCAACTCCAAAGATGGAGTGACAAATGGCTTGGGAATATTCGCATGCAGATTGCCATTTCCCTCGAGTTGATCCTTCGCCTAGACGTGGCAATGGAAGCAAGAGACTTGAGTTCTGCGGAGTTTGAGTTGCGTAAGCTTCTCAAAAAGAAGCTTTTGGGTCTCTCCTCCCTTGAGAGGTCCATTGCGAGACAACGATCAAGGCTCCTACAGTTGAAGGAGCGGGATGCAAATACCAAGTTCTTTCACAGGCATGCCAAGCACAAGTAGCGGAAAAATATCATTATGTCACTACGTCATGGCAATGAGATGATCACCGGACAGGAGAGAATTGCGGAGGTAGTAGACGATTACTATGGGGCCCTGCTCGGATCCACCACGGCCCAAGAGCATGCTTTGAATCTTGAGGCAGTCAACCTACCCTCCTTGGACCTGCAACACCTCGAGGTACCATTCACACCGGAGGAGGTACTGAAAGTGATCAAATCTATGCCCCTGGATAAGGCGCCTGGGCCGGATGGTTCTACGACGAGATTTTACATGGTGTGCTAGAGCATAATTAAAGAGGACTTCATGGAGGCTTTTGCCTCCTTCTACCGCTCGGATATGTGAGGGTTTGCCTCCATCAACAAGGCACTTGTCACTCTCCTGCCCAAACACGAAGGGCCCGAGGAGTTGAGGGACTTTCGACCGGTTAGTTTAGTGCATGGAGCGGTCAAGATCTTTGACAACGTTCTGGCTTGACGTCTAATGGCGGATCTCCCACGCTTGGTGGGGCAACAACAGAGTGCTTTCGTGAAGGGGAGGTCTCTGCATGATAAGTTCATGTTGGCCCAATGCATGGCCCGACGCCTACATGCTCTCAAGCTGCCGTCAGTAATGCTGAAACTTGACATCTCTAAGGCATTCGATACGGTACAGTGGCCTTTCCTCTTGGAGGTCCTTCGGACTATGGGCTTCGGAACTAGGTGGCTGGATTGGATCTCGGGTCTCCTTGCTATGGCGACCACTAGGATCATGGTCAATGGGGTGTCGGGTGCTCCAATTCACAATTGTTGTGGCCTCCGGCAGGGTGGACCGCTGTCATAGTTGTTATTCATCCTCGTCATGGAGCCATTACAACGCATGTTCTAGCTGGCATCAGATATGGCAATCTTGCAACCGCTGGCACATGTGGGTCTCCACCACCGGATGTCAATCTTTGCGAACGATGTGATTATCTTCATCAAGCCAGTGGATATCGAGCTAAGGGCCTCATCTAGGATCATGGGGATCTATGGTACGGCTTCTGGACTCCGCATAAACCTTCGAAAGACTTCGGCCATGCCAATTAGATGCTCGGATGTGGAGGTGACACGTACTGAGAGCATCTTGGGCTACCAGATTGGGTGTTCCCATGCAAGTATCTTGGATTGCCACTATGTCTCAAGAAACCCTCAGCTGCTCAGTTACGCGGGTTGGTGGATCATCTAGCGAGCTACCTTCCCACATGGAAGGCTGTCACATTACCTAAGAGTGGGGGTTTGATCCTGGTCTTCTCTGTCGTTTGCTCAGTGCCTTTGCACGCGATGTTGGCGCTGGACTTACCCATGAAGACGATTTCGGATATGAACAAGATAATAAGAGGTTTCCTATGGTGTGGCAAGGCCCAAGCGAATGGAGGCAACTGTTCTGTGGCCTGGGATGAGGTGTGCCTACCGAAGTGGGCGGGAGGCCTAGGGATTCCTTGTCTTAGATGACTGAATATCGCCATGCAGACACGTTGGGCCAGGCTAAGACGAGTGGATCACGAACGGCCTTGGCAGGAGTTCCAGATTAAGGTACCCAGTGATTCTTTGGCACTATTCGCTGCGGCAACCAGGGTGACTTTAGGAGATGGTAAAGACACTTTGTTTTGGGAGGATCGTTGGATGGATGGGGCACGGCTACAAGAGCTCGCACCAGCACTCTATGCTTGTGTCCCGTCTCGCGCCAAGGCGACACGTTTGGTCCACGACGCGGTCACCCTCGGGAGCTGGGTGCGGGACATTACACCGAACATGGACTTTCACGCACTCTTGGAATACTTAGAGCTCTAGCAGAGGTTGGGGCAGGTCCAGCTCCATGAGAATACCGTGGACACCATTAGATGATCTTGGGAAGTAGGTGGCAGTTCTCTGTCCACTCGGCATATGCGGCAAAGTTCGCAGGAAGGGAGGTGGTACAAACAGCGGATTTCACGTGGAAATCTCGAGCCCCGTTGTAGTGTCTTTTTTCACCTGGCTAGCCTTGAGGAATAGGTGCTGGACTTCGGATCATCTCGCGCGGCGTGCGCTCCCCCATCAGGCACTTGCCCTTTCTGCAACCAGGAAGATGAGACTATCAAACACATACTTCTCACATGTGTGTTTGCGAGAACGATATGAAGAGTGCTTGGCACGGCCGTGGGGAAGCAGGAATGGACACCCACGGTACAAGATACTTTGAAGGAATGGTGTGTGTTGAGAACGGAAGGGGCTAAGAAGCCCAAGGAGCTACGGGCAATCTTCACTCTTGTATTCTGGGAGTTGTGGAAGCATAGGAATGCGGTGGTTTTTTATGGCGCCTCCCCGTCCTTAGATGTAGTGGTCTCGAGGATAGTGACCGAGGGCAGGGCGTGGCAACATGCACGACTGCTAAGAGGAGAACTAGGCACCCTGTTTGAGATGCTGCTATGGTGCGTGAGATGCGAGTAGTCCACTTCAAATAGTGTGTGGAGTGGGTTTTTGTCGGTGTTGTAGCGTTTTAACTTTGTAGCATCGACGGTGGATTGAGGCTCTTTTCCCCTCTTCTTCTATAAAATATGATATGCACACTCATGCGTATTCGAGAAAAAGATCACCAACCAGCCTCCTGTATGCGGCAGGGTAATATTTATAGGAGCGGAGAGCAACAAAGCCCTCTGGCACGCGCATCGACATTCCTGATCGTGGGATCGTGGGAGCGGCCGGGGTGGCTCCTTTCTTTACTTTATTTTCTTAATTAATTGCTAGTTGACCGAGATTCGAACCGGCCACTTGCTTCTAATTAGCTTTTTTTTAGGGGTAGACTGTTGGGCAAATAAGCCGCGGCGCCGTGTCGGACGCGTCCAGCGCGTGTATGGGCGCGCGCTGGGTGTGTCGGACGCGTCGGGTCCGCGGCAGGGTTGCGTGTGTACGTGCGTGGGTAGCGTTTTTGGCGCGCGTGTGCATGTACACGGGACGCGTCGTAGTAGGCGTAGTCAGTTGGCGACTTGGTCCGGGAGAGCGAGGCGATCGGGGTGGGCTCGCCGCGGTGCGTGCGTACGGGCGTGCGTGGTGGACGCGGCTAGAGCGGACCAGATCGTGGGCTCGCCCAGGTGGGAGCGTGGGGATCGTGGACACGCTGGCCTGGGTATAAAACCAGTGTGGAGGTCATTGTAGACTGGTGTGGGTGTAGCTCGAGTTTGTTGTTTGAGGGAAGAAAATCTGTCGTTGTTGCGGCTGGGCATACGTGCGCCGGGAAAAAAAACCACCACCGAGTTATCTGTCCCTTCTTCTTCCTCCTGTCCTCTTTGTTGTGCATCAGAGAGAGAGAGTGAGAGAGCTCCGGCGAGGGAGCGAGAAGGCCGCGGCAACAACAATTGGCATCAGAGCCTCGTTGCGGGAGGTGATCGCCGGCGATGTCGATCGTGCCGCACGCCGGCGGGTAGGGGAACCCGCTGCAGATGCCCGTCCCGATGCTCACTGGTGAGAACTACACCACGTGGGCAATCAAAGTGGAGGCAAACCTGGATGGAGCCGGGCTCTGGGAGGCGGTGGTGCCGGCGCCGGACTCGGCGGCGGCGGTGATCGCCAAGAAGGACAAGCCGGCGCCGGCGCGCTCGTCGAGGATCTGCTGCTGCAGGTCTCCCCCAAGAAGACGGCGGCGGAGGTGTGGGCGAGCCTGAAGACGAGGTTCGTCGGCGCGGACCGGGTCCGGGCGGCGCGGCTGGCCACTCTCCGCGGAGAGTTTGAGCAGCTGCGCATGGCGGAGGCTGAAACACTGGATGCGTTCGCCGGCAGGATCGAATGCATGGCGGCGCGCTTCGCGGGGCTCGGGTCGACGCTGGACGACGCAGCCATGGTCAAAAAGCTTCTCGACTCCGTGCCGGACCGTTTGTACGCGGCGGTGGCCGGAATCGAGCAGTTCTGCTACGTCGGCACAAGGGCATTCGAGGAAGCACTCGGACGGCTAAAGGCGTTCGAGGAGAGGCTGCGATGGCGCGGACAAGCGGGCGGCGAGTGGGCGGATGATCAGCTCATGTACACGGCGGCACAGTGGCAGGCGCGGCAGCGACGTCAGGGCGGTGGCGGCTACAACGACCACGACGACGACGGCGCAGCGAGCATGGCATCGGGCGGCGGGAACAAGCGGCGCGGACGATGCTACAAGTGCGGCGAGCGCGGCCACTTCAAATGTGAGTGCCCCCAGCTGCGGAAGGAGCCGGCGGCGGAACGGGCGCTGCTGGCGGACGCCGGCGTCGAGGACGACGGCCTCCTCTGAGCCGCGGCTTAGGGGGTGAAGTGTTGGGCAAATAAGCCGTGGCGCCGTGTCAGACGCGTCCAGCGCGTGTATGGGCGCGCGCTGGGTGTGTCGGACGCGTCAGGTCCGCGGCAGGGTTGCGTGTGTGCGTGCATGGGTAGCGTTTTGGGCGCGCGTGTGCATGTACACGGGACGCGTCGTAGTAGGCGTAGTCAGTTGGCGACTTGGTCCGGGAGAGCGAGGCGATCGGGGTGGGCTCGCCGCGGTGCGTGCGTACGGGCGCGCGTGGTGGACGCGGCTAGAGCGGACCAGATCGTGGGCTCGCCCAGGTGGGAGCGTGGGGATCGTGGACACGCTGGCCTGGGTATAAAACCAGTGTGGAGGTCATTGTAGACTGGTGTGGGTGTAGCTCGAGTTTGTTGCTTGAGGGAAGAAAATCTGCCGTTGTTGCGGCTGGGCGTACGTGCGTCGGGAAAAAAACCCACCACCGAGTTATCTGTGCCTTCTTCTTCCTCCTTTCCTCTTTGTTGTGCATCAGAGAGAGAGAGAGAGTGAGAGAGCTCCGGCGAGGGAGCGAGAAGGCCGCGGCAACAACATAGACTAGGGATTTTATTCAACATTCAAAACGTCCGGGATACAAGCAATATCAGGGACAATCCCTAGCCACACATGGCGTCCAACAGAGAGAGAAGAAGCTCCCTTAGCAACGGAATGAGCCTCAAAGTTGGACTCCCGGTGCTCAAAACAAAAACTAACACTATCAAACTTTGTAGTACTAAGTTCAATATCTTTTAAGATTGAAGCGTAAGATGATGCTGCTCCCTTCTTTATGCTGCTGATAACTTCAAGGCAGTCCGACGCAATGATCAACTTCCGCAGATTAAGATCTTGAGCCAACGAAAGAGCTTCACGGCATGCATGCACCTCCAAAGATACAGGATCAACCAGCCCTGCAAACACAACTGCCGAGGGTCCCAAGAAATTCCCTGTGGTGTCTCTGCATATCGCTGCTGCCAGTGGCGATTCCACTAGGGAGGCTTCAATAGGCTTAAGCCTACCCTCCAAAAACCTTATTTCAACTAAACATACTACTTGACAATTATACTAAGGTGTTTAACATGTAAATTGCAACGCATTTGCTAGTTAGACTTAGAAACTTGATGTTTTGAGCCTACCCTTCAATTGTGTGCTAGATTCGCCACTGGCTGCTGCAACTCCTTTGTCGCCCAAGGTTGACAGCCCCCCGTCCACATTGAATTTGTATGCATCACTTGCTTCTAATTAGCTGATGCGCTTGAATTGTTTTAGTTGACGTGTGGGCCTTGGCACCACCATTCGCGTGCATGCACAGCAGCCTTGTGGGAAGGCCTTACTTTTTAATGGGCCAAGTCTGATTAGCTACTGATGACTCATTAAGGCTTATGGTGAGGGTGTGCACGTTAACTATTTTCTGCGCAATTCAAAGTCTAATTTCATATATGATATGAGATGAATACATCGACCAAATGTTTCCTAACTGAATACATGTGTGTCGATACCTTATTATGAGCGACATTTATTTATTTCTATATGCCGCGTGTATATTTTGTTAGCGCGATATATATTTTTATGCGTCTCATCAATATTTCTCATCGACGATGGAACAAGGACTTCATTTACCATACGGTCGATATTTCAGAAATATTATGATTTTATGTCGGTATTCGACACCCGCCGTAGGTGGTGACGTGCATGGATGAAGGTTATGTGTAATTTTAATTAGGACGAATATTTCATGGAGATTTTTTCTATTTTGTATAGGGCGACCCAAACTTGCTATAGTCATTTCTTCTCAATGGTGTATTTCACCATTCGAGGTAATTTATTTGTTTGAATTGCTCTACAATTTCTTCGGTCAAAATCGGTGTCAACAAATGCCCCTCGAGGTCTGAATGCGATTTTTTTTTAATATTCGGATTCAGAGGTCGAAAATATGTATATATTTTTTATGCGTATTTTCAATGTTTGGCACAGCATTGGAGGTGTATGCATTTTTATTCAAATGGTCAGGCATATATTCGCCTGCCACGTACGTGGTGTACGCCCCTTTGGAAGTTTGTTAGAATCCCCTAATCGTACTAAATCTTGGGAGGTTGTTATCCAATGGCCGCCATATAAATACGGTCCAACAGAAGCCTATGTCCCTTTCATCCTCTTTTCTTCACGGCGTCACCCAACCTGATCGTTTTCTCCTGTGTGTAAGTCGGCCACCTCCAGCCCAAATCAGATCTTCTGGCTATCAAGTATGCATCGCCATTCCATTTGCTTTGTTATGCTTCCTCTTAATCTAATGATGATCCTTTTAACCTCTCTTTTTTTTTGCAGAGAAGGAGACAAGTTTCAGTTAGATCCGCTGACTTCAGTAGAAGTAGATGTATCTTTGGGCCGAACTTCTATGACGTTTGTAATTATCCTATCTCTTAAAAATATCCTTCTGCACTGCTATTTAAGATGTCAACTCGTTTAATTGTTGTCTGCATTGGACTTTAGCTCTATAGAAATTCTCGTTTCATGGTTGACGTGTCGGCAAGCTTCTATACGAACTTGCTCTGTCGTACATCCATGAGGCAATTATCTTGTCTCTTATAAATATCCTTCCGCTATTTACAATGTTCAACATGTTTAATTACTGTTTGCATCAAACTTTAGCTCTATTAGAATTCCCGTTTCATGGTTGACGTGCCGTCAAGCTTGTATACGAACTTGGTCCGTGTACATCCATGAGGCCAAATATACGTGTACAACATTCTCATTAGCCAAAAGTCAGAACAATTTTTTTAATTTAAGATATTGACATATATTTGACATGAATCTCTCCCATAGTTGGCGTGCTCGAGAGCTATGGTGCTCTGTCCATCGTACAACTATAGAGATAAATACTATATGGAATTTTCGCTCATCATATATGTCTCTCATTTGGCGATCCGAAACAAATTTGATCTATTTTCATTGAAGGTGTCATTATATAACAAATTTGATCTATTTTTTTCCATTGACATTCCGGCAAGTTTCTGTACGAACTTGGACCGTCGCACACTTAACTTGTACGAGCATGCGTAATTTTCTAAACAACTTACCCGCTCGCTCCCTTTCTCTTTTCAGGAAGAATTGAGTTATTTGTCGGTTAACTGAGAACGACCCCCCTGAAAATTCAGGTGATACATTTAAATCCCCTTTTTTAGTATTTAACTTTTAAGGTCAATTTTTTTAATCCATGCCAGTGATTTTCTCTTCATGTATGTATATGTAGATGGCGCATGGTCAACCTTCGGTTTCCTCTTATCAATTAAAGCTATCCGAATTAGCTAAGCGACAGTTGTGCGAGCCAGCAACTCATGAATTAGCTAACCCTATACTTGTCAATTCAACATTACCACGAGAAACCTTGGACTCTTCCATCCGTGGGTGGCACTCTGAGCATTCGTTTTAGGCATTATGTTACCATCCAATAGCACCAATGCCTAGAACTAATCTAGACTTCACCTTAGGGACTAGGATAGTATCCCGAAAATTAGGCTGGGAGTATCATGAAATCCAGTATGTCAAAACGTCCGAAGGGGTATACTCAATGGGGTACTGAGGTCCTGAAGGACCATTATTTTAATCTGCAAGGGGGTGAATAAAATAAGGATTATATTCGTGGCGCCATTTATTGCTCCCTTTGCGATTATTCTGTCAGCTCTTGTTTGCTTCGATCTTTATTAGAGAGGTGGAGTCCTCAAACCAACACTTTCATGCTCTCATGTGAAGAACGCACCATCACTTGATATGTTGCTTATGGCCGGGCTGCCTATAGTTGGGGAACCCTATGAAGAATATATCCCGTCACTCACTAAGTTGAATCCTGAATTACTCTTGTTTACAAACTTTTTATTTCAACTCTTGGATGTGTGGGAGGGTCTTTCTACTGAAAGCAAACACAAGGAAAAATCAGTTACTTTCTAGGCTTGGTGTGATCATTTTCACAACAAGCAGGCGGGATTTTCGCCATCCAACGGCCTTCATGAAAGTGTATGTATGTTGCAGCATTTGTCGCGCTTTGGCTTTGTTGCTTTGTGTTCGTTGGTGAAGGGACGTTTATCCGCCCTGGTGTCCTTGTCATGGTGTCTTGGATTGCTTTAGGGCGGAAAATATCATTGGCGCCACCTGCGCTTTCCTCCCTATATCTTGCTCTTCACCGTATTAGCACAAATCCTGTTGGGCCTTCCTTTGAAAAGACTCCCTTATCTATCCACTATATCATAGGATGGATTCATCTTTACATAAAGAGAAGTTTTGAGTGCAAAGGCAAAGGGGACAAGCTTCCTTCTCCGAAAAACTTCATATGCAATTGGCTATGCTAAGCACCATGTCAGCGACCCAATGTCTTTTCACCGGAGACTTCACATGATTTTTTAGAAGATCATAACAATATCATATGGTGCCCTTATTCTTCGCGCAACATGACTGGGGTCGATCAACCGCAGAAGTCCTTTGCAATTTCTCTTTGTTGTGGAATGCTTCCTCAGAGGTTCTCATCCGACTCCACTGACCTATGTGCAGCTGAAACCTATCACCCAGATCGCATAGCTCCTCAGTTTAAGCTCGATCAACAGGTTCCATATAACCCTTTGCCATTCTTATTTACTGAAACTGATGTTGGTCTTGCGTATGCGTACTGGTCACATTTACTGCGCCTGGTCCAAGAGGATATCCGACATCCCCTTGATAGTAATTATGTAGGCCATGCTTCTCTGGCTTGGACCAACTGGTGGAAGAAATTTGTACAACCACATTCTGCCATTTTGAATAACCTCAAAACTGGCAATATGTGTGGCAAAATCCCATACGATGAGAGGAAAGCATGTGTGCGAAAAAGGGGAAAACCGATTGCCCCACACGCACTATTTCAGAGGATGTTCTTATTATCAAAAGGGAAGTATCGACAAAATATCAGAAGGCCCATATTGAAAAAATCGAGGCTGAAGAGAAGGCTCTTGTAGATCATTGGACTCCAATTTTAACTGGCTTTCCTTCAGACGACGAGCCTTGTATAGAACCCCGACGTGTGAATCAAATAACTATTACTTAATTCAACTTACCTTATACTATTATTCCCTATATTTTATGCACTTTTGTTAACCTATGTTTCTTTCTACAGAAATGGAAGAACAAGGATATCGTTGAATGTTCTTCTCCTGGTCCTTCGCTTCACCAGGGACGATGATGCCCTCGTCTCTACAAGTGAAGATGTGAGGCCCGTCACTAAAAGGAAGTTGGGTGCTCTGGATGGGGAGGATTATTCTAGTCCTATTAGAGTGGATGGAGACCTCCACGTATATGCCTTTGGTAGTGTGGATCTCGATGGCGTACTTAATGGAGAGCTTTACCATTGTCTAGGTGATCAAGATAACTTAACCTTGGAGGCTTATGGTGTATCAAGCTGAAATCTTGATCCCTCCTTTCTTTCACCAAGTTTGGGTTCAAATTTGTCTCCAAGCGCTGATATTTTAAACACTTTGTCTGCCTCTGAACAGGGTAGATTTATATAACACCTATCCATTTTTGTGACATTTATTGTTCTTATTTTTTTAGATTATTGATTTATCCTCTCTCCATTGCAAGGTGGTATAGAAGGAAAATCTATTCCTGTCAGCAGCGAGGAAACGGTGACACAAATTACAGCTCCAACCATGGACCTTTCCGCCATCACCGACCGATTCTGGATGTTATCGACTTAGTACTAAAGAATGCCTTTGAAGCTTTAGATTCATCAGGCGGTCCAGTCTATGCTTCCCGTGGGCAATATTGCTCCTCGGATTGCCCCTGTGCGTACGGCTTGGGAAAAATTCATCTCGATCTCAAATGCCACACAAGAAGCCCACAGAACAGTTGAGGATCAGTCAAAGCAAAGGTCTGGATTAGTTACTGCAGTAGAGGGCAAGGCTAAATCAATTGAAGCGTCTCTGAAAACCTCAGCGGAAGAGATGCCATCTGAGCTGAAGAAACATGCTGAGAAGGAGCGTGTGGAAGCCCTCTCTGCTCAACTGCAAGAAGCTAATGATGAGCTGCGTATAGCTGAAGAAAGCGTCAAGCAACTAGAGTCAAACCGTTCCGCCAAGCAAGCTGAGCCCAAGAAGCTGCATGAGGATTTGCTCGAAGCTAACGCGAAATCTTCACATGAATTGGAGGCTCTTAAAGGGGAGATATCGATGCTGGAGAATGAAGCTAAGTCTATTGTCAGGGGTCTGAAAGACTGGCGCTCCATGTCCAACTGAACCTTTTTTTTCTAAATAAATTCGACATATTATCTATTTATTCCTTCCATTCAGGCTTGCATAAGACAGCCGATTGGCTCATCCGTTTCCTCATATTTTCCCACGTCAGTAGCATCACTTACGTGTACTTGCATGTGATTTATTCATGTGTATTGACGGACTATGTAGCGCTACTCGTATAGCCCAATTTTCTTTGTGGTATGAATACTCCGTGCTAATTGCATGAGCTATCTCGGGTTACCCTTTTATTTATTTATAGTTTTTTATGGCTTGAAGCCTTATTACTTTATTTCATCATCATTTTTCTGCAAAACTATTTTTCACACTGCCCTTTTTGTACCACAGTTTAAGCTCGTGAGAATTTGGAGCATCATCTCATTTTTTGCCAAAGTTTAGACTCGTAAGTTATTGGAGTAATATTTTATGTGCCCTCATTTTATACTCGTGCGGACATGGAGTATACTTTTTTGGTACCCCAGTTTACACTCGTGAGGGTATGGAGTACTTCTTTCTTTGCACCAGAGTTTATAGTCGTAAGTCGTTCGAGTAACATTTTATGTGCCCCAGTTTATACTCGTGGGAACATGGAGTATTTTTTTTGTGCCCCAGTTTAGACTCGCGAGGGTATGGAGTATATTTTTTTGGTACCCCATTTTAGACTCGTGAGGGTATGGAGTACTTCTTTCTTTGCACCATAGTTTATACTTGTAAGTCGTTGGAGTAACATTTTACGTGCCCCAGTTTATACTCGTGGGAACATGGGGTATATATTTTTTTGGTGCCCCAGTTTAGACTCGTGAGGGTATGGAGTAATTATTATTTTTGCATCACAGTTTACACTCGTAAGTCGTTGAGTAACATTTCATTTCTCACTCAAGCATAGTAATTTCCCATTTATCGGTGGCGGACAATACTCGCAGTCAGGAGAAATTATCCGGTATGCACCACTAGAGTAGACTTCTTTTATGATGTAGGGCCCCTCCCATTTTGGCTCGAACTTTCCTCCCATTCGTCGTGTAACATTCATTGGATGGATGATGGCGAGCACTAGGTCTCCTTGCTTGAATGACCTCCTTTTAACACGCTTTTCGAAAGCATGGGACATTCTAGCCTGTTACGCTTCTAAATTTTGTAATGCCTGAAGGCGTTTTCCTTCAAGCATTTCAAGTTCACCGAGGCATAATTTTATGGCCTCTTCTTCAAAAAGTTTCTCTTGAACAAGCACTCCAAGAGAAGTTATTTGTACTTCTAATGGCAGAACTGCTTCTCCTCCAAAAATGAGGGAGTACGGTGTCATTCTAGTTGGTGTACATGTCGTGGTTCTATAAGCCCACGAGGCCTCAAGAAGCTTCTCATGCCACTCACGCTTATTCCTTGACACAATTTTATTTAACAATTTGCATAGGGTTTTATTAAAAGCTTCCGCTTGTCCATTAGCTGCCGGATTATAAGCCGTAGAATAGGGATAATTTATCTTAAATTTTGAACATAACTTACCAACATGCTTATTTTTGAACGGACCTCCGTTGTCAGACATTATACGAGAAGGAACTCCGAAGAGATATATGAGTTGTGTTCTTATAAAGTGCTCCACGTGTTCTCCCTTATCCTCTTTTAATGGTATAAGCTCAACCCATTTAGAGAAATAGTCGGTGGTAGCCAGGATAAATTTGTGGCCCTTTGATGATGACGGATTAATAAGTCCCACTATTTGTGGAATGCAACGATTCATGGGGTTGATGTATGAAATTACCATGTACCTGGCACTCGTGACACGTTTTTGCAAATTTCACGGTGTCGTCAAACATTTTAGACCAATGGTAACCAAGATGTCGCAGTTGATAATATAACTTAGGCCCAGACTGATGTGCCCCACACATCCCAGCGTGCACTTCATTTAAGGCCTCCAAAATTTCATTCCCTACTAGACAACGGAGGAGGATGCCATAGAAGGAACATCTATACAGGGTATCATTTATACATGTATAGTAAACTGACCTTTTTCGAACTCTAGACCTTTCACCTGAATCTAGACGTAAATATCTGTGGAGTAAGTATTCCAAGAAAGGGCTTTGCCAGTCTCCAAATTCAATCTCGCAAATATCTACAGTCATTGCATGTGACGTCGTCGTCTCCTCCTCTTCAACGAGTATAGGTAGGATCCTGCATTCTTCAACGTGACCGTCCATCATTTGATGTGAAGTCAATGACATACTCGCGGCTAAACCAGCTAAGGCATCAGCCTTTTCATTTTGACTTCTTATAACATGTTGGATATTTAGATCAGCAAACATGGACATGAGCATTTTGGCTCGTTGGAAGTAAGGCATTAATTCTTCTTTTTTTACCATGTAAATTCCCACTGGTTGGTTAATCACTAACTGAGAGTCGCCATAAATAGTGAGTGAATCTAACCCCATATTCATAGCCAATGCAAGCCCAATTATCAAAGCCTCTTATTCAGCCGAATTATTTGAAACTGCTGAAGTTAGGGTAAAGGAGTACGATATTATTCCTTCATTTGGTGTAACAAAGACAACTCCCGCACCTTCCCCTGATCGTGGACATGCACCATCAAAGTACATTTGCCATGCTGAACTAGCGACCGATGTAGCGAACACCTCTTCATCCGGCAAGTCATCATCTATTAGGAAATCATTAGGTATTGGACGTGTGGCTAGGAAGTTGGCTAACGCTTGCCCGTTCATGGATTTTTGCGGCAAAATTTTTATATCAAATTGTGAAAAAAACATCGCCCATTTAGCTAGTCTACCTGAAGGTACCATTTTATTTAAGATGTACCTTAGAGGGTCTGCCCTCGATACAAGGTGTACATTATGCTCTAACATGTAATGGCGTAATTTTTGTGCCGCAAACACCAATGTCAAACATATCTTTTCCATGTCCGGATAATAGCACTCAGCCCCCACAAGGGTACGACTAAGCTAATATAGGGACATTTCTTTTTCGGACTCATTATTCTGTGCTAAAAGAGCACCCAACGACATAGGCATGGCTGCCTTATATAGGATCAGTGGACGTTCCTTAACTGTTGCACCCAAGATAGGCGGGTGTATTAAATATTTTTTAATATCTAAGAATGCATTTTGGCATGCTTCATCCCACTCGAAAGGGACACCCTTTTTCATGAGACATGAGAAAGGTTTGCATCTTCCTGATAAATTCGAGATAAACCTCCTAATATATGCTAGGTGGCCTTGGAAACTCTTTAGTTCATGTATGTTTGTGGGCGGTGGCATCTTAAAAATCACTTTTACTTTATCTGGGTCGACTTGGATGCCATTCTTTGTGACCACAAAACCGAGAAACTTCCCAGAGGAACCCCAAATGCACATTTCATAGGGTTCATTTTTAAATTATGTTCCCTCAAACGTTCAAAAACCATTTCAAGATGTTTTATATGGTCTTGCTCACGTTTTGATTTTACTACTATGTCATCTATGTAACATTCAGCGACCACATATAATAACCCATCTAAAACTATGGTAATGGCTCATTGATATGTCGCCCCGGCGGTTTTTAGACCAGATGGCATGACTTTATAATAGAATATTTCTTTGGGTGTCCTAAAAGCAATTAACTCATCATCTTTCAGCGCCATTTTTATTTCATTATACCCGGATACCCATCCATAAAAGAAAACATTTCATGGTGCATGGTAGCATCAACGAGTAATTCAGATATACGTATCGGGAAATCATCCTTAGGGCACGCTTTATTTAAGTGCCTAAAGTCTACACATACACGGATTTGACCATTTTTCTTTTTAACTGGAACAATATTGGAAAGCCACTTAGGATATTTAACTTCCCTAATGAATCCTACACCTATGAGTTTGTCAACCTCGACTTCTATATTGGGGAGTAGCTTGGGTCAAAATCTCCTTTGTGCTTGTTTTACTGGTGGGACATTGTCTTGCACGGCAAGTTGGTGCACCGCCACCTCTGGATCCAAGCCGGGCATTTCCTCGTAAGTCCTGGCAAAGACGTCTTTGTTCGCAGAAAGGAACGTATGATATTCCTCTTTCTTTTCTTTGAACAAATGCACACCGGTGAAAATTGGTCAAGGCTCATCGGCTGTCCCGATATTTATTTCTTCCAAGTCGTCAATAGTTGGTTGATTACCATCCTCCATTTGTGGGGATGCCTCAGTTGGTTCTGTAAATTCGGTCGAGGTCATGACCTCATAGCCTAGCCCATGTCTTTTTTCTTTCAATGGCTGACCTTCGTGTAGAGCTTCGAGTTATTCCCGCGACAACGCCTTTTCAAATGGCACTCGCTGCCCCCGGCCATTGCATAAGGACGGGCCAGTGGCAATCATATCCCATTTTCTCTTTTAATGGATGATTTATCGATGACGTGGAATATGGGGTCACCTTCTTTTCTTTAATCACTTGGTATATACTAATAAATATTTCGTCCTGATGAGGACTCTGCGGTATTTTTCTCTACCATAGTTGACTCAGCTACTACTACATACTTTGGCTTGTAAACCTTCTCAACGGGATCAAAATAGAATTTTGCATCAGCGCAGAAAGATTCAACTACGGTGGATGGTCTCTTATCAGCAAATATTCTCACTGTTGATGAGGACATCCCTACTAATGTTACACCCACATCCCCACAAGCTACACATATTGGACCAATTACTAGAGCCCACGCACACCAACTAAATTATCACGTACTTTCGTTTCTTGAAAATCCTTCTAATGTTCATGAACAGATGATGCTGCCTAAATTAGATACTTTTGTTTTACTTATGAATGAAGGACCTAGCATGGACAAGAAGGATGGCCATTAGAGTGGGATCAAGCATGGAGAAGAAGGTGCGCGCGCGGGAAGGCACAATGGACTTTCCGGTGGTGTTTTCGCACTTTGAAGCCACCATAAGGAGTGCTTGGAGGCTTGGACAAAATATACAACATGCCACTTCATAACTTTCGTCCATAGGCTATTATAGGTGATGCGTCACCTTATTTTTGGGCCAGGCCCATGTAATTTCGAAATACCATATTATAGGCTGTTTTTAGAGTCCGTATGTGTGTGGAAACTGAGTTAGGGCTGGTTTCGGATCCCTCTTCCAAGGGGCCACGAAATCCCCCTCTATTCCCCCATATATACAGCCCTTAGGGCGCCGTTTTAGACTTGGGTTTTGTTTAGATTACAAGTTCGCCAAAGCTGCAACTTCGCGTCCTTCGTTTATGTTCCATGACCAGACCAAGACGTCACAGAACCCCACTTTCATCAATAAAACTTTCCTCTTATATTCGCAATATCCAGATTGCAATTTCGGTTTCTTGCTTGTTCTTCGTTTGCGTGCAGCAAATAGACCCTCGTGGTCCGGTTGATCGTGCTGTGGCGTGGTCAATAACCTCTCGGAGTTGGTTTAGCGATTGCTAAGGCGAGACGTCCTCACACGTTCATAGTCGGATCGTCAAAGTCTACTCCACCGAAAACGATAGCCACCATCTCATCGAAAGACAGGGACAACTTCTCCTCTATCAAGTGGTATCCGATCCAGGTTGCTCGGTGAGATTTTACCAGTTTTCGTAGTTAGATCGTATATGTTCCTCGTACCTATAGTCTACGAAAAGACCAACAAAAAAAAGAGTGGCACAATTTTCAGAGCAGTTTTTAGGCCAAAATTTCGGCGGGTGAAAATATTTTTTCCCTATCCTATTTTTAGGCTTTTCGGAGCGTTTTGAGAAACTCGCCATCATAGTGATTTTTTTGTTGCAATTTTTGGTCGACGCAGCCCCGAATTGCTCCCGAAAAAAATTGTCAATTTTTTTTGTGCATATCCTGTTTATACGTCTAGGGGAGAGTTTCGAGACACTCGCCATTATAGTGATTTTCTGAGAAAAAAAAAGAGCGTAAAAAAATAGGCGCCAAATAAACGAAAAAAAATCAGAGTGTGTTGTTCCCTTGATTACGTGTAGCGTCGTGATTTTGTTGGTGTTCTAGGCTCGTGTCCCTAGCACGGTCTAGCTTAGGACCAGCATAGTACCGTCGTTGAACATTTATTCAACTTTGCATCTCTGAATTGATTGCTGACCCCTTTTGCTACCATGTTATAAGCCATCCCATCTACGCATACATCTACGTCGTGTGTTGACACTAGCTAGCAATCGCTCTATCCAAGCTTTGAGAGTTTTTAATGACAACGGTTGCCGATCACCGCCTGCTGCTGGGTAAGAACTGATAAGAACTTGAGATTTGCTTGACGGATTTGTGACACACCACCACTACCACCACTTCTTAGTAGTCTGTAGGTTCATATTCTTGTGTGTTCCTATTGCTGCTAACCATGACAGGATCACAAGCCGACGAGATCAACTGGGACGGCATGACGAACAAGGAACTCCACGATAAATTTCAACAAATGATGGGTGAACAGGTGCACGACTTGGTGACGAGCCTTGGAGAGGCTATGGAGAAGCCAGATGGTTTGGAGAAGACGGTCGACGCTAAGCTTGATGCTAAATTCAATGAGGTGCTTGCACGTCTACCTCCACCAGTTGTACCTATTGTACCAAGGCAACAACAACAACGGCCGAATTTCGTGGGACGAGCGCGACGTGTGCCTCTTGACCAAGACCAGAATTCTGGTGCCGTTGCTACTCGTGAGACTTCTGTGGCTATTGCTGCTACTGTTGATTAGGATGCAGATTATGATGGTGATTACGATGATGAGGGAGAGGTTGCTCCAAATCAGCCCCAGGGGCAACCACCACCACAAGCACCAGGTCGTCCACATGGCTACATTTGCAACGATAGGGCTGCACCACCCCCTCGGGTACGGGATCATGACCATCTCCCTAAACTTAAATTGAATATTCCGACATTTGAGGGTAGATATGTTCCTGATATATATCATACTTGGGAGTTAGAAACTCAACAACGTTTTACATGCTTACAATTTCCTGAGGATAGACGTGTTGCTGTTGCTCACTACAAGAAATATGTCAACTTGTGACCTTCTCTTAGTGACCCCAGCTGAATTGGTCATAAATCTACGACCATTTCGCTAGGAAGGGCTCAAACCCTTAAATTGCCTTACACCAAATGGTCATAAAGCAGACAACAGTGGTCGACGACCTTATTTCTACCTGATTACGACCAATATAAATGGTCACGAGGTTGTGAACGTGGATGCATTGGTACTCAAGGCCACCTCCTTTTTATATGTATACAAAGAATGTACAGTGTGCAAAACCAAATATAGACATCAAAACGTATGTATGAAAAGATGTTTTTTTGTTGGGAATATATGAAAAGATGTTAATCCTGTATTTGAAAAATGTTAAACATATATAAACAATCCATGTGATCTCACAATCCAATCTTAGTTTCTGGTAATATTTTCAGTCTGTGAAGCAACTGTATTTTATATTGCTTAATAATTGCTAAAAATTTACCAAGACATGACCCTGCCCATAGAACCTCCCTCCACCAAATTTTAGCTCATTTAATTTATCCAATTTCCCTATATGTTTTTCCTAATTTTTTGTTCAGTGGAGAGCATTGTGATAGAAGTACCATTTTTATTTATCCAAATGGTATGAAATTTTTAGAGTGCCTTCATGTACCCAAATTATCATCCTTCTCCAAATTGCAACTCAATCCAATCATGTATGTTAGCCCAACATCAATTTCTATTTTTTGTCCAGATTGGCACATTGCAAAGCAAGTGCTATATAGACCCCTCCTATTTCCCTCAAACTTTCTGGACTCTCTTACATATTCAAATCATTGCCACATACCAATATTCAGCTCCATTTGCCTAGTAAATCTTTATCAGTAAATTTCCAAAGTTTGTATCCAGAGAGAAGCTTTGTGAAGAAAGTATTGGCTAGGATTATCTAAATGATATGAGATTTTTTCAAATGTTTCAGATACTCAAATAATCACTCTGCACAAAATTTGAGATTTATCCAGCAATCCATGTGAGCTCATCATCCAATCTTTTATTCTGGTCATATTTTCAGTTTGTGAACCAACTATATTTGGTATTGCTTAATTATTTATGAAACTTTACCAGAGCATGTTTCTACATATATAACTTGGCTCCACCAAATTTGAGCTCATTTCATTTAGCCAAATTATCACAATAGTTTTCCCAAGTTTCTGTCTATAGAAGAGCATTGTGAAGGAAGTACCACTTTTGCATGTCCAAATGGTATCAAATTTTTACAGTGCCTTCCTATGCCCAGATGACTATTCTCCAGCAAATTTAAGCTCAATCCATTCATTCATTTGAGCTCACCATCCAATCTTTGTTTCTGGTAACATTTTCAATTTGTGAAGCAACTATATTTTATATTGCTTTATAATTGCTGATAATTTACCAAGACATGATCCTGCCCATAGAACCTCCCTACACCAAATTTTATCTGATTTTAATGTAGCCAATTTTCCTCAATATTTTTCCTAATTTTCTGTTCAGTGGAGAGCATTGTAAAGGAAGTACCATCCTCCTCCAAATTGCAGCTCAATCCAATCATCTATGTGGGCCCAGCATCAATTTCTATTTTCTGTCCAGAGAAGAGCATTGTGAAGGAAGTACCACTTTCGCATGGACAAATGGTATAAAAATTTACAGTGCCTTCCTATGCCCAAATTACTATCCTACACCAAATTGCAGGTCAATCCATTTATTCATTTGAGCCCAGCTTCAACATTCATATTTCTGTCTAGTGTGGTATTTTGTAAATCAAGTGTCACTTAGGCTCCTCCATTTGAGCTGAAAATTTGCCAAGACAGTCTGCTTAGTAAATGATCATCCTCAGCCAAAACCTAGGCCCATTGGCCATGTTCATTTCCCCCACCGCTAATCAAACACTTGGCTGCTAATTCATGTTTGAGCTTAGTTTAGTCTCCTCGTGAGATTCTTCTGTTGTATTCTTCTTCCTAGAACCTACCAGGGGAGTGTCCAACCCATAAGATATGCCTAGGCCATCCAGAACGCGTGGCAATGCTAAGGTCACGTGGTGACCACGCGGCTCGCATGCCAGTTTGCGCGCTCTGGATTTGGGGCCATCGTCCACCGTCCAAACCTTGATGTCTTGCCACCAAACCATGTATATCTGATTAAATAGATACTTATGTACCTATAAATGATTTTTGGAAAAAAACATGAGCAAACTATAAGACAGCTGCAGTTCAAATTTGACCCGCTTCCTACTGAATAGGGGAAATTTGTCTTTTTCATGAGAGGTGGCTCAAAGATTTTGACACCCAACCATTTAGTCAATTGTACATTAAATATGACCTAATATTTTAGAAAAATGATTCGTTCCAATTTTGCAACAAATATATGGTAGGTCCTTCACAAAAAAACTCATTTTCGGCACTCGAAAAATGGAAAATGAATTTTCCGTCCAAAGAAAATGAAAACTTCCTTAGGCAACATTGTTTGTCATTACAATATGCACCATTGTGCACAATATGAGATCATTTGAGCAAACTATGCCATGAATGTGGCCAGAAGATTGATCATTTGGCTTGAAAGCCATGAATCTTCACACGTGATAGCTCATTTTTTATAACACTTTTTTAAAATAATTTCCATATTACAAGTTTATTATTTTACGTGGTAACTTGGTCACATATAATGACACAATGTGAAGGTTTTTCAAGTTTTGATTTTTTTTTGAATTTGTCATGCCCATTTCAAAATACGGTCAAAACGGCGGGCATGCCCGTTCCTAGCTAGTGGTTGAATCTTAGAAAAAATTTGGTGTTTCTATGATTAAATAGATAATTTTGTACCTAGAAATGATTTTTGCAAAAAACAAAAAGCAATCTATGAGGCAGCTGCAGTTCAAATTTGATCCACTTCCTACAGAATCGGGGGAAATTTGTCTTTTTCACGAGAGGTGGCCCAAAGCTTTTTACATCCAACAATTTGGTCAATTGTACATTAAATATGGCCTAATATTTTAGAAAATTGATTTGGTACAATTTTGCAACAAATACTGGTAGGTCCTTCACAAAAAAAACCATTTTGGGCACTCGAAAAATAGAAAATGAAAACTTCCTTAGGCAACATTGTTTGTCATTCCAATATGCACCATTGTGCACAATATGACATCATTTGAGCAAACTATGCCATGAATGTGGCCATAAAATTGATCATTTTTTAGAACACTTTTTTAAAATAATTGCCGTATTACAACTTTATTATTTTTCCTGGTAACTTGGTCACATATAATGACACAATGTGAAGGTTTTTCAATTTTTTAGTTTTTTTTTTAATTTTTCATGCCCATTTCAAAATGCGGTCAAAACGGCGTGCATGCCCGTTCCTAGCTAGTGGTTGAATCTTGGAAAAAAAATTGGTGTTTCTATGATTAAATAGATACTTTTGTACCTATAAATGATTTTTGCAAAAAATAAAAAGCAATCTATGAGGCCGCTGCAGTTCAAATTTGATCCACTTCCTACAGAATCGGGGGAAATTTGTCTTTGTCACGAGAGATGGTTCAAAGCTTTTTACGCCCAACCATTTCATCAATTGTACGTTAAATATGGCCTAATATTTTAGAAAATTGATTCGATACAATTTTGCAACAAATATATGGTAGGTCATTCACAAAAAAACTCATTTTGGGCACTCAAAAAATGGAAAATGAATTTTCTGTCCAAAGAAAATGAAAACTTCCTTAGGCAACATTGTTTTTCATTCCAATATGCACCATTGTGCACAATATGAAATCATTTAAGAAAACTATGCCGTGAATGTGGCCATAAGATTGATCATTTGGCTTGAAAGCCATGAATCTTCACACGTGATAGCTCATTTTTTAGAACACTTTTTAAAAATAATTGCCGTATTACAAGTTTATTATTTTTCCTGGTAACTTGGTCACATATAATGACACAATAGGAAGGTTTTTCACTTTTTGATTTTTTTGAATTTTTCATGCCCATTTCAAAATGTGGTCAAAACGGTGGCCATGCCCGTTCCTAGCTAGTGGTTGAACCTTGGAAAAAAATTGGTGTTTCTATGATTAAATAGATACTTTTGTACCTAGAAATGATTTTTGCAAAAAATAAAAAGCAATCGATGAGGCAGTTGCAGTACAAATTTGATCCACTTCCTATTGAATCGGGGGAAATTTGTCTTTTTCACGAGAGGTGGCTCAAAGCTTTTTACACCCAACCATTTGGTCAATTGTACATTAAATATGGCCTAATATTTTAGAAAATTGATTCGGTGCAATTTTGCAACAAATATATGGTAGGTCCTTCACAAAAAAACTCATTTTGGGCACTCGAAAATTGGAAATTGAATTTTCTGTCCAAAGAAGACGAAAACTTCCTTCGGCAACATTGTTTGTCATTCCAATATGCACCCTTGTGCACAATATGAGATCATTTGAGCAAACTATGCCATGAATGTGGCCATAAGATTGATCATTTGGCTTGAAAGCCATGAATCTTCACACATGATAGCTCATTTCCGACAACACTTTTTTAAAATATTTGTCGTATTACAAGTTTATTATTTTTCCTCGTAACTTGCTCACATATAATGACACAACGCGAAGGTTTTCCAATTTTTTGATTTTTTTTGAATTTTTCATGTCCATTTCAAAATGCGGTCAAAACGACGGGCATGACCGTTCCTAGCTAGCGGTTGAATATTGAAAAACTTTTGGTGTTTCTCTTATTAAATAGAAACTTATGTACCTATAAATTATTTTTGGAAAAAATAAAGAGCAAACTATGAGGGAGCTGCAGTTCAAATTTGACCCGCTTCGAGCTGAATCGGCGGAAATTTGTCTTTTTCACGAGAGGTGGCTCAAAGCTTTTTACACCCAACCATTTGGTCAATTGTACATTAAATATGGCCTAATATTTTAGAAAATTGATTCGGTCCAATTTTACAACAAACATATGGTAGGTCCTTCAGAAAAAAACTCATTTTGATGAGAGGTGGTTGGAAAGCTTTTAACATGCAACCATTTGGTTGATTGCACATAAAATATGGCCTAATATTTTTGAAATATGGAGTGATGCCATTTTGAAAAAAAAATGTACTTACGTCAAAAAAGGTCAATATTAAACCGGTTGAAGAAAAAGATGAGAAAAATGAGATAGATGTGTTTTGGATAAGGGAAGGGTTTTGGAGCGTTGGATGTAGGAGGAGTGGATGGCCAGGATCTGTTTTAGGGGAGGGATCCGTGGCCTCGCATGTGATTGGCTGGCTCCCAAAGTGAAAAGAAACAAGGAAAAAAGAAAGAAAGACCGAAACCCCACTACCACTCTGTTCTCACGAGCCCCGTCTCTCGTTCCCCATCTCCCTCTCCCTCTCCCGGATCCAGATTGAGACCGCCCCCTCCCTTTCCCTCTCCCAGATCCACATCGAGGCCGCCGCCCCCTCCTCCCCCCCGGCCATCGTCTCGGTCACTCCCACAGCAGATCGGCCGCCTCCATAGTACCTCCATCTGTAGCAGATCGAGCGGGGGCAGCAGTACCTCCATCCTGGCCGTCAAGCGGCGCGGGAGCCGGATCGCCCAGCTCTCGTCGCCGGCGTCCATTGCGCCGGAGATGGCCGTCCTCGTCCCCGCCGTCGTCCTACGTTGGGAGAGGTGCCGACGCCGATGCCGATGCCGATGGCAAAGGCATCGTCCCTGATCAGGACCACGCTTGCGGTGGGTGCGAGCCGGCCCATGGCCGCTGGCAGGCTGTGCCCGCGCGGGGCCGGTGGCCGGCCGAGCAAGAGGTCCGGCACATCCCCGTTTCTCCCTCTCTCCTGTAATTTCCCTCCCCGGCTCTATCCCTCTCTGATCATCTCTCTCTCGCTGAACCTGGAAGTCCCAACCATGGTCGCCAAGAGGATCTCGCGCCCTCGCCGGAGTCTGTCTCGCCGCTGTCTCAAGCTGATTCTACCGGCATCGTCTGCATCTCATGTCATCGTGCCGGTCATCTCCCTGGCGGCCGAGCGCCTTGACCTAAAGCCGCCGTTGAGGACGCCCGGTCCCGGCGACCTCGTGCGCGAACTCGGTGAGCACCTGCACCCCTTCTCCTCCTCCCTCTGGTTTGTTTCCATCCCGTAGTCATCTTCCCAGTGGAGCCGATGCCCACGGCAGCTATGGCCACCACGGTCACGAGCTGCATGCACTCGCGTCCCTCCTGTACCATACGGTCACGAGCTGCATGCACTCGCTTCCTCACCAACACTAGCTGCTGCTCCTTCGTTGTTGCACTTCTTCTCACAACCTTGCCGCTGTTGCTCGTCTCCAACTGAACCTCCTCATCCTACTACTGCTGCATCACTCCTGCTTCTCTCTCCACCGCCTCCTTGCTGCTCCTCCTGCTCGCTGTAACCTTTCTCTTGCTGCTGTTGATGCCCTCCACCTCCTGCTGCTATCTCTCTTTCTCCCTCTCTATATATCTTCTCTTAGTTTTCCGTAATTTGAGACGTGTAGTACATGTAATATTAAGATTTGATAAGATCTTGCAACCTGAGAATTGTTCAGTTTCGTACTTGTAAAATGTGGTGCATCTTATTATGTGTTCTGATTAGTTGATGTCTAGTTGCTTTGGAAAATAGTTGGTATGTTTGATTTGATCTGTGAATTAATGGTCTGATAGCATATATGTTTGTCCACCCTTGTGTATTTCTTCTCCCTTCATTATCTTTTATGTCTGCTAGTTATTGTGTCATTGACTCCTGCTTGTGTCAGTGCTTAAATTCCTCCAGTAAAGCAAAACTACCAAAAAGATATTGAGTTTGCTTGTCTGCATTTTCTTTGTCGAGAATTTTCTGGAACAATCTTACATAGTTTGAGGTTTAATTTTTAGTTTCGGTGACCTGAATTGTGTTCCCTAGCTTTTGTCTTGTGCCGTCCGCCTAGAAGTTGTAGCCAACCGTGTACGAGTACTAGTCCACGTCCATGTCAAAGTTCAAGTAATATACGGTTTCGTTCTTGTGTCCGAGTTTAGGTTGGACTAATTATACTCCAAAATTTATATCCGAGGAGGTTCAGGAGGTGTTGTAGCTAGCCGTATATTTATATATACTCCAGCGCACCCGCCGTCTCCTCCAAAGCGCAACTCTCCGCCCCTAACATTTCGATCGAGCGACCAACTCGAAGGGGCCCGATACATGGTGGTGTACTACAGATACAGGAGCACCTCCTGAAGCTTTCTATTCTTTATCAATTTTGCCATGCTTCTCTTTGATTATGCAGACTATGTATGTGTACATCATTAAAGATATCTTTTTTTACATTGTAGCAAATCCCATCTGCCACTGTGTGTCCATTAACTAGTTCAGCATTTGTTTGTATCCTTTACTTGTCATGACTGCATACCTATGTTCCTTAACCTTTGTAAGAATGAAAGTTACATTTAATATTTATATAATGGTTTTGATATATTCCTACTTCTGTTCCTGTAATATTATGTTACACAGCTTTCTAGACAGCTCCTATTAGCATTTTTATAACTGCCTTGGATGTCTATCTTGTAGGTGAAGGTAGAATAAATGTACTTTTCTTGAATGGTCTGTTCATAATATATTTGCCCCAGTTTTTCCGATTCTTCTCTGATTCATGTAACAGGGTGACAGAGGAAGCCATGTTGCTGTTTTGTTTGTTCCCAGCCCTGACTATGGTTGTCCGGTGAGTCCGGCATGTTGTTCATCTGGCTATGGTCATGCAGCGAATCCGGCATGTTGTTCATGACAGGAGCAGGTGCCTAGTTTGTGATCTCTATGGAAGGAGCTTGCAAAGCTTGTAGAGCTTGTAAAGCATTATTATATTACACTTGTAGAGCTGAGCTCGTTACTGTGATTGCCATTGTATTACATGATCTGCTTGCTCTTATTTGTAGTACTGGTTGATTTGGTTGCCATTGTTAGAGTGTTTTTTTTGTCTCTGCCAATTTAAATACTTGTTGAAATATGAAGAATATGAGCCTGATAGATGGGACCCACTTACCAGAACATGACAAATGGGACGCAGTTACCAGAACCTGACAACTGGGACCCATTTAATTAAAAAAGAAAATGAAATTGTTCAGACAAAGAGGCCATGGCCCAACAATAAAAAAGGCTATAATGTTGGGCTTGGCCCATGAAGCTCACAAAAAATTGACAGAAAAAATGTAAAAACGCTGAATTGTTGGGCTTGGCCCAAGTAATATAAAGTGTCGAACTGGACCGGGCTAATTCTGATCAACGACCAATTCACTTGGTCATAATTTTGCCATGTCAGCTTGCCACGTTGGATCCGACGTGGTGTGGGCAGATTGCCAGTGACCAAAACAATTGGTCGTAGAACCAACGACCTTTTGTTTTGGTCGTTAAGTTTCATTAAAGACGGCCAGCTTTTGACCAACTATTTTTGGTCACAAAAAGGTCGCAAATGATAAATAATGACCATTTAGTGACCAATATTGATGGTCGCAAGTTGACATATTTCTTGTAGTGGATGTTTGTGCATTCACTAGTTTTACTTGTGTTTGCTGGTCTGAACATTGTAGAATACATCATAATAATATCCCTACTACTTGGGCTGCTTTGAAAACTGCTATGCATAATCGTTAGGTTCCACCATATTATCAACGTGAATTACTTCAAAATTTGCAGCGTTTAAGACAAGGAAAAATTATGTAGAGGAATATTATCAGGAATTACAAACTGGCATGATTAGATGTGGTATTGTTGAGGAGAATGAAGCTATGCTTGCACGTTTTATGGGTGGATTGAATACAGAGATTCAGACTATTCTAGATTATAAGGAGTATAACACTATCACTCGTTTATTCCATCTTGCTTGCAAAGCTGAACGTGAAGTGCAGGATCGACAGGCAATGGCGAGAACTAATTTTTCTGCAGGTCGAGCTTCATCATGGACACCACGTACATCATCTACTTCCACATGTCCTACTACAGCACCACTTACTTCAGCCGCCAACTCAAACAGAGATACAAGGAAACAGGCACCGCCACCAGCCACCAGCAAGGGCACACCTTCGGGGCGTACACAGAGCTCTTCTTCATCCATGGCGTCTATAGGGCAAACACATGAGGTTATGTGTCGTCGTTGCAAGGGTGGAGGTCCCTATGCGAGAGAATGCCCTTCCAAGCGTGTGATGATTGTTACCGAGGATGGTGGATATGCGTCCGCTAGTGATTATGATGAGGAGACTTTGGCTCTTATTGCATGTGAAGAACAGGGTGCCGAGGATACTGAACAAGAGACACACTACATGGCTGCTGACTATGCTGACAGATATGAAAGTTTAGTTGCTCAACGTGTTCTGAGTGTGCAGGTTACACAGGCTGAGCAAAATCAGAGGCACAACTAGTTCCATACAAAAGGAGTTGTGAAGGAGCGTTATGTTCACGTCATCATCGATGGAGGGAGTTGCAACAACTTGGCTAGCATGGAGATGGTGGAGAAGTTGTCTCTAACCACCAGACCACATCCTCATCCTTATTACATCCGATGGTTCAACAACAGTGGCAAGGTTAAGGTAACACGTACTGTTCGTGTGCACTTTAGCATTGCTACATATTCTGATTATGTTGATTGTGATGTGGTACATATGCAAGCATGCTCCATTTTACTTGGTAGACCATGACAATTTGATAAAAATTCTGTACACCATGGTAGGAAAAATCAGTATACCCTTGTTCACAAGGATAAAAATATAACTTTGCTTCCTATGTCTCCCGAACATATTATGAAAGATGACATTGCTAGAGCTAGTAAAGCAAAATAGAAGCAAAGTGAGAGTGAAAATCAGATTGTGGCAAAGGAATTTGAGCAACATAATAAGTCTAATAAACAATCATCTAGTGTTACATCTGAAATAAAACTGAAGAGTGGTTGTTTACTTGCCACTAAATCTGATATTACTGATTTGGATGTCACTACATCTGTTTGCTATGCTTTTGTATATAAAGAGGTATTATTTTCATTCAAGGACATGCCTCCCTCTTTGCCTCCTGCTATCGCTAACATTTTGCAGGAGTTCGCTGACGTCTTTCCACAAGACGTGCCACCGGGATTACCACCTATTCGAGGGATTGAGCATCAGATTGACTTAATTCCCGGTGCATCGCTACCCAAACGTGCACCATACCGTACCAATCCATAGGGGATGAAGGAGATTATGCGTTAAGTACAGGAGCTGCTTGACAAAGGTTATATATGCGAATCTCTTAGTCCTTGTGCTATTCCTATTATTCTAGTACCAAAAAAGGATGGTACATCTCGTATGTGTGTTGATTGTAGAGGCATTAATAATATTACTATTCGTTATCGTCATCCTATTCCTAGGCTAGATGATATGCTTGATGAATTAAGTGGCTCTACAATTTTCTTCAAAGTTGATTTGCTTAGTGGATACCATCAAATTTGTATGAATTTGGGAGATGAATGGAAAACAACATTTAAAACTAAGTTTGGATTATAAGAGTGGTTAGTCATGCCTTTTGGGTTAACTAATGCACCTAGAACTTTCATGAGATTAATGAACGACGTCTTACGTGCTTTCATTGGACGATTTGTGGTAGTCTACTTTGATGATATACTGATTTATAGTAGATCTTTGGAGGAACACATGGATCATTTGCGTGCTGTTTTTAATGCTCTATGTGATGCACGTTTGTTTGGTAAGCTTGGGAAGTGCACCTTTTGCACCGACCGAGTATCTTTTCTTGGCTATGTTGTTACTCCATAGGGAATTGAAGTTGATAAAGCCAAGATTGAAGCTATTGAGAGTTGGCTGCAGCCCAAAACGGTCACACAAGTGAGGAGTTTTCTTGGACTCGCTGGTTTCTATAGGCGTCTTGTGAGGGATTTTAGCACCATTGTTGCACCTCTAAATGAGTTTACAAAGAAGGATGTGCCTTTTGTTTGGGGTACCGCACAGGGAGAAGCCTTCACGGTATTGAAAGATAAGTTAACATATGCTTCATTACTCCAACTTCCTGATTTTAATAAGACTTTTGAGCTTGAATGTGATGCTACTGGAATTGGATTAGGAGGTGTGTTATTACAAGATGTTAAACCTATTGCATACTTCTCTGAAAAATTGAGTAGGCCTAGTCTGAATTTTCTACTTATGATAAGGAATTATATGCTCTTGTTCGGACTTTGGAAACATGGCAACATTATTTATGGCCCAAAGAATTTTTTATACATTCTGATCATGAATCTTTGAAACATATTAAAAGTCAAGCAAAACTGAACCGTAGACATGCTAAATGGGTTGAATTCATTGAGACTTTCCCTTATTTCATTAAACACAAGAAGGGTAAAGAAAATGTTATTGTTGATGCATTGTCTCGTCGTTATACTATGCTTTCACAACTTGACTTTAAAATATTTGGTTTGGAGACCATCAAAGATCAATATATGCATGATGATGAATTTAAAGATGTGTTGGAGAATTGTAAAGAAGGGAGAACATGGAACAAGTTCGTCATTAATGATGGATATGTGTTCCGTGCTAACAAGCTATGCATTCCAGCTAGCTTCGTTCGTATTTTGTTGTTACAGGAGGCGCATGGAGGAGGATTAATGGGACACTTTGGCATGAAGAAGACGGAGGACGTACTTGCTACACATTTATTTTGGCCAAAGATGAGACAGGATGTTGAGCGTTTTGTTGCTCGCTGCACTACATGTCAAAAAGCTAACTCACGACTCAATCCTCATTGTTTATATATGCCTTTGCCTGTACCTAGTGTTCCTTGGGAGGATATATCTATATACTTTGTTTTAGGTTTAACTCGAACAAAGAAGGGGAGGGATAGCATATTTGTTGTCATGGATAGATTTTCGAAAATGGCACACTTTATACCATGTCATAAAAGTGATGATGCTGCTAATGTTGTTGATTTGTTCTTTTGTGAAATTATTCGCTTGCATGGTGTGCCAAATACAATTGTTTCAGATCGTGATGCTAAATTTCTTAGCCACTTTTGGAGATGTTTATGGGCTAAGTTGGGGACTAAAGTGCTTTTTAGTACTACACGTCACCCCCAAACCGATGGACAAACTGAAGTAGTGAATAGATCATTGTCTACTATGCTTAGGGCTGTTTTGAAGAATAACCTGAAAATGTGGGAAGAATGCTTTCCTCATATTGAATTTGCTTATAATCGTTCGCTGCATTCTACTACTAAGATGTGCCCTTTTGAAGTAATGTATGGTTTCTTACCTCATGCACCTAACGATTTGTTGCCTCTTCCATCTTCGGAGAAGGTTAATTACTATGCTAAAGAAAGTGTTGAATTGATATTAAAGATGCATGATTTAACTAAGGACAACATTGAGCGTATGTATGCTAAATATAAACTTGCTGGAGATAAGGGTAGAAAACATGTTGTCTTTGCACCTAGAGATCTTGTTTGGTTACATTTGCGTAAGGATAGGTTTCCTGAATTGCGCAAGAAAAAGCTAATGCCACGTGTTGATGGTCTTTTTAAGGTGTTAGAGAAAATAAATGATAATGCATATAAACTTGAGCTGCCTGCAGATTTTGGGGTTAGTCCCACTTTTAACATTGCAGATTTGAAGCCTTATTTGGGTGAAAGCTTCCGTCGAGGACGACTTTAGTTCAAGAAGGGGAGGATGACGAGGCCATCCCTACAAATGTTACACCCACATCCCCACCAGCTACACATATCGGACCAATTACTAGAGCCCGCGCACGCCAACTAAATTATCAGGTACTTTCGTTTTTTGGAAATCCTTCTAATGTTCATGAACACATGATGCTGCCTAAATTAGATACTTTTGTTTTACTTATGAATGAAGGCCCTATCATGGACAAGAAGGATGGCTATTGGAACGGGATCAAGCATGGAGAAGAAGGTGCGCGCACGAGAAGGAACAATGGACTTTTCGGTGGTGATTTTCGCACTTTGAAGCCACCATAAGGAGTGCTTGGAGGCTTGGACGAAATATACAACATGCCACTTAATAAATTTCATCCATAGGCTATTATAGGTGCTACGTCACCTTATTTTTGGGCCAGGCCTACGTAATTTCAAAATACCATATTATAGGCTGTTTTTAGAGTCCGTATGTGTGGGGAAACTGAGTTAGGGCTGGTTTCGGACCCCTCCTCCAAGGGGCCACGAAATCCCCCTCTATTCCCCCATATATACAGCCCTTAGGGCACCATTTTAGACTTGGGTTTTGTTTAGATTACAAGTTTGCCATAGCTGCAACTTCGCGTCCTTCGTTTGTGTTGCACGACCAGACCAAGACGTCATTGAACCCCACTTTCATCAATAAAGCTTTCCTCTTATATTCGCAATATCCAGATTGCAATTCAGGTTCTTGCTTGTTCTTCATTTGCGTGCAGGAAATAGAACCTCGTGGTCAAGTTGATCGTGCTCCGGTGTTGTCAATAACCTCTCGGAGTTTGTTAAGCGATTGCTAAGGCGCGACATCCTCGCACGTTCGTAGTCGGATCGTCAAAGTCTACTCCACCGAAAACGATAGCCACCATCTCATCAAAAGAAAGGGACAACTTCGCCTCTATCAACTGTTTCCCCATACCGTTCTTTATACTTGACACACTGATGAAGCATGGATGGTACAACTTGATTTTCATGTAGCCATGGTCGGCCTAACAATGCATTGTATGAAGTAGCTGCATCAATGACGTGAAATCTCATGTGTGTGGATAGTGCTTACAACTTTAGTACCGAGGAAATGGTACCCATGCCTTCTTGACCCGACTGGTTGAAGCCATGAATAACCATGTTTGACCTGCTCAGGTCCTTAGTGCAATATCCTATCATTTTCAAAGTACGTAGAGGCAATAAATGTTTTGCGGATCCGTCATCTATCATTATGGATTTGTCGACAAGTCATTGATACGTCTCCAACGTATCTATAATTTTTGATTGTTCCATGCTAATATATTATAATTCTAGGATAATTTTTGGGTCTTTATTTACCAATTTATAATATTTCCGAGCACTAAACTATTGACCCAGTGCCCAATGCCAATTGTTGTTTCTGCATGTTTTTGCCTTTTCAGATTTAGTGTACCAAACGAAGTCCAATTGCCACGAAACTTTTTGATGATTTTTTCTGGACTATATGAAGACCTAGAAGCTTCGAAAGGAAGCCAGGAGGTGCACGAGGTCCCCAGCACACATCAGGGCGTGCCTTGGGGGGCGCTCCCTGATTTGTGATGGCCCCCTCAGCCGCCTCCCGAAGTCCCTCTTCAGACTATAAATTCTCTAATATTGCAAAAACCGTAAAGGCAGTCCCGAAACCCTTTTTCCGCCGCCGCAAGTCTCTGTTCCGTCGCGAGGCCATCTGGAGCTCCGTTCCGTCACCCTACCGGAGGGGAGGTCGATCATGGAGGGCCTCTTCATCAACCTTGCTGCCCTCATGATGATGTGTGAGTAGTTCACCACAGACCAACGGGTCCATAGCTAGTACCTAGATGGCAATCTCTCTCTCTTACGATCTTCAATACAATGATCATCGCATCTTCGCTTTGATCTATCCAATGTAATTCTATTGTGTGGTGTGTTTGTTGGGATCTGATGAATTGTGGGTTTATGTTCAGATTATTCATGAAAAGTATTTGAGATACCTCTGATATATATTGTCTCTTAATTGCATGATCATTATAGCTTCGTAATGCTCTTCGATCTATTGATGTGCTTTGTCCAAGTAGATTGATATTTCATCGGTGGGAGTGGTACGTTGTGGTAGATTCAACCTGGCGAGTTTCTATATCCCAGTGACAAAGTAGGGGACAAGATGTGTCTTTGTGTTGTTGCTACTAAGGATAAAACAATGGGGTTCATTCATATTGTGTGAGTTTACTTTGTCTACATCATGTCATCGTTCTCCAAGCATTACTCTGTTTTACTTAATACTCTAGATGCATGCTAGATAGCGGTCGATGAGTGGAGTAATAGTAATAGGTGCAGGCAGGAGTCAGCCTATTTGCTTATGGACGTGATGCCTATATATACATGATCATTGCTGTGAACATCGCATAACTATCCGCTTTTCTATCTATTGCCCAACAGTAATTTGTTACCCACTGTATGCTGCCTACATGAGAGATGCCGCTAGGGAAAACTATGGCTCCCGGGTCTATTCACTTATATATTTACAAACCCTACAATTACCTTGCTGCCTTTATTTATCTTTTATTTTGTTTTGCAATTTATATTTATCAACAATTATCTACACAACTCATTTGCTTGCAAATAACGAGATCAAGGGGATTGACAACCCTCTTGCCCGCGTTGGGTGCAAGTTGTTTGTTCATTTGTGTGCAGCCGCTGAAGACGGTTGAGGATTGATATTCCTATTGGTTCGATAAACGTTGGTTTCATAACAGAGGGAAATACTTACCCACTTTGTGCTGCAATTACCCGTTCCTCTTCAGGGAAAACCCAACGTAGATCACAAGTATCAGGAAGGATTTCTCGCGCCGTTGCAGGGGAATATCATCATCAACTACCAAGTAACTACACACAAATTTTCATTCACTTGTTCTTCTTTTTATTTTCTGTTATATTTAGCTTGTGTCATAAAAATAAAAAATACAAAAATATTTATCTTTGCTTGTTATTAGTTTACCTCTTTGCTTGCTTGAAGTAGTTATCAGGTCTGAACTTGAGAAAGTTATTGTTGAGAGCGCTAGTGAAGATAGTGCTAGCGACACAGAAGAGAAGAGAATAAATATTGTTGATGCTATTCATGAACCTCCTAAAAATCAAGTTCCTAGTAGTAATACCCACACAGTTTTAAAATAAAAAATCTATGAAGTGGGTAGTCGGAACATCATTAGGAAACATATTATACAAGAATTTTTCGAGTGCTCGGGAGCTATCCCTTTTACTAATGGAACCATACCTGAGGAGACAAGTTGTTATGTGGTTGCTATTACAATGTTAATTTTGAAGCTAGAAAGAAAATTTGTGCATCTCCATCCTATGCTCCAAAAGATATTTTTGGGACTTCCGAGTATCCGTAATCCCAAGATTAAGAAAATTATTACCATCATCCTTATGCATGAATTTGATTATATAGTGCAGGAAGCAAGAGATATATTTTCTTTTTATAGAGTTAAATCTTAAACTCCCCCTATAGAAGTGATCCTACATAACAAAGATGCTTCGCGTATGATGGAATCCAGTAATTACCAAGGTTTTAGTGAGAATATGAGGAGAAATGTTTCTCCCGAAGAATTAACGCAAGCTTTATTCCTTCATACTTGTGATAAATTTGAGTGCATTGCTAAAGGAATAAATGAAGGTTTAGTGAAGATTGGCATGAAAACACTATTTGGGAACATATCAATGATGAAATTCATGTTTTGTATGAAGATCCCTATGATGATAATGATGTTAGTAATGATATTATGAATCCTTTTGACCACTTGAGCTCTTCCACTAAATTTTAGAAAGGAGATTTATTAAGTAAGATCTTAGAAGAGCTAGTTTTAAATTACATGAAAGGGAGTGGATCCCTTGTGATCAAAGATGACAATACTTGAAACTATGCATTATGCCTAGCTAGGGGCATAAAACAATATCGCTTGTTGGGAGGCAACCCAATAGTTATCTTAAATTTTTGCTTTAAACTTTCTGTTTATTTTTAATATCATGATTATTGACTCTGAAATGATTATGTTTTTGTGTTTAAATTAGTGTTTGTACCAAGTAAAGCCTTTGGGATGACTGACAAGATGAGT
Source organism: Elymus sibiricus (assembly GCA_039707655.1). Lineage (NCBI taxonomy): Eukaryota > Viridiplantae > Streptophyta > Magnoliopsida > Poales > Poaceae > Elymus > Elymus sibiricus. Next base: position 263,004,711 of record CM077665.1, read on the forward strand.
ACAATCGATGCTGAAACAAAACAGAAAGTTTTGACTCCAGTACAGAAATTTTCATTTTTACTGGAGCGTGATAATGATCTTAAATGTTTACACGTTGCTGCTATACAAATTTTTGAGGTTGTACTAATTTTTCAGAATTTGTAGAGTTACAGAAGTATAGGCTCTCTACAGATTGCTACAGACTGTTCTGTTTTTGCTTGCATGGTTGCTTGTTTTGATTATGCTATGGATTGTATCGGGGGGTATAAGCCATGGAGAAGTTAGAATACAATACCTATTATGCAGTTATGAAATTTGAATCAATTTCTAACAGTACTTAAAGTATGCAATATGTTTCTTATACTAACGGATCTCACGAGGTTTTGTTGAGTTTTGTGTGATTGAAGTTCTCAAGTTTTGAGTGTTATCTTGATGGATAAAGGAATAAGGAGTAGCAAGAGCCTAAGCTTGGGGATGCCCAAGGCACCCCATTGTAATATTTTAAAGGAGACTCAAGTGTCTAAGCTTGGGGATGCCCCAGAAGGCATCCCTTCTTTCGTCTCAAATCCATCGGTATGTCACTTGAAGCTATATTTTTATTCGGCACATGATATGAGTTTGGATTGGAGCGTCGTTTGCTTTTGTTTGCATTTACTTTAAGTTTTCCACAATCATTGTTTGCTGGACACACCTATTTAAGAGAGACACACCTTCATCATAATTTGTTAGAATACTCTATGTGCTTCACTTATATCTTTTGAGCTTAGCAGTTGCTCTAGTACTTCACTTATATCTTTTTGAGCACGGTGGCGTGTAGATTTTATAGAAATGATTCCACTCTCGTTCTTCACTTATATTTGTTTGAGAGTTAATAAATAGTGACGGTAATTTGCATGGGCCATAAGACTAGTCCAAAAATATTAGGTATTCAATGAGTGATAATCAAAACCATCATGTAGCACATATAAAGAAATTGTGGGTCAATGATATTGATGTATTAATATGAAATAGGTGTGAGTTCATAATTGTTAAACCGTGGAGTGTCGATATTAAGAAAGGTTGACCTTTTGGTTCATCTAAAAATTAAAGAGGCATGGTGATGATGTGTGAGCATTTCTATTCCTCATTGAAATCCTAGTGTTGTTTCGGGTCGGAAGCGCGCGATGGTTAACTCCTACCAACCTCTTCCCTCGGGGCATGCGAGTAGTACTTTGATTTATGATAAACTAATAAAACTTTGCAATAAGTATATGAGTTCTTTATGACTAATGTGAAACCATGGACATAGACAATCTCACCTTTTTCATAATTTGCTAGCCTCTTCGGTACCGTGCATAGCCCGTTCTCACCTCGAGGATCGGTGCAACTTTCGCAGGTGCATCCAAAGCCCATGATATGATACGCTCTGTTGCACATAAGCCTTATTATATATTCCTCAAAACAGCCACCATACCTACCTATCATGGCATTTCCATAGCCATTTTGAGATATATTGCCATGCAAATCCCATCGTCACTTCACATGACTAGTTTGCTCATCGTCATATTGCTTTGCATGATCATATAGAGCTGACATAGTATTTGTGCCAAAGCCACCTTTCATAATGTTTTTGATACATGTCACGCTAGATCATTGCACATCCTGGTACACTGCCAGAGGCATTCATACAGAGTCATATCTTCATATCAGTTCTCCATATTGAGTTGTAAGTAAATAAAAGTGTGATGATCATCATTATTAGAGCATTGTCCCAGTGAGGAAAGAATGATGGAGACGATGATTCTCCCATTGGTCGAGATGAGACTCCGGACGAAAATAAAGATGGGGGAGGCCAAATGAGCCCACCATCCATTCAAAAAAAGAGAGAAAATGAGAGAAGAGACTTTGCTACTATCCTTTACCACACTTGTGCCTCAAAGTGGCACCATATTCCTCATGTAGAGAGTCTCATGATATATCACTTTGATATGCTAGTGGGAATTACCTATTCATTATTACAAACTTGGCTTGTATATTCCTATAACGGGCTTCCTCAAATGCCCGAGGTCTTCATTAGCAATCAAGTTGGATGCACACCCCACTTAGCTTCATTTGAGGTTTCATACACTTATAGCTCTAGTGCATCATTTGCATGGCAATCCCTACTCCTTGAATTGACATCTAGCGATGGGCATCTCCATAGCCCGTTGGTATGCCTAGTTGATGTGAGACTATCTTCTCCACTTCCTACCCCTTTGATATCTGCCACCATACTCTATTCCACTAAAATGCTATGTCCAATGGCTCACGCTCATGTATTGCGTGAAGAATAAAAAGTTGATGCGTATTGAAAAAGTACAAACCAATTGTCTAACTTGGACACCGTGGTGCTTACCATTTGTATTAATGTGGTGAAGATGGAGCCATGCCTTGCTAATAAAATAAGATGAATGGGGGGGTAAACATTTCTTAAGGATCGTATACTTTTAAGAATTAACAATTCTGGTTCTTACACTTTAATTATTGCTATGTTAATATTTATTGATTCATCTTTTATCAATGAGCATACATGCACAAGATTACATAGTGGATAGCATGTCACATCAAAAAATCTGTTTTTATCATTTACCTACTTGAGGACGCGCAGGAATTATCCGATGTAATCCTATTGTGTAGTGTGTTTGTTGGGATCCGATGAATTGTGGGTTTATGTTCAGATTATTCATGAAAAGTATTTGAGATACCTCTGATATATATTGTCTCTTAATTTCGTGATCATTATAGCTTCGTAATGCTCTCTGATCTATAGATGTGCTTTGGCCAAGTAGATTGATATTTCATCGGTGGGAGTGGTGTGTTGTGGTAGGTTCAACCTGACAAGTTTCTATATCCCAGTGACAAAGTAGGGGACAAGATGCATATTTATGTTGTTGCTACTAAGGATAAAACAATGGGGTTCATTCATATTATTTGAGTTTACTTTGTCTACATCATGTCATCGTTCTCCAAGCATTACTCTGTTTTACTTAATACTCTAGATGCATGCTAGATAGCGGTCGATGAGTGGAGTAATAGTAATAGGTGTAGGCAGGAGTCAGCCTATTTGCTTATGGACGTGATGCCTATATATACATGATCATTGCCGTGAACATCGCATAACTATCCGCTTTTCTATCAATTGCCCAACAGTAATTTGTTACCCACCGTATGCTGACTACATGAGAGATGCCACTAGGGAAAACTATGGCTTCCGGGTCTATTCACTTATATATTTACAAACGCTACAATTACCTTGCTGCCTTTATTTATCTTTTATTTTATTTTGCAATTTATATTTATCAACAATTATCTACATACCTCATTTGCTTGCAAATAACGAGATGAAGGGGATTGACAACCCTCTTGCCCGCGTTGGCTGCAAGTTGTTTGTTCATTTGTGTGTAGCCGCTGAAGACGGTTGTGAAAGCACAATGTGCTCCCTTGGTGGTTTTGATAATTCATGACAACATACATTGTCTCTTGGACTAATACTTTTACCTAGTGCATTTCAGATGAAACTCCATAGAGAGAGATGGGTTGGCAAAAAGGAATGTGGAGTAACCCCAAGATGCAAGGAAATGGATTGGCAAAGCTTCAAACAAGAGGACTCTACATTTTACTTTGTGAGAAATCACTTTGAGTCCATAGGAAAGCCAATACTATTAAAAGGGGGTAAGGTACTGTTGGTGAAAAAAATGCTCATACGTGCACAAGTGATAGTCACCAAAAAAAACCCACAAGCTCTTCCACAAAAGTCTGTCCAAAGTCAAATATCCAAAATCGGTGCAACCAACACTTTCCACTCGGTGCCACCGATTCCCAAACTCAGACAGACCCATGCCAAACCCTAGCCAGTCGGTGCAACCGATTCCACTTCAGTGCCACCAAGTTTGGGTTGCCAACTTTCTATTACCTCGATTCACAAAATCGGTACCACCGAGTTTGTTGAATCGGCATCACCGAGTTTGGCAATCTAACCGTTGGTCACCTTATCGGTACCACCGAGATTTATATATCGGTCTCATCGAGATTCAAAAGTTGCTACCTTTGGAGCAACTCGGTACCACCGAGATTCACATATCGGTGTCACCGAGTTGGTCACTTTAGGTGTAACGGTTGGATTTTTGGGGATGCCTATATATACCCCTTCACCACCACCCACTCGAGAGAGAAGCACTCAGAACTATTCCATACTTGCCCCATCATATTTTCTGAGAGAGAGCCACCTACTCATGTGTTGAGATCATGCCATTCCATTCCAACCATATGAATCTTGATCTCTAGCCTCCCCAAGTTGCTTTCCACCAAATCAATCTCTTCTACCAAGCCAAATCTGTGAGAGAGTGATTGTGTGTTGAGGAGTCTATCATCTTGAAGCACAAGAGCAAGGAGTTCTTCGACATTACCGAGCCTATTACCTTTTGGAGGGTGGTGCCTCCTAGATTAGTTAGGTGTCGCTTGGGAGCCTCGTACTTCGTATTGTGGAGTTGAACCAAGAAGTTTGTATGGGCAAGGAGATCGCCTACTTCGTGAAGATCTACCCATAGTGAGGCTAGTCCTTCGTGGACGAAAGCCGTTATGGAATAGTCAAGGTTGCTACTTCGTGGACCCTTATGGGTGGAGCCCTCCGTGGACTCTCGCGACCGTTACCCTCTGTGGGTTGAAGACTCCATAAACGTGGACGTACGATAGCACCACCTATCGGAACCACGGGAAAAATCTTCATGTCCCTCATGCGTTTGATCTCCGTATCTCAACTCTTTACTTCCATGTGCAATGTCTTTACTTTCCGCTGCCATACTTGTTGACTTGCATGTGTAGGGTGTGTTAGACTTGCTTTAATTGTTAAAATCTGCCAACCTATTAACTTGGGAAAAGGTTAGGTTTTAAATTCCTGCTAGTAGTCTATTCACCCCCCCCCCCCTCTAGACACACTTCTAGTGATCCCTCGGGTTGAGGATTGATATTCCTATTGGTTCGATAAACCTTGGTTTCATAACTGAGGGAAATACTTACCCACTTTGTGCTACAATTACCCGTTCCTCTTCACGGAAACCCAACGCAGATCACAAGTATCAGTCATCAACCTCACCAAACATAAGAAGAGGTCTGTTATGCTTCTTTGAGCCCAACAACATGCCCTCATCCGTGAATGTAATATTTAACACCTCATTCATTTTCAGTTTCTGACACTTCTACTCTATAATCTTCAAGAAATGGTAATGTTGTAACTAGTGCCTTGCATAAATCTAAGGAAAGCGACAAAGCATCATACACAGAAAGCATAGCTCGTATGTTCTTCAAATGAGAGATTACATCATACTTGACCGACACCTTGGAGTTCGGGTCAATTGTCTCATTTTCGGTTACATCTTTATTTCTCGGCTCCTTTCTAAGCGGAGGATGTGGGTTAGCTAACTGGCGACCTGATCTAAGGTGGACCTGGTCCACTTTAGGCGCATCTTCTTCTGGGAAGTGAAGAGACTCACTATCATCCTCAAACATATCGATAGTGAGAATGCTGAATTCTTCACTAGGAGGAGCCTTCATGCGCTTCGCCAAGTGTTGATATATCTTTGGCACGAAGCATAGAGGAGAAACATCTTCCATCACTCGGGGTAGTGCACGATGTTTTGGCCGCTGCTCCCTCCAGTCTTGGGGTCCATGCGAAGCTGCTACACTGGGCCATCCGTCATAGCTGTGGGGAAAGTGAGCCTCTTCCTTATGTTAAGCTTGCGACGTGGTCCCATGACCGCGGTCTGAGATGAAGCCTGGAGAGATCATTGTAGCAAAATCATATCCTGATGGAAACATCATATCATTACAAGGTGGCCTCATATTTGAAGGTGCACAACTCACTGAGCTATCTTGAAGAGTGGCGACGTTTGTTGTAACAATCTTCTTTCCTTTCTTAAAGCATTTAAGGAGGTCCGTATCAATAGTCCCCTCGTCGATCATTTTTTGGATGATATTTTTTACCACAAAGTAATCATCAAGTGTATGGCCTAATATGCAGTGATAAGGACAGAAGTTTGGCGCATTGAACATATTGGCTTCTTCCGGCCTTTTTGACTTAGGAAGCTCTATAAGTTTTAGCTCCCGTAAGCCCCTAAAGAGATCATGGATTTCTTCTACAGGGAAAGAATACTTCCTATTTTTTTGTTCGCTGAGACTTGGCCTCCTACCAACCAGTGCATCACTTGGTCCTTGACTCCTTATAGGTGTTCTTCCAGGCTGAAACTGCGACTTGACCGTTGTTGCTTCCATAGCTTGCGCTGATTTGGGATTTATTGGCAATTTTCTCGCTGAACACCTTTTTGTAGGCTTGTTGAACATCGTCTTTGTTCGACGAGCGATCAGTTGCATATAATTTTCTATGTTTGTAGCTTTTGATGCCAACTCTTCAAATGTGATGGGTCTCACTCCTTGCAACTATACAGCCACCTACGCGTGAAGATTATTCGTGCATATACGCACTATTTCTGGCTCGATGATTAGCTGTGGGAGAATGAAGACTTAGATTTCTCCATCTGTTTATAAAATCAGCCGCCTTCTAATTAAACCCTTGTTCTGTTTGAGTTAGCTCAGTGATGCCCACAGTCCTCTGAGTGCTATAAAATAGCTCAAGAAATGAATTTTGCATTTGTTCCCAAGTTTTTATGGAACTCGGAGTTAGCTTGTTGTACCAAGTGAAGGCAGGCCCAGACAATGTCTGCACGAACTGCCTGAGGAGGAGTACTACATTATGAGTTGTGTCTTGGCAAGCTGCAAGAAAGTGGGCTATATGTTCATGAGGAGACCCGCTACCGTTAAATCTGCTAAATTGTGGTTGTCTGTAATTAGTTGGGAAGGGAACCATGTCTACATCTGGTGGGTACGGTTTAACATACCCTGGTCGCATAGAATATTGGGTTTGCATTAAGTGAGTCTTTACCCACTTGGCAATCATTCTCTGGATTGACTCAAGGTTAAGTGCAACAGCTCTTTGCTAGCTGCTAGCACTTGTGCCAACATCTCCTTCATTTCCTTTGTTCTAGTTATTACTCATTTGAATTCGAAGGTCTGCTAGCTTGTCTTCTTTTTGTTGAAGCGCAGCTGTAAGGTTAACTAGTTGCTCCTCGACCAAACGAGTTTCATTTGCAGTTACGACTTTCTCTGTATGCTCTGCACCATGGTGAAGTTCCATCTCATTTTCAGAAGGACACGGGGTACTATCTAATATAGGACTATATGACCCACCACAGCTTGACCCTAGTTCCTCGTAATCTGACCCCTTTTGGCTTTGCGTCTTACGACGCGGACATTCTACAATAGCTTTGTGTCGCTTCTTCCTCTTGAAGTGTGTTGAGGCCGAGGAGGTTTCACTACTATTGTCTGTTGCCCCTTTGACACCAACTGGCATTGCATTGAATACTTCAAATGAGTTACCTGAAATTTTCTTACAAGTTGGCCATGGAGCGAGGGTCCTCGTGGTCTTCCTCAATGTACTTGTCATCTCCTTTACCCCTTGCCCTCCACTGACTTGGCTTGATGACGGAAAATTTCTTCCTTGTATTCTGCAACACCCTGAATCAGCTCGTACTGTCATCTCTCTTTGCTTCAAGGCAGCATGTTTCTTGCGCGCATGAGCAACCTGATTCACATATTCTTGCTGTCGTGAATCCGCCTTCACAAATTCTTCATATTCTGGCCACTTTGAGAGAGTTTCTACGCGCCGCATGATAGCGCCACTGATACGTCTCCAATGTCTCGATAATTTATGAAGTATTCATGCCATGATTGCCTATGTTTACAATACTTTTATATGGTTTTGATGCACTTTATATGATTTATTTAGAACTAACCCGGACTGACGCTGTTTTCAACAGAATTACCGTGGTGGTGTTTTTGTGCAGAAAATGAAAGTTCTCGGAATCGCCCGAAACTTTTTTATGATTTTTTCTGGAGAAAATAAGAAATAATGGAGTGAAGAACCTTCGAAGGGGAGCCACCTGTGGGGCACAAGCCATCAAGGCACGACCCCCCTAGGTCGCGCCCTGATATGTGGTGGGGCCCACGTGGCTTCGTTGCGCGTGATTCCAACGCTGAAAAATCCTATAAATCCCAGAAACCCCAGAAATAAACAGAGACTCTACGTTCCGCCGCCGCAACTCTCTGTATCGACGAAAAACCAATCTGGAGACGTTCCAGTACCCTGCCGGAGAAGGGAAACCATCACCGGTGGCCATCTTCATCATCCTGGCCGAGGCCATGGCGAGGAGGGAGTAGTTCACCCTGAGGGCTGAGGGTATGTACCAGTAGCTATGTGTTCAATATCTCTCTCTCGTCTTCTTGAGATGCCATGATCTTGATGTATCATGGGCTTTGATAATCTAGTCAGATCATATGATGTTATTCCCTTGCTATCATGTTGTGATGAATTCAATCTTTCCCTTTGAGATCTCGTTATGTTGGATTGAATATTTTGGTTTGAGAACACTTGATGTACGTCTTGCGTGGGATACCCGTAGTGACATTGGGGTATTCTATTGATTCACTTGATATATGTTGAGGCATCAACTTGCGGATTCCGGTGACCTTGGGGATCTATGCATAGGGGTTGATTGCACGTTTTCATACCATGTTCTCCGATAGAAATCTTGGGGTGCTCCTTGAAGTTCTTTGTGTTGGATTGAATATGATAGACCTGAAATTTTTTGATGCATGTCGCATAATTTACCCATGGATACTTGAGGTGACATTGGGGTATCTAGGTGACATTAGGGTTGATTGATATATATCATTGGTGTTGTTCTAGTACGAACTCTAGGGTTGTTTGTGACACTTATAGGAATAGCCCAAAAGATTGATCGGAAAGAATAACTTTGATGTGGTTCTACTACCTACACCAATTTCATCTTATAGTTCTCCGCTAGATAGGAACTTTGGAGTGATTCTTTGTTGCACGTTGAGGGATCATCATATGATTCAAATATGTTAGCATTGTTGGGAGATTGCACTAGTGAAAGTATGAACCCTAGGCCTTGTTTACAAGCATTTATATACCGTTTTTCTCGCTGTTTTACACTTGTTACCTTGCTGTTTTTATATTTTCAGATTACAAAAACCTATATCTACCATCCATACTGCACTTGTATCACCATCTCTTCGCCGAACTAGTGCACCTATACAATTTGCCATTGTATTGGGTGTGTTGGGGACACAAGAGATTTCTTGTATTTGATTGCAGGGTTGTTTGATAGAGACCATCTTCATCCTACACCTCCCACGGATTGATAAACCTTAGGTCATCCACTTGAGGGAAAATTGCTACAGTCCTACAAAACTCTGCGCTTGGAGGCCCAACAAAGTCTACAAGAATAAAGTTGCTTCGTAGACATCAAGCCGTTTTCTGGCGCCGTTGCCGGGGAGGTGAGTGCTTGAAGGTATATCTTTAGATCTTGCAATTAAATCTTTTAGTTTCTTGTTTTACACTAGTTTGGTTTTATAAAAGAAAAATACAAAAAAATGGAGTTTAGGTTGCCTCAATTGTTTTGTCTTTTTAATGTCTTTCGTGAAAATGATGGTTCGGAAAATTGTGCTCAATTGGTAGAGGAAGAGTTTATGAAAATACTTAATGTGAATTACTTGAATGATGAGCATGATAGCAATATTGTTAGTATGGATTCTCTGAATATACATGATGCTAATGATATGCAAAGCCACAAGCTTGGGGATGCTATGTTTGATGAAGATGATATTTTTAGTCCCCCAAGTTTTGATGAGAAAATTTATTATGATGATGGCATGCCTCCTATCTATGATGAGTATGATGATGACATGTATGCTATAAAGAAAAATTATAACTATGAAATTTTTCATCATGATTTTAATTTTCAATTTGGTTATGTCAATCATGTATCTCATGATAGTTATTATGTTGAGTTTGCTCCCACAATTATGAATGAGAAGAAATATGCTTATGTGGAGAATAATAAATTTTCTATGAATGTAGATCATGAAAAGAATGATTTGTGTGATAGTTATATTGTGAAATTCCTTCATGATGCTACTGAAAATTATTATGAGGGAGGAACATATGCTTGTAGGAATTGCAATAATATCAAGTTTCCTCTCTATGTGTTCAAAGTTTTGAAGTTATGCTTGTTTTGCCTTCCTATGATAGTTGATTCTTGCTCCCATAAATTGTTTGCTCACAAAATCCCTATGCATAGGAAGTGGGTTAGACTTAAGTGTGCTTGTCATATGCTTCATGATGCTCCCAATGTGTTTCAATTCTTTATTTTTATGTGAGCATCATTGAAATCATCATGCCTAGCTAAAAGGCATTAAAGAAAAGCACTTGTTGGGAGACAACCCAACACTTTTCCTTTCTTTTTTTGAGTGTTCACATGATTAAGCTACTGTAGTAATCATGTTTTGTGTCTTTTATTTCAATAAAGTGCCAAGTAAAGCCTTTGGGATGACTCACAAGATGAGTAGAATTGATGTTGAACCAAAACAGAAACTTTTGACTCTAGTACATTAATTTTAGTTTTTTACTGGAGCGTGATAATAATCTGAAATTTTTACACAGTGTTTATATACAAATTCTTCAAGTTGTTATAATTTTTTAGAATTGTTAGAGACAGGGAAGTATGGTTATACTACAGATATTTACAGACTGTTCTGTTTTTGACAGATTCTGTTTTGCATGCATAGTTTGCTTGTTTTAGTGTTCCCATAGCTTATATTCTGTGATATAAATTATGTGAATGGTAGAATACAGTAGGTATTATGTGAGAACAATTATGAATCTTGTCTTGATAGTACCTAAGTGAATGGTCTTTATTTATTATACTAACCCATCTCACGAAGTTCCGTTTAGTTTTGTGTGATTGAAATTTTCAAGATTTGGGTGAGACACCGATATGAGGGGAATAAGGAGTGACAAGAACCTAAGCTTGGGGATGCCCAAGGAACCCCCAATGTAATATCCAAGAAAGACTCAAGCGCCTAAGCTTGGGGATGCCCCGTGTCGGAATCAAGGCTCCGGGGACCAAAAAGGTTCGAACACTGGGGTGCACTCGCTCTCCTGCCCTACTCTGCTTCCCAAGCTCACGACGACAATCCGGCGGCTCGAGCTAAGGAAGATGATCAAAGGACACACGGTTTACCCAGGTTCGGGCCACCTCGCGGTGTAAGACCCTACTCCTGCTTGTCTGAATTGCGTGCGGGTGAGGATGAGTACAAGGTGTGTTCTTGCTTGCCCGGGGCTCTCCCCCTTCTATGGTGGCCGGTCCCTACTCTTATATTGGCCTTGGTCCTCTTCCCCCGAAAACACAAGGCGGCAAGTGTTGCTACAATGGCCAGTTTGAAGGGGGACAGGACTGCAGCCTATCCTGACAAAAGTGGTCTTCACCTGCCAAAGCTCTTAGTCGTGACGTGCTCGTGGGCTCGGGGGTGACATCCATCCTGCCGAGCCCCCGGTCTTGGTCTTCTTGCTTGGGGAGGGAAACCTTTGGGGGCTGCTTTAGGAGCCCGCGAGCTGATGTCGTTTCTCTATCACCGAAGAGGAATGCCTCTCAGTCCGTGCCTGCTGGCACCGCTCCTGGCACAGCTTGGCGCGACGTGCGTCACCCATGTGCGGGCACAGGGTTGCGGGGCCCTGCCAGCCCAGCTCTAGATAGACCCGCCTCCAGAGGGCGTCATGGACAGCCTCACGGAGAAGCCTCGTGAAGTACTTGATGATGAAGCCGCCTCGCACCTCGCGAGGCATTGGCCCTCGCGAGAGCCAGCTCCGTGAAGCCCGTGGGTGGAGCCACTCAGTGTTTAAGGCAATCTTCGCGTCTTGTGCCGCAGGCAGACGGGCCTGGGCACCCCCAGTCCCAGAGGCCCAACAGTAGCCCTCGCGCCCATGGCGCAAAGGACTCCGCCTGTTGGAGGGGTCAAATCGACGCGGGCCCCCACCACCTTCGGGTGACAACCCACAAGTGTAGGGGGTCGTTTGTAGCCTTTTTCGATAAGTAAGAGTGTCGAACCAAACGAGGAGCTAAAGGTAGAACAAATATTCCCTCAAGTTCTATCGACCACCGATACAACTCTACGCACGCTAATGCTTGCTTTACCTACAACAAGTATGAAACTACTTTGCGGGAATAAAACTAGAAGTACTTTGCAAGATAATAAAAAACATGAAAATAAAAGTTAGGTGATGTTTTAATAAAATAACAATAAAAGTAAATAACTTAGTAGAAAGCTTTTTGTGTAACGCAAGAGAAAGATTGTCCCTAGGCAATTGAATATAATATGATAGATACTTGTTATATGCAATGAGGGAGAGGCATACGCTAACACACTTTCCGTACTTGGATCATATGCACTTATGATTGGAACTCTAGCAAGCATCAGAAACTACCAAAGTTCATTAAGGTAAATCCCAACCATAGCATTAAGTATCAAGTCCCCTTTACTCCCAAACGCAACAACCCACCTACTCGGGTTTGTGCTTCTGTCACTCACACAACCCACCATAGGAAAATCATGAACATATTGCAACACCCTACAGCGGGGATCCCTCACGTTTGCGCGACATGGAGGGCACCATAGGACAACACCACATCAACATACAACTCACATCCATAACATCATACCACAATTAACCCATACGACAAAAGAGATCTACTCAAACATCATAGGATAGCCAAATATCATTGGGAAATAATATATGGAGTTGAGCACCATTTTTAAGTAGAGATTACATCGGGGAAGAGAGGTGTTACACCGCTGCATAGAGGGGGAGAGAGTTGGTGTTGACGGTGGCGAAGTTGTTGGAGTAGATCGCCGCCATGGTGATTGACCCGGCGTCGTTCCGGTGCCACCGGGAGAGAGGGGGAGAGAGCCCCCCTCCTTCTTATTCTTCCTTGGCCTCCCCCCTAGATGGGAGGAGAGTTCCCCCTCTGGTCTCTTCATAGATTCTCATAGATTGGATCTCCCTCTCTGTTCTCTTCTATTTCGCGTTCCTATTTTCTGGCCGAAAACCGTTTCTTATATTCCTGGAGATCCGTAACTCCGATCGGGATGAAATTTTGAGGGGATTTTTATACAAAAAATATCTTCCTTGCGCCCGAAGGAGAGCTCCAACCGACTTACGAGGTGGCCACAAGACACCACCACGCTTTTGGGCCCCTGGGGCGCGCACTGATGTATCGTGGGGGCTGTGGGCCTCCGTTTGCTTTGATTCCACTTCTCGAAATTCACAAATATTCCAAAAAAAATCTCCATAAATTTTTATCACGTTTGGACTTCGTTTGATATGGATATTCTGCGAAACAAAAAACATGCAACAAACAAGAACTAGCACTGGGCACTGGATCAATATGTTAGTCCAATAAATCATATAAAATGTTGCCAAAAATATGTGAAAGTTATATAATATTGGCATGAAACAATCAAAAATTATAGATACGACGGAGACATATCAGCATCCCCAAGCTTAATTCCTGCTCGTCCTCGAGTAGGTAAATGATAAAAAAGATAATTTTCGATGTGGAATGCTACCTAGCATAATCTTGATCATATATCTAATCATGGCATGAATATTTAGACACAAGTGATTCAAAGCAATAGTCTAGTTTTGACATAAAGACATTAATACTCAGGCATCAAAACAAACAATCATGTCTTTCAAAATATCAAGGCTAGAGAACGCTATCCCTAGAAAATCGTATAGCCTTGTCATGCTCGGTCTTCTTAACACAAAGTATAAATCATGTACTACCCCGGTGTAAGCCAAACAATTGGTTCATACTTTTTAACACGCTTCAACATTTTCAACTCTCATGCAATACATGAGCGCAAGCCATGGATATAGCACTATGGGTGGAATAGAATATGGTGATAGGTTTCAAAGGGGTAAAAGTGGAGAAGAAAGTCTCGCATCGACTCAGCGTATCAACGGGCTATGGAGATGCCCATCAATAGATATCAATGCGAGGAGTAGGGATTGCCATGCAACGGATGCACTAAGAGATATAAGTGTATGAAAGCTCAATATGAGAACTAAGTGGGTGTGCATCTAACTCTATAATGAAAAATTCCCACTAGTATATGAAAGTGATAACATAGGAGACTCTCTATATGAAAAACATGGTGCTACTTTGAAGCACAAGTGTGGAATTAGTATGCCCCTTTTTCTTTCTTTTTTTTTTTCTTTTTTTTTCTTTTTTTCTCTTTTTTCTATTTTTTGTCCGGAGCCTCATCCTGACTTGTGGGGGAATCATAGTTTCCATCATCCTTTCATCACTGGGACATGCTCTAATAATGAATAATGACGATCATCACACTTCTATTTACTTACAACTCAATATTACAACAATAGTAGAACAAAGTATGACTCTATATGAATGCAACGATCTAGCGTAGCAAAGATATAAAAAAATGGACAAGACATGGAAACATTATGCTAGCTATCTTACGATCATGTAATGCAATATGACAATGAATGCTCAAGTCATCGAAACGGAAGCGATGGAAGTTGCATGGCAATATATCTCGGAATGGCTATGGAAAAGCCATAATAGGTAGGTATGGTGGCTGTTTTCAGGAAGATATAATAAGGCTTATGTGTGATAGAGCGTATCATATCACGGGGTTTGGATGCACCGGCGAAGTTTGCACCGACTCTCGGGGTGAGAAAGGGCAATGCACGGTACCGTAGAGACTAGAAAATTGCGGAAAGGTAAGAGTGCGTATAATCCATGGACTCACATTCGTCATAAAGAACTCACATACTTATTGCAAAAGTTTATTAACCCTCGAAGCAAAGTATTACTGCACATGCTCCTAGGGGGGAGGTTGGTAGGAGTTAACCATCGCGCGCCCCCGACCTTCACACAAAGATAGACAATCAAGAATAAATTATGCTCCAACTTCCTAGCATAATGGGAGACTATACGTGCATGCTTCGGGAATCACAAACCTTAACACCAATATCTTACTAAACATGATCATCCACTTGTACCTCCCACATATTATCATCTCTATATCGCAAAACTATTGCAAGGAATCAAACATATCATATTCAGTGATCCCTAAGTTTTATGTAGGATTTTATGACCAACCATGCAAATGACCAATTCCTGTTGACTCTCTAAATAGATATAAGTGAATCAAGAGAGTTTAATTATTTCTACAAAAGACCATTCTCTAATAAATATAAGTTAAGCAAAAGAGCATTCTACGAATAACGGTTTTCTATGTGAAGAGAAACAGGCAATCCAAACTTCAAATGATATAAGTGAAGCACATGAAGCATTCTATAAAACCATACTCAAAAGATATAAGTGAAGTGCAATGAGCAATCTATAAATCAACCATGGACTATCTCATACCAGCATAGTGCATAAAATTAAAGTGAAAACTAAACACAAAAGACGCTCCAAGATTTACACATATCACATGAACGAAACGAAAACGAAAACATACCGATACTTGTTGAAGAAAGATGGGATGCCTTCCGGGGCATCCCCAAGCTTAGACGCTTGAGTCTCCTTGGATATTTACTTGGGGTGCCTTGGGCATCCCCAAGCTTGAACTCTTGCCTCTCCTCCTTCTCCTCATATCGAGACCTCCTCGATGTTCGAACACTTCATCCACACAAAACTTAACAAAAGAATGGTGAGATCCGTTAGTATAACAAAGCAAATTCCTACTTTAATTACTGTTGAAAACCCATTCATATTTTATATTTTCATTATCCCTGCTGTATTATAACTTCTCCATGGCTTATACCACTGATAAAATCGATAGTTTCATCAAAACAAGCAAAACAATGCATCAAAAACAAAATTTGTCTTAAACAGGACAGTCTGTAGTAATCTGAACTTTGACCATACTTCTGTAACTCCAAAAATTCTGAAAACTTTCGAGCAAATAAAAAAATTGTATAGAAATACTGTGTAAAAATTTCAGAAACTTTTTATGTTCCAGTAAAAAAATTAAATTCACACACTACAGCCAAAGTTTCTGTTTTTACACCGCACATACCAACAAGCAATCTAATCATCCTAGAGGCAAATCTTGACACATTATTTTTATAATACAATGGATTTATACAAGGGGATAATTATTTTTGTTGGAAAAGTTTCCGTGTTTCAAGATTCACAAAGTTTCCGTGGGCATGAACAAAAGTTCAAGGACGTCCCCCACTTCAACGGTGCTCATCATCTCTCTCTGTTTCACCTTTCTTTTCGTGAAGTTTTAGGTTCCCCTCTATATTTTTTGTTTTTAAACTTTATAAAAGCACACAACAGATAAAATGACTCTCTAAAACTTCCGGGTTGTCTCCCTGGCAGTGCTTTCTTTAAAGCCATTAAGCTAGGCATAAAGTGCTCAAGTAATGGACCACCCGGATCCTAAGGTATATCACAGCCAATTTTAATTAACAATGATTTGTAATTTAGTAGTGAGCACAAAGTGATATATATCATGTGACAACAAAGTCTAACTCTCTTCCTATGCATCGGCATGTCATACAAGAACAATTCATGCACATTAAGTAAAGGCCAATACATAGCATAAGTAGTTTCTTGCAATTTTATAGTATTGGAAACATAGAGAGGTGAAGATGTAGTTCCTCTCTCATAATAATTTCAAGTAGGAGCAGCAAGCACATGCATATTATATTCATCAAAATCATCATGTGTAGTAGCAAAACGCAACCCATCAATATAATCCTTAATAAGAGCAAACTTCTCTGATATAGTGTAGTTGGGAGAATTCAAAAAGATAATAAGACTATCATGTGTGGGTGCAATAGCAACAATTTCATTCTTAACATACGGAACAATAGCAAGTTCATATTCATAAGCATAATTCATATTGGCATCCTGGCCACAAGCATAGCAAGCATCAAGTTCATCAAAAAGGGATATTGCAAACGAATCCACGGGATCATAGCATTCATTATAGCATTCATCATAGCATTCATCCTTCGGTATGTGCGAAGGGAAATTAAAAAATGTATGAGTTGAAGAGTTACTCTCATTAGAAGGTGGGCACGGGTAGCTAATCCGCTCTTCCTCCTTTTGTTCTTCGCTGTCCTCCTCATCTTTTTCATCTAATGAGCTCACAGTTTCAGCAACTTCTTCTTCCACAGATTCCTGCAAAATATTAGTCTCTTACAAGGCAGCGGTCATTCTTTCAATAAATTCAATAATATCAGCATTGCAATCATAATTCTCATAGCAATATTTAAGTATGGCAAAATTTTCAGTTTTGTAAGAAACATCATCATACTTTTCAATCAAGGAAGCAACTTCATAAGCACCTTTGAAAGCAACAAATTCTTCTATTCGTTCCACACCATATTAATCGTAAATACCTTTAGCATAAGAAGCTAAGGTTTCATTATCATTAAATTTGCATCAAAAGGGAAGGTGTGGAGCATTCATCCTAGAGCAACAATATCATATCTCAAGCATAGCTCCCGAGCATACCAATGCAACATATGAATTTGATCCAATAACAATTTCCCTTTTTGAGTCAAGCGATAATCTCTAAAGTATTCACATTGATCCAACATTACTCCCATTATCAAGTTGAATGGGGTTTTCTTAGGATTATCAAAGTAGTATTTAATACTTTGCACATAACTAGCATCGAGGGTTTTAGGAGGTTCCCCATCTCCATGAGTAGCAAGTACCACTATATTTTTTTTGGTGTTTCGTGTTCCATATCCATAACTAAAGATATAAAACAACTAATAACAGAAAATAAAAATTACTTAGCGATAAAGCAAACAAGCACACACGAGAATATTCACCCCACGCTATTGCTCCCCGGCAACGGCGCCAGAAAAAGGTCTTGATAACCCACAAGTGTAGGGGATCGTTGTAGCCTTTTTTGATAAGTAAGAGTGTCGAACATAACGAGGAGCTAAAGGTAGAACAAATATTCCCTCAAGTTCTATCAACCGCCGATACAACTCTACGCACGCTAATGCTTGCTTTACCTAGAACAAGTATGAAACTACTTTGCGGGAATAAAACTAGAAGTACTTTGCAAGATAATAAAGAACATGAAAAATAAAAGTTAGGTGATGTTTTAATAAAAGAACAATAAAAGTAAATAACTTAGTAGAAAGCTTTTTGTGTAACGCAAGAGAAAGATTGTCCCTAGGCAATTGAATATAATATGATAGATACTTGTTATATGCAATGAGGGAGAGGCATACGCTAACACACTTTCCGTACTTGGATCATATGCACTTATGATTGGAACTCTAGCAAGCATCGGAAACTACAAAAGTTCATTAAGGTAAAACCCAACCATAGCATTAAGTATCAAGTCCCCTTTACTCCCAAACGCAACAACCCACCTACTCGGGTTTGTGCTTCTGTCACTCACGCAACCCACCATAGGCAAATCATGAACATATTGCAACACCCTACAGCGGGGATCCCTCACGTTTGCGCGACATGGAGGGCACCATAGGACAACACCACATCAACATACAACTCACATCCATAACATCATACCACAATTAACCCATACGACAAAAGAGATCTACTCAAACATCATAGGATAGCCAAATATCATTGGGAAATAATATATGGAGTTGAGCACCATTTTTAAGTAGAGATTACATCGGGGAAGAGAGGTGTTACACCGCTGCATAGAGGGGGAGAGAGTTGGTGTTGACGGTGGCGAAGTTGTTGGAGTAGATCGCCGCCATGGTGATTGACCCGGCGTCGTTCCGGTGCCACCGGGAGAGAGGGGGAGAGAGCCCCCCTCCTTCTTATTCTTCCTTGGCCTCCCCCCTAGATGGGAGGAGAGTTCCCCCTCTGGTCTCTTCATAGATTCTCATAGATTGGATCTCCCTCTCTGTTCTCTTCTATTTCGCGTTCCTATTTTCTGGCCGAAAACCGTTTCTTATATTCCTGGAGATCCGTAACTCCGATCGGGATGAAATTTTGAGGGGATTTTTATACAAAAAATATCTTCCTTGCGCCCAAAGGAGAGCTCCAACCAACTTACGAGGTGGGCACAAGACACCACCACGTGTTTGGGCCCCTGGGCGCGCCCTGATGTATCGTGGAGACTGTGGGCCTCTGTTTGCATTGATTCCACTTCTTAAAATTCACAAATATTCCAAAAAAAAATCTCCGTAAATTTTTATCGCGTTTGGACTTCGTTTTATATGGATATTCTGCGAAACAAAAAACATGCAAAAAACAGGAACTGGCACTGGGCACTGGATCAATATGTTAGTCCAATAAATCATATAAAATGTTGCCAAAAATATGTGAAAGCTGCATAATATTGGCATGAAACAATCAAAAATTATGGATATGGCGGAGACGTATCAGCGGGCTAGGCGCGATGCATGGCATTCGGTGAGGCGTGCGTCGCCTCCACTCCCCCACGACGCTCCAGGAACCGCGCCTTCGCCTGGGTAAACCGCCAGGCTCGCGATGCATAAAAACCCTCGCTGCTCAGCTTCTTTGGTACGCCTCCTCGTCTCGCCGCTTCTCCCCCTTTGCTCCCTCGCCCGATCTTCGCTCTCCTTCCTTCTTCTTGGTCATGGCGGCAAAGAAGGATGCTACGAACACTGGAGCGCGGGTGGGGCCTTCAGCGCCACCCTCATCCCCCGGAGGCAATGCAGGCCAGCGCTTAGGGCCAGCTCCGACACGGCGGCGCTGGACCGCCAACGACGAGTAATTGTGCCGCCATCTTAGTCCTTTCTTGCATGTCCAGCCCGGCCGGTGAATCTAATCACCGAATCTCTCAAGGTGCTCACGCACAAGAGGCGGAGGGGCGGCTCGCCCGGGGCGTCCTCCCGCGCGCTGTTTATCAGAGAGGCCTCCGCCCCCGCGCCCGGCTTGTCGGGGCCTGGGGGGCGCATGGCCCGTGCCGCCGCGAGTACTGCGCCGGGAGCCGAGAGCGAGGCGGAGCTGGCCCGCAGGGAGGCGGCCATCATTGAGCGGGAAGCCGACGTGGCCCTCCACAAGCGGGAGGCTGCCCGGACCGCCTTCGACCAGGAGGCGGAACATGAGCGCCTGGAGACCCTGGAGAGACATGTCCTTACCGGCGAAGCAACCCTCGCAGCAGTGCGCGAGGAAGCCCGGGCTGATGCCAACGCGAGAGTGGCTCAGGAGCGGGAGGCCGCTCTGGAGGAGTACCACGGCGAGCTGGCTCATCGGGAGGCCCCTATCCAGCTTCGCTGCGACTCGCTTCAAGAGGAGGTGAGCGCGCTCTGAGCCCAGCAACAGGGCATCGAGGCCGATCTCCGGGCTGCTCTCACGAGCAAGGGGAACGTCGAGGCGAACTTGGCGTCACTGCAGGCTCAGGTCGGTGAAGCCGCCGATGCAGTGCAGGCGACCAGGGATAATGCGGTGCGGGCACATATGATGGAGGCGCAGCGCGCCACGCAGTACCTAGACCTCGCGCGTCGCGCGGGCGGCACGCTTCGCCGCTTCGTCAGGGACGTCCTGGAGCTGCCGTGCGCACACGGCGACGGGGGCTACCTCGACTTCTTCCTCCAGGTGGTGGAAGCGCTGCAGTCGGGTGTCTCCAAGGTGGAGGAAGACATTGAGTCAAGCGCGCGCGATCTTCTGGACTGCGCGCTGATGCGCGTCTTCTCCAACCTCCGCCGCCACGATCCTGCCTTCGACCTCTCCAGCGTGATGGAGCCGGTGCCCGCGGAGCTCCGGAGCCCCCTCAGGGACAAGGTGCGCGGGCAGGTGGAGGCGCTGGTCGGGCGGTTCGCTCAGGACGCGCCTTCTGAAGAGAGCGGGAGCCTCGGCGCCGCAACCTCCGATGGTCATGGCGAAGGCAGCGCCTCCTCCGCTTGAGTTTTATGTTCCCCTCCTATCGTACCTTCAACCCTTGGCCCCAGTGCGGACGTAAGACATCTGCAATGTACTTTTGTTAATCTGGTAGTTGCATGTCATGCGTCAAGACGCCCTTGCTCCCTACGTGGGGCCCTTTGCTTCCCTTCGCGCAGCCCCCGTGCCCTAGCTAGGGCTCGCGAGGCCGGCAAACGCCCATGACGTCCAGCACGCGAGGCCTCGGTGCGGTAGCCCCCGAGAGTCCTTAGCACCTAGCCCTTACCTCGTTAGGTTGCCCTTGCCGGACCTTTCTTAGGGAGCTGTTCCGCTGGGCACTCCGCCCGAGATTCCATGCGACCATCAACTTGCTCACAGGCTCCGCGCGAGGGAGCCTGTCAACCTAGGCCTTGGCAAGGTGACCAGAGGCTTTGGCAAGACGACATGTGTAGACACGAGCCACAGGCCTAGGCCCACTCCTCAGGGCCAACCACGCTTGAGCTAGCAAGGTCTGCCAACACGAGCACCGTGCCAACCTTGATGGCTCCGTCTAGGCAAGGTCTCTGAGACGGCTTCAAGGCGCGGCCCCGCGTGAGGCGCCGCAGAGGCCCCTGACGACGGCCGTCGGCGCGAGCCACGGGGGCGGGACCCTCGTAAGGATCCAGCTTGCAGAGCTCGTCGGTTGGCCAAGTTCAGCCCGTGGCCTACACTGCGCCTTGGGCCGGAGGCGTCTAGGCCTAGATGCCCCCGGTCCTGCGGGCCTGGCGATGCAATCCATGGGAGCGCGGCGGGCGCGGCTCCTCTAGCGGGGGAAGGTCAGAGTGATGACCCACAAGTATAGGGGATCAATCGTAGTCCTTTTGATAAGTAAGAGTGTCGAACCCAGCGAGGAGAAGAAGGAAATGACAAGCGGTTCTCAGCAAGGTAATTTCTGCAAGCATTGAAATTGTAGGTAATAGGTAGTTTGATAGTAAGATAATTGGTAACAAGCAAGTAACAATAATGGTAAATAAAGTGCAGCAAGGTAGCCCAATCCTTTTGTGGCAAAGGACAGGCCAGAACAGTCTCTAGTAATAAGCAAAGTGTTCTTGAGGGTACACGGGAATTTCATCTAGTCACTTTTATCATGTTGGTTTGATTTATGTTCGCTACTTTGATAATTTGATATGTGGGTGGACCGGTGCTTGGGTGCCGTTCTTACTTGAAGAACCTCCCACTTATTATTAACCCCCTCGCAAGCATCCGCAACTATGAGGAAAGTATTAAGATAAAATCTAACCATAGCATTAAACGTTTGGATCCAAATCAGCCCCTTATGAAGTAGCACATAAACTAGAGTTTATGCTTCGGTCACTCTAGCAACCCATCATCTAATAACTAGTCCACAATGCATTCCCTTAGGCCCAAGGATGGTGAAGTGTCATGTAGTCGACATTCACATGACACCACTAAGGAAATCACAACATACATATCATCAAGATATTGAACACATATCAAGTTCACATGATTACTTGCAACATGACTTCTCCCGTGACCTCAAGAACAAAGGTAACTACTCAGAAATAATATTCATGCTCAAGATCAGAGGGGTATTGAATAGCATAATGGATCTGAACATATAATCTTCCACCAAATAAACCATATAGTAATCAACTACAAGATGTAATCAACACTACTAGTCACCCACAGGTACCAATCTGAGGTTCCGGTACAAAGATTGAACACAAGAGATGAACTAGGGTTTGAGAGGAGATAGTGTTGTTGAAGATGTTGATGAAGATTGGCCTCCCAAAGATGAGAGGGGTGTTGGTGATGACGATGGCTTTGATTTCCCCCTCCGGGAGGGAAGTTCCCCCGGCGGAATCGCTCCGCTGGAGGGCAAAAGTGCTCCTGCCCAAGTTCCGCCTCGAGACGGCGGTGTTCCGTCCCGAAAGTCCTCTCCCTATTTTTTCTAGGTCAAAAGACCCTTTATACTAGAAGATGGACACCGGAGGTGGGCACAACATACCAGGGTGCGCCTGGGGGGCCAGACGCGCCCTAGTGTCTTGTGCCCACCAGGGTGGCCCCCTCCGGTAGTTGTTTGCTCCAGTATTTTTCATAAATTCCAAAAATATTCTCCGTAAAGTTTCAGCTTCATTGGAGATGTGCAGAATAGGTATCTCTAATGTGCTTTTTCAGGTCCAGAATTCCACCTGCCGGTATTCTCCCTCTGTGAGTAAACCTTGCATATTATGAGAGAAAAGGCATTAGAATCACTCCCAAAAATATTATTATTCAACAAAACATAATAAATAACAGTAGGAAATCATGATGCAAAATGGACGTATCAACTCTCCCAAGCTTAGACCTGGCTTGTCCTCAAGCGAAAAGCCGATATTGAAAAACATGTCCACATGGTTTGAGAGAGAGGTGTCGATAAAAACAAAATACGGATATAGTAGCATCATGATTATTATCATAACAGCAACAAACTCTATCATAAAACATATTCATATACTTTCATCATATAACTTCTCATGAACAAGTAACAATTCATCACACCATAGAAGTATAAAGCATAAACCTTATTGAAAACCAACAAACTATGTTCTCAGTCATCTTTGCAACTATAGTTCATCATATTTTCAGGGAGGGTCTCATGTCGGAGCCTTTTGGCAAGTCCACATACTCAACCATCATTTAGTCTTCTATGATTGCTAACACTCACAGCATACCCATGAGCAAAAAGTTTCAACAGGACACATAGAAAGATAGGGACTTATAGTTTCGCCTCCCAACCTACTCACCTCAAGGGTGATGTCAACAATAGTAACTCATGCCCAGTCACATCCAACTGGATATATGTGCCTAGATCTTTCCTCACCACATGATGCTTGCAAAAGAAAAAGTAAAAAGGAATAGAGAAGAATAATTTGACTCTTGCATAAAAGCAAATACATAAAAGTAAAAGATAGTCCCTTCGCAGAGGGAAGCAGAGGTTGTCATGCACTTTTTGGTTTGTATGCCCAATCCCTTAATGTAAAAGAACGTCACGCTATATTGCCCCCTATGATAGCAACCTTTATTATGCAGTCTGTCGCTTTTAATGCTTTGCCATCATAAGTTCGTATAACGCTCAATTTTCTCTTACACTAATTGATCAAACACATTTAGAAGCAATTTTTATTGCCTTAGTGCACCGATGACAACTTACTTGAAGGATCTTACTCGATCCGTAGGTAGGTATGGTGGACTCTCAAAACATGAATTTGGATTTTGGGTTTTTGGATGCATGAGTAGTATCTCTACTTAGTGCGGAATTTTTGGCTAGCAAAGATATTGAGCAAGCACCATATGTTGAAGGATCTATGACAATATAACTTCTATGTGGATACGAACAAACATAAATCATTACGTTGTCTTCCTTGTCCAACATCAACAATTTTGACATATAATATTTAATGGGGGCTCACAATCATAAAAGATATCGAAGATAGTGTATTTGCATGTGAATCTTCTCTTCCCTTATTAATTCTTTCATGAATTGCATCATTGACCAATTCTATGTTTGTCAATCTCCAACAAGTTTTACGACTTATACTTTTCCTTATGTGATGTCATTACTAACCGTAAGATTAGCATATGGTTCTTTTCATTTATTTCTCTTTCCTTTTATTTTGATTGCAACAAGAAAGTAGAGAGGCAAAAGCTCAAACCAAACTTTATTATATAACTCTCACTCGATTACATAGATAGATAGACCACGAAACTAACACACGAAAATAGATCATGCTAAACTTTTATTCAACTAAATCAAAGGGAAATTAAAAATCGAGCTAAAATAAGTAAAGGTGAATAAAAGTGATGGTGATACGATACCGGGGCACCTCCCCCAAGCTTGGCTCAAGCCAAGGGGAGTGCCCATACCCGTGTGCTCAAGTCTCCTTTGGTGGTGGTGATGAAGAAGGTGGTGTTGATGAAGTAGTCTTCTTCTTGAACTTATATTTAAGCATAAAGTTTTCTTCCCTTAGATCATCATTCTTCAACTCGAGTTTTAATATCTTTTTGCATAATGCCGCCTTGCTCTCCTGGAGAAAACGAGATGGAATAAATTGAACCTCAGGTTTGTACCCTTTAGGGAGGCTTGACTTTTTGAACTCCACATGCATGTCCCCAGGTTGAGGAAGCGGGTCATCCTCTTCCTTAGAGCTATAATCCTTTGTTTCCTTCATGGCAGCATCTTCCTCCTCGTCTAAGGTCCATCCATAGTGCTCCACTTCTCCATAGATCTTGGGGTTTGCAATATAGTCAGCAACATAGCCCCCCCCCCCCTTTGAATCTTGTGACGACATATTTTCAGATCTGCCAGGAAAACAGCACGAAACAAGAACAGGGGATTTTTCTGCGATGCGGTCGTCAAAACAGTCGGGGGTATATATAGAGAATTTTTATTCTTGGGAAACAGGCATATGGAAAGAAAACGGAGTCGGGAAGGCGTTTGAGGTGGGCACAACCCACCAGGGCGCGCCTGGCAGGGCTGGCGCGTCCTGGTGTATGGTGCTCACCTCGGTTGCTTTCTGGTTTATTTCTTATTTTCCAAATTTTTATAATATTCCAAAACTGACAGAAAATATTTTTGCGGATTTTTCGGAACCCGTTTACTTACCGTATCACGTACCTCCTATTTTTCAGAATTCTGGAGTATTCCGGAAGGTCTCTTTTATGTGTTCGTCCGGTGTCATGGTTTCGATAACGTTGCTTTCAACATTAATAGGTGTACCTGAGATATAATGTTTAATTCTTTGTCCATTGACCACCTTCTAGTTAGTACCTTCGACATTATTAATCTTGATAGCTCCAGAACGATAAACCTCTTCGACAATATATGGTCCTTCTCATTTAGAAAGAAGCTTACCTGCAAAAAAACTTAAACCAGAGTTGAACAAAAGAACATAGTCTCCTATTTTGAATTCCCGCTTTTGGATTCTTTTGTAATGCCATATTTTTACTTTTTCTTTGAATAGTTTGGAATTTTCATAGGCTTGGGTTCTCCATTCATCTAGTGAGCTAATATCAAATAACCTCTTCTCACCAGCAAGTTTGAAATAAAATTGAGTTCTTTAATTGCCCAAAATGCTTTATGTTCTAACTCTAGAGGCAAATGAAAAGCTTTTCCATATACCACTTTGTCTGGAGACATACCCATAGGATTTTTATAAGCTGTTCTATAGGCCCAAAGTGCATCATCTAGTTTCTTAGACCAATTCTTTCGAGACCTATTGACAGTTTTTTGTAATATCAATTTTATTTCTCTATTGCTAAGTTCAACTTGACCACTAGATTGAGGATGATAGGGTGATGCAATTTTATGGTTAACATCATATTTACCTAGCATCTTACGGAAAGCACCATGAATAAAGTGTGAACCACCATCAGTCATTAAATATCTAGGGACTCCAAACCTCGGGAAGATAACTTCTTTAAGCATTTTAATAGAGGTGCTGTGATCAGCACTACTAGTTGGAATAGCTTCTACCCACTTAGTGACATAATCAAAAGCAACCAAAATATGAGTGTACCCGTTAAAGGAAGGAAAAGGCCCCATATAATCAAAACCCCAAACATCAAATGAACTCCAAACATCAAATGGTTCAACAACAAGTGAATAATTCATAGGCATTTCCTGACACTTACCGATATTACCAATTCTTTGACATTCATCACAAGACAAGACAAACTTATGGGGATCCTTGAAGAGAGTAGGCCAATAAAAACCAGATTGCAATACCTTGTGAGCAGTTCTATCTCCCGCATGATGTCCTCCATAAGCTTCGGAATTACATTTCCGTAGGATTTGTTCCTGTTCATGCTCAGGTACACAACGTCTAATAATACTATCTACTCCTTCTTCATAGAGATGTGGGTCATCCCAAAAGTAATGTCTTAAACCATAGAAGAATTTTTTTCTTTTGTTGGTATGTGAAGTTAGGTGGTATATATTTAGAGACAATGTAGTTAGCATAATCAGCATACCAAGGAGTGTTTTGAGAAACATTTATTGCAGCTAACTGTTCATCAGGAAAGTTATCATCAATAGGTAGTGGGTCATCAAGAATATTTTCTAACCTAGACGAGTTATCAGCTACGGGGTTCTCAGCTCCCTTCCTATCAACGATATGTAAGTCAAATTCTGGAAGCAAGAAAACCCGCATAATAAGTCTTGGTTTGGCGTCTTTCTTTTCCATAAGATATTTTATAGCAGCATGATCGGTGTGAACGATAACCTTGGAATAAACAATATAGGATCTGAATTTATCACAAGCAAACACAACTGCTAAAAATTATTTTTCAGTAGTAGCATAATTTCGTTGGGCATTGTCTAGAGTTTTACTAGCATAATGGATAACATTCAATTTCTTATCAACTCTTTGTCCTAGAACGGCACCAACAGCATAATCACTAGCATCACACATAATTTCAAAAGGCAAGTTCCAATCAGGTGGTTGAACGATAGGTGCAGAGGTTAAGGCTTTCTTGAGTGTTTCAAAGGCTTCCACACAATCATCATCAAAAACAAAAGGGATATCCTTTTGCAAAAGATTCGTAAGAGGCCTAGAAATTTTAGAGAAGTCTTTAATGAACCTCCTATAGAAACTAGCATGACCAAGGAAACTTCGAATACCTTTAATATCTTTAGGACATGGCATTTTCTCAATTGCATCAACTTTAGCTTTATCCATCTCAATACCTCGTTCGGAAATTTTATGCCCCAAAACAATACCTTCACTATTCATAAAGTAGCACTTCTCCCAATTCAAGACAAGATTAGTTTGTTCACATCTCTGCAAAACTCGATCAAGGTTGCTTAAGCAATCATCAAAAGAAGTCCCGTAAATGGAAAAATTATCCATGAAAACCTCCACAATCTTTTCACAAAATTCAAAGAATATAGCAGTCATACATCTTTGAAAGGTAGCAGGTGCATTGCATAAACCAAAAAGCATACGTCTATAAGCATAGGTTACAAAAGGGCAAGTAAGGTGGTTTTCTCTTGATCAGATTGTGATACGGGTATTTGAGAGAAACCAGAATATCCGTCTAGAAAACAAAAGTGTGTGTGCTTAGATAATCTTTCTAGCATTTCATCAATGAAAGGCAGAGGGTAATGATCTTTTCTAGTAGCTTTATTTAATTTTCTAAAATCAATTACCATTCTATAGTCAGTGACAATTCTTTGTGGAATGAGTTCATTTTTATCATTAGGAATAACGGTGATACCTCCTTTTTTAGGAACACAATGAACGGGACTTACCCATCTACTATCAGCTATGGGATAGATTATACCTGCTTCCAGAAGTTTCAATATTTCAGTTCTTACCACCTCTTTCATCTTAGGATTCAATCGTCGTTGGTGATCAACAACGGGTTTAGCATCAGGTTCCATATTAATCTTGTGCTGACATAGAGTGGGACTAATGCCCTTAAGATCATCAAGAGTATATCCAATATCAGCCCAGTGCTTCCTCATAACTTTTAATAATCTTTCTTCTTCATGTTCTGAAAGGTTAACACTAATAATAATAGGATATATCTTTTTCTCATCGAGATAAGCATACTTCAAAGTATTAGGCAATTGATTTAATTCAAACACAGGGTCATCTTTAGGTGGAGGAGGACCTCCAAGAGTTTCAATAGGCAAATTGTGTTTCAAGAGAGGTTGTTCTTCAAAGAATTTTTTATCTATTTCATTTCTTTCACGCAAGTGCATATCGTTTTCATGGTCAAGCAAATATTGTTCTAATGAATCAGTAGGAAGCACGGCAATAGAAGCAAGACCAATTATTTCATCCTTACTAGATAATGCTCTATCACGAGGATGTCTACTAAACTTGGAAAAATTAAACTCATGAGACACACCACCAAAACTGACACCGACAGTTTATTTTTCACAATCTATCTTAGCATTGACGGAGCTCAAGAAAGGTCTACCAAAGATAATGGGACAAAAGTCAACTTGTGGGGAACCAAGAACTAGAAAATCCGTAGGATATATTACTTTCCCACACAAGACTTCAACATCTCTAACAATCCCAAGTGGTGTGATCGTGTCTCTATTAGCAACTTTAATAGTAACATCAATGTCTTCCATTTCAGCAGGTGCTATTTCATTCATAATTTCTTGGTATAAGGTAAAAGGGATAGCACTCATACTAGCACCCAAATCACATAAACCATGATAGCAATGATCTCCTATTTTGACTGAGACAACAAGCATGCCCACTACGGGTCTATGTTTAGCTTTTTCATCAAGTTTGGCAATTCTAGCGGCTTCATCACAGAAGTAAATAACATGCCCATCAATATTTTCTACCAAGATATCTTTAACCATAGCAACACTAGGTTCTACTTTAATTTGCTCAAGGGGCTTAGGCGCTCTAATATTACTCTTGCGAACCACAGTTGATACCTTAGCATGCTCCTTTATCCTAACAGGGAAAGGTGGTTTTTCAATATAGGCAGTAGGCACAACTGGATCAACATTGTAAATGATGGTTTCATCTTTATCTATGACCGGTTCTTTAATTGCTTCTTTAATAGGGGGATGATATTTAAACCACTTCTCCTTAGGGAGATCAACATGAGTAGCAAATGATTCACAGAAAGAGGCTACTATCTCAGAGTCAAGTCCATACTTAGTGCTAAACTTGTGAAAAGCATCGGTGTTCATAAAAGATTTAACACAATCAAACTTAAGCTTTATACCTGACTCATTACCTTCGTCGAGTTCCCAATCTTCAGAGTTGCGTTTAATTCTTTCTAAGAGATCCCACTTGAATTTAATAGTCATCTTAATAAAAGAACCAGCACAAGAAGTATCGAGCATGGATGGATCATTATGAGAAAGCCGAGCATAAAAATTCTGAATAATAACTTCTCTCAGGATATCATGATTGGGAAATGAATATAACATTGACTTAAGCCTTCCCCAAGATAGAGCGATGCTTTCTCCTTCACGAGGCCAAAAATTATATATATAATTCCGATCACGATGAACTAGATGCATGGGATAAAACTTCTGATGGAATTCCAATTGCAATCGATTCCAATTCCATGATCCAATATCATCACATAGCCTATACCATGTCAATGCTTTTCCCTTCAAAGATAAAGGGAAAACCTTCTTCTTAGCTTCATCTCCAGGTAAACCTGCAAGCTTAAATAATCCACAAATTTCGTTCACATATAATAGGTGCATATCAGGATGTTCAGTTCCATCTCCTGCAAGGTTTGGCAAGCAGTTGCTCTACCATACCCGAAGGAATTTCATAACCAATATTTTGAGTAAGTGCAGTAGGTTGAGGGGCAACTAATTGTGGTTCCGATCGAGGTGAAGATACATCAAACAAACCCCTCAAAGGATTGTTTTCCATAGTAGCAAGTAACAATAAATTTCAGCACATAGTATAAGTTTTTCCTTACCGATTTCCACTTACCAAGAGCGCTTCACTCCCCGGCAATGGCGCCATAAAAGAGTCTTGATGACCCACAAGTATAGGGGATCAATCGTAGTCCTTTCCATAAGTAAGAGTGTCGAACCCAACGAGGAGCGGAAGGAAATGACAAGCGGTTCTCAGCAAGGTAATTTCTGCAAGCACTGAAATTGTAGGTAATAGGTAGTTTGATAGCAAGATAATTGGTAACAAGCAAGTGACGGTAACGGTAACTAAAGTGCAGCAAGGTAGCCCAATCCTTTTGTGTCAAAGGACAGGCCAGAACAGTCTCTAGTAATAAGCAAAGTGTTCTTGAGGGTACACGGGAATTTCATCTAGTCACTTTTATCATGTTGATTTGATTTGTGTTCGCTACTTTGCTAATTTGATATGTGGGTGGACAGGTGCTTGGGTGTTGTTCTTACTTGAACAACCTCCCACTTATTATTAACCCCCTCGCAAGCATTCGCAACTACGAGAAAAGAATTAAGATAAAATCTAAACATAGCATTAAACATTTGGATCCAAATCAGCCCCTTACGAAGTAGCCCATAAACTAGGGTTTAAGCTTCTGTCACTCTAGCAACCCATCATCTAATAACTACTCCACAATGCATTCCCTTAGGCCCAAGGATGGTGAAGTGTCGTGTAGTCGGCGTTCACATGACACCACTAAGGGAATCAAAACATACATATCATCAAAATATCGAACACATATCAAGTTCACGCGATTACTTGCAGCATGACTTCTCCCGTGACCTCAACAACAAAGGTAACTACTCACAAATAATATTCATGCTCAAGATCAGAGGGGTATTGAATAGCATAATGGATCTGAACATATAATCTTCCACCAAATAAACCATATAGTAATCAACTACAAGATGTAATCAACACTACTAGTCACCCACGGGTACCAATCTGAGGTTCCGGTACAAAGATTGAACACAAGAGATGAACTAGGGTTTGAGAGGAGATGGTGTTGTTGAAGATGTTGATGAAGATTGGCCTCCCAAAGATGAGAGGGGTGTTGGTGATGACGATGGCTTCGATTTCCCCCTCCGGGAGGGAAGTTCCCCCGGCGGAATCGCTCCGCCGGACGGCAAAAGTGCTCCTGCCCAAGTTCTGCCTCGAGACGGCGGCGTTCCATCCCGAAAGTCCTCTTCTTATTTTTTCTAGGTCAAAAGACCCTTTATGCCAGAAGATGGGCACCGGAGGTGGGCCAAGGAGGGCACAAGCCACCAGGGCGCGCCTGGGGGGCCTGGCACGCCCTGGTGTCTTGTGCCCACCAGGGTGGCCCCTTTCAGTAGTTGTTTGCTCCAGTATTTTTCATAAATTGCAAAAATATTCTCTGTAAAGTTACAGCTTCATTGCAGATGTGCAGAATAGGTATTTCTGATGTGCTTTTTTAGGTCCAGAATTCCAGCTGTCGGTATTCTCCCTCTGTGAGTAAACCTTGAATATTATGAGAGAAAAGGCATTAGAATCACTCCCTAAAGCATTATTATTCAACAAAACATAATAAATAACAGTAGGAAATCATGATGCAAAATGGACGTATCACGGAGCGGCGCGGGCGCCAACCGCCTGGGAGTTAAGCGCGGCACGTGGCTCATGACGGGGCATGGGGCCCCTCCACTCCCCACGACGCCTCGGTAACTGCCCAGGGCTGACATAAAGCCCAGGACGCATATAAGGGGGAGGGGAGGACTCCCTTAGCCCATCCTCCATGTCCTCGGCCCCCATCGCCACTTGCCATCGTAGCAGCGATGGCACCCGTGAGGAAGTTCTCCGCCGCCGAGAAGAAGAAAATGGCGATGGAGGAGGCGGGCACGTCCAGGTTGTCGAAGGGAGGCACCTCTTCGGGGGCGCGGGCAAACTCCAACGGCGACCCACGTCGGCACGAGCATCCGTGGGAGGAGCTCTGCCCGCCGGCACGGGCGCTATGGGCGAGGTGGTCGCGGACGGCGCCAGAGGTATGGTGCAGCGGCCCGGCCGCCCCGGCCGCGATGCCATTCTGCTGAGGCGGTTCACGAGTTCCTCATGAGGATGGAGAGCAAACCCCGCACCTGGCTCCGGCTCCCGGACTCCTTCGCGAGAGATATGGGGAAGCGCGCACCCCTCGGCCTGTGGCTGCAGCCGGACGGCTGCTGCAACGGGTTTTCTTAGGCGGCGACGGAGTTCAACACCAGCGGCTTCATGTTTTTGAGGCGCGGGTGGAAGTCGTTCGCCCTCGCCCGCGGCTTCCGGGAGGGGCATGTCCTCCACTTTAAGTTTGACGGGGCTGCCACGCTCTTCATGAAGATCTTTGGGGAGGCCGGAGATCGCCTGGACTGCTGCATGGAGGGCGACAACAGCAGCAGTGGCGGCGACAGCAACTCCTCCTCTGGGGGGAGCAGGAGCGACGACGACTCCGACGGCTCCCCGGGCACCTGCATCAAGGAAGAGGATTCCGACTAGGTGTGGTAGCGTCACGGGCAGGGTCTCCTGAGGCAATGATGCGGGAGCCCAGCCCCTTTTCTTCTGCGTTGTCTTTCCTTTCCTGCAATGAACCATGCTGACCCCGTGGGGGTGTGTAAAAATGGGTTATGTCCTTCGTGCCTTAAACCGAACGCTACTTTGGGTTGAAAATGAGTTTCTTCTTAGCGCCCCTTGTTAGGCTCGCCTCCCTCTCCAGGATATTCCCGACGTTCCGCGTCGCCGGGGTCCAGCCCCCGAGCGCGTTTCAAACGTCGTCAGCATGAAAGGTCCTGGCGCGTGATGCTCAGGGACTCGTCCGGGCCTGCCTCGCGGGTCTTCTCGGGGAACCGCCCTGGGGAGAGATCCTCCGTGAAAGCATTTGCTTCTAAAACGGTGCGCGCTTACCAGTTTACACTTGGGCGTCACGCGAGGAAGACAGGCACCAGGAGCCTTGGTGAGGTGCCGTGTGTGTGGACATGTCCGCGAGCCAAAACCCAGTCGTTTGGGTCCCAGCGTCGCTAGGACTAGCCCAAACACAGGCACCGTGCCCAACCCCCGCATGCGTGAGGCCCAAGGGGGAGCCGGTGGGCACGTGCTGCGGGGGGGCTATGGTTGCCAAGGCGAGGGCCGTTTGCCCTGAGGCTGTTACGACCCTCGGTGAGGGGGTTCTTCATTGGCTTCATTGCCCAGCGCGGAGCATGGGGCTTCCACTGGGCGTGGGCATAGTCACGGTTCGATAGTCATTCCGCCAGCGCGGAGCATGGGGCGTCCACTTGGCCATGGGCGGGAGCCCCCCCCCCCCCCCCCGAGGTCATAGCCAGGCCGTTCGGGAGGCTTCGGGGCATGTACAGCCCCAAACTCATTATTACGTGAGAGTGTCACGGGCAGCGATTTAAAAGAGGTGTCGGACACCCCAGACACATGGCTCAGGAGCTCCTTCCTCAGTTCTTCGTGCGGCTTGGCGCCTAGTTTCCGGTGGGGCGCATCGCGCAATCGTCGTGGCGCTGCACCGGGGGCGGCGAGGCGCCCGCCCCGCAGCAGCGCGAGCCGAGTCGCACCCCCCACTACCTACCCGTGACGGTTCTCCGGGAGGGCGGGACACCAAAGACCTTGGTGATGTGACTTGCACGCGGGGCCAGCCCGTGAGCCAGAGTTCGGTCAATTGGATTTCTCGGCGCTGCGAGGACAAGTCCTGGCGTAGACGCCGTGTCGAGCCCTCTCCCATGGGCCCATCGCAGGGGCAGTCATAGGGGCGCGAAAATCCTAGGTGACGTCGAGACGCTAGAGCTTAAAGCTTAAACAAACGGCATAATCTCAACAGGGGTTAGTCGGGTTCATTACATAACGAGGGATTTCCAGCTTTGGGGTAATGCAAAATACAAGAGGGGATGGGGGCCGCCTGACTCGACAGACCACAAAAAATAACCTGGCAACTATACCGCTGCGGGATCGTTAGGCCGCTTGAGGAGGCGTGCCGCGGAAGTTCGCCCCTTAGGGCCGGCTGGCTCCTGAGGCCTTGGGGAGCCGCAAGGTCCTAGCGCCTGCTTCTGGAAGGTGACGCTGGTGCTCGTCAAGCCAAAAGGCACGCGGGCGCAGCTGGTGGTGGTGTGCGAGGGCCGGGGGTGGTTCCCTGGGACCCGACCCAATTAAGGCCCCCGAGGTCGACTTACGGGCGCCCCCTGCCGCTCCTTCTGGGGGCGATGATCTATACCGTCCGGCGCTCCGGGCGACGCTTCTCCCGCTGCTTGCTGCTCTCTTGGTCGATGAGCTCCCATGACGCCAGCGCCAGGCGCTGCGCTTCTTGCCCATGGGGGCGCGCGGCTGTGGCACCCGGGTTCAGAGAACCGGATTACCAGTGTTTCCAGCCCAGAGATCATGTCCTCTGGAAACACACAACATCTTGGAACAGAACTGAACTGACTTTATTGATGGATATAGGGTACAAGCTCATATTTTACAATGCTAGCGAGGCCAAAGGCACACTCGGTGCTATGACAGTATCTACATTATTTATGAAACATAGCAGGGCCTCGGAACTACTAAGTACTTCTACAGCGTAGCAGATCATAGCGGCAACTCCATCCACATGGACACTGCTATGGACACATCCTAGTTAGCGTAGCACGAACCATCAGGACCTCCGTCCTCGGCTTCTCCTGCATCTGGCATGATACGCAAGGTGAGTACTTTGAATGTACTCGCAAGCTCACGACAACCAAGTAATGCAGCAAACAATAGCATGGCAATCAACATGTTAAATATTTAAGCAATTCACTTAATGTACCAGTTACCAACTTACTCTCATCCGGGTTGTCCCACAACCCTCGGAATACTCATCGAGTACTTCCGATCATACGAAGAGTTCTTCCATCATTACTAACATTGTTACGGTTGACCACCTACTGAGGTCTGGACGGGCTGTCCAATTCCGTGGACGCGGCTATTCGAATAGATTTGACACTCTGCAGAGGTTGCGCACTTTACCCACACCATGAAGCACCTGGCCTCGTGATCCCATTCGGGTGGACCAGCGTTGCTTCAACGAAACCTGCCTGACCCGTGACTCTTCCATCGTACCACCGGTATTCATCCTCCCACGGAGTCCTGCCCTGGGTGGCCCCTGTGTCCTCATGACACCTGCCACCATCGTGGCCAAACTAAACTGTCCCAAACGGGGACGCCGGCACAATACTCAACTGGCTCACAGGGTTATCGCCGCCTACCTGATCAGGGTAGCACGCGCGCATAACCCTCCCTCTTTGGAGGTACCGGTGAAAGAGCACGCAATCAGACCAAGTCAAGGCCGTCCCATACCGGCAAATGTGGTTGCACGGTTAAGCCCGGACAGGTAACTCAAGATCACCCACTAAGTTCATTTCAAATATAGTGGTTCATCACAATAAACAACTAGGCATTTAAATTTTATTACTATGAATTATCCTATAGCAAATAAATAAGCATAATGCATCAAAATATGTAATGGTATTGAAATGCTTCATGAAATGGGTATCATGGCTTGCCTTGCTCTGTTGGGTTGTTCAAAAGTTCCTGGTCTTCAAATGTACCACAATCTCCTTCTGAAAATATATTTTAAATGCAAAAGGAAATATCACATAATGCATTTTTGTTAACCAGAAATTCTGTGGATAAGAGAAAAATACCAAACTTGGTCAGAAATTAAAGGGGGTCAATACAAACACAATGCAAAAAGAATCAACTGAATTGGATTTCTAGATTAAAAGTTATTCAAGGTCAAAGTTTCTGGTGAAAATGAATTAAATAAATGAAAATCAGAAAATACCAGAAAACCTCCAGCGGCCACGTCGAAGGCGTATTCCCTGAATACGCCTCCACTCGTACCGCTCACCGGCGACGCTCACCGGCGATAGGGACGGCGGCGGGACAAGGAAATGGTCGGGATGGATCGGGCGCTCAACGGCGGTTCTCCCTATACCCATAGCTCCTCCGGAGGTGGACGGACGGCGTCGCCCTCTTCCTCTCCGGCGGGTGGATGCTTCGGGGGTCGGCGGCGGCGACGACTCCGGCACCAATCCGGTTGGGCAGGGGCTCAGGAAGGACCAGGAAGACAAGCTGAGCGCGATGGTGGGGTTGGTTGGAGCTGGGAAGGAGCGGGGGTGGCTGGCGACAAAGGGGATTCGAGCGGCGGAGCCTTCGCCGGAGCTGAGGGAGACGAGCTCCCGGCTCTTGCTGGGGCGCTCAGGAAGCGATTAGAGAATGGCGAGGAGGGGTGAGGAGCTTGGAGGGGCTGGGCAGGGCCTTTTATAGGCGGGAGACGAAGGCGGCCGAGCTCTCTGGAATGGCCGGAGCCGTGGCCACATTGCCGGGGCAAGGACGGCTAGCTGGCTGTCCGGAAGCGGCGACGAGACGGAAGAGGGCAGAGGCATTGAATGGCGAAGCGACGGCTCGCGAGGAAGACGACGACCCGCTCACCCACTGTGGCCGCACGGGCGCCACAGTTCCCGAGCGTCGTGGCGGCCGCCGAGGGCGATTCCGGCGAGGAGAAGCTGCGGAAGAGGGCCAGGTGGAAGGAGGGGACGACGTCGGCACGCCAGGACAAGGTACGGCTACGCGGTCGTCGGCCTCCGACGAGACCCGAGCCTGCCGGCGCCCAGAGCGCGGTTTTGGCAGGCTGGCTACGCGGTCACCATGTGCATGGGCACACGCGGCGCGATCTGGCCTGCCGGGCCGTGTCTGGAGTGTTGTCCTTGCACTCTGGAACCTCCTCGTGGCACTGGCTTGCACAGTAAGCCACTGAGATGAGAGGTATTGTCACCAACAGCTTGCTGTTGGCAACTTGGGGAGGTTCTGGAGAGGAGATAAGATAGAGATGATGCTAAAGGAGAAGTCTAGGGGGATCTACCTTGGAAGGACTGCAGACTGGCAAAATTTGAGGAAGTTTGAGAAAGTTTTGAATGCAGTTCCTTTGAAAACTACCATTCTGGTCCAGAAAGCAAATGACCTTGTGGCACTCACATGGATGCTCTGCTATTGATGAAACTTGGTGGAGGGAAGTTATTTGGTAGTGCAAACATGCCATAAATATTTTAGAGCAATTGTGCACCCCTAGCTAGTACTTCCTTCACAAAGTTTTTACATAAGCAGAATCTTGTCAGAGCCTTGCTGCTGAAAACTTGTACTGGACCAGATGATATTTTTTGGATATTGGGGCTATATAGGATCCCTAGGAGCTTCGGGAATTTATTGAGAATTTTCTAAGATAGGGAAAATGGGGTTGCTTCACAATGGACAAATTCTGGTCAGAAATAAAATAATTATTCTGGCCAGAATTTTACATTGGGCAATGGAATATTTTTGAAGATTATGTGATCATAGGATGATAAGAAGGTGTGGAAAAAGTTTGGGAATTTATTGATCATCCAAACTATAGGTTGCTTCACAACCCATAGTGATGATATAATTTCCCAAATAAAGAAAAGAATTATTAGGAAAAGATTAGATATTGGAAATTGATCCAAAAGAGGTGTAGAAAGGTTGTGGCAATATGATAAGAGTTTTGGGTTACTTGAGAAAAGATTCAAAGAATCATAGATCCAATCAACTGGAAAGGTTTGAAAATCATCCAAATTTGCAAATAAAACCCAAATGATTTTGAAAAGAAAAAGTTGTCAAAAACCAGGGTGTCACAAACCTACCCCCCTTAGGATGAATCTCGTCCTCGAGATTCGGTTGCTCAGGGAACAAGTATGGGTATGCAGATCTGAGGAAGTCTTCTCTTTCCCATGTAGCCTCTTCCTCAGTATGGTGCTCCCATAGCACCTTATAAAACCTGATCACCTTACTCCTGGTAGTTCTTTCCATTTCATCCAGGATCTTGACAGGCTTCTCTTCATAGGTCAGATCCTTAGCCAGTTCTAGCTCACTCATATCCGCTTGTTTGATTGGTGGTGCAATGCACTTCCTTAACTGTGATATGTGGAAGACATCGTGCACATCTGATAACTCCGGTGGTAATTCCAACTGATATGCCACTCTGCCTCTTCTAGCAACCACTGGAAAGGGACCGATGTATCTTGGTGCAAGCTTTCCCCGGGTATGAAACCTCTTCACTCCTTTCATGGGGGTTACTCGGAGGTACGCATATTCTCCGGGCTCAAAGGTCACTTCCCGGTGCTTTGGGTCATAGTAGCTCTTTTGTCGGGACTTGGCTGCTCGAAGACGCTCCTGAATATCTTTGACCTGCTTCTCAGCCTCGAGCATCAAGTCCGTGCCGAAGATATGGCTATCTCCTGTCTGGGACCAATTTAATGGGGTGCGGCACTTCCGCCCGTATAGTGCCTCAAACGGTGACATCTTCAGACTTGACTGATAGCTGTTGTTATATGAGAATTCCGCGTAGGGTAGGCTATCTTCCCATTTGGGTCCATGGGTGAGAGCACAAGACCGAAGCATATCCTCCAGTATCTGGTTCACTCGTTCGGTCTGCCCATCTGTCTGTGGATGGTATGCCGTGCTATGCTTCAGCATGGTTCCCAAAGCTTGATGCAATCACAGCCAGAACGCTGAGGTGAATAGGGAGCCCCTATCTGAAGTGATAGACTTGGGTACTCCATGAAGGCTGACTATCCGAAACATGTAGAGTTGTGCAAGCTGGTTTGCGTTGAAAGTGGTCTTTACCGGAATAAAGTGAGCCACTTTCGTGAGTATATCCACGATAACCCAGATAGCATCGTTGCCTCTCGTGGACCTGGGTAGTCCAACAATGAAGTCCATACATATGTCGTCCCATTTCCACTGGGGAACCGGTAAAGGTTGTAGTAGCCCAGCGGGTTTCTGATGTTCCGCCTTGACCTTGTTGCAGATGTCACAGCAGGCGACATAGTATGCTATATCCCTTCGCATTCCTGGCCACCAAAATATCTCTCTCAGATCCTGATACATCTTTGTGCCTCCCGGGTGGATAGAGTATGCGGACTCATGAGCTTCCCTGAGTATTTGCTGCCTCAGGTTATTCTGATCGGGCACACATATCCGTTTCTCAAACCATAGGGTGCCCTGATCATCCATGCGGAAGGACTTGGCCTTCCCTTTCGGAATCAGCTCCTTGATCTCTTTTATTCCTTCATCTGGCTCTTGGGCCTTCTTAATTTCTTCCATAAGCGTTGGAGTAATTTCCAAAGTATCCGGGGTAATTGGGCCGCATAGCACCATGTTGAGCTCAGCAAATTCTTCTTGTAACCTTGGATGGAGACTTCCCATTAGTGCATTTACTGTGCCCTGTTTTCTACTGAGAGCATCAGCGACCACATTGGCCTTTCCCGGATGATAGTTTATTCCAACGTCATAGTCCTTGACTAGTTCAAGCCATCTTCGCTGCCTGAGATTCAGGTCTGGTTGAGTGAAAATATACTTGAGACTCTTATGGTCCGTGTATATCTCACAACGTTGTCCAATGAGGTAATGCCTCCAAATCTTCAGAGCATGAATACACGGCTGCTAATTCCAAGTCATGCGTGGGGTAGTTCTCCTCATGGGGTTGTAGCTGTCTGGATGCATACGCTACAACCTTTCCTTCTTGCATCAATACGCAGTCGATTCCTCGTCTGGAAGCATCGCAGTATATGTCGAAGCTCTTGTGGATGTCTGGAAGAACTAAGACAGGTGCTGTAGCTAGCCTTGTCTTTAGCTCTAGGAAGCTGCTGTCACATTCCGTCGTCCAGACAAACCTTTGATTTTTCTTGAGCAATTCCGTCAGTGGCTTAGCTATTTTGGAGAACCTTCTATGAAACGGCGGTAATAGCCTGCCAATCCCAGAAAGCTATGTACTTCAGTCACCGAAGCTGGTGTCTTCCAATTCAGCACTGCGGTTACTTTGCTGGGGTCGACGGCTACTCCTTGT
This sequence comes from Elymus sibiricus, assembly GCA_039707655.1. Lineage (NCBI taxonomy): Eukaryota > Viridiplantae > Streptophyta > Magnoliopsida > Poales > Poaceae > Elymus > Elymus sibiricus. The sequence continues at coordinate 263,044,823 of CM077665.1, forward strand.
CCTGACAGAATGTGCCCTAGAAATCCCACCTCTTTCAGCCCAAAATTCACACTTACTGAACTTGGCGTACAGACGATGGGTTCTTAACCTTTCTAGGACAGCACGAAGGTGTTGTTTGTGCTCTTCTTCATCTTTGGAATATATCAGGATATCATCGATGAACACCACCACAAATTTGTCCAGAAAGTCCATGAAGACTTTGTTCATCATGCTCATGAAGTAGGCTGGAGCATTTGTCAATCCAAATGACATGACTGTAAATTCATACAGACCATATCTGGTGGTGAACGCTGTCTTGGGTATGTCTTCCTTTCTGATTTTTAGCTGATGATACCCGGTTCGGAGGTCAATCTTGGAGAATACCCGTGCTCCGTTCAGCTGGCCGAACAAATCATCAATGCGAGGGAGCGGGTACTTATTCTTGATGGTGACCTCATTCAGCTGGCGATAGTCTACACACATTCGTAGACTTCCATCCTTCTTCTTGACAAATAGTACGGGTGATCCCCATGGCGAGATGCTTTGGCGGATATACCCTTTTTGCAACAATTCATCCAACTGCTTCTTTAGTTCCGCCAGCTCTGGACCTGGCATACGGTAGTATTTCTTGTAAATTGGAGCAGTACCGGGAACCACTTCGATTGCAAACTCTAATTCCCGGTCAGGTGGCATCCCTGGTAACTCCTCGGGAAATACATCTGGAAATTCGCAAACTACCGGAATCAGGTTCATATCCGTGGCGGTAGTTTGGTATGCCATTCCCTTCTTTGACATCATCTTGCTGGCAAGGAATTGGACTGTTTGTCCTGCCGGGTTAACCAGTGTCACTGTCCTGGTGGCACAGTTGATGCACACCTGATGTGGTGTCAACCAGTCCATCCCCAGTATTACGTCCAATCCCGAGGATTCAATGGCAATGAGTGCAGATGGAAATTTAACTCCATGTATCGAAATTTCCAGATCAATATATATCAGATTTGTTCTGAGCAGGGAACCAGGGGATTGTACCACCATGATTTTGTCCAAAATTGAAGGAGAAAATTTGTGCAGGATGGCAAAACTCCGCGAAATAAACGAATGGGAAGCCCCCGAATCAAATAAAATTACTGCGGGTATGTCGTTAACAGAAAACATACCGAGGACTACTTCTGGAGCTTCGCAGGCTTCCTCATCGGAAATATGGTGGACGCATCCGTGGCTGAAGTTATGATTGGGGCGGCATCCAATAGTGTTGACCTGCGGCTTGACGTCGGAGGATGGCTTCCCGTTGTTGGCGGGGCACTGTTTGGAGTAGTGTCCGCTTTGGCCTCAAGTGAAGCAGGTGTTGTTGCGGCGGCAGTCCTCTATCACTGGCTGTTTGCCGAAGGTCTTGTTCTGGCTCACGGTCTTATTGTTGTTGTTGCCACTGCTCCATGTAGGCTTGTATTCCGATGGGCCTGGCTACCAGGTACGCGGCTTCTGCGCAAACGGCTCAGGGTTGTCCTTCTTAGGTTCAAACTTCCGCTTGCGGTCATCATATCCGGACTTATGCTCTCTTTCGGCTATGAAAGCCTTGTCCACCAAAGTTTGGAAGTCCGGAAAGTCCAACATGCAGAGTTGACAACGAAGGGTGTGGTTCAGTCCTCCCAAGAACCGATCTATCTTCCTCTCTTCAGTGGACACGTCATGGGTAGAGTACCGTGCCAAGTTGTTGAACTTATTCAGATATTCTGCCACAGACATGTTTCCTTGTGTAAGAGCAAGGAACTCCCTTTGCTTCACCTTCATTATGCCAGTGGGGATGTGATATTTGCGGAATAACTCCTTGAACTTATCCCAGGAGATGTCCTCTCCAGAAGGCCATGTTGCCTTTGTATTGTCCCACCAGATAGCTGCTGGCCCTTCCAAATAGTGAGTGGCAAAAGGAACCTTGTCCGATTCTTCGTGTCGGGCTATATCCAGCTTCTTTTCTATAGTCCTTAGCCAATCATCCGCTTCTATAGGGTCCACAGCCTGACCGAAATTGGGTGGCTTGGTGCGCTGGAAGTCAGACAACCTAGAATGTGTTCCATTGTGGTTGTGATTCTGACCCACCATAGTCTGCATGTTTTTCAGAAATTCCATAAGGTCCTAATTTCTTTTCTCCTCAAACATTCTCATGATCTGGTCAGTGGTCGGTGCTTGAGGTGGTGGGGGTGGTAAATCTTCTGGTGGTTGTCCTGCTTGTCTAGCGGATCGACGAACGGGGGTTCCATCGCCGCCTTGGCTACAACTTCTCCTCATCCTAAATTTGTTTCCATTGCAAAATACCGAATTGATGAGCAACATCCATAAGGGAAACACAGGAGTATGACACCAGAGAGAAAATACGCGAAAAAGGCGAATAAAGAAAACAGCATAATTATACAAGATAACCCAACATCATACATGGCAAGCTAATAGGGGGATATCATGACTAGACTGCTCATACGGCAGTTGACATATGCAAAGATGCATGCACAACAACTCAAGCCTCTACTCTAATGGCGCGGATGGCACGAACACTGGCAAACTGAAAACTCCTCGTCATCTGATCCTGAGTCGGAGTCGGAACTGATGATGTGGATCTCATCCTCCGGATCAAAGGAAACACGACGACGATGCTGGGACGGTTCTCCTTCCGGGGTAGAAGGAGCACGACGCCTCAGCATCGGAGCAGCTGGGGTGGCTAGGAGTGAGGCCCACTCGGCCGGGGTCTCACGGCGGCTACCAGACGAAAAGCCTGGCGGCACAGTAGAGCTAGAAGGAGCCTCAAACCTGGGTGGAGGTGGAACTGGTGGTGTATATATAGGTGGAAAGATAGGCTGAGGTGGGAGTGGAACTGGAGCCACGGCTGCAAGTGCCCCTAGGACACGAGACAGCTCCTCAGCCAAGGATATGATCGTGCGATAACTGGCGTTCAGGTAACGAGTCAGAACAGAAGTCGCACAATCACATGCCGGGTCAACTGGCGCGAAAATGACTCGCCCTGTCGTAGGCGACAGGGTGGGATAGTGGAAGAAACCTGGATGAGTCTGCATCTCGACCTCGTGGAAGCGCAAGTCAGTGAGAGCCTCCATCGCAGCAAACTGGATCGCCAACTCCGGTGTGGAAGCCGTTTCGCCCTTGGAAGAGCGAGAGTAGCTACCAAGATCCGAGCTCGCGATCAGGAAAGCCTCTGCGTGGTACTCATAGACTGACTCAGCAAGCTGCTCCCGAAACACCTGGTACACTGGATCTTCGCCGTGGGGGTACAGTCAAAACCAGACGTTCCGGAGCAGTACTGGAAAGGTGGATGGTGCAGGCTCAAAATGGTAGTGGTATGGAACTGGTGCCATCTACACTCACAATGCCAACGGTTAGTAAAACAATGAATCATGATGCATGCCATGCAACAATAAAATGCAACAAGCAAGATGCACACTCAAAGCCCTATACTAATCGCGGTTCTAGCGCTGGTTAACTAGGGTGTCCTACAGTTAGCACGGCTCTGATACCAAGCGTTGTGGCACCCCGGTTCAGAGAACCGGATTACCAGTGTTTCCAGCCCAGAGATCATGTCCTCTGGAAACACACATCAACTTGGAACAGAACTGAACTGACTTTGTTGATGGATATAGGGTACAAGCTCATATTTTACAATGCTAGCGAGGCCAAAGGCACACTCGGTGCTATGACAATATCTACATTATTTATGAAACATAGCAGGGCCTCGGAACTACTAAGTACTTCTACAGCGTAGCAGATCATAGCGGCAACTCCATCCACATGGACACTGCTGTGGACACATCCTAGTTAGCGTAGCACGAACCATCAGGACCTCCGTCCTCGGCTTCTCCTGCATCTGGCATGATACGCCAGGTGAGTACTTTGAATGTACTCGCAAGCTCACGACAACCAAGTAATGCAGCAAACAATAGCATGGCAATCAACATGTTAAATATTTAAGCAATTCACTTACTGTAACAGTTACCAACTTACTCTCATCCGGGTTGTCCCACAACCCTCGGAATACTCATCGAGTACTTCCGATCATACGAAGAGTTCTTCCATCATTACTAACATTGTTATGGTTGACCACCTACTGAGGTCTGGACGGGCTGTCCAATTCCGTGGACGCGGCTATTCGAATAGATTTGACACTCTGCAGAGGTTGCGCACTTTACCCACACCATGAAGCACCTGGCCTCATGATCCCATTCGGGTGGACCAGCGTTGCTTCAACGAAACCTGCCTGACCCGTGACTCTTCCATCGTACCACCGGCATTCATCCTCCCACGGAGTCCTGCCCTGGGTGGCCCCTGTGTCCTCATGACACCTGCCACCGTCGTGGCCAAACTAAACTGTCCCAAACGGGGATGCCGGCACAATACTCAACTGGCTCATAGGGTTATCGCCGCCTACCTGATCAGGGTAGCACGCGCACATAACCCTCCCTCTTTGGAGCTACCGGTGAAAGAGCACGCAATCAGACCAAGTCAAGGCCTTCCCATACCGTCAAATGTGGTTGCACGGTTAAGCCCGGACAGGTGACTCAGGATCAACCACTAAGTTCATTTCAAATATAGTGGTTCATCACAATAAGCAACTAGGCATTTAAATTTTACTACTATGAATTATCCTATAGCAAATAAATAAGCCTAATGCATGAAAATATGTAATGGTATTGAAATGCTTCATGAAATGGGTATCATGGCTTGCCTTGCTCTGTTGGGTTGTTCAAAAGTTTCTGGTCTTCAAATGTACCACAATCTCCTTCTGAAAATATTTTTAAAATGCAAAAGGAAATGTCACATAATTCATTTTTGTTAACCGGAAATTCTGTGGATAAGAGAAAAATACCAAACTTGGTCAGAAATTAAAGGGGGTCAATACAAACACAATGCAAAAAGAATCAACTGAATTGGATTTGTAGATTAAAAGTTATTCAAGGTCAAAGTTTCTGGTCAAAATGAATTAAATAAATGAAAATCAGAAAATACCAGAAAACCTCCTGCGGCCACGTCGAAGGCGTATTCTATGAATACGCCTCCACTCGTACCGCTTCGGGCGCGGGCTGGAGTCGCTGACAAGTGGGGCCCTGGTCTGTTTAAACAGAGGGAGAGGGAGACAGGGAGGAGCGGCGGCTCACCGGCGACGCTCACCGGCGATACGGACGGCGGCGGGACAAGGAAATGGTCGGGATGGATCGGGCGCTCAACGGCGGTTCTCCCTGTACCCGTAGCTCCTCCGGAGGTGGACGGACGGCGTCGCCCCCTTCCTCTCCGGCGGGTGGATGCTTTGGGGGTCCTCGCCGGCGACGACTCCGGCACCAATCCGGTTGGGCAGGGGCTCAGGAAGGACCAGGAAGACAAGCTGAGCGCGATGGTGGGGTTGGTTGGAGCTGGGAAGGAGCGGGGGTGGCTGGCGACAAAGGGGATTCGAGCGGCGGAGCCTTCGCCGGAGCTGAGGGAGATGAGCTCCCGGCTCTTGCTATGGCGCTCAGGAAGCGATTAGAGGATGGCGAGGAGGGGTGAGGAGCTCGGAGGGGCTGGGCAGGGCCTTTTATAGGCGGGAGACGAAGGCGGCCAAGCTCTCTGGAATGGCCGGAGCCGTGGCCACATCGCCGGGGCAAGGACGGCTAGCTGGCTGTCCGGAAGCGGCGACGAGACGGAAGAGGGCAGAGGCATTGAATGGCGAAGCGACGGCTCGCGAGGAAGACGACGACCCGCTCACCCACTGTGGCCGCACGGGCGCCACAGTTCCCGAGCATCGTGGCGGCCGCCGAGGGCGATTCCGGCGAGGAGAAGCTGCGGAAGAGGGCCAGGTGGAAGCAGGGGACGACGTCGGCACGCCAGGACAAGGTACGGCTACGCGGTCGTCGGCCTCCGACGAGACCCGAGCCTGCCGGCGCCCAGAGCGCGGTTTTGGCAGGTTGGCTACGCGGTCACCATGTGCATGGGCACACGCGGCGCGATCTGGCCTGCCGGGCCGTGTCTGGAGTGTTGTCCTTGCACTCTGGAACCTCCTCGTGGCACTGGCTTGCACAGTAAGCCACTGAGATGAGAGGTATTGTCACCAACAGCTTGCTGTTGGCAACTTGGGGAGGTTCTGGAGAGGAGGTAAGATAGAGATGATGCTAAAGGAGAAGTCTAGGGGGATCTACCTTGGAAGGACTGCAGACTGGCAAAATTTGAGGAAGTTTGAGAAAGTTTTGAATGCAGTTCCTTTGAAAACTACCATTCTGGTCCAGAAAGCAAATGAGCTTGTGGCACTCACATGGATGCTCTGATGTTGATGAAACTTGGTGGAGGGAAGTTATTTGGTAGTGCAAACATGCCATAAATATTTTAGAGCAATTGTGCACCCCTAGCTAGTACTTCCTTCACAAAGTTTTTACATAAGCAGAATCTTGTCAGAGCCTTGCCGCTGAAAACTTGTACTGGACCAGATGATACTTTTTGATATTGGGGCTATATAGGATCCCTAGGAGCTTGGGGAATTTATTGAAAATTTTCTGAGGTAGGGAAAATGGGGTTGCTTCACAATGGACAAATTCTGGTCAGAAATAAAATAATTATTCTGGCCAGAATTTTACATTGGGCAATGGAATATTTTTGAAGATTATGAGATCATAGGATGATAAGCAGGTGTGGAAAAAGTTTGGGAATTTATTGATCATCCAAACTATAGGTTGCTTCACAACCCATAGTGATGATATAATTTCCCAAATAAAGAAAAGAATTATTAGGAAAAGATTAGATATTGGAAATTGATCCAAAAGAGGTGTAGAAAGGTTGTGGCAATATGATAAGAGTTTTGGGTTACTTGAGAAAAGATTCAAAGAATCATAGATCCAATCAACTGGAAAGGTTTGAAAATCATCCAAATTTGCAAATAAAACCCAAATGATTTTGAAAAGAAAAAGTTGTCAAAAACCAGGGTGTCACAGCGGCGAGGCATGCCTCCAAGTGGTGCCCGAGCTCCTCCCCCGTCGTACCAGCCAGGTCAGACGCTCCCCGGGCGGAAGCCCCCGGGCCTAGCTTAGGGGAGGCGTCAGGCGCGCCTTCCTAGGCTGAGAGGAGACCGACACCGGCGAGGGGCACGGGGCTCGCATCATCGGTGTCGGGGGCTGCATTTTTCATCTTGGCGAGGCCCAGGACGAGCAGCAGTTCCCTCTTCCTTGGTTGCTCGGCCCCGCGAGGCCTAGCACCTCCCTCGTCGTCGGAATGCTCGGCCGCGGCAGCTTTGTAAGCCCACTCGAGGGAACGGACCGCGTCCTTCTTGTCGTAGGCGATGGTGATCATGCCGTCGGGACCCGGCATCTTGAGGATGTTGTAACCATGGTTAGCCACTGCCATGAACTTGGCCAGGGCCAGATATCCCAGAATCGCGTTGTACGGGAGGCCGATGCGCGCTACGTCGAAGTCGCTGAGCTCGGTGCGGTAATTGTCGTGCGTGTCGAAGGTGACGGGGAGGCGGACCTGCCCTAGGGGAACAGCGGGGCCACCGGCGGCGCCGAAGAACGGCCTAGTGGGCGCCAGTTGACTGTAGAGCACCTGGAGAGTCTCGAAGGCCATCACAAAGAGCACGTTGACTCCAGCGCCCCCGTCGACGAGGGTTTTGGTGACGGAGACGTTGCAGATGATGGGGGTGCATAGCAGGGGGAGCGTGCCCGCGATAGCCATGGACTTAAGGCTGTCCCTGGAGTCGAAGGAGATGGGGTGCTGGGACCACCGGACAGACCGCATGGCCTCTTGTCCCCGGAGAGTTCTGCTCGTCTCGCGGTGAGGCTGTCCAAGTCGGTGGCTTGACAGGAGTGCTTGGGCTCCGCCTAGGATGCAGGCCGCCACGAGAGGCTCCTGGTCGTCCCCGCCAGACGATCCGCTACCGCTCTCTCTGGGTGACCGCGGTCGCGGAAGCAGGGCCACGCTGTCCTAGGGGCATGCCCCGTGGTGTCGCCCTTGCCGGGCGTCCTCCTAAAGCCGATTGCACTCGCCGTTCCCGCGAGGTTGTTCACGCCCGCCTTGGTTAGGGTTGTTGTTGCGGTTGTCCCTCCTGCTGCCCCCACTGCTTTCACCGGCACCGCGAACACCGCGACCTGGGCGTTGGCCGGTGCGCTCTCTGCGGGAAGGTCCGAACGCCCGGGAGTCTTCCGTGTCGTGGGTGCGCATGTTATGGTGGGCGCAGAACATCCCACCCCCCCCCCGGGTACATCACCGCCGGGGCCGGTCGGTTGGCCAAAGCTGGTCACCAGGACCCAGAGGAGGAGGAGGATGGCGTGAGGCGGGTCCTGCTCGGGCCCGCCTGGCCGAGGCCCGGTCAGGTTGTCGCGCGACAGTGGGGGAGCCCCGCCACTCGCGCCCCCTTCTCCCGGCGACAGGGGCCGGAGAGGGAGGTAGGGCGCTAGAGCCCTCCTAGTGACGGCGACGAGCTCGGCGATGTGGTCCACCCAGGCATGGTAGCCCCCGTCCGTCGGGCGGTGGCGGAGCAATTCACTCGCCATGAGCAATGCTTCCTACGCGTTCAGGTCTCCCACGTGAACGCAGGCCGAGGAGGACGCAACCGGGGCGGCCGGTCGGCTACGTGGGGGGCCGCGAGCGATCCCATTGCTCGCGGGCAGCATGGCGTCGATAGGTTCGGCCGCGGCATGGGCAAGGCCATGGCGCCCGTTCGGCGCTGACCGCGCTGTGCGTGCGTGGTGGGTGTCAACCATCGGGTCGGCGCGGGCGAAGACGAGACGGAGTCGAAGAGCTGTGGCGCACCCCTACCTGGCGCGCCAAATGTCGGAATCAGGGCTCCGGGGACACTAAAAGGTTCGAACACTGGGGTGCACTCGCTCTCCTGCCCTACTCTGCTTCGCAACCTCACGGCGACTATCCGGCGGCTCAAGCTAAGGAAGATGAACAAAGGACACACGGTTTACCTAGGTTCGGGCCACCTCGCGGTGTAAGACCCCACTCCTGCTTGTCTGAATTGCGTGGGGGTGAGGATGAGTACAAGGTGTGTTCTTGCTTGCCCGGGGCTCTCCCCTTTCTACGGTGGCCAGTCCCTACTCTTATATTCGCCTTGGTCCTCTTCCCCGGAAAACACAAGGCGGGAAGGGTTGTCACAATGGCCAGTTTGAAGGGGGACAGGACATCAGACTATCCTGACAAAAGTGGTCTTCGCCTGCCAAAGCTCTTAGTCGTGACGTGCTCGTGGGCTCGGGGGTGACATTCGTCCTGCCAAGCCCCCGGTCTTGGTCTTCTTGCTCGGGGAGGGAAACCTTTAGGGGTTGCTTTAGGAGCCCGCGAGCTGATGCCGTTTCTCTATCACCGAAGAGGAAAACCTCTCTGTCCGTGCCCGTTGGCACCGCTCCTGGCACCGCTTGGCATGGCGCGCGTCACCCATGTGCGGGCGCAGGGTTGCGGGGCCCTGCCAGGCCAGCTCCAGACAGACCCGCCTCCTGAGGGCGTCATGGACAGCCTTGCGGAGAAGCCTCGTGAAGTACTTGATGATGACGCCACCTCGCACCTCGCGAGGAGTTGGCCCTCGCGAGAGCCAGCTCCGTGAAGCCCGTGGGTGGAGCCACTCAGTGTTTAAGGCAATCTTCGCGTCATGGGCCGCAGGCAGACGGGCCTGGGCACCCCCAGTCCCAGAGGCCCGACACCCCGGAAGGCATCCCCTATTTCGTCTCCAACATTATCGGTATATCTTACTTAGAGCTATATTTTTATTCATCACATAATATGTGTTTTTCTTGGAGCATCATTTTATTTTGTTGTTCTCTGTTATATGTTATTTATAATCTTGTTTTTCAATAAAAATTTCCAAGAATTGCTTTTAGGATGCTTAAATTGCATGTTTGATGTGTGTTGTGTAAAAACAGAAACTTTTGTTGTAGTGTTTGAATTTTTCATATTTTACTGGAACGTGGAAAGTTTCTGAAATTTTTACACAGTATTTTTATATAAATACTTTATCATTTATTAAATTTTCATAATTTTTAGAGATACAAAAGTGCACTTTCTAAATTAATTGCTACAGATTGTCCTGTTTAGACAGATTGCTGTCATAGTTTTGTTATCCACTTCTCCGATGGTTTTCATGACTTATATTGGTAGATATAAATTGTGTAAATGATAGTATACAGTAGATAATGTTTGAAAATTATTGTGCAACTTGTCTTGGAAGTACATAAAGTGTTGATTTATTCTTATGTGCACTAACCTATCTCACGAGTTCTTTTTCAGTTTTGTGTGGATGAAGTTTTTGAGACTTGAGTGAAACCGAGATATGAGAGGATTGAACGAGATACGCAAGTTCAAGATTAGGGATGCCCAAGGCACCCCAAGTAAATATTTCAAGAAGTCTCAAGCGTCTAAGCTTGGGGATGCTATGCATCCCACATCTCTTCGACAAATATCGGTTAGCCTATGTTGAGCCTAAATGTTTATTTGTCCACATGATATGTGCTATTCTTGGAATGAATTTTTATTTAGTTTGCTATTTGAATAAAATACTCAGATCTGAAAATCTTTATTGAAAGAGATTCCTCACATAGCTACTTAATTGTTTGACTACTCATTGATCTTCACTTATATCTTTTGAGAGTTGTTTGATGTTTACTCTTGTGCTTCACTTATATCCTAAGAGTAAATTGTGAATGAATGAAATATCATACATCTGAAGTTATCAATGTGCTATATTCTTAGTATCAAGTTCACATTTGATTTAGAAATTAAAATATATTGAAGTTTAACAATCACTGTATTGGTCATATGAGCAATTCATGAATGATTAGTATAAGAAAGAGAACTTTCACATACGAATATATTATCTTGGACATCTTTTATGATTGTGAATACCCATTAATTATTTTCAAACTTGATCAAATAGTTGAAGTTGGACAAGGAAGACAACGCAATGGTTATGTTTGGGTATATTTGCAAAGAAGTTATATTGTTATGGATCCTCTAACATGTGGTGCTTGTTTAGAACCTTTTGCTAGCCAAAACTTGGTACTAAGTAGAGATACTACTTGTGCATCCAAATCCTTGAGCCAAGTTTCTTCCATGAGAGTCCACAATACCTACCTATATATGGTATTTCATTGCCATTCCAAGTAAATTTGCATGTGCCACCTCTAAAACCTTCAAATAAACATCCGTTTTGTGTGCTCGTACCGCTCATGGAGCGACGAGACGGTCATTATCTTCCATGATAAGCGAGTTATTCTCAAGATGAGTGTTTATTCACTTGTCATTGCACGAGAGAGGCTGGTAAAAAGGATGCCCAGTCCTGCATAATACAAAAATAAATAAACAAAAAAAAACCCTAGAAAGTTGATTGTTTGGAGGGCAACCATGGATTCGGCCAGCCATGGAATGTGTTTGAATGGTGGAGGGGGAGTAAAATTTCAATTCTGTTTCGGAACCGCCAATAATGTGATTAGCATGGAAGATATTGAAAACTCTGTTTGTGATGTTGACAGGAAAAGCACACCACTCAAAATATACATATTCATCTCTGCTTTAAACAATGAGCTTTGGCACCGATGCAAATCCCTGCTTCCCTCTGTGAAGGGACAATCTATTTACTTTCATGCTATTTCCTATTCATGTTGAGTCAACTTCTTATTCCAACCTCAGTCTATTAGTTGGCAAGCATTATGTGGTGGGGAAGGACCCAAACATATATATCCAGTCAAATATATTTGATCATGATTCATTATTGTTGACAATTATCTTCATGATAAGTATGTTGGGAGGCGAAACATTAAGCCCCTATCTTTCTATGTGTTCGATGGATGTTGTTTGTTCTAAAAATATGCCTTGAGTATTAGCAATCATAAAAGACTATATGATAATTGAGTATGTGGAGCTCTTACTAGACTTGATGATGCATTGAAATTGTTTGGTGACCAAGAACATAGATTGTTAAGTTTCAAGTGAATGAATTGTTTGAACCATGACATGTGAATTGATTGCTACTCTATCATGATGATTTCTATGAGAAAAAGTTGTTGGTTATGATGCTAGAAAAGTAACTGAAATTATCAATGATCAAACTTATATATTATGCCAGCATTCACACTTCATAAATTATTTCTTTTATCATTTACCTACTCAAGGACGAGCAGGAATTAAGCTTGGGGATGCTGATACATCTCCAACGTATCGATAATTTATGAAGTATTCATGCCATGATTGCCTATGTTTACAATACTTTTATATGGTTTTGATGCACTTTATATGATTTATTTAGAACTAACCCGGACTGACGCTGTTTTCAACAGAATTACTGTGGTGTTGTTTTTGTGCAAAAAATGAAAGTTCTCGGAATCGCCCGACACTCTTTTATGATTTTTTCTAGAGAAAATAAGAAATAGTGGAGTTAAGAACCACCAGAGGGGAGCCACCTGTGGGGCACAAGCCATCAGGGCGCGACCCCCCTAGGTCGCGCCCTGATATGCGGTGGGGCCCACGTGGCTCCGTTGCGCGTGATTCCAACGCTCAAAAATCCTATAAATCCCAGAAACCCCAGAAATAAACAGAGACTCTACGTTCCGTCACCGCAACTCTCGGTATCGACGAAAAACCAATCTGGAGATGTTCCAGTACCCTGCCGAAGAGGGGAAACCATCACCGGTGGCCATCTTCATCATCATGGCGAAGGCCATGATGAGGAGGGAGTAGTTCACCCTCAGGGATGAGGGTATGTACCAGTAGCTATGTGTTCAATCTCTCTCTCTCTCTTGTGTTCTTGAGATGTCACTATCTTGATGTATCACGGGCTTTGTTCATATAGTCGGATCATATGATGTTATTCCCTTGCTATCATGTTGTGATGAATTGCATCTTTCCCTTTGAGATCTCGTTATGTTGGATTGAATATTTTGGTTTGAGAACACTTGATGTACGTCTTGCGTGGAATACCCATAGTGACATTGGGGTATTCTATTGATTCACTTGATATATGTTGAGGCATCAACTTGCGGATTCCGGTGACCTTGGGGATCTATGCATAGGGGTTGATTGCACGTTTTCATACCACGTTCTCCGATAGAAATCTTGGGTGTGCTCATTGAAGTTCTTTGTGTTGGATTGAATATGATAAACCTGAAATTGTTTGATGCATGTCACATAATTTACCCACGGATACTTGAGGTGACATTGGAGTATCTAGGTGACATTAGGGTTGATTGATATGTAGCATTGGTGTTGTTCTAGTACGACTCTAGGGTTGTTTGTGACACTTATAGGAATAGCCCAAAAGATTGATCGGAAAGAATAACTTTGAGGTGGTTCTACTACCTACGCCAATTTCATCTTATTGTTCTCCGCTAGATAGGAACTTTGGAGTGATTCTTTGTTGCACGTTGAGGGATCATCATATGATTCAACTATGTTAGCATTGTTGGGAGATTGCACTAGTGAAAGTTTGAACCCTAGGCCTTATTTCCAAGCATTTATATACCGTTTTGCTCGTTGTTTTACACTTGTTACCTTGCTGTTTTTATATTTTCAGATTACAAAAACCTATATCTACCATCCATATTGCACTTGTATCACTATCTCTTCGCCGAACTAGTGCACCTATTCAATTTGCCATTGTATTGGGTGTGCTGGGGACACAAGAGATTTCTTGTATTTGATTGCAGGGTTGTTTGAGAGACACGATCTTCATCCTACACCTCCCACGGATTGATAAACCTTAGGTCGTACACTTGAGGGAAAATTGCTACTGTCCTACAAAACTCTGCGCTTGGAGGCCCAACAAAGTCTACAAGAATAAAGTTGCATAGTAGACATCAGCCACCAACATTATCAGCGGATATAGAGCAACCTGGAAGTATCTCCTTCAAAGTTTGGCAGACATTCTGTGTGATGATGGCATGAAAGCTAGCATGGCTCCCCCCACAGATTCTAGCATTGGTCTTCCCGTTTCTATTTCTGATGGGGTATGCTACTTGCTACCGTTGTTGATTCGTCATGTTTGCATCAGTTGCCACAGGGAAATCGAGCCATGCACGGTGGGCTCTCTGCCGTTGACGACGGCTATGTGCTGGATCGACTGAGCCTTCAAATGATGGTCTTGGAGCTGGCACCGACGAGGACAAAGGATCAGATATTGAAGCAAGTGGATCCACATGACCAGCTTGCAAATCCTCTGAAGTGACAAATACCCCTGCCACTGGAGCGAGCATCTATTGCTTGGATCACCCCCTAGGCATGGTCCAATGGGATTATAGCCCATGGTGGGGATAAATTATGGTGCATCAACACGAAGTTGTTTCCTTGAACAAGTGGGTCTTCCATGTGACGAAGACTCAGTGCCCTCAACCATTACAACTTTTCCTTTATCCGCTGAGGAGGCCCACTCAGCTGCCCTTGCGGGGCTTGGGATAGGCTTATATGATCTTTCTCCCGTCCCTTCGTGTGCGCCCACCTTGAGTTTTAAAGGTGTAAGGGGCACCGCGACTTCAGTTGATGCAGTCGAAGCAGATTGTCTCGGTGACACCACCATTAGTGACCCCGTCCGTTTTGCAAGAATGGGCCACTCTTCGGTTGTCATGCGAACAACCTTGGTTGGTACCTCATGACTTGTGACCATGGCAGGTGACATCTTTGTGAAACCAGGAGGAACTGAAGTAGACGAAGCAGCTTTGCGTCCATGCTGATCCTTAGATGCTCTTGCCGCTGCGCGCATTCTTCTCTTTGCTGACTTTGTGAGGAAGGAGTAAACCCTTCTTTTAGTGCAGAGGAGACTTCCTTTTCTTCTGTACCAGTCGGAGATGCAGCTGTGGTTTCCAAACTCTTGCTAACTGAGGCCACGAGCGGGCCAATTGGCACCTCCAGCCAGAGGTCACCAAAGCGGAGAGTGACGAACTGCTGGACTTGTCCCTCCGTACCTTTAAAATAAAGAAAACCATATATTGGTTTTCTTCATCTATATTTTTTTGGGTATATGTGTACGTAACATTTTATGCTTATGTACTATGGAAATTCATATGTTGCAATTCTATGTTGGAATTCAAAGATGAAGGGAGAAATAAGTCTCACCTGGTGTGCCAGAACCTGATGACGGGAAAATGGCGGGCGTGAAAACACGCGTCCACATCATTGATACAGAGTGAATGAATTTAAGCGTATACAATAAAAAGAGGATCAAACATTGTAGGCTCTTTATTTCTAGAACTATTACATTTACATAAAAGGACTGTTAATTACATCTCTGTGGAGAAAACCCTGATTAAGAATTCCATCATTTCTACTACATGGGATTACAACATATGACTATTAAAAAATGATAAAAGAAAAATCTTCATGCTCGTTGTCGTCGACGTTGGCTTGTTCGGGGGAGCCTTGAACTTTGTTGATGTTATCATATGTGTTGGCTTTCATTTATATTCTTCTTTTATTTGACTTGTACTAATATTGGCAGTACATGTACGCGTGCTTAAATGGCCTCATCTAGTTTCCTTAATTGATTAACCAATACATAGACTTTGATTTATTTTTGTTTCTTTTATATGAGAAATTTATCTTAGTGGTTAATCAACCTGCTAAATGATCCTTCAAACATCATGATATGGGACATAAAATCATGCACGTATGCTATGCATGCAAAGCACTTTAGTACTACTAGATGTAGCACGTTTTCTTTTATGAGTAGATGATCATATCTACGTTTTCTAAATGTTTGCAAGCCGTATGGGGGATGCGTGGTCTAAATTTCATCTTATGCGAAGATAAGCTAGATGTGAATTTTTGAGCATACCATGTATGAGGCAGATAAAAATATTTAATTTGCATTGGTGGCATATGAAAATGCTCTATAATAATTTTAGTGCAATCAGACTCAGATTATTACTCTGGTCATCTTTTAGTCTTTATCATGTGTATGTACGTCCATATGAAGGGACCATACAATTTATTCTAGCCGGGTAGGTGTACACCAACTAGCCTAGAATTATCTAGGTACAACATCTTCATTTTACTTTGCATGCGCATACCAGATTCGCCAATATCTAGTTATTTGCTAGTGATGCAGGCTAGTACTATGACCAAACCAAGAGCAAAGATTGGGCAACATGGAGATGAATTCATAAATTGTGCCAATGCGACCAGATCACAAACCATCATATAAGGAGATGCTACTTGGTTCATGTCAACATAACCAAACCAAGAGCAAAGATTGAGAAAACATAGAGAAGGCCACCAAAGAAAGATCCAAGGATTAGGAGAAAACCATGAATCTCACCTTCTTGTTGAACTCCTTCCAGTCTCCTACTCTCCACCGATGTGTGTGTATGATTTTTGTGGCAGAATTTGTGCGCAGCAGGGGAATGAGCAGCGGTCGGACGAGCAATCGATCACCCACGGCCGAACGAGCAGATCATCACCAACCAGCCTGCTATATGCAGGAGGGTAATTCTAACATATAAGGTGGCTGGGCGACCCTCCCTCTCGAGCGTCCCTCGATTTCACGTCCTTGGTTGCCGTTCGACTGGGCCTGGTCGGGTCAACGCGACTGCACTGCCGTTTGATTTTGACTGTTTTTTTTTTTGACTGAACGTTTGCTTCGTGCTGGGCGATGACTGGTGGGCTCGATGAGGCATTCGATTGGTTGGGTTAGATTTCCTCACGTGAACCATTCCCGCCGAGCCGCGCGTCGCGTTGCGCGCATACCGCATCGTGCGTCGTCAGGGCGCCATGGAGGGGTTGGCGGCGCGTATGCACCCGCGCCTGTGATGTGCCAATGCCAGGTGGGCCGGTGCTGCCCTTGGTCCCGCCTGTCGGTTGCACTGGAGGCACGTCCCGTGGTGTAGGGTGTAGGCTAGAATTTTGTTGGTCAACTGCTGTTGGCGGGATGCTTCTGGAGCGATGTCCGCGTCGTGCGGTGTGGGGAGTAGCTGCGGAAGGGTCGGTCGGTGCATGCGTACCCGACTTCTGCACTCACCTTTGACCTTCCACGATGACGGGTGGGCCAGTGCCGCTCCTGGTCCCTCTCGTCGGCTGCCTTGGATGCCATTTCCACAGGGTCAAGGCGTCGTCCGTTGTTGTCGCGTGTAGGGCCCTCGCGTGCAGGGCGTGTGGCTCAGGCTCGTGGCAGGCCCCATCCCTCGTCTCCTTTTTTGTTTACCTCTGCGTCATGGTTTGCGTTGGAGAAAGGGGTTGGCTGATGGAGGCACACCCGCTGGTTCTTTTCACCTTATGACCTGTGGGCTAGGTTTGTATGTGGTCCTACACGTCGGCGGGTGGTGTTCGTTCGGATCGTGTCCAGTCGCTTCTTCTGGGGTTGGAGGGAGTAGTTGGGCTGCATTGTGGGTTGCATGGTGCCGTTGTCTCCTTAGCTATGTCTTTTTTGACCCGGAGTCCTCAACTGTTTTAATAAGGGAGAGAGAGGAGGTGTACTGACGAGTGTACACCTGTCCCTCGTTTTCACACAATGACGGATGGGCCAGGTTGGGGGATGGCCCACGCGCTCATGAGGTGGGTTATCGCTTGCGCTTTTTCTCTCGTCTCGTCTCTTCCCCTGGATGACGCGGGACGGGAAATATGGGACGTGCAATGCGAGCGCCGCGACAGGCCCCTGTGTTACTATGTACGATGCGTGCGAGCACTGTACATTGGGCCCCGCGGGTGTGTGTCGGTCGACAGGCTGATGGAAGGTGTGTGGGCACGATGCGTGTGTGGGTGTCCAACTCCCGTCTCTGCTTGTGGGTCCCAATGTTTTTTTTCATGCTCACAACTGTACAGAAGTGGATGAAAATATCACCATCCTTCCACCTCCGCCGCCAGACCGTCTGTTCCCGTGCTCTCCTCGTTCGCGTCCTCCCTCCCCTGATCTCCTCCTTCCCTCCCTTGGCACCGCCAGCTCCACTGTCTTCTTCATGCTCGACGGCCAATGCAGCTCTCGTGCCTTCCCAGTGCCGCCGGTTGGGAGCCGTTGGGACATCGCCAGTCCCCGCCCATCGCCACCGGGCAATGACCAGCTTGCCGCGCATCTGGAGCAGCGGGTCGACGTGTCGCAGCTACCACTTCGCAACAGCCCCGACTCCTCCCCGTGGATCATGGATCCGCCGTCGATGGAGAGCGCCAACGGGTGAAGATTTGCCGGACCAGCAGACTTGTGTGCCGTAATTGTGTGGCCGTTGGATGTCGGGGGTTTCTGGGGAGAGAACGCTTTCCCCTTCATGTCTTCGCTCTGCCCCTACTGGTACGAGTAGTCCCTCCCTTTATCTTTCGGTTCAGCCGTTCCCTCCATTTCCTTCTTT
This sequence comes from Elymus sibiricus, assembly GCA_039707655.1. Lineage (NCBI taxonomy): Eukaryota > Viridiplantae > Streptophyta > Magnoliopsida > Poales > Poaceae > Elymus > Elymus sibiricus. The sequence goes on from CM077665.1 coordinate 263,063,065, forward strand.
TTCATCTTGCTCTGCTCTCCGCTGCTATGAAAGTGTCTCCTTCCTCGCCGGTGTTTTGATAGGCTCGTCTGTGTTTCGTTAGGCTCTGCTGCGATGGCGCTGCTACGCTGATTCAATCCATGTGGTTGAGGTTCGGATCCTTTTCCACTTCCGCATTGTCTTCTTCGTCGTGCTCATCCTTCACCTTGCTAACTGTGTTCTGCTCGTCCGTAGATTTACTTTGTTGCTCGTCTAATCTGCGTTGCCATTCATGTGGTTCCTACCTTTTACATTCAGCTGTGCTACCTTTTCCCATGCTTGCCTTCAAGCTGTTCGATACAATTCCTATGTAGTCAGAATCTCTTTGTCTTTCATTTCATATTGCTGCTGCTAGGAACTGGTTGTTTCGTTCTTACCGCTGCTAGGAATTTAGCACTTTAAGAGGACCATCGTTGCCCTGGTTGAATAGCAGGTCGTAATCACGTGTTGGGTTGTTGTCATGCCATTCGTTAGTGGCTGCGTGCTCTGGACCTCTGTTGTTGTTCTCATTCGTTCGAATGTTGCGATTAGGAATTTTGAAAGGTTGCGATTATAGGTGTGCACTTTGTATAGATAATCAAATCAAAGGTTGCGATTAGGAATTTTGAAAGGCTCCCAGGTTTGTGTTGCTTGCTATAAGCATCTAATACGGCCGAAGTTGAAGTTTGAAAGGCCCCCCGATATGCGATGCATGCACAACATGGATGAATCAGTTTTTTTAGTTCCCGTGTTTTATTTGTCCCTGGATTATTCTATGTCATATCGCAATTTATTCTCTAAACAGAATCTTAAAATGTTTACGGTTTCATTAGTTGTTTCTTGCTTGGTTAGTGCATAATATGCAAACCTGCTGGATTACACTAGGTGTGCATGCAGGACCTGATAGTACTTCCTCCGTTCTTAAATATAAGTCTTTTTTAGAGATTTCACTACGGTCTACATACAAAAAATGTTTAGTGGAATGCCAGTGCCATGATTTATCCTTTTATTTGTTTTACAAGGTACACATCTTGCAGGTTGCTGCTTCCTTGTTTTGTTCATCAAGATTTCTGCTTGGTTCTGTTGATCAAGGTTTCTTCCTTTCCTTATTTTCTAGCTGCTGCATTTGTTTTGTGATCTATGTATTGTTATTATTCTTGGCAAAGCTTTCAGTCCATCTATGTTTTTTAATTTGAGTCTTAGAGGAACTTCTACACCTACCCGTCCATCAGATTATATACATGTTACGTTGCCCTAAAGCCAAAACAATTGGTGCATTGCAAGTTAGTTTGTTACCAACTTCTCAAAAAGAAAAATAACTTCCTGTTTTGGTAAATATGAGTGTAGATAAAGTATTTGTGGTTTATATATTTTTGTAGTTATAAATGTGCATCTTAATTCATCATTGCCATAGTGTGTGTAGACCTGAGAAAGAAAAGAAAAGGAATAAGCTGCGGAAGGTTCTGTGCAGACCTTTTTCCCTAGCTTATGAAGGTTTTGGTCTTCTGATTTTGATTACGTGATTTATGGTTAATACATGCTTTTGATAATTTATTTCTTTATTAGTTGATCATGTCCTATTAGATGTGTTCGGTACGTCTCTTGGTTAGTTTCCTAAGTCTACTACCGATGATACATGATATTCTCATTTCGATGCTACTTTGAGAAGTGGCCTTTTATCTATGGCATGCACCTTGCCTTCATTTTTTAATTTTGCATATTCTACTTGTGAGTTGTTTACATATTCCGTATGTGTGTTTGTGCTCGTGGTGCTGCCTACATGTGATGGCATTTGAGTAAACTTTGATTATATTTTCCAGCATATCCTTTATTAGGTAGAGGTACTGGTGAATGTGGATGTTGGCGACAATGTTGGATTTCAACCCCATTATGTACTTAATAGATATGGAGGCAATGGTTCTATTTGGTTTTACTTTGATTCTATTAGGAGTGTATATCAACATGTGAACTTTGAAGCCTCAAGCGCCAATTGGCTATGAAACACACCCACAATCCTGGACAGGGGGTGACTTCAGCATGGCTACATCAGGAAATTTGCAGGGTTTCATTGTCTAACATATTTGTGAAGCAAAATTTAGTCACATGTGATAGCCTGGATGGTTTAAGATATTACGGGCATTAATCAATAATGTGGGTCAGTGGATGTCCATATTGAAACAAAGCACTCGAATTGATAATTCCCTGTATTAGTAGCCATTACAGTATTTCTCGGTTTCTTTCCTTGATATTCCCATGTTTCCTGGAGTTCCTCTCGCAGAGTGTTTGTTGAGGTTGTATCATGTAGCTTTCGGCTATGTATTGTATAAATTGGAAGACCGTGAAATTATTTGGACCAATTTTGCTTATTTGAATGATGAGTTTGCTCTTTGCATAGATGCTCCAGTTAATTTCTTGTAGATTATATGTTTCTGTTACTCTGCTAGATTTTGTTCTTTTAGTTTTATAAGGGATGCCAGTGTTCGGTTTCACGTTTTGTAGATTTTTAAGCTTCTGTCCCATTGAAGCGCAAAAATGTGAAAACAGTGGCTGAAGAAATTAAAGATGCTGGTGTTGGTGTTGGTGTTGTAACACTGAAGAAGTACTCGCATGTTACATGGAACGTCTCTTTAGGGCTGTGGATGAAACACTATAACAAGTTAATAATATTGGGGTGCATGCCTTACCAACGGATTTGTAAAGTCCTACGACAGTTGAAGATATATTTGGCCTTTTTTGTATGTTTGAGGCAATTGGATATACTTGGCCTTATGCACCATAGAACTGCTTTGAAATATACATGAGTCTAAGTGGCACAACATTTGAAGATATATAGTCATGCGGCAGTTGAAGATATGCTCTTGGGATATTCTTAAGTTACGGAAAATACTTGCATTTAGTTCTTGGTTTGAATTGGGCTTTTGCGCCATTATGCACCATACAACTGCTTTGAAATATCAAAAACACGAATGATAGGAACACCAAACAAGAAATGAAAACAAGAAGATAACTAAAGAGATACACATATTTTCAACATGACATGGTTTTAAATGGGAGTATTACCACCAAATTAGAATGTGTGTGTTTTTATATATACTTAACTAAAACATATATTTTGTTTTAAATGGGGCTCTGTACTATAAAATTAAATGTGTATATACATCTCTAAACCCTGAATCCTTAAACCATGGATATTCTTTTCATCGCGAACATGGGTTTAGCGAACATGGGTTTAGCGTGTCTCTGCGCCATTTGACGCAACGGATCCACTAGTATTTATAGGAGCGAAGAGCAACAACACCCTCTGGCGCGCGCGCCCACGTTCCTGATCGTGGGATCGTGGGAGCGGTCGGGCTGGCTTCTTTCTTTACTTTATTTTCTTAATTAATTGCTAGTTGACAGAGATTTGAACTGGCCACTTGCTTCTAATTAGCTGATGCGCTTGGATTTTTATTAGTTGACGTGTGGGCCTTGGCACCACCGTTCGCATGCATGCACAGCAGCCTTGTGGGAAGGCCATATTTTTTAATGGGCTAAGTCTGATTAGCTACTAATGACTCATTAAGGCTTATGGTGTGGGTGTGCGTGTTAATTATTTTCTGTGCCATTCAAAGTCTAATTTTATACTCCCTCCGTCACAGTTTAGAAGGCATGCACGTGTATCTAGGTCGTCAATTTAACTAACTTAATAAGAGGCATATATTACAAAAAATATATCATTAAAAACTTTAGATGTTCTATTTTCCAATGATATAATTTTTATGTTAAACAATATATTTTATATAAGTCAAATTGACAACCTAGGTACACGTGCACGCCTTCTAAATTGTGACGGGGGAGTATATGATATGAGATGAATACATAGACCAAATGTTTCCTAACTGAATTCATGTGTGTCGATACCTTATTATGAGTGTCATTTATTTATTTCTATATGCCGCGTGTATATTTTGTTAGCGCGATATATATTTTTATGCATCCCATCAATATTTCTCATCGATGATGGAACAAGGACTTCATTTACCATATGGTCGATATTACAGAAATATTATGATTTTATGTCGGTATTCAACACCCACCGTAATAGTCATTTCTTCTCAATGGTGTATTTCACCATTCGAGGTAATTTATATGTTTGAATTGCTCTACAATTTCTTCGGTCAAAATCGGTGATAACACATGCATCCCCTCGACAACACTCGTCGGGGTGTGATGAGCTCTGAAGTCCCAACAGAACTCGTCCCAGGTAACCACACAACCAGCTCTAGAATCTTTATACTGCTGCCACCACTCTGTTGTCTGGTTCTTGAGCTGGAATGTTGCAAACTTGACATAGTCCTCGGGCCTGACATTGCCGCACTCGAAATGCTTGTTGATGTTGACGAGCCCGTCATCAGCGTCGAGAGCATGAACACAATTGCTAAAGGACTTGGGTTGATTGGCAAGGAACTGATTCAAAGTTGCGAACTGTGGCTGATTGTTGAAATTTCCTTGATGGCCTTGATGGCCTTGATTCCTTTCTTGCATGATCTGAAGCAACATCTAAGTATTCGCATTGGTCGCGGCCATCAGAGCTTTCCAAGCCTCCGGAGGTGGAGGTGGGGGTGGTGGAGGGTTAGCATCATCCCCATCATCAGGACCCGGGTTTCTGCGAGTTGCTGAAGCCATCCTGGAGATGGACATGAATATTAGATCACAGTTGATAAAGATGAAGCTGATAAGCTGAATCAAAGGCTCGAAATATTGCAACATGTAGTCTTAGAAATTGCATTCAACTAGAGTTAGTTAGAATGCTTTCGCAGATTGGCGACAACATCATAAGATTAGAAGCCACTTGCAATTCAACAAAGTATTGAGCTAAGAATTGTCCGGAACAAATGTACAACCCATCATACATCTGTTGGACGAATTTTTCTAGGTGACTACTGGAATTCCCACCTGAGAACTCCCGAAATCTAACGGTTATGCAATCGGGTCCACAGATACAAGGAGCAAAACTTCACACAACTCCTAACATGATACTACGCTCCAATATAACACATCCGTCAACACATAACCAGAGATCTCGGAAACTCGTCTACCCCAGACCCTCGTAATCACAACGATACTAATTATAGCAGTACATCTGGACGCTCTCCCCAGTACTGGGTGACGCCAAACTCCTCTCGCCACAAATATTATTGAAGCAATTTCAAACATCCCCATCCTGAGATACTAAGGAAACTGAACGATAACGATGTGTCAAGAATCCCTTGGAGCTCTACTCCCCGGAATAAAGTCAATTCACATAGAAGGCACCAAGTACAGAATTCTATCACATCGCCATCATAGAGGTTTCAAAATACCCGCGTGATCCTAAAAAATTGAGTGAGAAGAAGGTACAATTAAAATTCCTACGTCAAGATTCCTCACCAGAGCAGGGAAGAGGTGTAAAAAAGAATCCTACTCTCCGATATATAATTAGACTCAAAATAGTTTTTGCTAGACTCGACTCGGCCAAGTTTGATCAAGCAAGGGGGCTCCTATGGTCGGTACCGCTATAATACCAATTTGTAACGCCCAAGATGGGGTACTATCCTCATCCGGGCCCAAAGCCTTGATAGGTATAGAAGTGCATATCGTCGTTTCGCAAGAATAGATATCATTGCAAATACATGTAATAGAAGAGGAGAGTATATGAGTTGGCTTACACTCGCCAAATGCTACATTAAATAATCCATACAAACAACCAGAAGTGCAGGGTCCGACTATGGATGAAATCAAACGATAAAAGCAAATGACATCTATCTCGCTCTCCCAGGCTGCCTGTTGAAGTGTATATGTGGATTGTCTAGCCCTTTCCATCAGTTCGAACTTTGGGTTGTGTTGGCTAGTGCATGAAGCTTAACATGGTATCAGAGCCCAAGGTCTTGAGTTCAAGTCCTGGCTTTCGTAGTTTATCGAAAAAAATGTTGTTGCCCCCCTTGTCCACGTATAGGCCTCTTGAGCCATATCTCTGAGTTTGTCCACGTGTTGACTTTCTGCATCACACGTGAGAGGGGGTGTTGAAGTGTATATGTGGATTATCTTGCCCTTTCCATCAGTTCCGACGCTTGGTTGTGTTGGCTAGTGCATGAAGGTTAACACTACTGACCAAGTATCCCTCCTACTCGTATGGATAGGTGACGTCAATGCGCCCACACTCCTCGTCATACTCCCACTGGAGCTGGGAAGCATCAACTGGATCAATCTCATATGTACCTGTACTTGTGGTGTTGTAGTAATCTGTGAGCCACGGGGACTCGGCAATCTCATTAACCCGGGTACCGAGACTATCTAAGCTTATGGGTGAGGCATGGTTAAGTGGTGAGGTTGCAACAGCGCCAAGCATATATTTGAGTGGCTAACTTACCAGTACAAGATTAAGATAAGAATCTATGCATGTCGAATGAGTACTAGTTATGATCAAGAAGTGATCTTGAACACCTACTTACGAGTCAAACATAACCCCACTGTGTTCTCTTTCTGAACTCCCTCGAAAAGAGACGATCACGGTTACACACACGGCTCGTGTGTTTTAATTGAGTGTACTTCAAGTTTGCTATAACCGGGTGTTAAACAATTTCCAAGTTGCCACATAACCGCGGGCACGGCTCTCAGAAAGATTTAACCCTACAGGGGGTGCTCCAACTCATCCATCACAAACTAACCACAAGCTGCGGTGGAAAACCTCAACCTTGAGATAGCCCAAAGTATCCTTGGAATCCCGGTGCACAAGACATTTGAGAAGGGGAAAACAAATCCAGCAAGACCACCCTTGTGTCGACGAACCCGATAGGAGCCGCGTATCTTGTTCTCAGGACACAACCGTCTATTCATAGTGGACGATAGCCAGATACTCGAGTTGCCCCGAGACGGCACCGCTGACTGCTAGGTAGGTGGACCAACACTCGTGAGGATCACTCACCCAGGGGGGTTGATTAATCCATGGGTTAGCTACACCCTATGCATTTTATTAGGTTGTTAAGCAAATATAGTACCAATGTTGAGCCTTGCCGGAAGAGTTTTATCCCAAAACGAATAATCAAGGGGGTCCCCATAACAAACCCAAGCATGTTCGGAGCGCTCAATATGGAACATAACACTGGTAAACGGAAACTAGGGCAACAAAGGTGGAACAAAACATCGAGAAAATGGCCAAGCCTTCCGCCTTTTACTGTCGGATTTCGGGCTCCGCGAAACCCTAAGGAATTCGAACCCAGGGGCGTGTGCGAAGATCCCCCAACAGCTTCGCCCCCTCCAAGCTCACAACGCGATACCCCCGCACGATGGCGAGGAAGAAGATAGCACACGAGAGTTTACCCAGGTTCAGGCCGCTGCGAAGCGTAAAACCCTACTCCTGCCTTTGGTGGATTGCCTCACGAGGAGGTTTGTGGATGAACTAGTACAGTGGTGTCTTGCTTTGTGAGTGCGTTTCGTCCCCCCTTCCTCCGAGCAGCCTAGCCTCTATTTATAGTGGCCCGGGTCCTCTTCCCTTATCGCAATGGCGGGAAGGGATCCCACTACGGCCAAATTTGAAAGGGGACAGGAGGTACATCTTATCCTGACGAAACGCGGTCTTCGCCTGCAAAGTAGGTGGTGGTGACGCGGTGGTGGGCTCGTTGGTGACATCCGTCCTGCCGGGCTCGCTGACCCGGTCTTGTTGCACCAGAATGGAAACCTTTGGCGGGGCTCCTTGGGAACCTGCGTTCGTCCTTGTCTCCTTTGCACCAAAGAGGAAACTGTTCCCTCTGGCACGCTGGCGCCTGCCTGGCCTGGTTGTCGTCACCCTTGACCTCCTGAGGCCTAGCGTTGCATAGAGACCTCCGCCGCTCGGGAGGAGGCCTAGGGAGGCCTAACCTCCTGCGGGTCTTGGCGCTGTCTCCCTCGCGAGCTCGGGGTCTCGCGAGGGCTTGTGTTGTGCGGGGCCGCGCCGGGCCGTACTCGGTCGTCGAGGTGGGCCTCGCCCTGGGCCGCAGGCAGGCAAGTCTGGGTACCCCGGTATCCAGAACGCCGACAGTAGCCCCCGGGCCCGAGGCGCGCTCGAGCTAACTTCGGGGTGAAGCCACGGAGGATGGCCTGAAGCACCGCGGGCCCCAACCGCCTACGGGCCCTAGCTTGACGCGTGGCGCACAATAAGACGTGGGCGTCTCGGCTCCCCGAAGACGTCGGGAACCGCCTTGAGCCGAGCTGACGCGAGGCCTGTGTGCCTCTTCGGCCATCATTGTTCTTCTTTGAATGCGGCTGACCCCTTGCGTCCTCCCCCGCCTCGGGCCACGCGGATGTGACCCGACGGGAGCAGAGGAAGCGACATGAGGCAGGATTGCATGCCGATCGAGCCTGGCACGCGTCGCTCAAGGTGCATGGCGACTCCACTTCCCACGACGCTCCACGGGCAGCGGTTGCGCCTATAAACCCGCCCTGCTCGGGGGGTCTTGCCATCTTGACGCGCCCTCTTGCTTCTCTTCATTCCAAGTTATCTTCCTTGTCCTCCTCCTTTCCTTTGCCCCTCCACGGCGTCCGGTGGAAGCGCGGCAGGTGCGGGGAAGCGCTCGGAGCCCCCGGCTCCACCGGCGGCCCCCGGAAGCAGCGGTGGGGGACCCTCAAGGCCGGCCCAAACCTGCCGGCGCTGGGCCATTATTGAGTAAGTTCCTTGTCACCCGCTTCCTTCTCTTGTAATCGCATCTGTCGCGCCGGTCTTCATCATTCCCTCCTCCCAGGGCGCCCGCGCCCAAGAGGCATAGGCTCGACGAGATCCAGGAGGAGACGGATGCGTTGAGGGTTCAGCTGGCGGACGCCGAGGCCGCCCTCGAGGCCGCGCTCAGGGGTGAGGCAGAGGCTCAGGCGGAGCTGGCGACGCTCAAGACCCAGGTCAAAGGGGCCGTCGACGCCTGTAACAGCCCAAGTGCAATCCCTTGTCCTTGTGTCATCCATGTGCTTGTGTTTGAGTTGTATCATGTCATGTGAGACCTATATTGGATGTTTGCAATGCAATCATGAGTTTGAGTTCTACTTGCCTCTTGTCATTTCATGCATCATGGCATCACATTCATTTTTATCAAGTGCTTCATAATGGTTGTAATGATGTTGTGTGTTGTGGATGAGTGTGTGCATTGTGTTGTGGAGGTGGTAGTGTTTGGTTTGAAGTTCTACCCCATTTTCTTAAGCAAGACTATGCCATCCCTCCCTCTATTCAAAATTATGCCACATGTTAATATTTTACTTGTTGTTTTCACATATTAAAAATGTTGCACCTTTTATAAATATTCAGTTGAGAATTGTTGTGTAGTCTCAAGCATGTTCTACTGGTTTTGCATATTTTAAAAATTGCAAAATGGAGTCCAATTGGATTAATAGGTGTTTTATTTAGTTTCATCTAAAATGCCAACTCCATTTTTATTAAATAGGGTACAATTTGCTGATTCCAAAACGTATTTTCTCCCCCCCCAAATTCTTTTCAAAACTTGCCTGGTTTTTCTTTTTCTTTTGTGCTGTGGTATTTAAATAGGAAGGCCTGTGTTTTATTTTTTTTGCGCAGCGAGAGAGTGGCCGGCCCACCTGGGCTTCCTTTCCCCGCGGCCCAGCTAGCTCGCGCACTGGCTTTCCAACGTGGAGCGCGTCGGGCCCGCTCGTCAGCCTCTCTCTTCCTCCCTCCTTCTTCCTCCTTTCCAGCTCCCTCTCAGTGAGAGCACGAGCAGGGGCCCCGCCATGCCCGAGGTGGCGAGGGGAGCCGTGCCTCCAGGGCCTATAAAGCCTCGGCGTCCGTGCCCTCTCCCTAGGGTTTCCCCCTTCTCCTCCGCGCCGCCGCCATCTCCCTCTCCCCTCCTTCTTCTCCCTCCTCGCGGTAAGTTTCAGAGGGGCAAGGTTCAGAGTTTCAGAGAAGAGAGCAGAGAGCCGCCGTCGATTCCGTCGTCTCCTTCGTCGCCGTTGGCCTCTCCGTGGCATCCGAGATGCCCGCGGGGTTGCTGATGTCGTTGGCGTCCCGTTCCCGGCGCTAGGGTGGCCGGAGCGTCCCTGCATCGCCTTCCCGTCGGCGTGTCGCGTGGGTGGAGCCGCGCTTCAACAGGCTGCGCCAACCCGTCGTCTCCGCCTCGCCGCGACCTCGAGTAGCCCCGCTGTGAGCATCGCGTCTCCTTCCCCCTCTCTGTCTCGTGCGTAGCCTCGCCTAGCCGCGTTCAGGTCGCTGTTTCGCCGTCGCCGCCATGATCGAGCCGAGCGCAAGCTCGAGCTCGAGCTCCTCCCTGCCGCCGCGCATAGGTGGATATAGCTGCGGGAATGGGTTTCCCTCGCGTCCCGCCTCCCCCGCCGGTGGTTACCTGCGCCGGGGATCGCCGTAGTTGCCGCTGCCGATGAGGTCTCCTTTGCCTGTTTAAAAGGGGCCGAAGCCCTCTCTGTTCAGTCGTGCGTGTGTGGCGCAGTGGTCAGGCGACCGCTGTGTACACAGGAGGTCAGGGGTTCGATCCCCCCCTGCCCTTTTATTTTGTGGCATTGTGCATGTAGTGTGCGTGCGTGTATCTCTGTGCATTGTGTGTGTGCGTGTGTGGTTCAGGTGTGTGTGTATATGGTTGTGTGTGTTCCTTTGTGTGTGACAGGTGGACCCTGTGGGGCCACCCTGTCATACTCAGGAGGGGCCTGGCTCACTGCTAGCGGGACCCCTCCCTTTTTTTTGTTTATTTCTTTGTTTTGTCTCACTGTTGTTGTTTTTTCCTGTTTTGGAACTGCTGCCAAATCAGGACATTGCCATTTTTGTCCATGTGCAAATAGGGAAGGTTTTGACTTATAAGTGATTGTATGTAATTTCGAATTAGGTTTTGATCAATTTATTGACATGAATATATGAGTGTGATATATGATTTTGGGGTAGACTTTCCCAAGGAATCCAATGGTGCAATTGGTTTTGTCATTTGAGCAAGTTTGCAAAATGTCATTTTTGTTCCAACATGCCATTTTTCCATTTTCACATGAATTAATCTATGCATCATATGTGATACTTGTCAACATGAATATGCTAGTGTTTTGTGGGTACTAGGCCCTGGTATTTTTGTTTGGCATGATAAACTTGTGGATAAGTGGGTTTCTTGCTGTTAACATGCTAAGATAGTAACACTGGTTTCATGTCTCAAATTTTGCTAAGTGTTGAATGCTATTATTTTCTTGCTATGCTTAGATGATGGTTCCCATGGATGTGTTGTTCCTTTGAGTTTGGGGCCTTAACATGTTTTGTTGTGCTCATCATACTCTACTAAATTGTGCTAAGAACTTGGGAATTAAGCCTTTGCCTCATAGTATAAACCTGCTGTCAAGTTACTATTCTGTTAACATGTCTCCAGTTTTACCCTTGCTAAAATTGTCTTAAGTCTGAGAATCTCTTGTTATTTTTATGCCATGTTTAGAGGATGCTACCAAGTGATATGTTGTGTTCTAGCTCATGCTCAGTGCTAATGAAGTGTAGTGGATGTTGCCCTCTACCATCCTGTTAATTTTCATGCCATGAAATGCCATCTAGTATATATAAATAATGCTGTCAATATGCCATCTGGGTAACTCAGATTCCAGAAAACTGGAATTTTCACTAAGTCCCTAAAAACTGATTCAACATGCCATCTTGTGAGCTTCATTGCTATTGATCCATGCTTCCTGTCAAGTTTGTGTAGATGTATGATTTGTTAATCATGCTGTATAGTTTCTGTACATGCCTTGGTTTTGATTTAAAACCTGCTGTAGCTCTGGCTATGTGTGTGACAAGATGCCATGTTGCTGTTTGTGGACAGATTGTGTGTTTGAATGTTTTGTGACTTGTGGGAGCTATACTCCATATTTTTGCTTGATCTTTAGCTCTATTATTGCTAGATTTTCATTTTCTATCCAATGGCATCCTTGGAATACCAAGGTATAGCCCAGAGATTGCCTCATGTTGTGTTTTGTCTCCGTTAACGTTTGAACCTTGCCGTGAGCGTACCGTGAGCTACGTTACTCCGTTTGCAACGTTCTACATATGCATTTGCATCAATTTTGCATGAAGCATCCATATTTGCCATGATCATGCATGTCCAAATAAGTAATATTGAGGATCTGTCCAGAATACTAAACAACTTAATAAATGCATGTGAAACATGACTAGCATAGGCTTGCCATGCTATATTTCTTAATATGACCATGCATCATCTTGTTTGTGCATTGCACCTCGCTGTTTGTTTACTTGGTGCTGTTCTCTTTGGGTAGACACGAGTGTTGAGCCTGAGTACGAGGATCCCGGAGAGTACAACTACGAGGACCCAGCTCTTTGTCCCTCTGAAGAACCAACAGGCAAGATGATCATACCCGGATCCCGACACTATTTTTGCCTTGCTAGATGTCTCGTTTTTACCGTTATGTTACGTTACCTACCACTTAAACTGTCAGCCTCCTAAATTGCCATGAAAGCCTCTAACCCACCCTCCACTACCTAGCAAACATTGATTGGCTATGTTACCGCTGCTCAGCCCTTGTCTTATAGCGTTGCTAGTTGCAGGTGCAAGCTTTCCACGTGTAAACATGGATTTTGTTTATATCACTCTATTTACTGCTATTTAAATTAATGCACATATATATCTGGCAACAGTGGAAGGCTTGGCCCTTTGCTCAGTGTTTTGTTCCGCTTTTGCCGCACTAGTTCCGAGTACCGGTGTTATATTCCATATTTTGCGCTCCTAACATGCTCGGGGTTGTTATGGGAACCCCCTTGACCTTTCGTTTTAGATTAAAACTTGTCTGGCAAGACCCAACTTTGGTACTACATTTGCTAAACAACTTAAGAAAATCGCATAGGGCATAGCTACCCCGTGGATAATTAATCAACCCCCCCGGGCCAGTGCTCCTCATGAGTGTTGGTCCGAACTAGAGCACTGTGCGGGGCCAACCCGGGGCAACTCGGGAGATCTCTATCAGGCCCTGTACACTAGCTTATCCGGTCGTGTCCTGAGAACGAGATACGCAGCTCTTATCGGGTTCGTCGACACGTCGGGCGGTCTTGCTGGACTTGTTTTACCTTTCTCGAATGTCTTGCGCGAGGAATTCCGGTTTTCTTCGGGCTATCTCGAGGTTGCGGTTTTCCAATGGAATTACCTAGGAAGATCACGAGAATCGTGGTCGAGGTTATTCCCGAGGCGTGTGGTTAGTTTGTGATGGATGAGTTGGAGCACCCCTGCAAGGTTTAATCTTTCGGAAAGCCGTGCCCGCGGTTATGTGGCAACTTGGAAATTTGTTTAACACCCGGTTATAGTAAACTTGAAGTAAACTCAAATAAAATACACCAACTGTGTGTGTAACCGTGACTGTCTCTGCTCAAGAACATGAACCAAAAGAGAACACGGTGGGGTTATGATTGACGTAAGTAGGTGTTCAGGGTCACTTAGTGATCATGCTAGTTCACGATCGTCTTACGTATGCCACCATATTTACATTCATGTTCTCGTAAGTTAGCCACCAAATAAATGCTTAGCGCTTGCCGCAGCCTCACCACTTAACCAATTCCTTACCCAATGGCTTACATAGTTTCGGTACCCGGGTTATGAGATTGCTGAGTCCCTGTGGCTCACAGATTCAACAATACAGGTGCAGGTGTTGATGAGAACGTGCCAGAAGATGTGACTCAGCTCCAGTGGGAGTACGACGAAGAGAGTAGACGTATGTATGTTACGTATCCAGACGAGTAGGGAGCTTCATGGTGGTGATCCCGGGATAGCGAGACAATTTTACATTGCTTCTTTTATCGTTTGATTTCGTCCGTAGCCGGACCCTGCCTTCGAATGATGTATGAATAAATTTGTGTGAACTTGTAAGATAGCTTGTGGCGAGTGTAAGCCAACTCATATACTCATCTCTTCCTACATGTATTGCAATGTTTTACTGTACTTGCGAACGACGAGATGCGCTTCTATCCCCGTCGAGGCCACAAGCCTTAATAGGGATAGGACCGCATCTTGGGCGTGAGAAGTTGGTATTCAGAGCCATACCGACCATAGGAGCCCCTCGCTTGATCGAACTTGGCCGAGTCGAGTCTAGTGAAAAACTATTTTGAGTCTTGTTATATCGGAGAGTAGGATTCTTTTACTCCTCTTGTATACTCTGGTGAGGTATTCGACTTAGGAATTTTCATTCTACTCCTCTTCTCGCTCAAATTTTTTTTAGGATCACGCGGGTATTTTGGAAACTATATGATGCCGATGTGATGGAGTTCTGTTTTGGTGCCTCCTGTCTGACTTGATTTCTTCCGGGGAGTTGAGCTCCAGGGGATTCTTGACACATCGTTATCGTTCAGTTTCCTTAGTATCTCAGGACGGAGGGTGTTCGAAATTGCTTCAATACTTCTCGTGGCGAGATAAGATCGGAGTCACCCAGTACTGGGGAGGCGTCCGGGGTACTGCCATGTTTAGTATCGTTGTGATTACGAGTGTCTGAGGTAGACGAGTTTGCAGAGTTTCTTGGATTATGGTGTGGAAGGTTGCGGGTGCAGTTGAGCTGATTACCTTGGGTACGTTCCTGGGTCCGCAACCCGAATCGCATAAACAAGAAATACTTCGGAAATTCTTAGGTGGGAATTCCAGTAGTTCTTAGGATCATCTTTCGACAGATGTATAATGGTTTTACATTTGTTTCGAGCAACCTTAGCTCAATACTTTTGTGTTATTTCAAGTGGCTTCATGATCTTATGGTGTTATCAAGATCCTGCAGAAAGCGTTCTTACTATTTGCAGTTTGAATGCAATTGATGATATTCCGTTGCAATTTCTTTCAAGCCGTTGATTCAGCTTATTTCAATAATCTTATCAATGGTGTGCTGATATTCTGTCCATCTTCAGGATGGCTCCGGCAACTCGTGGGAACCCAGGTCGTGAGGGGGAGCAGTCTGATCCTCCACCACCCCCACCACCACCTTGACCTTCGGAGGCATGGTAAGCAGTGATGGCCGCAACCAATGCGAACACCCAGATGTTGCTCAGGTTGCTGCAGGAAGGAGAGCAGGGACAGCAAGGTCATCAAGGCAATTTTCAGAATCAGCCTCAGTTCGCAACTCTGAACCAGTTCCTCGCAAATCAGCCCAAGTCCTTCACCTGTTGTGAGCAGCCTCTCGATGCAGACGACTGGCTCCGTGACATGAACAAGCATTTTGAGTGCAGCAATGTCAGACCTGTGGACTATGTCAAGTTTGCGACTTTCCAGCTCAAGGGTCATGCAGCAGATTGGTGGCAACAGTACAAGGATTCCAGAGGTGATCGTGTTATTAGCTGGGATGATTTCTGTCGTGACTTCAGAGCTCATAATATCCCGACGAGCTTTGTCGAGGAGATGCGTGAGAAGTTCAGGAATTTGAAGCAGGGGAGCAAGTCTGTCTATCAGTATAACATCCAGTTCCAGAATCTGGCCCGCTATGCTAAGCAAGATGTTCCCGATGAGAAGTCCATGATTTATCAGTTCAGAGGTGGTCTCAAGGATGAACTTCAGCCGGGTCTAGTCCTGCAAGAGCCTCGTGAGTTTGATCAGTTCTACAACATGGCTCTAAAGGTCGAGGCAACTCAGCTCAGGTTGGAGAATTCCAGGAAGCCATCCAGGGAATCCTACTCCTCTTCTTCCAGCTCTCAGATTGTTCCTAAGCAGCAGAAGTATTGGTTTCCTCCTCCACCTCCGTTTCGCCCTCCTCAGCAGCAGAGGCAGCATGGTGGTCATGGTCCTTCCCACCCACCCAACTCAGGGTTTCAGCAGAGGCCTCAGGCTCCCAAATCAGCAAATGCTCCTCCTCCAGGCAACTTCCGTCCGCTCTCAGAGGTTACTTGTCACAAGTGTGGTCAGAAGGGCCACTACTCCAACAAGTGCAACAACCAGCGGCGTCTTCCGCCTCCTCCTCCTATCAGGCCTCCAGGCAGTGCTATGGTGAAGCACAATCCCAAGGCAGCAAGAGTGAACATGGTGAATGCAGCTGAAGCAGAGGATTCTTCTCAAGTGATTATGGGTAACCTCTTGGTTAATTCTATTCCTGCAAAAGTTTTGTTTGATACTGGTGCATCGCATTCATTCATGTCTAGGCCATTTGCTCTCAAGCATGATTTCGATTCCGAGATGTTGAGTAAACCTTTGGGTGTGGTTTCTCCGGGTTTGGCAATGAAGACCACTTCGGTGATTCCAGATGTCTCTATAAAGATGGGCAATTATTCCTTCCTGGCTTCTCCTTATGTTCTCGGCAATTCTGATATTGATCTTATTCTTGGCATGGATTTCCTGACGATGAACAAGGCTTATGTTGATTGCAAAGCTAAAGAAGTCTAGTTGACTCATCCTTCTGAAGATGTGATCATTTTCGCTGCTCGCGATGACACGATTCGTCTATTTTCTCTCAATGAGAAGGGTGAAATTTCTGCCATCTCTCAAATTCCCGTTGTCTCGGAGTATGAAGATGTCTTTCCAGAAGAGTTGCCAGGAATGCCTCCTCACAGACCAGTTGAGTTTGTGATTGAACTCGAGCCTGGAACTGAACTGGTGTGCAAGCGTCCTTATAAGCTTGGCCCCGAAGAGCTGAAAGAATTGAAGAAACAGCTAGATGAACAAGAGCGTCTGGGTCTGATCAGACCAAGTTCTTCACCTTGGGGTTGTGGTGTTCTGTTTGTCAAGAAGAAGGATGGCACGGACCGACTATGTGTTGATTACTGTCCATTGAATAAGAAGACAATCAGGAACAAGTATCCACTTCCCAACATCAATGAGTTGTTTGAGCAATTGAAAGGTGCCAAGTTTTTCTCGAAGTTAGATCTCCGTATGGGCTATCATCAAATCCGCATCCGTGAAGAAGATATTCCAAAGACTGCTTTCAGGACGAGTTTTGGCTCTTATGAGTACACCGTCATGTCTTTTGGTCTAGCAAATGCGCCTCCAACCTTCTCCAGAATGATGAACTTCATATTCTGTCCTTTCAAGAATGAGTTCGTCTTGGTCTATTTGGATGATATCCTCGTGTTCTCGGAGACTGAAGAAGAGCATGCAGAGCATCTCAGGCTTGTGCCTGACAAGCTAAGAGAACATCGGTTTTATGCTAAGTTCTCAAAGTGTGAGTTTTGGCTCAATGAAGTGGTGTACCTTGGGCATGTCATCTCTGCCAAGGGCATTAAAGTGCACCCTGAGAAAGTTGAGGCAATTGTGAAGTGGGAGCCTCCTCAGAATGTCAAGTAGCTTCGTAGCTTCCTCGGCCTTGCAAGCTATTGCAGAAGATTCGTCGAGAACTTCTCTCAAATTGCTAAGCCTCTGTCCAACCTCCTTCAGAAGAATGTCAAGTTTGTGTGGTCTCCTGAGTGTGATGTGGCGTTCAATACACTCAAACAGAAGCTGACTTCGGCTCCAGTTCTTGGTCCTCCCGAGCAATCCAAGCCTTTCCAAGTATTTTGCGATGCTTCTCTCCAAGGTCTCGGTGGCGTTCTCATGCAAGATAAGAAAGTTGTGGCTTATACCTCGCGGCAGCTGAAGCCTAGCGAGAAGAACTACCCCACTCATGATCTTGAGCTGGCGGCAGTTGTGCATTCTCTGATGACGTGGAGACATCTATTGTTGGGAAGACCAGTTAAGGTGTTCACCGACCACAAGAGCTTGAAGTATATTTTCACCCAACCCAATCTCAATCTTCGGCAGTCACGTTGGGTGGAAATGATCGAGGACTTCAATACAAGCATTGAATATACTTCGGGAAAAGCAAATGTCATTGCAGACGCGCTGAGCAGGAAGGCGTACTGCAACAGTCTTATTCTCAAGCCTCTTCAATCCGAGCTTTGTGAAGCATTCCGCAAGCTCAATCTCCAAATTGTTCCTCAAGCTTTTCTTGCCAATCTTCAAGTCTCTCCGACTCTAGAAGATCAGGTTCACCAAGCTCAGCTTCTTGATGCTATGGTGAAGAAAGTGAAGAAAGGCGTGGCCAAGAGCATTCCAAAGTATAAGTGCTTCCGTGTTGATGACAAAGACACCTTGTTCTTCGAGGACCGTCTGGTGGTTCCGAAAGGTGATCTCAGGAAGGTTATCATGGATGAAGCACATAATTCCCTCCTCTCAATTCATCCAGGAAGTTCCAAAATGTATCAAGACCTCAAGCAAACCTTCTGGTGGACTCGTATGAAACGAGAGATTGCTCAGTTTGTGAACGAGTGTGATGTTTGTCGCAGAGTGAAGGCGGAACATCAACGTCCAGCAGGCCTCCTTCAGCCTTTGCCTATCCCAGAGTGGAAATTCGATCATGTTGAAATGGATTTCGTCACTGGATTCCTAAGTCCAAGAGAGGTAACGATGCCATCTTCGTGGTCATCGACAAGCTCACGAAAGTTACCCACTTCCTTCCGGTCAAAGAATCTATCTCGGCAGCTCAGCTAGCAGAGTTGTACACGTCAAGGATAGTTTCTTTGCACGGTGTTCCTAAGCTCATATC
Source organism: Elymus sibiricus (assembly GCA_039707655.1). NCBI lineage: Eukaryota > Viridiplantae > Streptophyta > Magnoliopsida > Poales > Poaceae > Elymus > Elymus sibiricus. The sequence goes on from CM077665.1 coordinate 263,081,512, forward strand.
CTCAGATCGTGGAAGCATCTTCACTTCCAAGTTTTGGGACTCCTTCCAGACTGCAATGGGGACTAATCTCCGTTTCAGCACAGCTTTCCATCCCAGACTAGTGGTCAAGTTGAGAGAGTCAATCAAATCCTCGAAGATATGCTCAGAGCTTGTGTGATTTCTTTTGGCATGAAGTGGGAAGATTGCCTCCCGTTTGCTGAGTTCTCATACAACAATAGCTTCCAAGCAAGTTCCGGCAAAGCTCCTTTCGAGATTCTCTATGGCAGAAAGTGCCGCACCCCGCTCAATTGGTCTGAAACCGGTGAGCGTCAAATCCTTGGTAATGACATGATCACTGAAGCAGAAGAAATGTGCCGTGTCATTCGTGCAAATCTCAAAGTAGCTCAATCCCGTCAGAAGAGTTATTATGATAGCAAGCATCGTGACATGACCTTCCAGATCGATGATTTTGTCTATCTCAGAGTGTCTCCCATGAAGGGCACTCAACGCTTTGGCATCAAAGGGAAGATTGCTCCACACTTTGTGGGTCCTTTCAAGATTGTAGGCAAGAGGGGTGCCCTTGCCTACCAACTCGAGATTCCTCCCAATTTCTCAAATGTGCATGATGTGTTTCACGTCTCTCAGCTCCGGAAGTGTTTCAAGACTCCCGAGCGCACCGTTGATCTCCAAGAAATCGATCTCCAAGAAGACCTATCCTATCATGAGCATCCAGTTGCTATCCTTGAAGAAACTGAGCGTAAGACTCGCAACAAGTCAATTAAGTTTCTAAAGGTGAAGTGGTCGCATCACTCCGACAAAGAAGCCACTTGGGAACGAGAGGACCATCTCCGTTCCGAATTTCCCGAATTCTTCCGTTCCTAGATCTCGGGGCGAGATCCTCATGTAGTGGGGGAGAGTTGTAACAGCCCAAGGGCAATCCCTTGTCCTTGTGTCATCCATGTGCTTGTGTTTGAGTTGTATCAAGTCATGTGAGACCTATATTGGATGTTTGCAATGCTATCATGAGTTTGAGTTCTACTTGCCTCTTGTCATTTCATGCATCATGGCATCACATTCATTTTTATCAAGTGCTTCATAATGGTTGTAATGATGTTGTGTGTTGTGGATGAGTGTGTGCATTGTGTTGTGGAGGTGGTAGTGTTTGGTTTGAAGTTCTACCCCATTTTCTTAAGCAAGACTATGCCATCCCTCCCTCTATTCAAAATTATGCCACATGTTAATATTTTACTTGTTGTTTTCACATATTAAAAATGTTGCACCTTTTACAAATATTCAGTTGAGAATTGTTGTGTAGTCTCAAGCATGTTCTACTGGTTTTGCATATTTTAAAAATTGCAAAATGGAGTCCAATTGGATTAATAGGTGTTTTATTTAGTTTCATCTAAAATGCCAACTCCATTTTTATTAAATAGGGTACAATTTGCTGATTCCAAAACGTATTTTCTCCCTCCCAAATTCTTTTCAAAACTTGCCTGGTTTTTTTTTTCTTTTGTGCTGTGGTATTTAAATAGGAAGGCCTGTGTTTTATTTTTTTTGCGCAGCGAGAGAGTAGCCGGCCCACCTGGGCTTCCTTTCCCCGCGGCCCAGCTAGCTCGCGCACTGGCTTTCCAACGTGGAGCGCGTCGGGCCCGCTCGTCAGCCTCTCTCTTCCTCCCTCCTTCTTCCTCCTTTCCAGCTCCCTCTCAGTGAGAGCGCGAGCAGGGGCCCCGCCATGCCCGAGGTGGTGAGGGGAGCCGTGCCTCCAGGGCCTATAAAGCCTCGGCGTCCGTGCCCTCTCCCTAGGGTTTCCCCCTTCTCCTCCGCGCCGCCGCCATCTCCCTCTCCCCTCCTTCTTCTCCCTCCCCGTGGTAAGTTTCAGAGGGGCAAGGTTCAGAGTTTCAGAGAAGAGAGCAGAGAGCCGCCGTCGATTCCGTCGTCTCCTTCGTCGCCGTTGGCCTCTCCGTGGCATCCGAGATGCCCGCGGGGTTGCTGATGTCGTCGGCGTCCCGTTCCCGGCGCTAGGGTGGCCGGAGCGTCCCTGCATCGCCTTCCCGTCGGCGTGTCGCGCGGGTGGAGCTGCGCTTCGACAGGCTGCGCCAACCCGTCGTCTCCGCCTCGCCGCGACCTCGAGTAGCCCCGCTGTGAGCATCGCGTCTCCTTCCCCCTCTCTGTCTCGTGCGTAGCCTTGCCTAGCCGCGTTCAGGTCGCTGTTTTGCCGTCGCCGCCATGATCGAGCCAAGCGCAAGCTCGAGCTCGAGCTCCTCCCTGCCGCCGCGCATAGGTGGATATAGTTGCAGGAATGGGTTCCCCTCGCGTCCCACCTCCCCCGCCGGTGGTACCTGCGCCGGGGATAGCCATAGTTGCCACCGCCGATGAGGTCTCCTTCTCTGTCTTAGGGAGGAAAACCTGCTCCTTTGCCTGTTCAAAAGGGGCCGAAGCCCTCTCTGTTCAGTCGTGCGTGTGTGGCGCAGTGGTCAGGCGACCGCTGTGTACACAGGAGGTCAGGGGTTCGATCCCCCCTGCCCTTTTATTTTGTGGCACTGTGCGTGTAGTGTGCGTGTGTGTATCTCTGTGCGTTGTGTGTGTGCGTGTGTGGTTCAGGTGTGTGTGTATATGGTTGTGTGTGTTCCTGTGTGTGTGACAGGTGGACCCTGTGGGGCCACCCTGTCATACTCAGGAGGGGCCTGGCTCACTGCCAGTGGGACCCCTCCCTGTTTTTTGTTTATTTCTTTGTTTTGTCTCACTGTTGTTTTTTTTCCTGTTTTGGAAGTGCTGCCAAATCAGGACATTGCCATTTTTGTCCATGTGCAAATAGGGAAGGTTTTGACTTATAAGTGATTGTATGTAATTTCGAATTAGGTTTTGATCAATTTATTGACATGAATATATGAGTGTGATATATGATTTTGGGGTAGACTTTCCCAAGGAATCCAATCGTGCAATTGGTTTTGTCATTTGAGCAAGTTTGCAAAAATGTCATTTTTGTTCCAACATGCCATTTTTCCATTTTCACATGAATTAATCTATGCATCATATGTGACACTTGTCAACATGAATATGCTAGTGTTTTGTGGGTACTAGGCCCTGGTATTTTTGTTTGGCATGATAAACCTGTGGATAAGTGGGTTTCTTGCTGTTAACATGCTAAGATAATAACACTGGTTTCATGTCTCAAATTTTGCCAAGTGTTGAATGCTATTATTTTCTTGCTATGCTTAGATGATGGTTCCCATGGATGTGTTGTTCCTTTGAGTTTGGGGCCTTAACATGTTTTTTTGTGCTCATCATACTCTACTAAATTGTGCTAAGAACTTGGGAATTAAGCCTTTGCATCATAGTATAAACCTGCTGTCAAGTTACTATTCTGTTAACATGTCTCCAGTTTTACCCTTGCTAAAATTGTCCAAGTCTGAGAATCTGTTGTTATTTTTATGCCATGTTTAGAGGATGCTACCAAATGATATGTTGTGTTCTAGCTCATGCTCAGTGCTAATGAAGTGTAGTGGATGTTGCCCTCTACCATCCTGTTAATTGTCATGCCATGAAATACCCTCTAGCATATATAAATAATGCTGTCAATATGCCATCTGGTTAACTCAGATTCCAGAAAACTGGAATTTTCACTAAGTCCCTAAAAACTGATTCAACATGCCATCTTGTGAGCTTCATTGCTATTGATCCATGCTTCCTTTAAAGTTTGTGTAGATGTATGATTTGTTAAGCATGCTGTATAGTTTCTGTACATGCCTTTGTTTTGATTTAAAACCTGCTGTAGCTCTGGCTATGTGTGTGACAAGATGCCATGTTGCTGTTTGTGGACAGATTGTGTGTTTGAATGTTTTGTGACTTGTGGGAGCTATACTCCATAGTTTTGCTTGATCTTTAGCTCTATTATTGCTAGATTTTCATTTTCTATCCAGTGGCATCCTTGGAATACCAAGGTATAGCCCAGAGATTGCCTCATGTTGTGTTTTGTCTCCGTTAACGGTTGTACCTTGCTGTGAGCGTACCGTGAGCTACGTTACTCCGTTTGCAACGTTCTACATATGCATTTGCATCAATTTTGCATGAAGCATCCATATTTGCCATGATCATGCATGTCCAAATAAGTAATATTGAGGATCTGTCCAGAATACTAAACAACTTAATAAATGCATGTGAAACATGACTAGCATAGGCTTGCCATGCTATATTTCTTAATATGACGATGCATCATCTTGTTTGTGCATTGCACCTCGCTGTTTGTTTATTTGGTGCTATTCTCTTTGGGTAGACGCGAGTGTTGAGCCTGAGTACGAGGATTCCGGAGAGTACAACTACGAGGACCCAGCTCTTTGTCCCTCTGAAGAACCAACAGGCAAGATGATCATACCCGGATCCCGGCACTATTTTTGCCTTGCTAGATGTCTCGTTTTTACCGTTATGTTACGTTAGCTACCACTTAAACTGTCAGCCTCCTAAATTGCCATGAAAGCCTCTAACCCCCCCTCCACTACCTGGCAAACATTGATTGGCTATGTTACCGCTGCTCAGCCCTTGTCTTATAGCGTTGCTAGTTGCAGGTGCAAGCTTTCCATGTGTCAACATGGATTTTGTTTATATCACTCTATTTACTGCTATTTAAATTAATGCACATATATATCTGGCAACGGTGGAAGGCTTGGCCTTTTGCTCAGTGTTTTGTTCCGCTTTTGCCGCACTAGTTCTGAGTACCGGTGTTATATTCCATATTTTGCGCTCCTAACATGCTCGGGGTTGTTATGGGAACCCCCTTGACCATTCGTTTTAGATTAAAACTTGTCTGGCAAGACCCAACTTTGGTACTACATTTGCTAAACAACTTAATAAAATTGCATAGGGCATAGCTACCCCGTGGATAATTAATCAACCCCCCCGGGCCACTGCTCCTCATGAGTGTTGGTCCGAACTAGAGCACTGTGCGGGGCCAACCCGGGGAAACTCGGGAGATCTCTATCAGGCCCTGTACACTAGCTTATCCGGTCGTGTCCTGAGAACGAGATACGCGACTCTTATCGGGTTCGTCGACACGTCGGGCAGTCTTGCTGGACTTGTTTTACCTTTCTCGAATGTCTTGCACGAGGAATTCCGTTTTTCTTCGGGCTATCTCGAGGTTGCGGTTTTCCAATGGAATTACCTAGGAAGATCACGAGATTCGTGGTCGAGGTTATTCCCGCGGCGTGTGGTTAGTTTGTGATGGATGAGTTGGAGCACCCCTGCAGGGTTTAATCTTTCGGAAAGCCGTGCCCGCGGTTATGTGGCAACTTGGAAATTTGTTTAACACCTGGTTATAGTAAACTTGAAGTAAACTCAAATAAAATACACCAACTGTGTGCGTAACTGTGACTGTCTCTACTCGTGAACATGAACCGAGAGAGAACACGGTGGGGTTATGATTGACGTAAGTAGGTGTTCAAGGTCACTTAGTGATCATGCTAGTTCACGATCGTCTTACGTATGCCACCATATTTACATTCATGTTCTTGTAAGTTAGCCACCAAATAAATGCTTAGCGCTTGCAGCAGCGTCACCACTTAACCAATTCCTTACCCAATGGCTTACATAGTTTCGGTACCCGGGTTATGAGATTGCTGAGTCCCTGTGGCTCACAGATTCAACAATACAGGTGCAGGTGTTGATGAGAACGTGCCAGAAGATGTGACTCAGCTCCAGTGGGAGTACGACGAAGGGAGTAGACGTATGTATGTTACGTATCCAGACGAGTAGGGAGCTTCATGGTGGTGATCCCGGGATAGCGAGACAGTTTTACATTGCTTCTTTTATCGTTTGATTTCGTCCGTAGCCGGACCCTGCCTTCTGAATGATGTATGAATAAATTTGTGTGAACTTGTAAGATAGCTTGTGGCGAGTGTAAGCCAACTCATATACTCATCTCTTCCTACATGTATTGCAATGTTTTACTGTACTTGCGAACGACGAGATGCGCTTCTATCCCCGTCGAGGCCACAAGCCTTAATAGGGATAGGACCGCATCTTGGGCGTGACAACGCCGTGCAGGCCGCTCAGGATGAGGCGGCCCATGCGAAGTTGCTGGAGGCGCAGCGTGTCAAGTAGTATCTGGACATCGCCCACCGCGCAGTCGGCGCGGTGAGCCGATTCGTCGGGAAGCACCCGCGCTGCCGTGCACGCACGGCGACGGGGGCTACCTCAACTTCTTCGGCAAGGTGGTGGAGGCGCTGGAGACCGGCATCTCCCGGGTGGACGAGGACAATGTGTCCAGCGCGCACGACCTCCTGGACCTCGCGCTGACACGCGTCTTCTCCAACCTTCGCCGCTTCGTCCCGGAGCTCAATCTCCTCCGCGTCATTGAGCCGGTGCCCGAGGAGCTCCAGAGGCCCCTCAGGGACGAGGTGCGCCCGCACGTGGAGTCCTTGGTGGAGGGTGACGACTCCGGCGCCGCGGCGGGCGACAGTCCGGATGGCGATAGCGGCTCCTCCGCATAGGCTTCCCTTGCTTTCTCTTCCTGGTCCTGTCATGTTAAGCAACATTCGGCCCCTGAGGGCATTAACTTTTGTGTTTTTACCTTTGTCTTCCTCCTTCCCTTCCTCTTTTTAGCCGTCGATTGCCTGTCTTGTATGGTGCGGTCTCGCCTCCCCCGCGGGGCCTCGCGTTGTGGCCGACGCGGCTCGGCGCCCCTTGAGGGGTCCGCGAGGGTATCGCGCTTTGACCGACGATGGCCGCCCGCCGGGCCCTCGCGGGACGGGCCCCCCTAAGGGGGCGCATGCCACCTCCGAGGCCAGAATCTTAGCGATGTTGCCGCGAGTGACCGTATTCCTTCCCTCGCGTTGCCGTTCCTTGCTCCTGGGACCGCAAGAATCTTGGTGGGAATATGCAGCGGGCCGTAGTACCTGCATCATCATGTTAGCGCACACTCCCATTGCCCGATATTCGGGCTATCGTCTGATCAAAAGGTCCTGGCTTCACTAGGTGGGTGTACTTAGCTCATCGGGTTGTGGCGAGCTTGAGCGTCGCGAGGTGTAGCTGGGGCGTCCAGAGAGGTCGAGGTTCCCACCAGGGGGGCTTCTTCCTTGCGTGCAGAATGGTTCGGGAGCCCTTACGGGACTCTGCGTCGACGGGGCCCGACCCCGTGCAGACCTCGACCACCGTTGGGGCGTCCGGATCACCAAGACGAGAACAAAGGGGCAAGGCCTCGGCCACCATTGGGGCGTCCGGATCACCAGGACACGACCAAGGGGCGCGGAGCTACGTGGTCGGTGAGGTTCCCGAGGCGTGTTGCTCGGGATCCCCCCTTGACGCTCAAGTGGCGCTTTGCGTCGGCAGGGCCCGATCCCGAGCAGACCTCGACCGCCGTTGGGGCGTCCGGATCACCAGGACGAAACCAAAGGGGCGAGGCCTCGGCCACCATTGGGGCGTCCGGATCACCAGGACGAAACCAAGGGGCGCGGAGCTACGTGATCGGTGAGGCTCCTGAGGCGCGTTGCTCAGGAGTCCCCCGTGATGCTCAAGCGACTTCCTTACCTTTCCATGGGCTACCGCACCGGGAGGCGCCTGGGCCTCCTGAGGTTCCGTGATGTCATGCCGGGCCGCGGCCGGAGCCCCCGAGCGGGAGTCGACCGTTTAAGCGATGAGTGCCCCTGAGGTGACAGGTCCTTGTCGTCCTGCTCCGAGAGGCCACGAGGAGAGGCCAAAGTGCGCGGGCCCCAGCCAGGTATCGATTCAGAGAAAAGAAATTTTAAGACCGGAAAAAGAAATCGTGAAGAGAAAAATTCCCACCCCTTTTTCAAACAGAGTTGCGAAATCTTCAAATTTCATTTCAAAGAGTGGCAATACGAACACAAAAAGAAGCAAGCAACAGCCGCGTCCGGCACCTAGGCTAGTCTTTGCCTGCATCTTCCCCCAGCGTGGAGCGTAGGGCATCCACGTTGCGTGGTCATAGTCATTGGGGGACAGTGTTGTCCGCCAGCGCGGAGCATGGGGCTTCCACTTGGGCGTGGGAGGGAACCCCTCCGCGTCCTCGGGGGGCTCCGGGCATATACAGCCCACTCATTATTACGTGAGAGTGTCATGGCCGTAGATAGCTGGGCAAGTCCCCAGGCGCACGGCCCAGGTGCTCCCAACTCGGTTAAGAGCCATCCCACGCATTACAGCGCGGTTGCGCGCCTTTACAGCCCAAACCTGAGTGCATTGCTCCCCGCGTAGCCGCGGGATTGCGCTCCCGCGGCCCAAACATGAGCGCAATGCACCCAGCGCAGCTGCAGAGGTGTTGTGTCGGTGAAGCCGCCTCGTGAGGCGTCGTGGCACCGGCCGGACCTCGGCTTGCGGGCCTCATGAGGCCCTCCCCTCCGGAGGGCCGTGACGGCGCTCCCATTGCCGCGGGTGGCCCGCGCTACTCGTGTCTTGCCGATCCTCCCAGGCGGTCGCTCCTGAGGTCCTGGGCTCGGCTGTATACTGCTTGCTCGTGGGGGCAGCGGCTGCGTCGTGCCCCCGCGCTTCCCAGGACGCCCCCCTCTCCCTTGCTTGCATAAACCTGGCCTGGTGCTCCCTCCATGGAAGCCCCCATGCTCGGCTTGGGGAGAGCGTCCGGGGCATCTCCCTATTCCGGGAGGGTGCCGACACCTACAGAGGGCACCTGATCCTCCGCGCCCTCCGTAGGTATGACGTAACTCGGAACATAGGCCTCCGTATAGAGGCTTTGGCCCCCTCCTGAGTTGTCTCCGCGTGCACCAAGGGCAGTCTCCCCGGGTGGCGGGATGACACCATCCTGGGCGCGCGGGCCACAGACCCTCCTGCGGCGGGCCTCCGCCCAAAGTTGCCTGCCCCTACCGCCACCGTGGGGTGGGCCACGCGTGTCTTGCCGTGAGTTGCCTCCCTGGTTATCCATCGCGCCTCCATTACGGTTACCTGCCTGGCCGGAAGCCTGAGCCGCCTGCTCCCTGTGCCAGTTGGTGCGCTCCCGCTGGGACGAGCCTGGCTGTTGATGATCCATTTGGGTATGGGTGCACATGTCGAGGTGCACATGGGGCACCCCGGCACCTCCTTTGAAGGCACTACAGGCGGGACCGGGTGGCGCTCCGAAGCCGGTCACCGGGATCCGGAGAAGGAGAAGTACGGCGTGCGGCGGGCCCCTCTCGGGCTCGCCCGGGAGTGGAGTGGGCGCGCCGTCCGTAGATGGGGCGACGGGCATGGCGAGCGATCCCCCAACGCCCAGCTCCGGTGGCCGTGAAGGTAGGTGGGGGACCCAGGCCCTCCTTGCGACGGCGACCAACTCGGCGATGTGGTCGGCCCAGGCGTCGAAGCCCCCGTGCGTAGGGCGGTGGCAAAGCATCTCACTCGCCATCAGGAGCGAGTCATGCGCGTTGAGGTCTCCCACGTGGGTGCAGTGCGATGCCGGTCCCGTAGGCGCCGCTCGTCCACCTTGCGCCTGGCCGGCACAAGCGGCGTCGGTGGTGGAAATGACGCTGGTGGCCTGGTAACGACTGCCCGGCATCGCACTGCCGTGGCGCGGGTCTTGGGCGGCAGTGGCGAGGTTGGCGGAGGCGGATCCTCCGAGGCTGAAAGGAGTTTGTCGGGCGTCGGCCATCGACATGACGGGGCGAAGAGGGAGCGAAGCTTGCTGAAGACTCCGACACGCCCTCTACCTGGCGCGCCAAATGTCGGATTTCGGGCTCCGCGAAACCCTGAGGAATTCGAACCCAGGGGCGTGTGCGAAGATCCCCCAATAGCTTCGCCCCCTCCAAGCTCACAACGCGATACCCCCGCACGATAGCGAGGAAGAAGATATCACACGAGAGTTTACCTAGGTTTGGGCCGCTGCGAAGCGTAAAACCCTACTCCTGTCTTTGGTGGATTGCCTCACGAGGAGGTTTGTGGATGAACTAGTACAGTGGTGTCTTGCTTTGTGAGTGCGTTTCGTCCCCCTTCCTCCGAGCAGCCTAGCCTCTATTTATAGCGGCCCGGGTCCTCTTCCCTTATCGCAATGGCGGGAAGGGATCCCACAATGGCCAAATTTGAAAGGGGACAGGAGGTACATCTTATCCTGACGAAAGGCGGTCTTCGCCTGCAAAGTAGGTGGTGGTGACGCGGTGGTGGGCTCGTTGGTGACATCCGTCCTGCCGCGCTCGCTGACCCGGTCTTGTTGCACCGGAATGGAAACCTTTGGCGGGGCTCCTTGGGAACCTGCGTTCGTCCTTGTCTCCTTTGCACCAAAGAGGAAACTGTTCCCTCTGGCGCGCTGGCGCCCGCCTGGCCTGGCTGTCGCCACCCTTGACCTCCTGAGGGCTAGCGTTGCATAGAGACCTCCGCCGCTCGGGAGGAGGCCTGGGGAGGCCTAACCTCCTGCGGGTCTTGGCGATGTCTCCCTCGCGAGCTCGGGGTCTCGCGAGGGCCTTGTGTTGTGCGGGGCCGCGCCAGGCCATACTCGGTCGTCGAGGTGGGCCACGCCCTGGGCCGCAGGCAGGAAAGTCTGGGTACCACGGTATCCAGAACGCCAACATTTACCATGTATATATGTGCATTAAAATAAATAGCAATAATATTTTGATATCCCAAGATATGCATGTTGTCACATGGAAACAACCTTCACCTGCAACTAGCAATGCTATAAGAAGGGGCTGAGCAAGCGGTAACTTGGCCAAACACTAGTTTACTAGGATGTGAAGGGGTTAGAGGTTTTTCATGGCAATGTTGGGAAGCTTGACATTCAAGTGGTTCGTAACAAGACATAACGGTAGAAGCTAGACAGCTAGCATACAAAAATAGTAGCGGGATCCGGGTAATGATCATCTTGCCTGGAGGGTCTTCAGTGGGATAAAGAGCTTGCTCCTCGTAAGTGTTCTCAACTGGATCCTCAAAATCAATCTCGTCACTAGAACTATCCACAAGAAGAAATAACACCCAATAAACATACACTCAAGCCATGATGCACAACCAAGAATGATGCATGTCCAATTTAATGTTTTTAGCATGGCAACCCTATCTAGTCATGTTAAGTGAGGTCTTGATCCATGTGGGCATGGATCAAGTGATACTTCACATGGAAATATTAGTTGTTACTAATCTATACAGAACAACAACATGAGTTATTTTTATATGCATGAACATGGCAAAAATGAATTCTATGCATGAAATCTATGCAAATGCATATAAAGAACGTTGCAATTGGAGTTACAAAACTCTCGGGACACTCACGACAAGATAAGGAAGGAAACGATGACAAAACAGAATACGAGAGAGGCTAGGGGCAATTTCTTGGTATCCCAAGTATGCCACAGGATTGTAAATTAAATTCTAGGTTAAATCGCCCTAAAGATCATGAAAAACAAATGTATAGAACTCACACAAAGTCCACAACAAATATATCAATGCAATCTTCCCAAAACAGCAACATAGCATATTGCACGCATCAAAACCACAAGCAACAAGAATCTAAAATGCACAAACAAAGTATGGAGCAGTAGCATGTAAAATACACTTCATTTCATCAAAAGGAATCATACTTAAAAGAGTCGTGGATCAATTGGTAGGATGCTGACAACATGACTATAAAACATAGCATTTAGGGACTTAGTGCAAATAACAGATTTCGACAAACAAATTTAACATGAAGGTATATTCACAGCAATAATTAATTAAGCTACAGATCTTTTTATGGCATGCAATTTAACATTAAGGTAGTTGACATCATGTACTTTATTTCATTCAACATGAGCATGGTCAAAATATGCACAAAAACATGGCTAGCATCAACACAAAAAGGCTTTCTGAATCAAACAGATTCTCAGGCTTTGTGAAAATCATAGGATGTAAAGAGCAGCAGTTTTTAACAGGTAGGCACGTTTCATAGCAGAAATAACTATGATGCAAAACCTATTCATGGAAGCTAATGGCACAACATGATAGTCAACAACATGCTTTACAAAACAACATCATAGGGGTTGTAGATCAATGGCTATTCACATGTCAAAACAGCAAGTTTTATAACAGTTTCAGACTTAGTGAAATTTGACCATCTCAAAAATCAGCAACATTATGAAGGCATGTTTGCATAGCAATCATAGTAGCTTAACAGGGTTTTCATGGCAATACAAAAATACCAGGAGCAATTTCATATGACAAAGTGCATATCTCATGTTCAAAGTTAATTCATAGGGTGCATGGATTCAATCAGACAAAAATGACAAAATGCCTAAAACAGTAAGAATGACATGCACATAAACTTGCTCAAAAGTAAGAAATAATGCAACAGATGGATTCGTTGGATTTTTCTACCCCACTTTGATATATAATTAGCATATGTTCATGTGAAGAAAATGCCACAACTTAGTCAAACACAAAACTGCCAAATAGAGCAACCTAGTACATGCCAGATTTGGAGTATGCGAAAACTGGAATATAACAGAGAATGCACAGCCAGTTTATAACAGAATGCACTCTTCAACCGGTGATTACTCCAAGTAATTGAACTCTATCATGGATGCAAGTGGTACTGGCATGTAGACCACAGAAAGTACTCCAACAATGGTAGTAGGCACAACCCCATATGATCAACAGGATAAAAGTTCTAGCCTCTCGAAAACAAATAAAAATAATAAAACTTTCCAGACTTAGTGAAAATTTAGTTTTCTGACATAAAAATTCAGATTTCGTGAGGTCTTCGGGATTTGCTCCCTGGACTTCCTAGGCACAAGCGTTTGGTGCAAATCCATGGTATGAACATGAGGCTAGGCCTAGGACATGAAATCACCGAAGAAAATTACATGGGGAGGCTCATATCTGAGCTAGAACGCATAGGAGCGTGAACTAGTTCGGGCAAAGCACCGGTAGCACGATTTTTGCATGACGACGGCAAGACCTGCGGTTCACTAGAGGGCGATGGATTTGGCAGAGAGGGAGAGGGGTGTACCTAGTATACCTAGGACATGAAGGCGACGTCGGGGACGAAGCGGAGCGACGGCAGCGAGTCGAAGAACTCCGACGAACTTGTTGTCCTTGAAGAAGAGGACGGCGGTGACATCATGGACGGCGATCTTGTGCTCGGCTTGGCGTCAGAATGGATCCAGGGCAGCATCAGGAACTCGGTAGACGTCGTGGTCGAGGTTGCCGGTGCTTTCTACGTCAGCGGCGAGCTCCTGCTCGGGTCATCCATGGTGGTGACGAGGGGGACAGGAGGTGTCGTGAGAAGAGGAGGAGCAGTGGCGGCGCGAAGGAGGAAGGAGAGACGAGGGGGAAACCCTAGGGGAGCTGTGGGGTGCTCTTATAGGGGGCGCGGGCGCCGTGTCTGCCCTCGTGGCCATGTGTGTCCGCTCCTATAGCTTTTCTTTTTTGAGAGAGCACGAGGGGAGGAAGAAAAGGAAGCTAGGAGCGCCAGGCCAGGGAGGCGAGCCCGTGGGCTGCTGCTCACGGGGGTGCTAACCCAGGTGAGCGTTGCTCTCTTATTTTTAAATCTGTTTTTTAAACACCAATAGATTTAAAGAAAGTAGGCTAGGAAGAGAATTTTACAGGGACAAAAATATCCTCATGCTCCTGGAATTATGCACTAATTTAATAAAATGCTCTGGCAAATTTTAAAGGCTAAAATTTTGAACACGTTCGAATTTAACTCAAACTTGCATAACTTTAGCCCAACCAAACAACTCCAAATGACCTGAAAATTGTAGAATATATTAGAATTTCTGTGGCTGAAAACATCCTAGGGGGGTGCACCGGTTGCTCAGAAGGCAACAGGGCGCGGCCACCCCGCATGGGCGCGCGATGCCTTGTGGGTCCCATGGGGACCCACTCACTTATTCCTTCAGCCCACATCATCTCTTTCCTCTAGCAAAAATTCATGGTTGCTCTCTCTCTCTCTCTCTCTCTCTCTCTCTCTCTCGTGTTCTTGCTCCCAAACTTGAGATTTTTGATCTCTTTGCTCGGAGCTCTTTTTCTGAAACTGTTTTGAGGGATTGCTCCTTGGTATGTGACTCCTCCATTGCTCCAATTAGTTTATTCTTTAGTGGATTATATTTTGCATATTTTGTTTCACTTGGTGCTATTGAAAATGAGCTTGCATGTTGAATTATTTGAGTTCCAAGTAGTTTGAATGCTTGATATGGCCTCTAGGCATCCATATGAGTAGTTGCTAACAATCTTACAAAGTTTTGTTGACATGATTTTGTGATCCAAAAATTTCAGAAATTTGTTCGTAGGAAAATGAACATTTGCGGAGAGGTTCTTCGAGCCGGAGTCCCAAGGGAATCGTCGGGGATGTCCAGGACTATGACCTCAACATCCCGTGGAGGACGGAGGTTCGGCCGTGCGAGTGGCCACACCATGCCTTCATGACGGAAGCCGGGTTTCACCAAGAGTTCATGCAATTTATTGCAAATGTTGTTTTGACCGACTTCCTCTCAGATGAGTGTGACCAATACCACATCCTTACAAATTCCTTTGTGTAAAATTTCTACTTCATGCATAGGCTCGATGTTCCCATGGTACAGTTCTATTTATATGTTGAACATTATGAGATACAGTTTATCGAATTCTATCAAATATGCTTGATTCCCTCTTAGGGGGAATTAAGAGAGCCGTGACCGGAGGAGTTTGAGGACTTCCTTTGTACTTTAACTGTGGGAGAAAATAGGGGTGTGTCGCGAGCCAGAGCTACTAGTTCACATTTTCCTGTTGTGCACTACTTTTCTTTATTCATAGGGAAATGTTTGACTAACTACTCAACTGCTTAGAGATATTGCTCCAAAACCCTCAGCCACACTCTCACATTCATCTATGTATAAAACCCTAAAGTCTATCTCGGTCCCACTGAAACACTCCCATCCGGATTCGTTGAGAAACACTTGACATAGCCACTACCTAGACCCTAGCAACCTGGTCTCACCGAGATGATATTTCGGTCCCACCAAAGAGCACTTGCCAACCTTGTGTTACCTATTGATTTCACTTCGGAATTGCCGAGTGGTTTCAATCGGTCTCACCGAAGTGCGGAAAGTGATTAGGTCATCACCCATCGATCCCACTGATTTGTTTCATCTAGTCCCACTGAAAAGCCTACAGTTCAGGCCTTTTGTACTAGTCGGTCTCACTGAGTGATTATACCCGGTCCCACCAAGTAATGCATAAAGGTGTGATAGTTAGATTTTTGGTGTTGCCTATGTATACCCCACCCATTACACTCCTCTGAGAGAGCAAACCAGGACGAAGCTACCACTTCCCGTATTCATTTTCTGAGAGAGAACCACCTACCCTTGGGTTGAGATCAAGAGGATTCCACTCCAACTTTTTATCCTTGATCTCTATCCTCCCCAAGTTTCTCTCCACTCCATTCCCTCTCCTACCACATAGTCAAAATTTGTGAGAGAGTGTTGATTGTCGAGGAGACTATCTTTTGAAGCACAAGAGCAAGGAGTCCATCATCAACAACAAAATCTATTACCTTTTGGAGAGTGGTGTTTCCTAGATTGATCAGGTGTCACTTGGGAGACTGTTGGAGATATGCCCTAGAGGCAATCATGTATGATGATATTTCCTATGTGTTTATGAATAAAGATAGTCCTTGGACATTATCAATGATGTGTATTAACAAGTACGTGACTTGTTTGTGAGACTATGCATTGTATGATGACTGTCCTAAATGGTCCCTAGTCAAAAGGGCCGTGTGGACGCGCAGCCAGTTAGACTAGCATATGAGACGATGGATGGTCCTGTCTCATTGACCATGTAGCATTGGATGCTAGCCAGATAATATGGACTCAGAAAGATCTGGTCGGATTTGACGTAGTCGGATACGAGTCAAGATAAGGTCTGAGTTGGACAGACCCAATATGAGATGCATCGATAGGTCATCTGTGAGTCTCTAGTACAACATACATTCTATTTCCTAAGACCTGAGCTGACGCATGTACTCGGGATGGTGATAGACCTGCTTTGGGCCGACCAAACGCTACTCCGTAACTGGGTAGTTATAAAGGTAGGTTTCGGGCTTGTCCGAACCCATGCTGCGAGACATGGTTGAGCAAGATGGGATTTGCCCCTCCGGTCAGGAGAGATATACTCTGGCCCCCTCGGGTGATCCGACTTGGATAAGCATGTCCATGCGATGAGGATTATTTGATAAGCCGAAGTGTTGGTCGGATTCACTAGAACAAGAAAGGGGTCATGCTGCAACAAGGATGACCATGTCGCCTTGAGCATGACAACATATATTGTGTGGCAAAGGGAACAAAAATGTGAAGTACAGGTTCACATAACCAGCCTCATTGGACACTTGGAGTCGGCACGCTTTGCTAGAGGCTGCTACCGACTAGCCGAGCTGGATGTGATCAGACTCGTGACCAAGTGAATGAAAACCTAAGGGGTTGCGCGCTTAAGGGAAGGAACTTATGGGCTTTAGGATCCGTGCGAGGCCCAAGTGTTGAGCCCGCAACGGATGCCTATATATAGTGGAGGTGTGGGACACTTACTTGGTTGATCGCTTCAGCGCCGTCATTAGGGCTTTGCATGTGTTGCAAGTAGACACCTCCACACGCCGCCGACTGTGTGATCGGACCTAGCAGTTCGCCGCACGGTGTTCCTCCTGCACGTGCGGATACCGTTAGAAGCGGTGCACTTGCGCCGCTCCGGTGAACCTGTACGTGAGATCCGACGACCGGCTGTTCGAAGGAGATCGGACGAGGAGGGGACGGCTCTAGACGCGCTGCCCCAACTCTACTTCCGCTCCACAACACTGCGCGTCTAGTGGTAACGATCTGTGATCCATCTCTATAGCATGATCCTGGTTGTTTTGTGCGTAGGAAAATTTTATATTGCAGCCGATGCACCTACCGTAGTGTAACGCCCAAGATGCGATCCTATCCTTATTTTGGTACGAGGGCCTCGACAGGGATAGAAGCGCATCTCGTCGTTTTGCAAGAATGGATATCATTACAAGTACATGTAAAGAAGAGATGAGTATATGGAATTGGCTTACACTCACCACAAGCTACATCAATATCACATCAATACAACAACATAATAATCATCATGCAGAAGAGCAAGGTCCGACTACGGACGAAATCAAACGATAAAATGACATCCATCCTTGCTATCCCAGGTTGCCGGCCTGGAACCCATCCTATGATCGATGAAGAAGAAGAAGAACTCCAAATCAAACAAAGCATTGCTCTCACGTCAAAGCATCGCATTACCTATACCTGCAACTGTTGTTGTAGTAAATTGTGAGCCACAGGGACTCAGCAATCTCATTTCCAAGGGTATCAAGACTATTAAAGCTTAATGGGTGAGGTATGGTTAAGTGGTGAGGCTGCAACAAGCACTAAGCATTTATTTGCGTGGCTAACTTACGAGTACAAGAATAAGGGGGAGGGGATGATTGTCGAATACACGGACGTGAACTAGTAATGATCACTAAGTGATCCTAAACACCTACTTATGGTCAAACATAACCCCACCATGTTCTCTTTCGGAGCAGGCCTCATGAGAAGAGACAGTCACGGTTACGCACACAGTTGGTGTATTTTATTTGAGTTTACTTTAAGTCTGCTATGACCGGGTGTTAAACAAAGTTTCCAAGTTGCCACATAACCGCGGGCACGGCTTTCCGAAAGATTTAACCCTGCAGGGGTGCTCCAACTCATCCATCACAAACTAACCACACACCGCGGGAATAACCTCGACCACGAATCCCGTGATTTCCTAGGCAATTCCATTGGAAAACTACAACCTCGAGATAGCCCGAAGTATTCTCGGAATTCCTCACGCAAGACATTTGAGAAAGGTAAAACAAATCCAGCAAGGCCGCCCGGCATACCGACAAAGCCCGATAGGAGCCGCGTATCTCGTTCTCAGTGTACTACCGGATGAGCAAGACGCCGGGTTGGCTAAGACCCCGGGTGACCAGGGGGCGCCGGACATCGCTCGGTTTGGACCAACACTCATGAGGAGCACTGGCCCGGGTTGTTGATTATCCGTGGGTGCCGGTGGGTCCCTATGCATTTTATTAGTTATTAGGCAAATGTAGTACCAATGTTAGGCCTTGCCAGACAAGCTTTATCCTAAAACGAAAGTCAAGGGGGTCCCCATAACAACCCCGAGCATGTTAGGAGCACTAAAGATGGAACATAACACCGGTACACAAGTAACTAGGGCGGCAAAAGTGGAATAAAACACCGAGCAAAAGGCCAAGCCTTCCACCTTTTACCAAGTATATATGTGCATTAAATTAAATAGCAATAATATTGTGATATCTCAAAAAACTCCATGTTGGCACATGGAAACATTGCACCTGCAACTAGCAACGCTATAAGAAGGGCTGAGCAAGCAGTAACATAGCCAAACAATGGTTTGCTGGGATATGGAGGGGTTAGAGGCTTATCATGGCATTTTGGGAGGCTTGACATGCAAGTGGTAGGTAGCGAGACAGCGATAGAAATGAGACATCTAGCATGGCAATGATAGTAATGGTATCCAGGGAAATGATCATCTTACATGAGATCCCGCTTGGAAGAAGATCGAGTCCGTGAAGAAGACAAATCAACGTAGTTGAACGAATTCTCACACCCGAACGCTTTCGGAACTCTATCGAGAAGAAGCAACCTGTTGGGGATATGACCCCATGGTATCACCCGCCCAGAAGGGTCCGGGTTAGGAAGTTGGTGACTTAGCAATAAGGCCGTAAATAGGCCTGAAGACCAAGACAAGCCTGACTTAATAGGTGGGCCGAACAGAGGCCCAGAGCCGGATGACGGTGTGTGACACGGAGGCGTAAGCCGCCCGGAGATGGCTTGCCAGAGAAGGCAAGGCGACTTATAGATAAGGTCGGTTACGAGGTATAACCCGGCCTGGACTCTTGTAAGCTCAGGGCCTCGGCCTGTGTATATAAAGACGGGTCCGTGCGGCGGCTTAGGGTATGAAACAATTGATCGAGAGCTAGGTCAACGAATTCGCTCCCTTGTAATCGATACCCAATCAATACAAACACAAAGCAGGACGTAGGCTTTTACCTCTTTCGTGAGGGGCCGAACCTGGGTAAACCTGTGTCTTTCGTCCCGATCAACGCCTTCAAGTTAATCACCGTAGCGATGGCTTCACCCCTAAGTCCTTTCACTAGGACATCTGTCGTGATAAAACCCCGACAGTTGGCGCCCACCGTGGGGCGGATGCACGGTGGTTTGGAGTTCTCAAAGGGCTCTCTCCCAGGGATTGAGAGATACGCCAGGCAGGATGACTAAGAGTCGCCGCGGCAAGCTCTACATCGACGACGCCGGCTGGGGCACCGAGGCCGACTCAATTGAGTACGGGTATCGGGTCCCCTTTGGCGGAATTCATGTTTTCATTAGGAAGATCGGCGGTTCTAAGCCCGGGCCGGACATCTGCACCAACCTCATCGAGTCGGCCCGGCGCACGCAACCCGCTCGGATTCAACCCGGTCGGAAGCACGTTTTTGTTGGCTTTACACAAGGCGCGGAACTAGCGAATGATTCCGTGTCAGGAGGAGAAACTCTCGTCTGCTCGGAGGATGGATCCTCGAGCAGAGAGACGGAGTCAATCTACCAGCTTCATAACGACGGGCTTGGCAGCTATTTCGATGGCGACAGTATTCCGGAGCCCTATGAGCCGCCGAGCCAAGCCGCCATCTTCATGGCAGGCATGGCGCCGGCTTCCAACAGCATGGCGGCCGCTGGCTCAAGTTTTGCTGGACTTGATGAATGAGCTTACGACTCTGATGGGAACCGAGGTCACAGCTGAGAATCAAGTAGGCCGCAATGCAGAGATTGTGAGGCTGAAAGACCAGATGACCAGGGCCCAGGAGGACATCAATGCAATGCAGGTTTAGATGGATGCTGAGTCGGAGCGTCTGAGGGCTGAAGCTTTTTGCCTCAATCTGGATCAACAAGCCTCAGAAGCAGTTTTTTGGATGAGGCATCAGACCCGCCTGCCTGAGCAGTATGAGCCCAGAAACCTCTTCAACACCCCGGGAGCAGGACCGAATGCACTGCTGACCGTGGACCGAACGGCAGAAGTGCCTGGGAATAGGGCGGTGACTCAGCATCGGCAGCCAGACCCGCCCCACAGGAATCAGACCCCGCCGTAGCGCTTTCTAACACCACCTGGTCATTATTCTAACCCGGTGGAGAACATGATAGCAGCAGCTGCCAGGCCCAATGCGCTCCCTCTCGCCGACGGGACACCCTTCGCCGAAGAAGCACGGAATGCCATTGAGTTATTGCAGACAGCGGTGGCTCAACAGGAGAAATATAAATACAGCCGAAGTCGTGTGCACTCAACCCCCCTTCCAAGCCGCAGTTATAGCCGGCGCATGGAGTCGACGGCGGTCTCCAGCAGCGAGCAACGTCGGAACCCGCCCTATGATAGCCCACCCGTCGTCAATGCTCAGGCTATTATGGATAATGCCAGAGCTCAGCGTGAGGCGGCGGCCGCAGCGGTTCACCAAGAGGCGCCCCCGGTAACCGCTTCAACTTCGGTGGGAGCCGGAGTCACTTCCAGGGCTGTTGGAGTGCCGTGTTTAATACCGGCTCTACGGAATGAACGCCTGACAAAGGATTTTAAGGGCCCGCACAAGGTGCCTAATTACACAGCTGATCTCCCCCAGAAGCCTGGATCGAAAGTTATGAGTTGGCCATGGAGATGTTGGACGTTAGTGATGCAGTCTGTGCGAAGTATTTTATCATGATGTTGGAAGGACCGGCTCGCACATGGTTAAAGGGTCTACCCCCCAATACCATTAACTCCTGGGCCGAGTTGAAAGCACGATTCATCAAGAATTTTCAAGGAACATGCAAACAGCCCATGACGATTGTTGATTTAGATCATTGTGTGCAGCGCGAGGAAGAGTCGGCCCACCATTGGGTCCGGCGGGTTTCAACCATTATCCACTCGTCCGATAATATCACGGCGGCTCAGGCAGTTTTGATTCTGGAGAAGATTTGTCATTTTTTGCCCCTTAAGCAGAAGCTTGGATGGCTCAAGTGTTCTTGCCAGGACATGGGTGAGCTCATGGCGGCTCTCACTAAATATGCAAATTCTGATAGCACGGAAGATCCTGGTTCTGATGATGAGAAATCTGCTAAGGGTAAGAAGAATGGCAATGGTAAGGGTCACCAACAGAATGTGACAGGAAATAACAACCCAGGTAATGGTGGTAAACGGAAGCACTCAGACGGCGGGCCAGATCTGGTGGCCAACACCAACACCGGGACCAACCGCGCCAAGGGAAATGGTAAACCGCCTTTTGGCAAGGGCAAGCCTTTCAACATGGAAGCAATGCTAAACGACACCTGCCCAAAGCACAGTCTTCCCAACAAGCCGTCCACCCACGCTTGGAAGGATTGTTATATCATGCGGGAGTTCCGGAATTACAGCCTTAACCAGCATCATGGTAATGGCAATGGACCACCTGGCGGGTCAGGATCCGGCTCTCATGGGTCATGTTTCGGTGCGGGCGGCTCAGGCTCGGGTTATCAAGGTCAAGGCAACCATGGTGACCACAATCAACAGTCCGGTAATAGTGGTCAGCAGCAAAACAACCAGTCAGGGTATCAGAGTAACCCGAAGCAGCTTAACGGAGGCCAGTATCACGTCTTCACCACAAGTCTGGACAAACGTGATCAGAAGGTGTGCAAGAGGGCGGTTCATGCAGCAACACCAGCTATTCTGCAGTATTTGAAGTGGTCTGAGCACATGATATCATGGAGCAGGGAGGATCACCCGCCACGAGTTGATAACCTGGGGCACTTGGCCCTTGTGGTATCCCCTCAGGTAGGAACCTACAAGTTCACCAAGGTGCTAATGGACAGTGGCAGCAGCATCAACATCCTGTACTACGACACTTTTCGCCGGATGAATCTGACTGATAAGGATCTCAAGTCGTCGTCCACAGTGTTTCACGGCGTAGTACCTGGCAAGTCGGCTTATCCAGTAGGAAAAATTGCTCTGGAAGTGGCTTTTGGTGATGAGTACAATTACAGGGTAGAGACCTTGTGGTTTGAAGTGGTCAAGATCAAGAGCCCATATCATGCTTTATTTGGGCGTCCGGCTAATGCTAAATTAATGGCTCGGCCCTGTTATGTTTACTTGCAGCTCAAGATGCCAGGTCTGAAGGGGATGATTACAGTGCATGGTGATCGAAAAATTGCTCTTGAGTGTGAGGAAGGTGATGCTGCGTGTGCAGAGTCAAGCTGTGCTGAGGCGGAGCTCAAGTTTTATAACGATAATGTTGACCCGGCGGATATGTCCCCATTGAAAAAGCCCAGCACCGAGTCTGACCCGCCCCTGAAATTTATGGCAGAGGATACCAAGTTGGTGGACTTTGTCCCTGGCGACTCATCGCAGCAGTTCACTATAGGGGCTAATATGGACCCCAAATAGGAAAGCGCGCTCATCGAATTCATCCATGAGAATCGGGACATTTTCGCATGGAAACCTTCTGACATGCCGGGTGTGCCGAGATAATTCGCTGAGCACCATCTTAATGTGGATCCTAAATTTAAGCCGGTTAAATAGTTCCTCTGTCATTTCAATGAGGAGCGACGTAAAGCTATTGGAGAAGAGGTGGCCCGGATCTTAGCGGCTGGGTTTATCGTGGAGGTTTTTCACCCGGAGTGGTTGGCTAACCCCGTGCACGTACTTAAAAAGAACGGCACGTGGTGCATGTGTGTGGACTACACAGACCTTAACAAGGCTTGTCCGGTTGATCCATTTGCTCTCCCCCATATCAACCAGATCATTGACGCAACGACGAGTTGTGAGAGTTTATGTTTCCTGGATCCTTATTCGGGTTATCATCAGATCAAGATGGCAGTTAAAGATCAAGAGAAGATATCTTTCATAACACCTTTTGGAGCTTTCTGCTACGTGTCCATGCCTTTTGGACTCAAAAGTGCTCAGGCGACTTACCAACGTTGTGTACAGAATTGTCTTCATGGTCAGATCGGACGCAACGTTCATGCTTATGTGGACGATATTGTGGTCAAGTCAAGGAAGAAGGAGACTATGCTTGATGATTTGAAGGAAACTTTTGATAACTTGTGGGTTTACAAGATGATGCTTAATCTGGCTAAGTGTGTTTTTGGTGTGCCTGCAGGCAAGCTCCTGGGATTTTTGGTCTCAGAGCGGGGCATTGAAGCTAACCCAGATAAAATAAAGGCCATCACCTCATTATCTCAGCTGGCGTGTATTAATGATGTTCAGCGCTTGGCGGGTCGTATTGCCACTTTAAGCTGATTCATAAGCCGCCTGGGAGAGAAGGACATCCCTTTATATCAGATGATGAAGAAGATAGATGACTTCGTCTGGAATGATGCTGCCAATGATGCGTTTGAGGCGCTCAAAAACAGTTAGTTGAGCCGCCTGTCTTGGCCGTTCCCATGGAAAAGGAGCCATTGCTCCAATATGTGGCGGCTAATAACAAGGCTGTCAGCGCGGCGGTTGTTGTGGAGCGCAAGGAGGCTGATACGTCTCCAACGTATCTATAATTTATGAAGTATTCATGCCATGTTTACAATAATTTTATATGATTTTGGTATGATTTTATTAGAACTAACCCAGACTGACGCTGTTTTCAGCAGAACTACCGTGGTGTTGTTTTTGTGCAGAAATAAAAGTTCTCGGAATGAGCTGAAAATTTACGGAGAATATTTTTGGAAAATATAAAAAATACTGGAGCGAAAAGTCACCGGAGAGGAAGGCCGAGGAAGCCACAAGGGGGGGCGCCCCCCCCCCCTAGGGCGCCCCCCCCTAGGGCGCGCCCCCTGGCTTGTCACCTCCTCGGGAACCTTCTGGACGTGGGACCAACGCCAAAAACTCTTATAAATATAGAAATCTCCGAAAAGAAACCTAGATCGGGAGTTCCGCCGTTGCAAGCCTCCAAAGCCACGAAAAACCAATCGGGAGCCCGTTCCGGCACCCTGCCGGAGGGGGAAACCATCACCGGAGGCCATCTTCATCATCCCGGCGGTCTCCATGACGAGGAGGGAGTAGTTCACCCTCGGGGCTGAGGGTATGTACCAGTAGCTATGTGTTTGATCTCTCTCTCTCTCGTGTTCTTGAGATGACACGATCTTGATGTACCGCGAGCTTTATTAATATAGATGAATCATATGGATTTTTCCCATCTCTATCTTCTTGTGATGAATTGAGTTTTCCCTTTGAAGTTTTCTTATCGGATTGAGTCTTTAAGGATTTGAGAACACTTGATGTATGTCTTGCGATGGGATATCCGTGGTGACAATGGGATGTTCTATTGATCCACTTGATGTATGTTTTGGTGATCAACTTGCGGGTTCCGTGACCTTGGGAATCTATGCATAGGGGTTGGCACATGTTTTCGTCTTGACTCTCCGGTAGAAACTTTGGGGC
Source organism: Elymus sibiricus (assembly GCA_039707655.1). Lineage (NCBI taxonomy): Eukaryota > Viridiplantae > Streptophyta > Magnoliopsida > Poales > Poaceae > Elymus > Elymus sibiricus. Next base: position 263,105,854 of record CM077665.1, read on the forward strand.
ACTCTTTGAAGTTCTTTGTGTTGGATTGAACATGATGAATCTGAAATTATGTGATGCATATCATATAATCATGCCCATGGGTACTTGTGGTGACATTGGAGTATCTAGGTGACATTAGGGTTTTGGTTGATGTGTATCTTAAGGTGTTATTTTAGTACGAACTCTAGGGCTGTTCGTGACACTTATAGGGATGGCTCATAAGATTGATCAGAAAAGATAACTTTGAGGTGGTTTCGTACCCTACAATAATTTCTTCGTTTGTTCTCCGCTATTTGTGACTTTGGAGTGAACTCTTTGTCGCACGTGAGGGATTTATATATGATTCAACTATGTTAGTATTGTTGAGAGAACTTGCACTAGTGAAAGTATGAACCCTAGGCCTTGTTTCCAAGCATTGCAATACCGTTTGTACTTACTTTTGTTACTTGCTACCTTGCTGTTTTTATATTTTCAGATTACAAAAACCTATATCTACCATCCATATTACACTTGTATCACCATCTCTTCACCGAACTAGTGCACCTATACAATTTACCATTGTATTGGGTTTGTTGTGGACACAAGAGACTCTTTGTTATTTGGTTGCAGGGTTGTTCGAGAGAGACCATCTTCATCCTACACCTCCCACGGATTGATAAAACTTAGGTCATCCACTTGAGGGAAATTTGCTACTGTCCTACAAAACTCTGCGCTTGGAGGCCCAACACGAGTCTACAAGAATAAAGTTGTGTAGTAGACGTCAAGCTCTTTTCTGGCACCGTTGCCGGGGAGGTGAGTGCTTGAAGGTATATCTTTAGATCTTGCAATTAAATCTTTTAGTTTCTTGTTTTATCACTAGTTTGGTTTTATAAAAGAAAACTACAAAAAATGGAGTTTGGGTTGCATCATTTGTATCGTCTTGATAATGTCTTTCGTGAAAATAAGGATTCAGAAAATTGTGCTCAGTTGGTAGAGGAAGAAATTATGATAATACTTAATGAGAATTCCTTGAATGATGAGCATGATTGCAATATTGCTAGTATGAATTCTCTGAATATCCATGATGCTAATGATATGCAAAGCTACAAGCTTGGGGATGCTATGTTTGATGAATATGATATTTTTAGTCCCCCAAGTTTTGATGAGCAAAACTATTATGATGATGGCATGCCTCCTATCTATGATGATTATTGTGATGACACGTATGCTATAAAGAGTGATAGTAACCATGAAACTTGTCATCATGATTTCAATATTCTAAGTGGTTATGTCAATCAAGTATCTCATGATAGTTGTTTTGTTGAGTTTGCTCCCACTATTATGAATGAGAAGAAAATTGCTTATGTGGAGAGTGAAAAAATTTCTATGTTTGTGGATCATGAAGATAATGCTTTATGTGCTGGTTATATTGTGAAATTCCTTCATGATGCTACTGAAAACTATTATAGGGGAGGAACTTATGCTTGTAGGAATTGCAATAATATCAAGTTTCCTCTCTATGTGTTCAAAGTTTTGAAGTTATGCTTGTTTTGCCTTCCTATGCTAGTTGATTCTTGCTCCCATAAATTGTTTGCTCACAAAATCCCTATGCATAGGAAGTGGGTTAGACTTAAATGTGCTAGTCATATGCTTCATGATGCTCTCTTGCATGTTTCAACTACTATTCTTATATGAGCATCATTGAAATCATCATGCCTAGCAAAAAGGCATTAAAGAAAAACGCTTGTTGGGAGACAACCCAACACTTTTCCTTTATGTTTTTGTGTGATCACATGATTAAGCTACTGTATTAATCATGTTTTGTGTCTTTTATTTCAATAAAGTGTCAAGTAAAGCCTTTGGGATAGTGTGGATGATAGTTGACTTGATTCTGTTCAAAAACAGAAACTTTTGCTCTCAGTCCAGGAATTTTGTAAATTCACTGGAACGTGATTTTGATCTGAATTTTTTACCCAGGATTTATATACAAGTTGCCTAGATTTTCCTAATGTTTCAGAATTTTTAGAGACAGGTAAGTATGGTTACACTACAGATCTTCACAGACTGTTCTGTTTTTGACAGATTCTGTTTTGCATGCATAGTTTACTTGTTTTAGTGTTTCCATAGCTTATATTTAGCGGTATAAATTATGGGAATGATAGAATACAGTAGGTATCATGTGGGAACAATTATGAATCTTTTCTTGACAGTAAGTAAGTGAATTATCTTTGTTTATTATACTAACCCATCTCACGAAGTTCCGTTAAGTTTTGTGTGATTGAAGTTTTCAAGTTTTGGGTGAGACACCGATATGAGGAGAATAAGGAGTGACAATAACCTAAGCTTGGGGATGCCCAAGTCACCCCCAAGCTAATATCCAAGGAATACTCAAGCGCCTAAGCTTGGGGATGCCCCGGAAGGCATCCCCTCTTTCGTCTTCAACATTATCGGTATATCTTACTTGGAGCTATATTTTTATTCGTCACATAATATGAGTTTTGCTTGGAGCGTCATTTTATTTTGTTGTTCTCTGTTAGGAGTTATTTATAATCTTGATTTTCAATAAAAAGTTCCAAGAATTGCCTTAGGATGCTTGCATTGCATGTCTTGATGTGTGCTGTGTAAAAACAGAAACTTTGGCTGTAGTGTTTGAATTTTCATATTTTACTGGAACGTGGAAAGTTTCTGAAATTTTTACACAGTGTTGTCATATAAATTTTATAGCATGTCCTAAATTTTCATAATTGTTTGAGTTACAGAAGTACACTGTTTTCATAAATTGCTACAGACTGTTCTGTTTGGACAGATTGCTGTTATAGTTTCGTTATCTACTTATCCTATAGTTTCCATAGCCTATATTGATAGATATAAATTGAGGAAATGATAGTATACAGTACCTAATGTTTGAAAATTATTATGCAACTTGTCTTGGTAGTACATAAAGAGTTGATTTATTATTATGTGTACTAACCTATCTCACGAGTTCTTTTCAAGTTTTGTGTGGAAGATGTTTTTGAGAATAGGTGAAACCATGATATGAGAGGATTGAACGAGATACAAAAGCTCAAGCTTGGGGATGCCCAAGGCACCCCAAGTAAATATTTCAAGAAGTCTCAAGCATCTAAGCTTGGGGATGCTATGCATCCCACCTCTCTTCATCGACAATTTTCGGTTAGCCTATGTTGAGCCTAAAGTTTTATTCGTTCACATGATGCGTGCTATTCTTGGAGTTCTATTTTTGTTTAGTTTGCTGTTTGAATAAAATACTCAGATCTGAAAATATTTATTGAGAGAGAGAGAGAGTCCTCACATAGCTACTTAATTGTTTGACTACTCATTGATCTTCACTTATATCTTTTGAGAGTAGCTTGTCATTTCCTCTCATGCTTCACTTATACCTTTTTGAGGGATGAAATATTTATGCTCTTGTGCTTCATTTAAATTTGTTTGAGCTTGCCAAAAAGCAATGGCAATATATGAAACTAGTCCCAAAGTGATAGATATCCAAGGAGGATATAATAAAAACTTTCATGAAGATCGTGGGACAAATTAAACTTGATTCTTTGTAATAGTTTTGAAACATGATGATAGTAATATGTGAGTTATGTTAGTGAGTAATTATGCTTTAGTAGGAATATTGGTGTTAAGGTTTGTGATTCCCTATGCATGCACGAAAGTCAATAGTTATGCAATGAAGTTACATCCTACTTGTGGTGCATTATTCGGTGTTAGTTATGATTCAATGCTCACTTATGTGATTTTTCGTTCCTTGGTTTGGTTGCTTCCCAATCTATTTGCTAGCCTTCATTTGTATTAAGTAGAAATACTACTTGTGCATCCAAAATCCTTAAACCAAGTTTTGCCTTATGAGTCCACCATACCTACCTATATGCGGTATTTCCATGCCGTTCCAAGCAAATTTGTATGTGCCATCTCTAAATTTTCAAAATAAATTTTCTCTTTTGTGTGCCCGTACCGCTCATGAAACGGTTGGGAGTATCCAATATTTTTCCATGCTAGGTGTGTTATTCTCACGATATGTGTTGATTCACTATCATTCACAAGAAAGTGGCTGGTATTCGGGATGCCCAGTTCCATGCTCAAAAATCAAATCAAAATATAATGAAACAAAACTCCCCCAGGATTGTTGTTTGTATGGACGGTACCCATGGATTCGGCTCGCCGTGGAGTGTGATTGATTGGTGGAGGGGGAGTAAAAACTTTACCATTCTGTTTGGGAACCGCCTATAATATATCTAGCATGGAAAGTATTGTGAGCTACTTTGTCGTTTTCGTTGACAGGAAAAGCATGCCACTCAAAATATTTTTCTCTCTCAATTTAAACCTTGAGCTCTGGCACCTCTACAAATCCCTACTTCCCTCTGCGAAGGGCCTATCTATTTACTTTATGCAATTTTTATTTTTGCTTTGAGTCTCCATCTTCTCTTATAAGCACCAACTAGGGGGCACTATGATCGTACTTGAGCATTGGACATAGCTAATATTTGAGTGTGTTTCATGAATGGATCAATGATTGATCATGATGGGCTAGGGATAACTTTATTTAGTGTTGATATTTTGAAAGACATGGTTGCTTGTTCACATGCTTGAGAATTGAAGTCATTATGTTAAAACTAGACTATTGCTTTGAATCATTTACAAGTCCAAATGTCCATGCTATACAAAGAAGAAAAGAATATGATGAACATGTTAGGTAGCATTCACACTTCATAAATTATTTCTTTTATCATTTACCTACTCGAGGACGAGCAGGAATTAAGCTTGGGGATGCTGATACGTCTCTAACGTATCTATAATTTATGAAGTATTCATGCCATGTTTACAATAATTTTATACGATTTTGGTATGATTTTATTAGAACTAACCCGGACTGACGCTGTTTTTAGCAGAACTACCGTGGTGTTGTTTTTGTGCAGAAATAAAAGTTCTCGGAATGAGCTGAAAATTTACGGAGAATATTTTTGGAAAATATAAAAAATACTGGAGAGAAAAGTCACCGGAGAGGAAGGCCGAGGAAGCCACAAGGGTGGGGGCGCGCCCCCCTGGCTTGTCACCTCCTCGGGAACCTTCTGGACGTGGGACCAACGCCAAGAACTCTTATAAATATAGAAATCTCCGAAAAGAAACCTAGATCGGGAGTTCCGCCGCCACAAGCCTCCAGAGCCACGAAAAACCAATCGGGAGCCCGTTCTAGCACCCTGCCGGAGGGGGAAAGCATCACCGGAGGCCATCTTCATCATCCCAGCGGTCTCCATGATGAGGAGGGAGTAGTTCACCCTCGGGGCTGAGGGTATGTACCGGTAGCTATGTGTTTGATCTCTCTCTCTCTCTCGTGTTCTTGAGATGACACGATCTTGATGTACCGCGAGCTTTATTAATATAGATGAATCATATGGAGTTTTCCCCTCTCTATCTTCTTGTGATGAATTGAGTTTTCCCTTTGAAGTTTTCTTATCGGATTGAGTCTTTAAGGATTTGAGAACACTTGATGTATGTCTTGCGATGGGATATCCGTGGTGACAATGGGATGTTCTATTGATCCACTTGATGTATGTATTGGTGATCAACTTGCGGGTTCCGTGACCTTGGGAATCTATGCATAGGGGTTGGCACATGTTTTCGTCTTGACTCTCCGGTAGAAACTTTGGGGCACTCTTTGAAGTTCTTTGTGTTGGATTGAACATGATGAATCTGAAATTATGTGATGCATATCGTATAATCATGCCCATGGGTACTTGTGGTGACATTGGAGTATCTAGGTGACATTAGGGTTTAGTACTAACTCTAGGGCTGTTCGTGACACTTATAGGGATAGCTCATAAGATTGATCAGAAAAGATAACTTTGAGGTGGTTTCGTACCCTACAATAATTTCTTCGTTTGTTCTCCGTTATTTGTGACTTTGGAGTGAAGTCTTTGTCGCACATGAGGGATTTAGATATGATTCAACTATGTTAGTATTGTTGAGAGAACTTGCACTAGTGAAAGTATGAACCCTAGGCCTTGTTTCCAAGCATTGCAATACCGTTTGTGCTCACTTTTGTTACTTTCTACCTTGCTGTTTTTATATTTTCATATTACAAAAACCTATATCTACCATCCATATTACACTTGTATCACCATCTCTTCGCCGAACTAGTGCACCTATACAATTTACCATTGTATTGGGTGTGTTGGGGGCACAAGAGACTCTTTGTTATTTGGTTGTAGGGTTGTTCGAGAGAGACCATCTTTATCCTATGCCTCCCACGGATTGATAAACCTTAGGTCATCCACTTGAGGGAAATTTGCTACTGTCCTACAAAACTCTGCGCTTGGAGGCCCAACATGAGTCTACAAGAATAAATTTGTGTAGTAGACATCAGAGGCAGGCAAAGAGTACCCAGTCCAGCGGCCGGTTTATTACGTCAGTGAGGTTTTGACAGAGTCCAAGCAAAGATACCCACATTGGAAAAAGCTGGTGTTTGGAGTGTTCATGGCGAATCGCAAGCTCAAGCATTATTTCCTTGGGCATCCAATCACGGTGGTTAGCTCTGCTCCTTTAGGAGATATCATTCAAAATAGAGAGGCCACCGACAGGATTGCTAAGTGGGAAATTGAGCTCGAACCTCTTAATTTGAAGTATGTGCCTCGAACAGCTGTCAAGTCTCAAGCCCTGGTGGATTTTATTAATGACTGGGCAAAGTGTCAAGCACCTAAGGAGAAGCCGGAAAATACGTATTGGACAATTCACTTTGATGGATCCAGACAGCTGGAAGGTTCCGGGACTGGAGTTGTTTTAACTTCCCCACGAGGTGATCAATTTTGTTATGTTTTAAGATTAATGTTTCCTTGTACCAACAATGCAGCTGAATATGAAGCCTTGCTTCATGGGCTCCGTGTGGCCAAGGAGATGAACTTAAGCCGGGTCAGATGTCTAGGCGACTCAGACCTTGTGTCCCAACAAGTCTCAGGCACGTGGGATTCTAAAGACCCTCGTATGGCGGCTTATCGCCAGGCGGTTGATATCATTGCTGGTCACTTTAAGGGTTATCAGGTGGATCACATTGATCGTCGGAAGAATGAGGCGGCTGATGCATTGTCACGGCTGGGGTCTCAGCATAAGCCGGTGCCGCCTAATGTGTTTCTGGATTTATTGCATCACCCATCGGTCAAGTTACCTTCTGAGGAGGATCTTGCCATACCTGACCCGGAAGGATAGTTGGTGGCGGCTCTTCACGCGATTCCAGATTCGAAGCTGCCTTATCTTACATATTTGACCCGTGATGAGTTACCCGAAGATGAAACCTTGAAGCGGCAAATCATGAGGCGGTCAAATTCCATGACTATCGTCAATGGCGAGTTGCACAGGTGTAGCGTGACTGGTGTTTTTCAACGCTGTGTTTCTCCTGAGGAAGGCCGTGAAATCTTGCAAGAGATACATGCCGGCGATTGCGGTCATCACGTCGGGTCAAAATCTTTGGTGGCCAAATCTTTTCGGCACGGTTTTTACTGGCTAACAGCTCATGCAAATGCAGAGAACTTGGTTAGCAAATGTGATGGGTGTCAGAAATTTGGACGATGAGCCCATGTGCCGGCTCAAGAGTTGCGGATAATTCCGATCACCTGGCCGTTTGCGGTCTGGGGCTTGATATGGTTGGACCGTTCAAGAGGTCTAAACATAAGAAGGCCCACCTTTTTGTGGCGGTTGATAAGTTTACCAAGTGGATTGAGGCGGAGCCGGTCAGCAAGTGCGACGCAGCAATGGCAGTTCAGTTCGTCAAGAAGCTGTTTTTTTGTTTTGGTTACCCCCACAGTATCATTACTGACAATGGTACAAATCTGTCCAAGGGGGCTATGAAAGAGTTTTGTCAAAGTGAACACATCCGCCTTGATGTCTCATCGGTGGCTCATCCGCAGTCTAATGGTCAAGCAGAACGTGCTAACCAGGAAATTTTGAGAGGTATCAAACCCCAGCTTATGGTTCCTTTGGAACGAACGCCGGGCTATTGGGTTGAGGAGTTACCTTCAGTTCTTTGGAGGATCAGAACCACCCCCAACAGATCAACTGGCTACACGCCTTTTTTCATGGCTTATGGCGCAGAAACTGTTCTCCCTAGTGATATTCGTCATGACTCGCCCAGGGTGGCGGCTTACGTTGAAACTGATAATGAGACGGCGTGGACGCACTGGACGCCTTGGATGAAGAGCGGGATCTTGCAGCCGCACGGTCGGCAATTTATCAACAAGATCTGCGTCGCTATCATAGCCGCAGAGTTAAAACCCGGACGTTCCAAGAAGGCGACTTAGTGCTCCGTTTGATTCAAGATCAGACAGATATGCATAAGTTATCACCCCCTTGGGAGGGACCTTTTGTGGTTAGCAAGAATCTCAACAATGGGTCATATTACCTCATTGATATGCGGGAGAGCGACAAGTCATGCACTTCCGGATAGGAGACCAGCAGGCCGTGGAATATTCCTCATCTTCGGCCTTACTATACCTGAGTCATTGGCTCTCATCAATGTACATATCTCTGTCATTGTATATACCTTTTTCAATATAATAAAGCCGGCATCCCCATAATTCGGGGCCTCTGCCGTTTTCATGCAGCAATTTTTTGTGCAAAGAGTTGATTATTCATAAGGTCACTTGGGCGCTTGCAACTCACCGAGTTTAGCTTTCATACCCTCTTGACCGGCTTAAAAGCCATATTTGAGTTAAACCTGCCTGTTTGCAACTTGCTACTCTGCCAGGTGACCCGCCGTACGTTTGACAGTCAATCTTTTTTAAGACCCTGAACTAGTCAGAGTTAAAACGGCGGCTTATGTCACGAGAGAGCCGGCTTACAGAGAGCTAGGATAAACTCACCTGTCCGCTGTAGTCTCTCCAATATGTGGCCCGTTTGTACTCTTAACAGTCAATCTTTTTTAAGACCCTAAACTTGTTAAGGTTAAAACGACGGATTTATGTCACGTGAGAGCCGGCTTACAGGATTGTAGGCGTTCATGACTAGCTTCTTTGAAGAAAAAACCTTGAGTTTTCTCAAAAATATAAATAAGAATTGATCTCTTTTGGTTGTGCCTTCAAAGCCACCTTACAACAAAAATTGAAGATATACATGTATATATTTTCTGTTTGTTGTCTTGCAGAGATTTTTTCCTGAGGAAATTCTAAGTCTTGAGAGGACAGCTGATCCGGCTTAGCGGGATTCATTGATCAAATTTACAGCTGTCATAACCCGCCAGTGGGTTTTTGTCTTTTCAAGATTATGGGGTACTGAGTTATAAACTTGCCCAGGAGTGTGGCCATAAGTCGCCAGCACAGGAGTTGGTGAATTGATACTGATTCTACTCTCATGAAGCATCAAGAAATATGATCACATCAAGCATACACATGATGGATAAAGATTGCAGCGGTTAAGCAGCCAGGATATAAGTTGGTACAGCTTAAAACGTGCACGAAGGCACGACACAGGCAATCATTTTTTAGCTAAGGCTATTACAAGGCTGCATGGAGCCCAAAATCTTGGACCAAAGTTTTTCACAAAGTCATAACCCGGCAGTTAGCTTATTCGGGTTAACTTCATCCGGGTACCCCGGGGCCAACTTCTCACTTAAAGCGCTGTCGAGTCATCCTGCGTCGGGTCTTCTATCTCCTGGATCTGAAGGTTGTCCACATCCCAGTTGCAATTGGTTAAGGCCTGGAATTCAGCTTCGTCATGCAAGATGGGAGACGGGTCAACATCAGGGGCAAAGATATGCTTATGACGTTGAGGAGTCAGATCCACCGGCTCAAAAGTGGGCGGCCGAACTCGCACATTGTTGTCGTCATAAGCTGCCTGATATGCCTTCAGATCCGCCTCTGCAGCTAGTCGGCTAGCCAATGCTCGAGACGCCTTGCCGCAACGAGCATAGTCTTCTTGTGTGAATTCTGACCCGTCGTCTTTCAGCTGTGGAATCCCTCCGACCATCTCTTCCGGGCTAAGCTCTGGTGCATAAGCCAAAGCCCGGCTCAAAGAAGCTATTGCGCCTTTACGAGCGGCTGATCTTTTCAACTCTTCAATCTGCTTGGAAATCGTTGAGAGGCGTCTCAGCACGTCTTTGATGAATTTTGGCATGTCTTTTCACCCATAACAGCCCTGATGGTGAAAAGGCTTCCATCGTACAGCTGTTCAGTGAACGAATATAGAGCTTTCAGCTTCAATAAGCTGTCATCTGGAAGATTGCGAGTCCGACAGCGTGTAAACAGTTCAAGTGCATAAGTCGTCGGGCGAGTCTTTTTTATTTGACTGTTTGGACAGAATTCTCATAAGTTAGTCAACAATACTTACCAAAGACAGCTTCGGTCATCTGAGCTATATGTCGTTTAAGGCTGGTCAGTTCTTCAGTAATGGGTTTTAGTTGACCCTCGGCGTCTTCCGCGCATTTGATCAAGGGGGCTTGTTCAGCTTCAACAGATTTTTTGTAGGCTTCAAAATCCGCCTTGGATTTTTCTAGCTTTTTTGAGGAGATCTGCAATTTTGCATCAGCTTCAGCTCAGGCCTCTTGTTGCAAAGCCGGGTTTTTCCTCAAGTCGGTCAAGCTTGACTCGGCCATGTTTAAAGTTTCCTGCACAATAAAATTGTCAAGTGGAAGTTTGCCAATCCCAAGCCGTTAGCACGGTGCATAATGACACTTGGGGGCGGTGAAGAAATTTGTTACAAGTCTCAAGCAGATTGCAAGCAATATACTTGACACTTGGGGGCTAATGTATGTCAGTTTTTTCAAGCATATAATACAAGCAGACCCAGATCATCTTCAAGAAGATAAACCGGCCCTTGGGGGCTACAGCTGGAATTTTTTCATATCAGCAAAATAAGTGCCGGCTCCTATTTACATAATGACCCGGCCCTTGGGGGCTACATGCTGATGTATTAAAATTTACATGTTGTTGAAGACCCGACTTGTCTTCAAGAAAATAAGCCGGCTCTTGGGGGCTACGTAAGGATATATGGAATGCGAGATAAGTTGAGTATACCTCATATTTTTTTCCTCATCATACCAACCAAGTTGGCTTCCATGTCCCGGCTTGTGGAGAGGCGGCTCAAGTATCCAGAATGCAGTTCTTCAACAGTGAGATTTTCAAGATTGGGAAGATCAATTTTAACCTTCTCCTTCTCAGGCGAATGTGCCTCATCCTTGCTAATATGCTTGGTCAGCACGTTGGAAGGGGTTGGAGTTGTATAACCCGTCCCGGTAATGATAACCCCCTCTTCTTGAGAAGCAATATCCTCATCTGTTTTCTGAGGGCTGGGCGGTTTAGGATCGGCTTCCGGGTTAGTCCCAGTGGTCACAACATCAGCATCGGCCGGCTCAGTAGGCTGGAGTGTTTCATCATGGGCGCCTTGATGAGCTTCAGAGGGTTCAACATGAGTTTCAGGAGTGTCAAGTTTCGGATTCTCCGGCTTGGGGGCATCAGGGTTGGCAGATGACCTGCTTATTTTCCTCTTCTTGGCTTGGGCCCTGTGAACAAAGATTTCATGATAAATTATATGCAAGGATAAAAGGTTAGTAAGCAACATTGGATACAAAGAAGAAAGTTACCCTGGGTTGATAACAAGAGGTGGCAGTTTTGAAGCGGTTGAGTCACTAGAGGAAGGAGGTGTTTCCTGAAAAAATTAAAGTTGGGCAATATGAGCAGGTTACTGCATGAGGCTAATGAGCAGAAGAAATAAGGCAGAGTTATAGAGTACCTCGTTGCGGCGTTTCCGAGGGGCTGGTGCATTGGATAAGCCAGGTATTACGTCTTCAGAACCACCGCTCCGGGTCTGACGCCTAGAATCGTGTTGCTGTTTCTTCAAAAGAAAGTTGGGATCCAAGTGAGCAAGAGGGTGTGAAAACTTTAATTTCCGGATGACCCGCCGTATTTTCTCTCTTGGCAAAGGTTCTGAGTCAGAGGAGATGATAGTTACCTCTGTTGCACCGGCTTGACTTGTTTCTGCTTCGACCTGAGAAGAGTCAGCATTAATAAGTTGCATGAAAAGAAGGCCAAGGGAGTCAAGTTCTACCTCCGAGTCATCCAGTTCGAGCAGTTCTTGAGCTGTCTTCTTCTTTCGACGAGTCGGAGCCCAGGTCTTAGTTGCTTTGGTTTTGTTCTTCGAAGTAGAGGCTGCAGTTATTCTCTTCTTCCAGAAGGAGAGTCGGCCAACATACATACATACATTTGCAGAAAAGTTAAAAGAGGTGTGAAGTGCAAAATCTAAAAGTAAAGGGTGAAAGTTAAAGTAAAAGGTCTTACTGTGGGAGCCGGGTTAAGAGCATAGAAGGGGTTTAACCCCGTCTTATTGCAAACTCCTGAGGTTCTCCCAGCAGTGATTTGACAATTAAGTTGAGGTCTTTGTCTGTCAGAGGCGTCTGGTTGAAGCGCTAAGGGTCATCCACATCGCCAGTGTATTCATACATTAAGCCGCCGCGCCGGCTCAGCGGCAAGATTCTCCAGGAAACCCAGCAGCGGGTCAAATCAACGCCAGTTAACCCATTGGCTAATAAAGCCCTGATCTTGGAAAACGTTTGAGCATATTGGGCGCGCTCTGTGGCAGATAACCGGTTTGGAAGCTCGGTGGTGGTGCAGAGCCGGTAGGGGCGATAACCCGGCAATGGATTCTCTTCAGCTGGGGCAGTGTTTCTGCAATAGAACCAAGTGCGGTTCCAATCTTTGAGATGACTGGGCAAAACAGCAGAGGGAAAAGATACATCTCTCCGCCTCTGGATGAAGACGCCTCCGAGTTCAAGACGTGGTCCGTCTGCTATCTCAGTCTGGCGGTTGATGTAAAGGAAGTCTCTGAAGAGATCAACAGTGGGCTCTTCTTGCAGATACGCCTTGCAGAAAACTTGAAATTGGCACAAGTTGGTGACAGAGTTGGGGCCAATGTCTTGAGGATGAAGTTTATAAAAATGCAGGGCATCCCAGAATTTTTTTGACCCGTGCGGTGAGAAGCCACGGAGAAGATGATCCGTAAAGATAACCACTTCCCCCTCCTTGGGTTCAGGGATAGTTTCGAGACCAGGAACCCGCCAATGGATGACTTCTTGAGCCGGTAAAACCCCCATGGCTTCATACTCGTTGAGCATAAGCTCAGTGACCCCGCAGGCTACCCAATCGCAAGAAGAGGGAGCCTTAGTCATGATTGACTGGGTTAAAGAGCTGTGGAAAGGTATAAAATTATGGCGGATTAGGAGTGCTATATGACAAAGCCAGTTATGATTTTAAGATGACAATACTATTTGGCGGGTCATTAATAAATTATGAGCCGCCTTTGGCCATAGGAATAAGGGGTATTAAAGTATGGCGGCTTATATCCCGTAAAGATGAGCCGGCAGAAAGGTGGTGGGTCAATAACGCTGTAAATACTGAAAATATTGCTAAGTGTGGGCAAACAAGTTTCACAAGTTACAACTGCAATTGTGGATCTACGGATGAAGATAAAAGGGGAATAAATTGCTAACCCTAAAAACAGCAACAGAAGAACTAGCAGGCAATGCACGTATTTTGGGGAAGAAGTAATCTACTCAGAGTACAAAATGGAGGCTAAACAAGGCACCGCGTGAGTTTGCTAGCGTTTCCAAGGCAAAAGATGATTCCTTTCTTGGGCAAAGGTATGAGTTCCGATGAACGGCGATGAACTTTGAAGAACTCCGGCGACCTAATGCAGATCTGGAAGAGATGAAGAATAGAACCTGAGAAGATGCAAAGAGCGCGGACGCGTGCCGGCAAGTTCTGGACACAACAGGTTGATGCAGCGGCCCTGTTGAGGTGAACGGCGCGGTCCGGCAGGTGCGGCGGAGCTTCGGTCGTGCGGAGCGTTCAGAGGAAGAAGAAGAAGAGGGAACAACAGCGGGGGAGAGTGAAAGGAATGCCCCCCCGCGCCTATTTATAAGGAAAAGGTGGAACAACAACAGTCCAACGCAAGAATCGAGGAGACATGATAATGATTGACCAAGACGGTGCCTCGATTCTCGGGTTGACCAATTAATGCAAAGATCCGTTGTGATGTCATTAAGATTTTCTAGATTTCCCAGAGATGACATCATCCATTTTATATGGCGGGTCATAAAGACTTATTTTAGGTTAAGTGATTACGAGGAACACAAGACTCGCCAACCAGAAGACTTGAAGATTGACATGAATAGCTTCAAATCAATCTGGGGCCTAATGTTGGGGATATGACCCCATGGTATGACCCGCCCAGAAGGGGCCGGGTTAGGAAGTTGGCGACTTAGCAATAAGGCCGTAAACAGGCCTGAAGACCAAGACAAGCCTGACTTAACAGGCGGGCCGAACAGAGGCCCAGAGCCGGATGACGGCGTGTGACCCGGAGGCGTAAGCCGCCCGGAGATGGCTTGCTAGAGAAGGCAAGGCGACTTAGAGATAAGGTCGGTTACGAGGTGTAACCCGGCCTGGACTCTTGTAAGCTCAGGGCCTCGGTCTGTGTATATAAAGACGAGTCCCTGCGGCGGCTTAGGGTACGAATAAATTGATCGAGAGATTGGTCAAGTGAATCTGCTCCCTTGTAATCGATACCCCAATCAATACAAACACAAAGCAGGACGTAGGCTTTTACCTCTTTCGTGAGGGGCCGAACCTGGGTAAACCTGTGTCTTTCGTCCCGATCAACCCCTTCGAGTTAATCACCGTAGCGATGGCTTCACCCCTAAGTCCTTTCACTAGGACATCTATCGTGATAAAACCACGACAGTTGGCGCCCACCGTGGGGCGGATACGGTTCAACCACAATCACCAATACAAGTTTTAGTTCAAATCTGTCCAAAACAGTAACATAGCATATTGCACACATGAAAACAACAAGCTACATGATCCTAATATGCGCAAACTAAGCATGGGGCAGTAGCATATAACACACACTTCATTTCATCTTCACATATCATACTCAAAAGAATCATGGAACACATGGTAGGAAGCTCACAACATGGCAATAAAATATAGCAGATTAGGACTTAGTGAAAATAACAGTTTTTAGCATAGCAGATTTTCACGAAGGCGTATTGGCAGCAATAAAACTATATGCTACAGGGCATATCATGGCATGAAAATTTACAGCATGGTAGAGGGCATGATGCACTACAAATCATATCATGGTGGCAAGGTCTAATTATGCATGGAATCATGGCAAACATCAACACAACATGGCATTTTGAAATAACCAGATTCTCAGACTTAGTGAAAATTAGAGTAGACAAGAGCAGCAGTTTTTAACAGATTGGCATGTTGGACAGCAGAATTAATTAAGATGCTAAACCTATTCATGCAAACTATTGGCACAATATGATAGAGCATAATATGCTTTACAATACATCCCATTGTGGCAACATCAAAAGAGCTATAGAACAATAGCAAACCACATGGTAAGACAGCAACAAAATAACACAGATTTCAGACTTAGAAATATTTTGGACCCTCAAAACAGCAATATTTTTATGGCATGTTGGCAACAAGAAAATAACACCTAAACATGGATTTCTATAGAAACCAAAATTACCAGGGCCTAGCACACATGTCCAAGGGCATATCTCATGTTTGCAACTATTCCAAAATATCCATGGATTAATTCACACAAAACAAACAAAAGGCATCATAGCAAAATAACATGCACACAAAAAGTGCTCAAATGACAAAACTAATTGCACAGATATATTCTATGGATTTTTCTACCCCGAAAACATATATAATATGTGGGTGTTTACATTAAAAAAATGACGCAACAATTACGCATGATTATGGCATAAACCGCCTTAGCAAGTTATGTATGCAAATTGAATGCAAACGTCACATCAAACATTTTTCTCATGCATGAAAAGGCGATGTAATTAATATACACATTTTACATATATGGTTTGATTAATTCAAATGCATGCTTAAATATTATGCGCAATGCAAATCATGACAATTATGCAAATTACCCGAAAATGGCATGTTAAACATTTTTATCATTTGTGAAAACGGGATATTGCGAATATACACGAAATTCTATATGTTTTCCATATATAAAACATAGCGATCCGGTGCACGGTTATTTAATTATCAACATTTTAAAAACATGCGTTTTTCTGTAAATATGAAATCAGTGGATAATTGACTAAATTCGCAGGTCTAAAAAATCAAAACTGGGCTGAATCTGGATCTGGTCCAACAGCGGTACAAGGCGACATAAACTATATTACGCTCAGAGCGTGACATAGAGGGGCAATGGGGGCTCACCGTGGGCCATCGGGTCGGAAGCAAAGGAGTGGATGGGCCGGCGCTTGGCGATGCTGGGCCGGGGCGAGGCCAAGCCCACGCGTGGCGAAGCGCCTGCGATGCGGTCGGTCAACGCTGGCGGTTCGTGGACCTCATCCACGATGCAGAGAGGAGGAAGGCGCCATGGCAGGGGACTGGCGTCGGCTTGGCAGTCCGACGGTGAGCGGTTGAGGCCGCCGGAGGCTGGGGCGGCCGGATCCGGAGCAAGGGGCTCCATTCCCGGCGGATCTGGCGAGGGCTGGCGGCACGAGACGGGGCGACGGCGAGCTCCGGGCTAGCCGCGACGGCGGGGAAGCAGGGCGAAGCAGAGCCTCCAGGGCGGCGATTCGGGCGGGCGGCGCTCGCCGGAGCCGGGAGCCGGCAGCGGAGAGCGTCGCGACGAGGTCAACGGGTCGGGGCAGCTTCGGGCTTGACCTGGAGGAACGGGGCGTCATGGGAGGCTCGCGGCGGAGCTCGGGCCGGCTCGCCATGACGGCTGCGGGATGAGGCGGCGGCGGCGGCTTCGGGCCCGGGAGGGCCGCAGATGGGCCTGGCGGGCCCTAGCGCGGGTGGAGGCTGGCTGCGGTGGGGCGCGGCTGGCTAGCTCGCCCTCAGGCCGTCCGATCTGGCCACGGACGACCGGGATCGTGGCTCACGAGCCGATCTGGTGGCTCGGCTTCGCACCGGCGGCTCGGGCGGCGTCTACGTGGTGGAGGGGCGACATGTGGCGGCGGGGTACTGGCCAGGCGCGGAAAACGAGGCAAGAGGTGGGAGAAGCCATTTTTGGATGGTTGGGGGTCTATAAATAGCAAATGGGGCTAGGGTTTGGGTCTAGGGGTGGTTTCTCGACCCTCCGATCGCGATCGGACGGTCCGGTCGGAGGGGTAGGTGTTAGGTGGGCTAGTGGGCTGTGTAGAAGGCCTTGGGCTGAGATGAGAGGGAAATGTGAGCCCGTGACACGAGTTTTAAAACACCGAAAACGTCTGATAATAAAAACCGAAGACGGTGCCGCTACGGTTGACCGTTCGGGTATCAAACCACCTCTGATTGCGACGAAACTTGGCAGGCGGTCTACCTACAATATAACAAGACCGCACACCAAGTTTCGACCCAATCCGAGAATATTTTTCGCACGCTTTTAAAAGCATTTTTTAAAACGATGCCGTGGGCCCGTGCGTGTGTGGCTGGTCTCGAAACGGTCAACGACACGAACGGAGAGAACCGGCAGCTACGAACGGATGCAATTTTCAAAATATGACGACAACGGAGTGCCGATGCAATGCGGATGATGCAAATGATGCGATGATGAATGCGACAGCCAAACGAATCACACGACGACAATGAAATAAAACGGGGATCTTCTGGAGCGTCGGTCTCGGGCTGTTACACGTAGAACCCAACAGGAGCCTCCAAGCTTGTGGAGTTGAACTAAGGAATTTGTGGGCAAGGAGATCACCTGCTTCGTGAAGATCTACCCCGAGTGAGGCTAGTCCTTCCTGAACGTAAGCCATGATGCCATAAATAAGGTTTCTTTTTCATGGACCCTTTGTGAGTAGAGCCCTCCGTGGACTCGCATAGCCGTTACCCTCCGTGGTTGAATCTCCATCAACGTGGACGTACGATAGCATCACATATGGGAACCATGCCAAAAATCACCGTGTCTTCACTACGTATGATTATCTCCGACCCCTCCTTTACTTTCATGTGCAAAGTCTTTACTTTCCGTTGTCATTATCTTAAAAAACTTTGCATGTGTAGGGTGCTAGACTTACTAGAATTGCTAAAATCCGCCAAGAACTAAAATTGGGAAAATGCAAGTTTTTTATTGGTCAAGTAGTCTAATCACCCCCTCTAGACCTACTTACGATCCTACAAACATACATAGTGGCTTATTTATCCGAACCTAGAACTATGCTCCGTGCATATATTACGTTAGACACATACTAGTGGGGAATCCATACTCTCTCGGAACGCCTAGCCCTATTGGTTTCATCGTCACCATTTACTCTCCTTTACATCTTTTATTTTAATCTTGTATTCTACTTTCACCTGACAATTGCTTGCAATATTTTCAACCTCATTTCCACTTTGCCTTGGACTGTAATTAACTTGCAGAGACATCTCCGTAAACCTCGACAAGAGGCAAAGACCATTTCCTGTGCTCCCTGTTGGATCGATACTCTTATTTCAAAAAAAAACTACAACTGTACTCTCTACACTTGCAGATAATTAGCCATTCACATTGATTGTTTCATACCACGAGAAGTTTTGAGTCTTTCCAGATCCTCTTCCGCGTTGTATTGGGAAAGATCCATATCAACAGTGGGGTTATCATCCCAACGTCCCCTACCTCTCCCCCTCTACCAAATTTTCCCTATCTCCGCTACCTATTTCTCCTCACCCCACTAATCTCCCTCTCCCTCTTCCCTCACCCCCATCTCTAACACTAACGACACCAAAGACCAGTTGACTTATATCCCACGGGATCCAGTTACACCATTCACACTCAGCCGGTTCATGAACTCCATCTCCACATTCTTCTACAACATGACCCATCAACCCATAGAAATAGCAAAAAACTTGGTAGTGTCTCATAGTGCACCAGATACTTATTCCTCTCTTGCAACGTGTTCAGAACAAATATGACCAAAGGTTTGTTGACATGCACAAAAACACGAGTCACACGCAGCTTGTTTGGTCAATTCTCCCTTCGTTAAATATGATTGTAATCGGTGGCTCCCCAACTTTCATGGCAACCTTTTTTGGCTAACTCTTTCTTCTTCGTCTTGCCATCAGGAACACCTTTGATTCTCGGTCAAACCGGAACCATGTTCATTGTGTAGTCACTCACGTTTGTGAATCCATCATACTCCATAGTCACTACCGGTGCATCCCTGAATACCCATGGGTCTCCCTCCATTACTCTTCTTCAATCCCTTAAGCAGTGGCATTGGACCAGGAACATGTTTGGACCTTTTATTGTAACATTAAAAGTGATCCCATGGAGAAGTCCAGATCCACCTCTTCTTCGCCACGAAGATCCAGTCCCCCGCCATGAAGATTCAGTTCCTCGAAGCAATCTTCCAAGTTCTCAGGTGACGATTTTGGGGTGCACTCGCCCTTATTTTTCTTTTAGGGAAGTGCACTCGTCCTTGGTAATTTTAGTCGTAGATAAGTTTTTTTTTGAGAAATCTCACCACTTTATCCATCTGTGAGAATGTTCATAGGTACAATAGATGGGTCATGGGGAGAACCCAGCCAGACATGTCTACCTAAGCCTAAATTACAGGCAAATTTGGCGAGATTATGAGCTTTAAAATTGAAATTCCTACGCTCATGGACGAAAGAACAAGAAGTAAGCAACTATGACGCTCTATTATTTCATGAACTACTGCAGAGTGAGGACCTCCTGTCCCAAGGTTTATATCATTCACCACTCCTAAACAATCCGATGCCACCTTCAAATTTAGAACATTCAGGTCCTCCGCTAGTGCCAGCGCTTCCCTGCATACATAAGTTTCCAGAATGGTTGGATCAGTGATACTACAAAACACCACAACCGAAGATCCTAAGTACATCCCCGCGTGGTCTCGGCAAAGGGCCGCCACTGCACCACCGTGTTGATTACACGCTACTGCCCCATCCACATTCATTTTCATCGTACCCTCTGGTTGAGCTAACCAGCGCTATGAAGTATGATGCCGGGGTACCTGAGGGGCTTGCATCGTCTCTGGCCTTGCCAGCTGCCCCAGTTCACTGATGTATGTGCTCACCAAGGAAGAGGTCTGTTGTGGTGACTGAAATATACCTTTGTGAATTGCCCGTCTCCTCGCATCCAAATAGACCAAAGAGTCACCACCATTTTTGTGAACGCGTTGTGATCCGTTCAACTCAAACAACCAATTCTTCGCTCTTGCTTCCACATTCGCTGCCATTTTTGACACTAACACCGGATCGGCTAGCGCCCAGGTACACCTTGCCATGGTACATGAGATGAGGGTGTGTCACCAAGAGTCGGCCACGCCGCACAACGGGCATGAATCCCTCTGATCCATATTTCTCCGGTTTAGTACATCAGTCGTTGGCAGTGAATGGCGGGCGAGACGCCACAAGAAAACTTTGATTTTTGATGGAACATTAAGACTCCAAAGTTTCGTCCAGTCATTCTCCTCCCTTTCATTGCTTGATGAGCCAGCCCTTTCATGAAGCCAGCCTTCTCTCGTAACCTTTGTTTTGATCATAAATCTATAGGCCGAACTGACCGTGAACCTACCCTTCTTATCCGGGTGCCAAGCCCAAAAGTCCTTAGTGTTTCTCGTACATACCGGGATCTTCAATATTGCCTTCGCATCAGCGGGTAAAAACAGGCTTCGGACAAGCTGTTCATTCCATGAAGCAGTAGCAGGCACAAGTAGCTCAGAGACCGTCTCAGCAGGGTTTTACCAGCGCAACAATTGGACGAAGCGAAGCTTCTTTGGGTATCGAGTTGTCACTCCAAATATTTGTTGTTTGACCGTTGCCAATCCTTCGCACAAGTCTTTGTTTGAGGATATCTTTGCCCTCTTGGATTGCCCTCCAAATTTGGGATGGCCTAGACCCTAGTTCATCACTCAAAAAACTAGTGTTGGGAAAGTCTATCCTTGCCCTCAATGATAATGGATTTGAAGGACCCTCCAGGCCTGCCTTGCTAGGAGAGCAAGATTAAACAAGTCGTAGAGAAGTTGTTTTTGCGAAGTTTGAACCATGCCCAAGCCCATCTCGATGGCCCAGGCCTGTGCCGAGTCCATCACGAACCGACCATTATTATTATACATGAAAGGCTGCGACACCGTCTATCCTACCCGGTTCGCTCCCTTCGACCCAACCCATTACAAACTCAAATCCCCACGAAAACCCCTCTCTCCTCTCCGCTTCTTCCTCGCCGCCGAAACCCTAACCTAGCTGCGCGCCGCCGCCGCCGCCGCCGCCGCCGCCGGCGCACCATCCGCCATGTCGAACCCCAAGGGGTCGAAGATGCTCCAGTTCGTCAACTACCGGATGCGCGTGACGATCCAGGACGGCCGCCAACTCGTGGGGAAGTTCATGGCCTTCGATCGTCACATGAACCTCGTCCTCGGCGACTGCGAGGAGTTCCGCAAGCTCCCGCCCTCAAAATCTTCCAAGACCACAGGCGAGCGCGAGGAGCGGAGGACGCTCGGCCTGCTCCTTCTCCGTGGCGAGGAGGTCGTCTCCATGACCGTCGAGGGCCCGCCCCCGCCCGACGAGTCCCGGGCCAAGGCCTCCGCTGGCGGTGGCGCCCTTTCCGGCACTGGCGTCGGTCGCGCTGCCGGCCGTGGGGTGGCCACCGGCCCGCTGCTCCAGGCGCAGCCCGGTCTCTCTGGCCCTGTTCGGGGCGTAGGCGGTCCGGCTCCTGGCATGATGCAGCCTCAGATCTCGCGTCCCCAAATGCCGAACCTCTCAGCCCCGCCGGTGGCATACCCACAGGTCGTCCGCCCGCCACCGATGGGTATGCCGCCCATGCGACCTGGTGGCCCGCCACCGATGCAGATGCAGTTTCAGCGCCCACCGGGTCCCCCGCCTGCCCCATACCCTGGGGGCCCGCCGCCGCAGTTCATGAGGGGACCGCCACCGATGGGGCCACCACCAGGGAGGCCGGGGATGCCAGGTATGCCACCACCGCCAGGGATGAGGCCGATGCCACCACCGCAGTTTGGACAACCACCCAGGCATGGAATGCCGCCACCGCCGCCTGGTCCACAGCAGCCTGGACAGAACCCCCAGCAGTAGAAAAACCTTTCTGGTAAGTAGCAGTACTAGAAAATTCTTCGGTCAGCATTCAACTGTTGTTAAATAGTCTGGCTAGTTGTGATAATGCACTGTTATATTGTTCATGCTTTTTAGTTTGATGAATCGTATCCTGTAATATTTGCAGTGATGTTTATAGCTTGATCATATTTTCAATTTAGTCTCGTGGTGGCTTTTGCTTACCTGATCCTAGTTCTAGTGTTCTGCACAATGTTTAGTTGATGAGATCCGTCTTGTGTATCTATAACTGAGTAGTGTATATTACTAAGTTCCTTGCTCTCTGTCTTTGCTGGCTAAAATATTAGATGCATGCTATAAGCCTAGAACATGCCATAACTTGTGGCTTTCCTGACACCTAGACACCTAGCCACTGTTCAAAAACTCTGCTGATTAATCAGTTTACTGTCCGATTAATAGCTTCTCAGAGGTCACCGAGTAGCCAGTTAACTGATTAATCTGCTGATTAACTGGCCGATTGGCCGACCAAGCAGTTACCAGTTAATGATTTCCTGAACAATTGCACTTAGCAGTCATATATAGTTTAACAAAACTTCAACCAGCAAAGTGCTCGTGCATTGCAACAGATACAAAATAGATACATGTTCACAAACTTGGAAAAAATCTCCCTAGTTTGGTATATATCACTAAAAATATTTAGTTTTCACCCCAAGTATATTCCTTTATCTGTTTGGATGAGGCGGGGCAGGGATGTGGGTTGTCTAGAGAGACCAAGGGGTTTCCTGCAAATATTGAGTAGATTAAGGGGGTCCGTGGTCTTTTTGCCATGGCTTACCTCGCATGCATTAAAAGTAGATTGGATGGTCAGAAATGACAGATGGCAAACACGCCATCATCACCATCTGGGTCTTACGAGTGGAGATTTATTATATTCATAAAATGTACAAAAGTACTCTTCATTCTAAATCAGTTCCATTTCCTCCTGTAGTCTATTATGAGATGGAAATGCATCTCTGTTTCACATGTTATGCAGTCATGAATTACCTATGACATACCATGACTCAAAAGGCTAACTTGTATAATTAATCCATTGAATCTTTATCAAATGGATGGTCTATGGGAGCGGTGTGACATCAAAAAATGCTTCACCGCAAACTAGAATTCATTAATTTAAGTTTAATATGTGTAGTAATATTTGCCAAAAATTCTGTTGAATGATGTCATGTTGGATGGTTGTATACGTAGTCATTGAGGAAAATCGTTAGATGCATTTGTATGAAGCAGGAAGCAGGCAGCGTGGATTCCTTTGGCCTTTTATTATGATCATTTACACTTGTAGTTCAAGTAGTAGTATATCGTTGTCTCAAGTCATTTAAGTATGACTATTCTTGGAGTAAAGTCGGAAATTTGATTTCTTATTTGGCGGTATTAATTTGTTCAAATATAGAAGGTACAAGAAAATCTAAATGCCGAAGAACTCTTCTTTTGTAGTGTTTGTTAAGAGCAAATCTTTGTGTTGTTATCACAAAATTACATTATTATGTACTCCTGGAGGTGTTGTATGCATACGCATTTAATAGGTGCTATTTTTGCATATTTGATTATTGTCGTGTGCCTTTGGATGCATCCAAATGGTATTCGAGTTTGTCATAACCCCAAGCCGTAATTAATCTATAAGCTTTTCTTTTAATACCTGTGTTCTGTCTAACAGCAATGATGAAGGCCTTAGTTGTAGGTACTATTTGTGTTGAGCTCACCCCTATGGATCAGTCACATTAATGATGTTTCCTCATGATTCTGTCATAGATTGTGGCACATGCGCCCATTGTCCTGATTTTGCTTGTCTTTGTGTGTTTAGTTATTGCCTTGTGGATGCTGTGTCGAAATAATTTTTATGGAGAAACCTAGATCATCCTAGGTCAGGAAATGGTGTGGAATCACATATGCTTATTCAACTTTAGGGACGCGTTTATTAAGGATGGAGAAAGATGTTTATAGCCAATAGGGATTGTTGACAATTGGATTTAATATGTGCTTATATATATTTTTTCATTTGGTGACTGTTTGATGTGACGATCTGCTGTAGCTAAACATTGTTAGCACAGTTGTAGGCTAGGTAATTCAGCTTTAGTCTGTATTACGCTCAGCTTTATACATAAATTTGATCGCAGCAGTTTCTCCTTGCGCATAATTTAATACTCCCTCCGATCCATATTACTTGCCGTTGCTTTGGAAACTTTCAGTGACAAGTGATATGAATCGGAGGAAGTATTGAAGCTCATTCTTTGATGTATGTTGTACTGAATTTTGATCTCCTCTGCAGGTTTGGTGCTTCCATGGAAGATTCACCTTGAGAAGAGAGAAAAGCCTTGTCAGTGTAGTACTCTTGCTTTTGATGGGAGGAGACGGACTGTTTTCCAATGCAATGTACGTAAAAGAGGCTGAAGCTTGTTTAACTGTTGGTTGTTAAGCTAGGGACATGGATAGACTGTTTCGTTGTGTTGGGACCTGTTGCTGGATGTACTTGCACTTGTATTGAGATGTTATTTCGGCGTTCTATTAGCTTCAGATCATAAATTGCTTTGCTTGCATGTGTATCTGTTTCATTTGTTCATACGTTTATGTGAATTATGCTGTTACCTCTGTGATCCACTCCAGTGTGCCATAGGAAGCTTGAAAGCGCCAGTGTGGGGTGCTGTGTCATGGAATCAAATTTAGGGCTTATTTGATTCAAAAGATTTTCATAGGATTTTTTGACGATTAGAACCTTTAGGATTTTTTCCTATGTTGGTTTGATTCAATCGATTGAATCCTTTGTTCCAGCAAATTTTGGGACACAATAACTGGAGTAATCCTAGAGAGATTACAGACTTGTATTTCTGGATGCAATGGGAGGCTGGAAGCATATTTAGTGGAAATAGGAAAAATATAGGATTGAAGTGTGATGCTCATTGAGAAGTGAATGGATGAACCAGGGTACATATGAACCCACTTTGAAAAACACATTTTTAAATGCTAAAAGAGTCTGGAAAAGGTTGCACGGGTGGTCTCCATGTTCTATGTGTGCATAAAGTTTGTAACAAAAAAATAACTTGTTTTGTGGCCAGTGCAAAAAAACAAAAACAAAAAATTGTCTCGTGAAACGTTATTTAGAAGCATTGAAATTTGTCTTTTTTGCGGAGACAAAATAATGTCATTTTTCCAAAGAATTTGTGCCGGACACACACATTTGCGAACATGTATGTGTGATTTTGTTTTTAGACTTTTTTTGACATTTTAAAACGTGCTTAAAATACATTTTTTGAACAGCGGGTGCAAATACATTCCTATTGTTTCAAAATTTAGATTTCCACTACTTTCCCATGTATTTTCTATTATTAACAAACATGCATGTGCGTTGCAATGAGCGAAAAAACATAACACGTCATCCATCATGTGACACCACAGACCCTTGAGTCCAACACCTTATGCGTTGATGACAAGCCTTACCAAGTCGAGAAAAGGGGGCTGCTGCTCGGCGGTGCCCATGAGAGTTTAGCGTTGGGGATGGGCGCTAACTTGTCGAACGTCTGTCAATGCAGACTTGAGGCTACATTGTGAACTACATTTATGTTGTACATGTGCTCCATGGGATGACGACCCAATTCCCGCTCATCTGATGGCATCGCCATCGGAACCAACCCACACGTCCTCCTCTTGCACCGGGCTGGATCATCACGACATGGACAATGATGAAGTAGAGGAAGAGAGACATCATCAAATTGTCGCTCTGGTTGTTCCTGCAATATCTCTCTTTTGCTCTCTCATCTTAGTCGCTCCCGTACATGTTATCCTCATTCTGCTTGTTGTTGTTGCCGAACCCCAGGCATAGAGTTGAGATGAGGAAGTGGTGGTGGTGTGCCCGTCCATTTTTCGTTGAATAGCGGAAGACAACCTGGAGGCAGAGCAAGTGGGCAAGGTCGGCCATGCTGCTAGGGTTGGAGTTAGGGAGAGAGTAAGAGACGCACACGATTAACCTAAGGTAATGAGATGTGTAATCAATGGATTATGTGTCATGTGAATATGTATCATACTAAGTGACGGTGTCCTGGATTAGGGGGTGTACACCTCGGTCCGCTGTTATTGGGCTGGGACGACAATACCCCGACAACCGAAGAATGGGCCATGCATGCCCTAGTCCTCGGCATACTCAGCATTGAATCCTCCGAAGACTTGGCGTACACTTCAAGACATATTTGAATGATCAACATGTTATCCCTAGTTGTAGCCTACATACTTGTAACCTTAGATACCCCCGGTGCCTAGATAAGCCGAGGGGTCTAGCTCTAGAGGCAAGGTTTTTAGACTAGAACTCATTCATACGATCTCGAGGTAGATCATCCTATACTTTGTACGCATCCACAATCAATACAATGCAAGCATGACGTAGGGTTCTACGTCTTAGAAAGGGCATGAACCCGGGTAAACTATCATGTCCCCGTTTTGTCCTGTTACCATCGTGCCAAGATCACGAGTTCGGGACACCCTACCTGAGATCCACCGGTTTTAGCATCGACATTGGTGGCCCATGCGGGTCCCACTGTGTGGTCATGAAGGAGCGATGGAGATATCGTTTGACGATCAAATCCGTAACAATGTAGGTGTTTTAACTAGCGGGCTATGCCAAATAGCGGCAAACCTTCAAATCAGCTATAACGGGGCTATAGTGGGCTATTAGCAGACTATTGTACATGAGACCATTTAGCGGCACCCTGCTGAAAAGGCTATAGCGAGGCTATAGCCAATTTAGCCTTTACATCGGAAACACAAGGCCTCGGTTCAACCAAATATCAGGAGCGCTTCGGAGCACTTGCCCATCGTTAGAATTTAAAATCTGACGAAATAGATCCGACGATCGGACCCCTCACGGAGACTTCGGATGTAGCCGAGGACCCCCAGACGGTTGCGGCCCAAGAACTGGTTCAACAGTCGATAGATCACTAGTACGACTGGATGGACCAAGCCTAGAGCCCGGATCCAAGCTCCCGTCGAAACAACGCGGTTAGCGCGATCATCCAACCTTAGGAGGATCTTCTCAGAAAACCGACATTGAATCGGCCTGGATTCAAAATTTTGATCCGAGCCACCGCCCACGTCGCATATTGCCCCGATAGTTTAGGGCCGATAAATGCCTGGGATCTCGATCTTGTCACGCAAAAACCCAACGAAGTAGTTTGACCAGTTTGGATGAGATTCTTGTTTGTCAAAAATAAGATCCCGGATTGTTGTGACGTGGAAGCACTGGCGGCTTTCGTGTCAGAACATTCCCGGAGCTATGAGACATCGTATAAAGATAAAACGCCCTTGGGCCATCAATCGAGCTGGTGAGACCATATGAAAAATAATCATATAGAGAAATGAGCAAAATCAGCGTTGGACGCTATATTGGACAAATTTTGCTCAATACATTCCGTCTCACTAAATACAAAGCCAACCCACAAGCTTAAAGCATGTTGGGTCACCAAAGATATAGCGAAAGGAGGGATTAACCTCGTAGACAATCCTGGAACCCAGAAGGTCCGAGATAAGATGTCGAGTTGGCACGAACAATCGTTCGACGAGGACGAGATCCTCATGATCTATGAAACTCATCCATCAAGGAGCCAGCGAAAAAGCTCATTGAGAGATCAACCATGTCGCCACGTAGCCACCATGGACTATATATGGCTAGACACCTTGATTACATTCGGGCAAGACGACCAACTGTCATCTACCTCTTCCCAAGGAGTTGCAGCCCTAGTCCTCGACCCCATTGTGGACGGCTACAGGCTGACCAAAGTTCTCATGGACAACGACAATAGTTTGAACCTCATTTACGAGGACACGCTACAAAAAAATGCAGTTCGATAAATCACGCATCGAACCAATCAAAACTACCTTCAAGGGAATCATTTCAGCAAAGGAGGCACGATGCAGCGGTAGGGTGGCACTCGACGTAGTGTTCGGAACTCCCGACAACTACCGGGTAGAGGAATTAATCTTCAACATTGTACCCTTCCGAAGTTGTTGGGGATATACCCCACAGGTATAACCCGCCTAAGGTTATAACCCGGGCTCTATCAAGACAACCCATATGGAAGATGTTCATAAGAAGTACAAGGCCCAGGGAGGCGGCTCACTAGGTGGGCCGGCTCATCGATGTCGTCCAGATGGCCGGCTTAAACATGAAGACGTAGGAAATCCTTTTTCCCTTGAGGAGCAAGGAAATGAGGAGTTAGATTAGGTAACGGGCTCTTTACGACCCGGACTCTGTTGTAAAGCTCAAGGCCTCCACCTATATATAAAGGGGAGCCCTTGAGTTAGAGAGATTAAGTAAGAAATAAGCAAACCCTCGAGAACTAGGTTAGCGATTCCGCACCCTTGTAACCGAGATCATCATCAATACACACAAAGCAGCACGTAGGCTATTACCTCCATCGGAGGGGCCCAACCTGGGTAAACTCGTCTCTCGTTCTCGATCAACCCCTTCGAGTCTCGCCACCTAGCGGCGATGGCCTCACACTCAAGTTCTCCTAAGAGAACATCTGCCGTGAGAAAACCACAGCAGTTGGCGCCCACCGTGGGGCTCTCGCCCGGTGGAGTTGAGTTCTCGAAGGGAGCCCTTCCAGGGTTCGGGAGATTCGCGGTTGGTAAGATGACCAAGAGCCGCCGCGGCAAGCTCTACATCGACGATTCAGGCTGGGGCCCCGAGGCCGACTCGATTGAGTACGGGTACCGGGTCCCCTTCGGCAAGATCCACGTCTTCATCGGCAAAATCGGCGCGTCGGTGCTCGAGTCGGACATCTACACTAACATCGTCGAGCCGGCTCGGCGCGCCCAACCCGGCCGGCGTCACGTCTTCATCGGCTTCACCCAGGGAGTTAGCCTCTCGGATGAGCCGGCAGGCAGCAGGGACACCCTCGTCAACTCTGATGGCGAGTCTTCCATGGGAGACACCGAATCGATCTGTCCCCTTTACGATGGTGGACTTGGGGGCTCTTCGGAAGCAGAAGCTCCTAAAGAGTCACCTGAGCCGCCCCGTCAGGTCACTGTCTACATGGCGGGAACTACAGCAGCTCAAGACCCGACGTCGGCAGGCACAGCTGGCGGCTCTAGCGGATCAGACAAGACGCCGGCTCAAGCCATGATAGATCTGATGGCCGATATGGCAAAGGTGGTAGAGACGCCCGTCACCGTGGAAAACTAGGAGGAGCGCAACACGGAGTTAGTAAAACTTCGCGAGCAAAT
Organism: Elymus sibiricus; assembly: GCA_039707655.1. Taxonomy (NCBI): domain Eukaryota; kingdom Viridiplantae; phylum Streptophyta; class Magnoliopsida; order Poales; family Poaceae; genus Elymus; species Elymus sibiricus. The sequence goes on from CM077665.1 coordinate 263,135,115, forward strand.
GACCGAGGTATAGGAGGAAATTGACGTCGAAAACACTCGGATGGCGGAAATACAGGCCCGTATCCACAGTGAGTCAGAGCGCCTGAAAGCCGAGGCATGGAAGTTAGGGCTTCGTTGAGACGCCTCTAAGGCGGTTTATCAGAGGAGACACCAAAGCCGGCTGCCGTTGAATCTCGAGCTGTCCCGGTTATTCCCCACTCCGCAGCAGACGCCAGGGGCTGAGCGACCACGCGAGGATCTCCCTCGTCAAACAGCCCGGTAAACGGATCCGGCTCAGCCGTCACCGCCGCGATTCCAGACACCGCAAGGTCACTTCTCCAATGCCGTTGACAACATGTTAGCGGCGACTCGCAATCTAGAAGCGCTTCCCATCCACGGGAACACTCCGTTGAGATTGAGGCCAGGAACGCCATCGAGATGTTGAAAACAACAGTAGTTCAGCAAGCGCAATACTCTTATAGCCGTGATCGGATGCACTCCACACCGTATGCCATCAACAGTAAGAGTCACCATGTGGAATCTCTGACTGTTTCTAGCAGTGGACGCATGCAACAGCCTCAGATTTCCCCGACCCGGCCCGTGTCGTCAAACGCCCGGGCAGTTGTCGATGCAGCCAGAGCAACGCGGTAGGCAGAGGCGGAAGCGGCGGCAATGCGGGCGACTCAACAGCCTCATCCCCAACTAGCAACTACGGGGGCTGGGGTTAACAGTAGGACGATTGGGATTCCTTGCTTATCCCCGGCTCTCCGTGGCGAGCGTATGCCCAAGGATTTTAAGGGGCCTCAATAGGTGCCAAATTACACAGCATACCTCGAGCCGGCAGCATGGATCGAGAGTTACGAGCTGGCCATGGATATGCTCTATGTCAGCGACTCCGTGTGCGCGAAGTATCTGACCATGATGCTGGAAGGGCAGGCTCGAACACGGTTGAAGAATCTGCCACCCAACTCCATCAACACTTGGGCAGAGCCGAAGGAGCGATTTATCAAGAATTTCCAGGAAACGTGCAAACGACCAATGACGATTGTGGATCTTCAACATTCCGTCCAGCGTGGGGACGAGTCGGCTCATCATTGGACTCGCCGGGTTGCTAAAATCATCCACTCATCGGACAGCATCACGGCAGCCCAAGCCATCCTAATCTTGGAGAAGAATTGCCACTTTCAGCCGCTGGTCCAAAAGCTTGGCCGTCGGAAACGGAAGGTGCAGGATATGGGCGACTTGATGGATGTTCTTACCAGATATGCTGAGTCAGACATCATGAAGGATCCCGTCTCAGATGAGGACAAGACTGGCAAGAACAGGAAGGGCGAAGGTGGCAAGGGTCACCAGCAAAACCATGGGCACAGTGGGAACCCAGGGGGGCAAGGCAATAATAGTAAGCGAAAACAGCCAGATGGCGGGTCAGACTTCGTTGCTAATACCAACACTGGTTTCAAGAACTAGCGTCGCAACAACCGCCCCGGAGGAGCTTACAATGGGAACAAACCGCACAACTATGAGGAGGCACTCAAGGCGCCTTGTCCCAAGCATAGTACCCCGGACAAGCCGTCTACACATTCATGGGAAAACTGTTATATCATGTAGGAATTCCGTAACCAGGCTTTCCAGAATCACCAAGGAGGCAATGGTGGGGGACATCCGGGTCAGCTTGGCTAGGGTGGCTCATCCGGCGGATTTTCAGGATCAGGTTTCCCTGGCCAGGGCGGCTCAGGGGTAGGATTTCAGCATCAAGGAAACAATGGCAATGAACAGCGCTCTGGCCAAGGCAATCAGCAGCATAATAATCAAACTGGGTTTCAGAGTAATCCCAAACAGTTGAATACTTGTCAGTACCACGTCTTCACCACCAACACTTGCAGGCAAGACAACAAACTCAAGCAAAGAGCCACCAACATGGTTGAGCCGACAGTTCCCAGGTATCTCAATTAGTCCGAGCAGCCAATTACCTGGAGGAGGGAAGATTACCCTCCCCGGGTAGATAACCCGGGTGGTTTGGTCCTTGTGGGGTGCCTCAGGTTGGTGGCTATACCCTCTCAAAGGTCCTCATGGATGGGGGAAGCAGCATCAACATTTTATATTACGACACCTTCCGACGGATAAACCTCCCTGAAAGCAAGTTGCAAACTTCAACCACGGTTTTTCACGGTATCGTCCCTGGGAAGTCAGCATACCCAATCAGGCGGATTAAGCTTGACATTGCTTTTGGTGACGAATTCAACTATAGATGCGAGCCCTTACCTTTTGAAGTGGTTAAGATAAAGAGCCCTTACCACGCCCTTTTTGGGCGGCCGGCTTATGCTCGTTTCATGGCCCGACCCTGCTATGTTTACCTCAAGCTCAAAATGTCGGGTCCAAACGGTACCATAACTGTGAATGGCAGTAGAAAAATAGCTCAAGAGTGCGAGGAAGGTGATGCAACCTATGCTGAGTCAGCCTGCGCAATAGAGGAGTTGAAGTTCTATGCGGCCAACGTTGATCCTGCTGATATGAGCCCCCTCAAGAAGCCCACTACTAAATTTGAGTCAATGCTCAAGTTTAAGCCGGCTCAAGATACGAAGTAGATTGACTTCACGCCAGGCGACTCATCTCTGCAGTTCACTATTGGGACCGGCTTGGATCCCAAATAGGAAACGGTGCTCATCGAGTTCATCCGTGAGAATCGGGACATCTTTGCATAGAAACCTTCTGACATGCCTGGAGTCCCGAAAGAACTCGCTGAGCACCATCTTAATGTGGATCCAAAGATGAAACCAGTACGTCAATATCTCCGTCGCTTTAACGAGGAGAGATGTGATACGTCTCCAACGAATCTACCTTTCCTCACCCTTTTGCCCTTGTTTTGGACTCTAATTTGCATGATTTGAATGGAACTAACCCGGACTGACGTTGTTTTCAGCAGAATTGCCATGGTGTTGTTTTCGTGCAGAAATAAAAGTCCTCAAAATGGAACGAAACTTTCTGGATATTTATTTTCGAAAATATAAAAAATACTGGAGCTAGAATTATCGCGTTTCACGAGACGGAGCCGCCGCCACCTCCTGTTCTTCATCGGGAGGCCAGATCTGGAGCCCGTTTGGGGCTCCGGAGAGGGGAATCTTCGGTCTTGGTCATCATCAACCTTTCTCCATCGCCAATTCCATGATGCTCCCCACAGGGAGTGAGTAATTCCTTCGTAGGCTTGCTGGTCGGTGAGGAGTTGGATGAGATTCATCATGTAATCGAGTTAGTTTTGTTAGGGCTTGATCCCTAGTATCCATTATGTTCTGAGATTGATGTTGCTATGACTTTGCTATGCCTAATGCTTGTCACTAGGGCACGAGTGCCATGATTTCAGATCTGAATCGTTTATGTTATCATCTCTATATCTATGTTCTTGATCCGATCTTGCCTAGTCATATGCACCTATTACGCGTTATGATCCGTCAACCCCATAGTGACAATATTTGGGAGACTTCGCGGTGATGACCGTAGTTTGAGGAGTTCATGCATTCACCATGTGTTAATGCTTTGTTCCGGTTCTCTATTAAAAGGAGGCCTTAATATCCCTTAGTTTCCTTATGGACCCCGCTGCCACGGGAGGGTAGGGCAAAAGATGTCATGCAAGTTCTTTTCCATAAGCACGTATGACTATTTACGGAATACATGCCTACATTACATTGCTGAACTGGAGCTAGTTCTGTATCGCCTTAGGTTATGACTGTTATATGATGAATATCATCCAACGAGTTACCGATCCAGTGCCTACGACCTTTCCACTTATTGTTCTTGCTAAGTTACTACTGCTGTTGCTGCTGTTCCAACTGCTACAAAACTATTGCTACTACTGTTACCGCTGCTGTTACTATTGCTACTGCTATCAAACCTATCATATTACTGTGCTACTGATTACTTTGCTGCAGATATTTATGTCCAGGTTTTGTTGAATTGACAACTCAACTGCTAATACTCTCAAGTATTCTTTGGCTCCCCTTGTGTCGAATCTATAAATTTGGGTTGAATACTCTACCCTCGAAAACTGTTGCGATCCCCTATACTTGTGGGTTATCAAGATCTTTTTCTGGCGCCATTGCCGGGGAGCATAGCAATATTTGTTGAGTCACTTGGGATTTATATCAATTGATCACTATGAAGAATTTGAAGGATCCAAGGACCAAGATTTTTCCCTCTACTTTGAGGGGAGGTAAGGAACTGCCATCTAGCTCTGCACTTGATTCACCTTCTATTATGAGTAAGCTTGCAACACCACCACATGCTAGTAATCCTGATATGTCGCAAGTTATTGATGATGCTACTTCTGCTATGAATGATGCTAATGATGATGCTAGTACCATGCTTGATGATAATGTGCCACTAGGAGAATTTCTTGATGAACAAATTGCTAGAGCTAAAGAAAATGAAATTGCTGAAACTGATGAAGCTTATGAAACTGATTATGATTATGAAACTCCTATTAGTCCTAGCTCTCCTAAGTTTGAAATGCCTAAGATACCTGAAGGTTATGTTATGGACGAGGAGATAACTAGAGAAATTCTTTCTTGCAAGGATAGAATCGATCTTAAGAAACTGCTATGCAAGTATAAGGAAAAAACTTTGAATGCTAGAATGAAATGTGATCCTAAGTTTGCTACTTCACCTATCTGTGTTACCGATAAGGATTATGAGTTCTCTGTCGACCCAGAGTTAATTACTTTGGTTGAATCTGATCCTTTCCATGGCTATGAAACTGAAACTGTAGTGGCACACCTTACTAAGCTGAATGATATAGCCACCCTCTTTACTCATGATGAGAAGATTTGCTACTATTACATCCTTAAGTTGTTTATGTTGTCATTAAAGGGTGATGCTAAGACATGGTACAATACTCTTGCTCCTGGTTGTGTGCGTAGTCCCCAGGATATGATTTACTACTTCTCTGAAAAATATTTTCCTGCTCATAAGAAACAAGGTGCCTTACAGGAAATATTTAACTTTGTGCAAATTAAAGAAGAGAGTCTTCCACAAGCTTGGGGGAGGCTTCTCCACTTGCTTAATGCTTTGCCTGATCATCCTCTCAAGAAAAATGAAATACTTGATATCTTTTATAATGGACTAACCGATGCCTCTCGGGACTTCCTAGATAGTTGTGCTGGTTGTGTTTTCAGGGAACGAACTGTTGAACAAGCTGAGGAATTATTGAATAACATACCGAAGAATTATGATGATTGGACTCTTCCTGAACCACCGCTTAAACCCACTCCGAAGAAGAGGGGTATCTTATTTCTCAGTCCTGAAGATATGCAAGAGGAAAAGAAATCTATGAAGGAAAAAGGTATTAAAGCTGAGGATGTTCAGAATTTGCCACCTATTGAAGAAATACATGGCCTTGACACACCACCACCTCCACAGGTGGTAGAGGTAAATTCTTTATTAAAGTTTAATGAAAGTGACATCCCTCACAATAAACCTCCTAGTCAATGCTTATATGAGTTTGATAACTATATTATGAAGCAAGATCATTTCAATGCTCATGTTCTGAAACAATTGAAATATAATTGTGATATGATTGCTCGCTTGAGTGACTTGCTATTTAGAATTAGTAATGATGTTAGAGGTGTAGGAAAGCATGCCTCTATGGTTCAAACCCAGTTAGAACAAGTTGCTAAGTCTCAAAAAGAATTGCTTGATGAAATAAATAGTAATATGCATGACTTTGCTCCTAGAGTAGTAACTAGAGGAGGAAGAATGACCCAAGAACCACTCTATCCTGAGGGTCATCCTAAAAGAATTGAACAAGACTCTCAGAGAATTAATCCTGATGCACCTAGTCCTTCTAAGAAGAAAAAGAAAAAGAAAAATGATAGGACTTTGCATACCTCTAGTGAACCTGAGACAAAAAAACCTCCTGATAATAATGATGTCTCTATTTCCGATGCTGAAACTCAGTCTGGTAGTGAACATCAACCTAGTGATAATGACAATGATAATGATGCTGTTCACGATGATGCTCAACCTAGTAATGAGAGAGAACCAGATAATGATGTTGAAATAGAGCCTGCCCCTGATCTTGATAACCCACAACCTAAAAATAAACAGTATGATAAGAAAGACTTTGTGGCTAGGAAAAAAGGTAAAGAAAGAGAGCCATGGGTTCAGAAACCCATGCCATTTCCACCTAAGCCAACTAAGAAAAAGGATGATGAAGAATTTGAGCGCTTTGCTAAAATGATTAGGCCAGTCTTTTTGCGTACCCGTTTGACTGATATTTTGAAGATGGCCCCTTATGCAAAGTATATGAAAGACATCATCACTAATAAAAGGAAAATACCTGAAGCTGAAATCTCCACCATGCTTGCTAATTCTTCTTTTAAGGATGGAGTACCTAAAAAACTTGGAGATCCTGGAATACCAACTATACCTTGCTCCATCAAAAGAAACTATGTTAAAACTGCTTTGTGTGACTTGGGAGCCGGTGTTAGTGTTATGCCTTTCTCCTTATATAAAAGACTTGATTTGAATAAACTCACACCTACTGAGATATCATTGCAAATGGCTAACAAATCAACAGCCATACCTATTGGTATTTGTGAGGATGTGCCCGTTGTTGTTGTAAATGTTACTATGTTAACGGACTTTGTTATTCTTGAGATGCCCGAGGACGACAACATGTCGATTATCCTTGGTAGACCCTTTTTGAATACTGCAGGGGCTGTTATTGATTGCAATAAAAGCAAAGTCACTTTTCATATTAATGGTAATGAGCACACGGTGCACTTTCCGAAGAAACAATTTCAAGTGAATGGTATAAATGTTATTGAGAATCTCCGACCATCACTATTGGAAGTTTTCAATTACCTCTACCTAATGCCAAGAAGAAATATGATATACTTATTGTAGGGGATATGCACATCCCCATTGAGATAACTTAGTGTTTTTACGAAAGTTCTTCAGTTTCATGCTAATCGGAAGTGGTTGTTAATTAGACTTGATCAACCTTATTAATGAATCATTTTCGAGAGGTATGACATCGATGAATCTAGTAAGCACAACTTTCTGCTCCCACCTTTTATTTTGTGTTTTAGTTAGTCAAATAAAATAAAATGCCATGTTTATCCTGTTTTCTGTTTTCTCCGTGCAATAAAAAAACGACTCAAAAATAAAAATTCTTAGAATTCCCTGAAAATTTAACACGAATTTTTTCTGATTATTTAAGAATTTTTGGTGCAAATAACACCTGAGGGGAGGGCACAAGGTGCGCAGCACCCACCACGGCACGCCAGCACCCCCTAGGCGCACCTTGGTGGGTGGTGGCCCCCACGTAGGCCCCCTCACTTATCTCTTTAGCCCATATTGTCACCTACCTCCAGCAAAAAATCACCACAGCCACCATTTTTGTGTTCTTGCTCTCAAACCCGCGGATTTCGATCTCTTTGCTCGAAGCTCCGTTTCCAAAACTGTTTGTAGGGATTGCTACTTGGTATGTGACTCCTCCATTGCTACAATTAGTTTTTGTTTTAGTGGGTTATTTTTAGAGTAATTAGCTACTCTTGGTGCTGCTGTAGATGAGCTTGCATGTTGAATTCTTAGAGTTCTAAGTAGTTTGAATGCTCAATATGGCCTCTATGCATGCTTGGGAGTAGTTGCTAACAATCTTACAAAGTTTTGTTGACAAATTTTCGTGGACTTAAAATTTTCTGAATTTTTATAGGAATAAAATGAATATCTTTAGGAAGTTCTCCTCCAAGAAAAGTGCCAAGGGAGTCATTGGGGAATCATCGGACAATGACCTTCACATTCCAAGAAAGGTGGAGGTGCGGCCGTGTGAATGGCCGCATGATGCCTTCCTGGAGGAGGCCGGGATCCACCAAGAGTTCGCTTAGTTTGTCGCAAATGCTGGGTTAACTGAGTTCCTTGCAGATAAGTGTGACCAATATCACATCCTTACAAATTCCTTTGCGCAAAGTTTTAATTATTTAGGGAGAAACAATCCTCTTGAAGTAGAGTTTAACCTTTATGCTGAAACTCACAGAATGTCACTAACCGACTTCTGTAACATATGCTTGATTCCTTCTGATGGGGACCTGAGAGAACCTAGGCCATCTGAGTTTGAGGATTTTCTCCTCGCATTAACCGTGGGTGAGGATAGAGGCATGTCGAGCGCCACTGCTATTAGCTTACAGTTTCCCTCGGTACATTATTTCGCCTTAGTCATCACCAAGTGTTTAACCACTAGGGAGAAGGTTAGCTCACTCAGTGCTCCTGAGCTCGCTATTTTACGTCGTGCACTTTATGATGATCACACCTTTAGTATGGGGGCTATTATTGCCCGGCTCTTACATCTCAATAAAACTAAGGGAAAGATACATGGTGGTATTTATGCTACTCGCTTAGCGAACCACTTTAGAATCCCCTTTCGCCCACATGATTACCTCTTACCCCGAGTTTACCTCGATCATAAGACACTGCAGGTTCACCATTTTCTTGATGTAACTGACTCTCCACGTGATATTCACTATAACTTAGTATTTAGCAAGGAAACACGTGATGTTATCCCTTTGCGTGCACCTGCTTTGTTTGACCCTATTGCCAGGACGGATATAGGATTATGCCAGATGACATTACAGCTTACCGGAACAACCTAGCAGGTGCTAAGGAGGAGCCCCAGGGGTGGGATGCTCAGGTGCCGCCTCCACCTCACTACGACCTGGGACCGGACGGCTACTACGGATGGTGATTACCAAGATAGGCCAAAAGCCTAAGCTTGGGGGAGTACGTATTTCCACCGACATTACATTCATGTTTGCACATTTCATTCTAGTTATCAGTGCTCATACTTTTTCATTGTAATATCCATGTTAAATTTGTTTTCTCGCTTTCTTCTTGTGTGTTTGAAAAACTTTGAGAAAACCCAAAAACATTTCCCACTTCTTTTTAGTCTTCTTTCTAGCTTAGTTTAATTGTTGCATTAAAAAGAAACCCAAAAAGATTTCTCGCTTTTTCTTTTGTTTGTTGGGAGCTTACCCGTGTAAATAAGTTTTTCTCATTTTTGTTTTCTTTAAATTGCTTGTTTCAAGAAAAATCAAAAACTCCAAAAATATTTCAGTGTGTTTCTCTGAAATTCTTTTCTTTTTTGCTTGAGTCGTACCGAGGAGAAGACCACGATGAAATTGTTGAGTGGTCCTCATCTGCATTATTGTTTATCTAACAAAGAACCCATATTTCCTTGTCTTCTCCTCTTGAATAAAATGTTTGCAGATTCCATCTTAGTCCACGGCATTCTTGCACTATTATTATTCTCTTATCATTCGGTCGTGCAAGTGAAAGGCAATAATGACGACATTTGATGAATTGACTGTGGCAGAGTAAGGTGGGTATGAACTCAACTTGTTTTTGTTTTTGTAAATATGTTTAACCTAGTATCCCTCGATTCAGCTCATTATGATCAAACATGTTTGCAATGACCATTAGAGATTATAGTTGTTCATGCCTTGCTTAAGTAGCTAGGAGTGGATAATGATTTATCTTGGGTGTCAACATGCATTAAAATAGTTGTGATGCGGTATGATGATATGGTATCCTCCTCTGAATGTTTCAAGTGGCTTGACTTGGCACATGTTCACGCATGTAGTTGAATCAAAACCAACATAGCCTTCATGATATTTATGTTCATGGTGTCCATATCCTACTCATGCTAGTATTCAATGTAATGCATGTTCATGACCGTCTTCGCTCTCTAGCTGGCCGCTTCTCAATCTAATTGCTAGCCTTCGCCTGTACTAAGCGGAAATACTGCTTGTGCATCAAAACCCTTGAACCAAGTTATGCCAGATGAGTCCACCATATCTACCTATATGCGGTATTACCCTGCCGTTCCAAAGTAAATTTGCATGTGCCATCTCTAAAATTTCAAATAAACATCTGTTTTGTGTGCCTGGACCGCTCATGGAGCGACAGGGGGCGGTCAGTATCTTCCATGCTAAGCGGGTTATTCTCATGACGAGAGTTTATTCACTTGTCCTTACACGAGAGGGGCGGTAATAGGGATTCCCAGTCCCGAAATAAAAAATAAAAAATAATTAAACAAAACTCCCCCAGGAATGTTGTTGGTTTGGACTGTACCCGTGGATGCGGCTCGCCGTGGAGTGTGATTGTTGGTGGAGGGGGAGTAAACCTTTACTTTTACCGCTTGGGAACCGCCGCTAATTTGTTTAGCATGGAAGATATTGATAACTCTTGGTCGTGACGTTGACAGGAAGGGTGTACCTCCCAAAATTATATCTATCTCTGCTTTAAACTTTGAGCTCTGGCACCGCTGCAAATCCATGCTTCCCTCTGCGAAGGGACTATCTATTTACTTTTATGTTGAGTCATCACCTTCTCAAATAAGCGCCGGACCTGAGAGCACTATTGTCATCCTCATGCATTGTGTATAGTTGATGTTGGGTGTAGCATGACTGGATCTTTTCTACCATGAATTACAATGTTTCGTCGCTGCTTGAACTTTGGAGGTTCTCTGCATTTATGTTTTGCGGTCTCATAAAGAGCTAGCGAGATACCACTATTGTCATATTGTATCCCGATTGTTTTAACAAAATGTTGGCGCTTGAGATATCTTATTATTGTTCGCTAGATGCTTATGTTATTGATATGAGTAAATATAATTCCTAAGAGTTATTGTTGACATGGTTAGTCATAATCTTTGCTGAAAACCTGGGTGCTACTTAAGCATATATATGTAAACAAGAACAAAAGAGTTCATAAAAGTTTTTCTTTATCACTTTCAGTTTATCAACTGAATTGCTTGAGGACAAGCAAAGGTTTAAGCTTGGGGGAGTTGATACGTCTCCAACGTATCTAATTTTACTCACCCTTTTGCCCTTGTTTTGGACTCTAATTTGCATGATTTGAATGGAACTAACCCGGACTGACGCTGTTTTCAGCAGAATTGCCATTGTGTTGTTTTTGTGCAGAAATAAAAGTCCTCGGAATGGAACGAAACTTTCTGGAGATTTATTTTGGAAAATATAAAAAATACTGGAGCCAGAAACCACCGGAGAGGGGGCACAGGGTGCGCCGCACCCCCCAGGGCGTGCCAGCCCCTCCCGGCGTGCCCTGGTGGGTGCTGGGCACCTCGGGGCCCCACTTGCCCTATCTCCGCCACTACAAATTCCTAAATTTGGAGGAAAAAATAGGAGAGAAAGAATTATTGCGTTTCACGAGACGGAGCCGCCGTCACCTCTTGTTCTTCATCGGGAGGCCAGATCTGGAGCCCGTTTGGGGCTCCGGAGAGGGGAATCTTCGGTCTTCGTCATCATCAACCTTTCTCCATCACCAATTCCATGATGCTCCCCACCGGGAGTGAGTAATTCCTTCGTAGGCTTGCTGGTCGGTGAGGAGTTGGATGAGATTCATCATGTAATCGAGTTAGTTTTGTTAGGGCTTGATCCCTAGTATCCATTATGTTCTGAGATTGATGTTGCTATGACTTTGCTATGCCTAATGCTTGTCACTAGGGCATGAGTGCCATGATTTCAGATCTGAATCGTTTATGTTATCATCTCTATATCTATGTTCTTGATCCGATCTTGCCTAATCATATGCACCTATTACGCGTTATGATCCGTCAACCCCATAGTGACAATATTTGGGATACTTCGCGGTGATGACCGTAGTTTGAGGAGTTCATGCATTCACCATGTGTTAATGCTTTGTTCCGGTTCTCTATTAAAAGGAGGCCTTAATATCCCTTAGTTTCCTTATGGACCCCGCTGCCACGGGAGGGTAGGGCAAAAGATGTCATGCAAGTTCTTTTCCATAAGCACGTATGACTATTTACGGAATACATGCCTACATTACATTGATGAACTGGAGCTAGTTCTGTATCGCCTTAGGTTATGACTGTTATATGATGAATATCATCCAACGAGTTACCGATCCAGTGCCTATGACCTTTCCACTTATTGTTCTTGCTAAGTTACTAATGTTGTTGCTGCTGTTCCAACTGCTACAAAACTATTGCTACTACTGTTACCGCTGCTGTTACTATTGCTACTGCTATCAAACCTATCATATTACTGTGCTACTGATCACTTTTCTACAGATATTTATCTCTAGGTGTGGTTGAATTGACAACTCAACTGCTAATACTCTCAAGTATTCTTTGGATCCCCTTGTGTCGAATCTATAAATTTGGGTTGAATACTCTACCCTCGAAAACTGTTGCGATCCCCTATATTTGTGGGTTATCAAGATGCAAAGCTATTTGGGAAGAGGTAGCTTGGCTCCTAGCTGCCGGGTTATATCGTTGAAGTTTTTCACCCCGAGTGGTTGGCTAACCCGGTTGAAAGTGCATTATTGCCCTTAATAGTTTTTGACATCTATGACAATTTCATTTGTGTTTCTAACCACATGCTCTAGTGTAAACAACACCGTCAAAATTGAAGTGAAGCATGGATGGTTATTTCCCCTCTACTCGGAAAAAGGAAAAGCGGAGTGCCATATTATTTTCTTTCTTTCTTGAGCCCCTAGGGCAGCCGCACTATTAAGAGGGGGTGCATCATGAAAACATCTGGGAATCAACTTCACATACACATATGATCTGGCACAACCAATTCTCATAATGGTCTGAACAAATCACACTATGAAATGATTCTGCCTTGGCCGGAGCTTCCGGGACGGCCGGAACCTCCGGGGACCAGAAGGTCCGGGAGGCTTCCGGGCCACCCAGAGAAACTCCTCTTTTTGTGCAATCTCTCTGTGTTGCCCGGAACCTTGCCGGACCCTAGCCGGAACTTTTGGCCCACGGAACGTCCGGGCTGGCCGGAACTTCCGGGCGTCGGAACTTCCGTCCCCTATTCTGACAGCTTCCGGGGGTACTCCAGAGAGGATGCAAACTCTCTGTGTAGCCCAGAACCTGCCCGGAACTTGGCTGGAACTTCCGGGGTCCGGAACTTCCGGGCTTCGTAGGAATCTGACCCCAACGGCTGGATTCGGTCCCCACCTATAAATAGTCTTCTTCTTCCCCACGACGAAGGTGAAGACTCCATTTCTCTCTCCACCATTTCCAGACCTCGATTTCTTGGAGTTCTCCCTCCTTTGCCTACTAAAGCTCTTGATCTTTTGAGGAGTGAAGGAGGAGTGCCTGATCTACACATTCACCAAAGCAAAAGTTGATCCCCCCTTGTTTTCGCGGTGCATCTTTTTACTCTTGGAGGTTGGAGACTCCTAGGCGGTAGGAGTACTCCGGCGAGGAATCGTTCATTGTGATTACCCCTGGAAAGTTTGTGAGGGTTTGGAGACCACCCCAAGGTCTACCACTAGTGGTTGAGAAACGCCTTCGTGGTGTTGTCTCAAGGAGAGAATAGGGTGAGCCTTCATGGCGTTGGTGTGCCTTCGTGGTAACATCCACCTCTCTAAACGGTGACGTAGCTTCCCTCCAAGGAAGTGAACATCGGCATACATCCTCGTCTCTCGGAGTTGCGGTTATTCCGAACCCTAACTCTCTACTTGTGGTCACTTGTCTTTGTGGACTTACTTGTATTATTTGTGCTTGCCTATCAAATTACTTCTTGCCTCATTTAGTTCACTTGCACAAATATCATCTTAGCAATTGTTAGGCTCACTTTCATATTCCGCAATATTGCCTAAAATTGCTAATAACAAATAAAATTTGTAATTGTACCAATTCACCCCCCTCTAGGTCCATCTCGATCCTTTCAATTGGTATCAGAGCCTCGTGCTCTAATCTTGTGGCTTAACCGCCCTAGAGTGAGATGGACAACGATGGGAACCCTCTTGTTGCACTTCCTCTTGAGAAAGGGTCAGCTTCTTCGGAAGCGCGACAATCCTTCACCTCTGAGGATCTTGAAAGGGCCCTCGCTAAGCAAAATGAGGAGCATGCTGCTTCTATTGAGGCCTTGGTCCAAATGAGGTTGGATGCACTGGTTGCAAGAACTCCACCACCGAAAAACCCAGTGGGTGTGATAAAGCAACCAATTGCACCTCTCCCTAATCCAGGCCAACAACCTCAAGTTGGTGGCAACACCAGTATTCCATGGCTATATGCAAAACCTAGAGTTGAGAAACCTAGGTATAATGCAGGGGGAAACCCTCCTCTACTTGATAACACTGCCGATTTTTCTTTGTGGAGAGTTGGTATGCAGGATCATCTTAGGTTTGCCAACGATGAAATGCTAGAGATCATGGAGAAAGGTTACAACCATGTGAATCCCAAGGATCTCACACCAGGTGAAGAATATGACAAACACCTCAATGACACCGCAATCATGCTCATAAGAAAGGGCATGTCTGACAAGCAGAAAAGGCCCTACATTCATCTCACAAATGCAAAAGAACTATGGGATAGCCTTGTTATGACCAAGACAGGAACGTCCTCACTCCGTCTTGCACAATATGAGTTTGCAAAAGGGGCACTACAATATTTCTGCATGGAGAAAGGTGAAGACCCCAAGCAACTTCATGAGCGATTGATGACTCTTGCCGCTGACATTGAATCATATGATTGTGACAAGAGCCAAGATGGATTCAACTTGACCAAGCGGTTTCTTGTGGAAAAATTGCTAAATGCCCTTGCTCCATATCACCATCAAATGGTATGGGACATAAGAAGAGAACATGGATTCAAGGACATGTCTCCCGATGATGTCATTTCAACCTTCCAACTATTTGAAGAATCAAAGGCCAATGCTACAAGACACCTTGCCATGCATGGTTCCTCATCACCCAAGACAAACCTTGCCTTGAAGGCCAATACGTAAAAGATGATGATGTTAATGAAGAAGGAGAAGAAGATGATGAAGAAGAAGGTTATGAAGTTGACTCGGATGAGGGGCCCTCATATGAATACATGGCTCTCTTTGTGAAGAAGTTTAGTGCGGGAAAATTCAAGGGAAGATTTCCAAAGAAGAAAGTAAGGACTTGCTACAATTGTGAAGAAACCAACCACTTCTCAAACGAGTGCCCCTATGAGAAGAGAGAAGACAAGCCAAGATTTCCGAAGACATTTGTGAAGAAGAAGTTGTCCAACCCACTGAACTCCAAGTTCAAGAAGAGAGATGGGAAGGCAATGGTTGCGCAAGATGAGTCCGACCCCGACGACGTTGGAGGTGTTGCAGGTGTAGCTCAAGACACTCAAACCACATTGAGAGTTGTCAACAAGAGTGGTGATGTTGTCACATACAACTACATGAAAGACTACAAGGGCAACGCACACAAATGTCTCATGGAAAAGGCCGTGGTTGATGATGATGAGGGTCAAGCTTCTCCGGACAAGGTGAAGGTAACTCCACGTCCAAACCCTCCTCTATTTATTCCTACCACACCTAGTGATGAATACCTTGACGCCGAGGATCATGATCATGAACATGAAATAAGTGATGCTATGTTTGCTAAAATGTAGAAAGTCATGTGCTCTCTCAAAGGGAAGAAGCTCGTTATGTTTCGTATGCTTATGGAGATGGTGAGTAAGCACACCATTTCCATCAAGGAACTCGAAACCCTTGTTACTGAGGAAAAGGAAATATGTGAAATCCTTGAGCGGAAAGTCCTATATGAGGAAGCACGTAATGATGAATTGTGCTTAAAAATAGGTGCAAACATTGATAGACACACTAAAGATTGTAAGCTCCTACATTTGTCTCTGAAGACAATGGAAAAAGAGCTCAACCTCCTTACTAAGAAGTTTGATGAACTCAATCTTACTTATCTTAACACACTTGGCAAAGCCTATTCCTCTCATATTATAAATGTTGATGCTTGTGCTACTAACCCCAGTGGCGACCTAGCTTGCTTACTTGAGGAGAATCAGGTGTTAAAGGCTCAAATTGAAAAAGGGCTCATGTCATGTGCCCAAGGACAAAATGTAACAGCCCAAGTGCATCCCCTTGCCATTTTTTTGTAATGTGTCATGTGTGAACCTTCCAAGTTTGGCCTCATGTGTTTGGTTTAATAAAGTTTGCTTCATGACTTCATTTTGCATCATGACATCATATCATCATCTCATAATTGCATCATGCCTTGCTATGCTCTGTTGGGTGTGATGTTGTGAGAGTGTGTGTGTGGAGGTGTGGTTGTTTGATGTGGTGTGTGGAGTTGATGCCTACAACTAATTTCCTCTAAACTTCTTCTCCATCTCTTTATTCAAATAGGTGGCATGTGGTGATTTTTTACTTGCCTTTTTCCCAATCAAATAATGTTGGAAAGCTCTCAAATAATCTGTAAAGTATTTTAAAATAGCTCTTTGCCATGTGCTGTTATTTTCCTTGTGAGTCTTTTGCAAAACAGCATCAATGGTAATAAAAAAGGTGATTTATTTATTTTCTCTAAAAATCCCTAAAACAAGTTTGTAAAATTGGAGATTTTCCCAGCTCTCCGAAACTATTTTGTTTTCACTCTAATTCCTTCCCAAACTTCCCTGGCATTTTCTTTTGTTTCGATGCTCGTTTTATTTAATAAGAGAGAAACCAGGGAGAGTGAGAGAGGCCCAGCACCGCAGCCACTTGGGCCTCCTCCTCCCCTCGCTGGCCCAGCAGCAGCGAGCAGCGTGCAGCCCACCTAGCCGGCCAGCCCCCAGGAGCTTCGTTCTCCTGTACGGCACACCATCCAGGAGGTCCACGTCGGCAACCTCTGTGATTTGACGGCCGTCGGACGCCCTAAGCGCCTATAAATCATGTCCTCGGTGCCCTAGGGTATTCCCTCATTCCATTCCGCCCCTCTCCTTGCCGCGCCGCCGCTCTGGTAAGTCTCCACGCGCCACGCCGTTGTCACGTCCACCATGCTCCGGCAGAGCACGAGCTCGAGCTCGGGGTGATCTCCTCGTTGCGTGTCCGACGCTCTGGTGCTACGGGAAGGGAGTCCCCGCTGCACCTCTTCTTCCTCGACGTCCAGGAGAGCGCCAAGACCCGGATCGACGCCATCCTCAACCTCCTCTTCTTCATCTTCTCGGACCAGTGCAGCTCCAGTTTTTCACCGACCCTCACGACGTCTCCATCGTGCATCCGGCCACCCCTTCATGTCCTAGGTATACTAGGTATACCCCTGTCCCTGTATACCGAATATCTCGAGCTCTAGTGCCCCGTACGCGTAGCCATCTTCATGCCACGATCGTGTTCTCCGTGCTCCGACCATAGATGCAGTGTACACGCACTATTTTGTTATATTTTTGTTGTTGCTCCCCGCGCGCCATGTCGTTGTCCCTCGCACTCCTCGGGAGATCCCGCACGCCCGCCGCTGACTCCCGGGACCTCCCGTCACCGTTTCTGCCGGCGCCGTCGTGGTCAACTTCTCCGGTCGAGAGCACCTGACCTGCCTGTGGGGCTAGCTCTTATGGAGCAACGCCCCCCTTCTAACCAAACCACCTTTCCTAGCCCAGCGGTCGAGCCCCCACGCCTCCACCAGGGAGGTCATGGGTTTGAATCCCCCCCGGGGCACCTTTTTCCCTTTAATTTCGTTGGCCCAACTGTGGTCCCAAGGGCTCACCTGTCACCCTCCTAGGGGCCCTGGTGTCACTACCAAGTGGCCCCTCTTTATTTTTATTTTTTTTGCTTCCTTTTTTTTCTCTGTTTGAGTTAATTCCATTTAATGAATATTCCTGTTTGTTTTTTTATTCCTAATCTGTCTATTCCTAGGACATGCCAAATCTGGCATATGAGTGGCTATAAGAGCATTGATGATTTTGTGATTGTAATTTTGTGAGTTTTATCAACAGGATTATAGGCATGTGACATATGGTTTTGGGGTAGAAAAATTCAGTGAACCCAATGGTGTGGTTGGTTTTGTCATTTGGACATGTTTGCAAAAATGTCATTTTGTGACATTGTGCCATTTTTGTCTTTTTCACATGAATTAATTCTTGCACTATATGGAAAACTTGTCAACATGAAATATGCTCATTTGTGTATGTGCTAGCCCCTGGTATTTTTACATGCCATGATAGATCATCCTATGGGTGGCATTCTTGATGTCAACATGTCACCAAAAGTTATGTTTTCACATGCCCAAAGTATTCTAAGTCTTGGAAATCTGTTATTTTGTTGCCATGTTATCTAGATGATTCCCATGCATATATTGTTCCTTTGGAGTTGGCACCATGGCATGAATTGTTGTGCTTGTCATCCTCTGGAGATGTGTGCCAAGATATTGTGTATTAGGCTATTGCATCTTATATAAAACTTGCTGTCAACATGCTATTCTGTTAACAAGTGCCATGTTTACCTCTTGTAAATTTCACTAAGTCTGAGAATCTGTTATTTTC
Source organism: Elymus sibiricus (assembly GCA_039707655.1). Taxonomy (NCBI): domain Eukaryota; kingdom Viridiplantae; phylum Streptophyta; class Magnoliopsida; order Poales; family Poaceae; genus Elymus; species Elymus sibiricus. The sequence goes on from CM077665.1 coordinate 263,153,365, forward strand.
AATATGTCATATTGTGAGGATGGTAGCCAGAGATACATGCATATTTTGATGTTGCCACAAAGTAATGAATTGAAGTACATGTTGACCTCTATCACCCTGTTAATTTTCTTGCCATGAAAGTTCCTGTAGAATGTATAAAAGTTGCTGTCAAGTTGCTATCATGTTAACTCAGATTCTGTAAAACTGGAATTTTCACCAAGTCCCTAAAAACTAATTCAACATGCCATCTTGTGAGCTTCATTGTCATTGATCCATGCTTCCTTTCATGTTGCTGTAGATAGATGAATTGTTGTGCATGCTGTATAATTCATGACCATGCCTTGGTTGTGATTTAAAACTTTCTGTAGCTCTGGATATGTGAGTTGCAAGATGACATGTTGCTGTTTGTGGGCAGATTGTGTGATTGGATGTTTTTGTGACTTGTGGGAGCTATACTCCATTGTTTTGCTTGTTCTTTAGCTCTATTCTTGATAGATTTTCATTTCCTATCCAGTGGCATCCTTGGAATACCAAGGAATAGCCCATGGCCTCCCTCATCTTGTGTTTTGTCTTCGTTAACGTTCGTACCTTGCCGTGAGTGTACCGTGAGCTACGTTACTCCGTTTGCAATGTTCTACATATGCATTTGCATCGATTTTGCACGAAGCATTCATATTTTCCATGATCATGCATGTTCAAATAACTAAACTTGAGGTTCTATCCAGAATGCTAAAGAACTAAATAATTGCATGAGAAACATGACTAGCATAGGGTTGCCATGTTAAATACTTCAACTTGGTCATGCATCATCTTGTTTGTGCATTGCACCTTGTTTGTATGTTTATTTGGAGCTGTTTCTCTTTGGGTAGACGCGAGTGTCGAACCTGAGTACGAGGATCCAGGAGAGTACAACTACGAGGACCTAGCTCTGTGTCCCTCTGAAGACCCAACAGGCAAGATGATCATACCCGGATCCCGACACTATTTTTGTGTTGCTAGATGTCTTGCTTTTACCGTTATGTTTCGTTACCTACCACTTAAACTGCCAGCCTCCTAAATTGCCATGAAAGCCTCTAACCCCTCCACTACCTAGCAAAACATTGATGGGCTACGTCACCGCTACTCAGCCTTTATCTTATAGCGTTGCTAGTTGCAGGTGCAAGCTTTCCATGTGTCAACATGGTTAATTGGTTATATCACTCTATTTATTGTTATTTAAATTAATGCACATATATATCTGGCAAAGGTGGAAGGCTTGGCCTTTTGCTCAGTGTTTTGTTCCGCTTTTACCGCACTAGTTCCGAGTACCGGTGTTACGTTCCATAATTTGCGCTCCTAACATGCTCGGGGTTGTTATGGGGACCCCCTTGACCATTCATTTTAGATTAAAGCTTGTCTGGCAAGACCAAACTTTGGTACTACATTTGCTAAACAACTTAATAAAATAGCATAGGGCATAGCTACCCCGTGGATAATTAATCAACCCCCGGGCCAGTGCTCCTCATGAGTGTTGGTCCAAAACGGGCAGACTGCGCGGCCACCACGGGGAAACTTGAGGTTTGGTTTGACTCGTAGTGTGACCCATCCGTCGTGTCCTGAGAACGAGATACGCGGCTCCTATCGGGGTCATCGACACGTCGGGCGGTCTTACTGGACTTGTTTTACCTTTCTCGAATGTCTTGCGCGAGGAATTCTGATTTTTCTTCGGGCTATCCCGAGGTTGCGGTTTTCTAGTGGAATTGCCTAGGAAGATCACGAGATTCGTGGTCGAGGTTATTCCCGCGGAGTGTGGTTAGTTTGTGATGGATGAGTTGGAGCACCCCTGCTGGGTTAAATCTTTTGGAAAGCCGTGCCCGCGGTTACGTGGCAACTTGGAAATTTGTTTAACACCCGGTAATAGTTAACTTGAAGTAAACTCAATAAAATACACCAACTGTGTGCGTAACCGTGACTGTCTCTGCTCGTGATCATGAACTGAGAGAGAACACGATGGGGTTATGTTTGACGTAAGTTGGTGTTCAGGATCACTTAGTGATCATGCTAGTTCACGTCCGTCTTACGTAGGCCACCATAATTACATTCATGTTCTCGTAAGTTAGCCACCAAATACATGCTTAGTGCTTGCAGCAGCCTCACCACTTAACCAAATCCTCACCTATTGGCTTACATAGTTTCGATACCCGGGTTATGAGATTGTTGAGTCCCCGTGGCTCACAGATTACAACAATACAGGTACATGTGTTGACGAGTACGTGCCAGATGACTTGTCGCAGCTCCAGTGGGAGTATGATGAAGAACGTAGGCATATGTGATAACCCACAAGTGTAGGCGATCGTTTGTATCCTTTTTCGATAAGTAAGAGTGTCAAACCCAACGAGGAGCTAAAGGTAGAACAAATATTCCCTCAAGTTCTATCGACCACCGATACAACTCTACGCACACTTTAACGTTTGCTTTACCTAGAACAAGTATGAAACTAGTTTGTAGGTGATATGATAGTTTGCACGAATAAAACTAGAAGTACTTTGCGGGAAATAAAACTATGAGTAGAAAGCAAGATAATAAAAGTTAGTTGTTTAGTAGAAAGCTTTTGTCAATCAAGAAGGTTATTTGTCCCTAGGCAATTGATAACTAGACCGGTAATCATTCTTGCAAGTTTACATGAGGGAGAGGCATGAGCTAACATACTTTCTCTACTTGGATCATATGCACTCATGATTGGAACTCTAGCAAGCATCCGCAACTACTAAAGATCATTAAGGTAAGACCCAACCATAGCATTAAGTATCAAGTCCTCTTTACTCCCATATGCAACAACCCACCTACTCGGGTTTATGCTTTTGTCACTCAAGCAACCCACCATAGTTAAATCATGAACACATTGCAACACCCTACAGCGGGGATCCCTCACGTTTGCGCGAGACGGAGGGCACCGTAGGACAGCACCATAATAAAATATACAATCATGCCAACCACGATCATCAATTATCCCATAGGACTAAGCGAATCTACTCAAACATCATAGGATAGCCATATATCGTTGGGAAATAGTATATGGAGTTGAGAACCATGTTTAATTAGAGATTACAGCGAGGAGAAGGGGAGTTACACCGCTGCATAGAGAGGGAGAGAGTTGGTGTTGACGACGGCGAAGTTGTTGGAGTAGATCGCCGTCACGATGCTTGCCCCGGCGGCGTTCCGGCGCCACCGGGAGAGAGGGGGAGAGAGCCCCCCTCCTTCTTCTTCTTCCTTGGTCTCCCCCCTAGATGGGAGGAGAGTTACCCCTCTGGTCCATGGCCGCCATGGCGGCGGAGGGGCAGGAGCCCCTCCTAGATTGGATCTCCCTCTCTGTTCTCTTCTGTTTCGCGTTCCTGTTTTCTGGCCGAAAACCGTTTCTTATATTCCCGGAGATCCGTAACTCCGATCGGGCTGAAATTTTGAGGGGATTTTTATACAAAAATTAGCTTCCTTGCGCCCGAAGGAGAGCTCCAACCTACGTACGAGGTGGGCAGCACCCACCAGGCCGCGGTTGGGCCCCCTGGCCGTGCCCTGATGTATCGTGGGAGCTGTGGGCCTCCGTTTGCGTTGATTTCACTTCTCAAAATTCACAAATATTGCAAAAAAAAATCTCCGTAAATTTTTATTGCGTTTGGACTTCGTTTGATATGGTAATTCTGCGAAACAAAAAACATGCAGCAAACAGGAACTGGCACTGGGCACTGGATCAATAGGTTAGTCCAATAAATCATATAAAATGTTGCCAAAAATATGTGAAAGTTGTATAATATTGGCATGAAACAATCAAAAATTATAGATACGACGGAGACGTATCAGCATCCCCAAGCTTAATTCCTGCTCGTCCTCGAGTAGGTAAATGATAAAAAAGATAATTTTTGATGTGGAATGCTACCTAGCATAATCTTGATCATATATCTAATCATGGCATGAATATTAAGACACAAGTGATTCAAAGCAATAGTCTATTTTTGACATAAAGACATTAATACTCAGGCATCCCAACTTACAATCATGTCTTTCAAAATATCAAGGCTAAAGAACGCTATACCTACAAAATCATATAGCCTTGTCATGCTCTGTCTTCTTAACACAAAGTATAAATCATGTACTACCCCGGTGTCAGCCAAGCAATTGATTCATACTTTTTAACGCGCTTCAGCATTTTCAACTCTCACGCAATACATGAGCGCAAGCCATGGATACAACACTATGGGTGGAATAGAATATGGTGGTAGGTTTCAAAGGGGTAAAAGTGGAGAAGAAAGTCTCGCATCAACTCAGCGTATCAACGGGCTATGGAGATGCCCATCAATAGATATCAATGCGAGGAGTAGGGATTGCCATGCAACGGATGCACTAAGAGCTATAAGTGTATGAAAGCTCAATATGAAAACTAAGTGGGTATGCATCTAACTATATGAAAATTTCCCACTAGTATATGAAAGTGACAACACAAGAGACTCTCTATATGAAAAACATGGTGCTACTTTGAAGCACAAGTGTGGAATTAGAATGCCCCTATTCCTTCTTATTTCATTTTTTTTCTTTCTTTTCTTTTCTTTTTCTTTTTTTTGTCCGGAGCCTCATCCCGACTTGTGGGGGGATCATAGTTTCCATCATCCTTTCATCACTGGGGCATGCTCTAATAATGAATAATGATGATCATCACACTTCTATTTACTTACAACTCAATATCACAACAAAGTATGACTCTATATGAATGCAATGATCTAGCGTAGCAAAGATATAAAAAAAATGGACAAGCCATGAAAACATCATGCTAGCTATCTTACGATCATGTAATGCAATATGACAATGAATGCTCAAGTCATCAAAACGGAGGCGGTGGAAGTTGCATGGCAATATATCTCGGAATGGCTATGGAAATGCCATAAGAGGTAGGCATGGTGGCTGTTTTGAGGAAGATATAATAAGGCTTATGTGTGATAGAGCGTACCATATCACGGGGTTTGGATACACTAGTGAAGTTTGCACCGACTCTCGAGGTGAGAAAGGGCAATGCATGGTACCGTAGAGGCTAGCAAATTGCGGAAAGGTAAGAGTGCGTATAATCCATGGACTCACATTAGTCATAAAGAACTCACATAATTATTGCAAAAGTTTTATTAGCTCTCTCGAAGCAAAGTATTCTTACGCATGCTCCTAGGGGGGGGGGGTTGGTAGGAGTTAACCATCGCGCGCCCCCGACCTTCACACAAAGATAGACAATCAAGAATAAATTGTGCTCCAACTTCCTAGCATAACCTTAGACTATACGTGCATGCTTCGGGAAACACAAACCTTAACACCAATATCTTACTAAACATGATCATCCACTAGTACCTCCCACATATTATCATCTCTATATCGCAAAACTATTGCAAGGAATGAAACATGTCATTTGTCAGTGATCCCTAAGTTTTATGTAGGATTTTATGACTAACCATGCAAATGACCAATTCCTGTTGACTCTCTAAATAGATATAAGTGAAGCAAGAGATTTTAATTCTTTCTACAAAAGACCATGCTCTAATAAATATAAGTGAAGCAAAAGAGCATTCTACAAATAACGGTTTTCTATGTGAAGACAAACATGCAATCCAAACTTCAAATGATATAAGTGAAGCACATGAGCCATACTCAAAAGATATAAGTGAAGTGCAATGAGAATTCTATAAATCAACCATGGACTATCTCCTACCAGCATGGTGCATAAAAGAAAAGTGAAAACTAAACACGAAAGGCGCTCCAAGATTTGCACATATCACATGAATGAAACGAATGCGAAAACATACCGATACTTGTTGAAGAAAGATGGGATGCCTTCCGGGGCATCCCCAAGCTTAGATGCTTGATTCTCCTTGGATATTTACTTGGGGTGCCTTGGGAATCCCCAAGCTTTAACTCTTGCCTCTCCTTCTTCTCCTCATATCGAGACCTCCTCGATCTTCGAACACTTCATCCACACAAAACTTAATAGAAGACTGGTAAGATCCGTTAGTATAATAAAGCAAAATACAACTTTAAGTACAGTTGCAAACCAATTCATATTTTATATTTGCATTATACCTGCTGTATTATAACTTTTCTATGGCTTACACCACCGATAAAATCGATAGTTTCATCAAAACAAGTAAAACAATGCATCAAAAACAGAATCTGTCTTAAACAGGACAGTCTGTAGTAATCTGAACTTTTACCATACTTCTGTAACTCCAAAAATTCTGAAACATTAGGAAAAATTAAAACTTTTGTATATGTGAAAAATTCAGAAACTTTTGACGTTCCAATAAAAAATGAAAATTCACGCACTACATCCAAAGTTTCTGTTTTTACACCGCACATACCAACAAGCAATCTAATCATCCTAAAGGCAAATATTGGCACATTATTTTTATAATACAATGGATTTGTACAAGGGGATAATTATTTTTGTTGGAAAATTTCCGTGATTCAAGATTCACAAAGTTTCCATGGGCATGAACAAAAGTTCAAGGACGTCCCCCACTTCAACGATGCTCATGATCTCTTCTCACTTTCACCTTTCCTTTTGTGAAGTTTTAGGTTCCCCTCTATATGTTTTTGTTTTTAATGTTTATAAAAGCACACAACAGAAATAAATGACTCTCTAAAACTTCCGGGTTGTCTCCCTGGCAGCGGTTTCTTTAAATCCATTAAGCTAGTCATAAAGTGCTCAAGTAATGGATCCACCCGGATCCCAAGGTATATCAAAGCCAATTTTAATTAAAAATGATTTGTAATTTAGTAGTGAGCACAAAGTGATATATATCATGTGAAAACGAAGTCTAACTCTCTTCCTATGCATCGGCATGTCATACAAGAACAATTCATGCACAATAAGTAAAGGCCAATGCATAGTATAAACGGTTTCTTGCAATTTTATAGTATTGGAAACATAGAGAGGTGAAGATGTAGTTCCTCTCTCATAATAATTGCAAGTAGGAGCAGCAAGCACATGCATATTATATTCATCAAAATCATCATGTGTCGTAGCAAAACGGAACCCATCAATGTAATCCTTAATAGGGCAAACTTCTCCAATATAGTGTAGTTGGGAGAATTCAAAAAGATAATAGGACTATCATGTGTGGGTGCAATAGCGACAATTTCATGCTTAACATAAGGAACTATAGCAAGTTCATATTCATAAGCATAATTCATATTGTCATCATGGCCACAAGCATAGTAAGCATCAAGTTCATCAAAAAGGGATATTTCAAATGAATCCACGGGATCATAGCAATTATCATAGCATGCATCCTTCGATATGTGCGAAAGGAAATTAAACAATGTATGAGTTGAAGAGTTACTCTCATTAGAAGGTGGGCACGGTTAGCTAATCCGCTTACTCCTTTTGTTCTTCGCTCTCATCCTCATCTTTTTCATCTATTGAGCTCACAATTTCAGCAATTTCTTCTTCCATAGGCTCCTGCAAAATATTAGTCTCTTCCAAGGCAGTGATCATCCTTTCAATAAATTCAATAATATCAGCATTGCAATCATAATTCTCATAGAAATATTTAAGTATGGATAAAATTTCAGATTCGTAAGGAGCATCATCATCATACTTTTCAAGCAAAGAAGCAATTTCATAAGCACCTTTAAAAGCAACAAATTCTTCTATTCGTTCCACATCATAGTAATCATAAATACCTTTAGCATAAGAAGATAAGGTTTCATTATCATTAAATTTTCATTGAAAGGGAAGGTGTGGAGCTTCTATATTAGAGCAACAAGTAAAGTCACATCTCGAGCATGCATCCCAAGCAAACCATTCCCGTATTCTAATTTGACCCCATAAGTGTTTCCCTTTATGAGATAAGCGATAATCCCTAAAGTACTCACGTTGATCCAATGTGTATCCCATTATAAAGTTCCTTGAGGATTTCTCGGGATTATCGAAGGAGTAATTAACGTATCCCACATAACTAGCATCGAGGGTTTTAGGAGGTTCCCCATCTCCATGAGTAGCAAGTACCACTATTTTTTTTTGGTGTTTCATGTTCCATATCCATAACTAAAGATATAAAACAACTAATAACAGAAAATAAAACAACTAAAATAGAAAATAAAAATTACTTAGTGATAAAGCAAACAAGCACACACGAGAATATTCACCCCACGCTATTGCTCCCCGGCAAAGGCGCCAGAAAAAGGTCTTGATAACCCACAAGTGTAGGGGATCGTTTCTAGCCTTTTTCGATAAGTAAGAGTGTCGAACCCAACGAGGAGCTAAAGGTAGAACAAATATTCCCTCAAGTTCTATCGACCACCGATACAACTCTACGCACACTTTAACGTTTGCTTTACCTAGAACAAGTATGAAACTAGTTTGTAGGTGATATGATAGTTTGCACGAATAAAACTAGAAGTACTTTGCGGGAAATAAAACTATGAGTAGAAAGCAAGATAACAAAAGTTAGTTGTTTAGTAGAAAGCTTTTGTCAATCAAGAAGGTTATTTGTCCCTAGGCAATTGATAACTAGACCGGTAATCATTCTTGCAAGTTTACATGAGGGAGAGGCATGAGCTAACATACTTTCTCTACTTGGATCATATGCACTCATGATTGGAACTCTAGCAAGCATCCGCAACTACTAAAGATCATTAAGGTAAGACCCAACCATAGCATTAAGTATCAAGTCCTCTTTACTCCCATATGCAACAACCCACCTACTCGGGTTTATGCTTTTGTCACTCAAGCAACCCACCATAGTTAAATCATGAACACATTGCAACACCCTACAGCGGGGATCCCTCACGTTTGCGCGAGACGGAGGGCACCGTAGGACAGCACCATAATAAAATATACAATCATGCCAACCACGATCATCAATTATCCCATAGGACTAAGCGAATCTACTCAAACATCATAGGATAGCCATATATCGTTGGGAAATAGTATATGGAGTTGAGAACCATGTTTAATTAGAGATTACAGCGAGGAGAAGGGGAGTTACACCGCTGCATAGAGAGGGAGAGAGTTGGTGTTGACGACGGCGAAGTTGTTGGAGTAGATCGCCGTCACGATGCTTGCCCCGGCGGCGTTCCGGCGCCACCGGGAGAGAGGGGGAGAGAGCCCCCCTCCTTCTTCTTCTTCCTTGGTCTCCCCCCTAGATGGGAGGAGAGTTACCCCTCTGGTCCATGGCCGCCATGGCGGCGGAGGGGCAGGAGCCCCTCCTAGATTGGATCTCCCTCTCTGTTCTCTTCTGTTTCGCGTTCCTGTTTTCTGGCCGAAAACCGTTTCTTATATTCCCGGAGATCCGTAACTCCGATCGGGCTGAAATCTTGAGGGGATTTTTATACAAAAATTAGCTTCCTTGCGCCCGAAGGAGAGCTCCAACCTACGTACGAGGTGGGCAGCACCCACCAGGCCGCGGTTGGGCCCCCTGGCCGTGCCCTGATGTATCGTGGGAGCTGTGGGCCTCCGTTTGCTTTGATTTCACTTCTCAAAATTCACAAATATTGCAAAAAAAAATCTCCGTAAATTTTTATTGCGTTTGGACTTCGTTTGATATGGTAATTCTGCGAAACAAAAAACATGCAGCAAACAGGAACTGGCACTGGGCACTGGATCAATAGGTTAGTCCAATAAATCATATAAAATGTTGCCAAAAATATGTGAAAGTTGTATAATATTGGCATGAAACAATCAAAAATTATAGATACGACGGAGACGTATCAGCATCCCCAAGCTTAATTCCTGCTCGTCCTCGAGTAGGTAAATGATAAAAAAGATAATTTTTGATGTGGAATGCTACCTAGCATAATCTTGATCATATATCTAATCATGGCATGAATATTAAGACACAAGTGATTCAAAGCAATAGTCTAGTTTTGACATAAAGACATTAATACTCAGGCATCCCAACTTACAATCATGTCTTTCAAAATATCAAGGCTAAAGAACGCTATCCCTACAAAATCATATAGCCTTGTCATGCTCTGTCTTCTTAACACAAAGTATAAATCATGTACTACCCCGGTGTCAGCCAAGCAATTGATTCATACTTTTTAACGCGCTTCAGCATTTTCAACTCTCACGCAATACATGAGCGCAAGCCATGGATACAACACTATGGGTGGAATAGAATATGGTGGTAGGTTTCAAAGGGGTAAAAGTGGAGAAGAAAGTCTCGCATCAACTCAGCGTATCAACGGGCTATGGAGATGCCCATCAATAGATATCAATGCGAGGAGTAGGGATTGCCATGCAACGGATGCACTAAGAGCTATAAGTGTATGAAAGCTCAATATGAAAACTAAGTGGGTATGCATCTAACTATATGAAAATTTCCCACTAGTATATGAAAGTGACAACACAAGAGACTCTCTATATGAAAAACATGGTGCTACTTTGAAGCACAAGTGTGGAATTAGAATGCCCCTATTCCTTCTTCTTTCATTTTTTTCTTTATTTTCTTTTCTTTTTCTTTTTTTTGTCCGGAGCCTCATCCCGACTTGTGGGGGGATCATAGTTTCCATCATCCTTTCATCACTGGGGCATGCTCTAATAATGAATAATGATGATCATCACACTTCTATTTACTTACAACTCAATATCACAACAAAGTATGACTCTATATGAATGCAATGATCTAGCGTAGCAAAGATATAAAAAAAATGGACAAGCCATGAAAACATCATGCTAGCTATCTTACGATCATGTAATGCAATATGACAATGAATGCTCAAGTCATCAAAACGGAGGCGGTGGAAGTTGCATGGCAATATATCTCGGAATGGCTATGGAAATGCCATAATAGGTAGGCATGGTGGCTGTTTTGTGGAAGATATAATAAGGCTTATGTGTGATAGAGCGTATCATATCACGGGGTTTGGATGCACCAGTGAAGTTTGCACCGACTCTCGAGGTGAGAAAGGGCAATGCATGGTACCGTAGAGGCTAGCAAATTGCGGAAAGGTAAGAGTGCGTATAATCCATGGACTCACATTAGTCATAAAGAACTCACATAATTATTGCAAAAGTATTACTACGCATGCTCCTAGGGGGGGTGGGTGGTAGGAGTTAACCATCGCGCGCCCCCGACCTTCACACAAAGATAGACAATCAAGAATAAATTGTGCTCCAACTTCCTAGCATAACGGGAGACTATACGTGCATGCTTCGGGAAACACAAACCTTAACACCGATATCTTACTAAACCTGATCATCCATTAGTACCTCCCACATATTATCATCTCTATATCGCAAAACTATTGCAAGGAATGAAACATGTCATTTGTCAGTGATCCCTAAGTTTTATGTAGGATTTTATGACTAACCATGCAAATGACCAATTCCTGTTGACTCTCTAAATAGATATAAGTGAAGCAAGAGATTTTAATTCTTTCTACAAAAGACCATGCTCTAATAAATATAAGTGAAGCAAAAGAGCATTCTACAAATAACGGTTTTCTATGTGAAGACAAACATGCAATCCAAACTTCAAATGATATAAGTGAAGCACATGAGCCATACTCAAAAGATATAAGTGAAGTGCAATGAGAATTCTATAAATCAACCATGGACTATCTCCTACCAGCATGGTGCATAAAAGAAAAGTGAAAACTAAACACGAAAGACGCTCCAAGATTTGCACATATCACATGAATGAAACGAATGCGAAAACATACCGATACTTGTTGAAGAAAGATGGGATGCCTTCCGGGGCATCCCCAAGCTTAGATGCTTGATTCTCCTTGGATATTTACTTGGGGTGCCTTGGGAATCCCCAAGCTTTAACTCTTGCCTCTCCTTCTTCTCCTCATATCGAGACCTCCTCGATCTTCGAACACTTCATCCACACAAAACTTAATAGAAGACTGGTAAGATCCGTTAGTATAATAAAGCAAAATACAACTTTAAGTACAGTTGCAAACCAATTCATATTTTATATTTGCATTATACCTGCTGTATTATAACTTTTCTATGGCTTACACCACCGATAAAATCGATAGTTTCATCAAAACAAGTAAAACAATGCATCAAAAACAGAATCTGTCTTAAACAGGACAGTCTGTAGTAATCTGAACTTTTACCATACTTATGTAACTCCAAAAATTCTGAAACATTAGGAAAAATTAAAAATTTTGTATATAAATACTGTGTAAAAAATTCAGAAAATTTTGACGTTCCAATAAAAAATGAAAATTCACGCACTACATCCAAAGTTTCTCTTTTTACACCGCACATACCAACAAGCAATCTAATCATCCTAAAGGCAAATATTGGCACATTATTTTTATAATACAATGGATTTGTACAAGGGGATAAATATTTTTGTTGGAAAAGTTTCCGTGATTCAAGATTCACAAAGTTTCCATGGGCATGAACAAAAGTTCAAGGACGTCCCCCACTTCAACGATGCTCATGATCTCTTCTCACTTTCACCTTTCCTTTTGTGAAGTTTTAGGTTCCCCTCTATATGTTTTTGTTTTTAAAGTTTATAAAAGCACAAAACAGAAATAAATGATTCTCTAAAACTTCCGGGTTGTCTCCCTGACAGCGGTTTCTTTAAATCCATTAAGCTAGGCATAAAGTGCTCAAGTAATGGATCCACCCGGATCCCAAGGTATATCAAAGCCAATTTTAATTAAAAATGATTTGTAATTTAGTAGTGAGCACAAAGTGATATATATCATGTGAAAACGAAGTCTAACTCTCTTCCTATGCATCGGCATGTCATACAAGAACAATTCATGCACAATAAGTAAAGGCCAGTGCATAGTATAAACGGTTTCTTGCAATTTTATAGTATTGGAAACATAGATTGGTGAAGATGTAGTTCCTCTCTCATAATAATTGCAAGTAGGAGAAGCAAGCACATGCATATTATATTCATCAAAATCATCATGTGTCGTAGCAAAACGGAACCCATCAATCTAATCCTTAATAGGGGCAAACTTCTCCAATATAGTGTAGTTGGGAGAATTAAAAAGATAATAGGACTATCATGTGTGGGTGCAATAGCAACAATTTCATGCTTAACATAAGGAACTATAGCAAGTTCATATTCATAAGCATAATTCATATTGTCATCATGGCCACAAGCATAGTAAGCATCAAGTTCATCAAAAAGGGATATTTCAAATGAATCCACGGGATCATAGCAATTATCATAGCATTCATCCTTCGGTATGTGCGAAAGGAAATTAAACAATGTATGAGTTGAAGAGTTACTCTCATTAGAAGGTGGGCAAGGTTAGCTAATCCGCTCTTCCTCCTTTTGTTCTTCGCTCTCATCCTCATCTTTTTCATCTATTGAGCTCACAATTTCAGCAATTTCTTCTTCCATAGGCTCCTGCAAAATATTAGTCTCTTCCAAGGCAGCGGTCATCCTTTCAATAAATTCAATAATATCAGCATTGCAATCATAATTCTCATAGAAATATTTAAGTATGGATAAAATTTCAGATTCGTAAGGAGCATCATCATCATACTTTTCAAGCAAAGAAGCAATTTCATAAGCACCTTTAAAAGCAACAAATTCTTCTATTCGTTCCACATCATAGTAATCATAAATACCTTTAGCATAAGAAGATAAGGTTTCATTATCATTAAATTTTCATTGAAAGGGAAGGTGTGGAGCTTCTATATTAGAGCAACAAGTAAAGTCACATCTCGAGCATGAATCCCAAGCAAACCATTCCCGTATTCTAATTTGACCCCATAAGTGTTTCCCTTTATGAGATAAGCGATAATCCCTAAAGTACTCACGTTGATCCAATGTGTATACCATTATAAAGTTCCTTGAGGATTTCTCGGGATTATCAAAGGAGTAATTAACGTATCCCACATAACTAGCATCGAGGGTTTTAGGAGGTTCCCCATCTCCATGAGTAGCAAGTACCACTATTTTTTTTGGTGTTTCGTGTTCCATATCCATAACTAAAGATATAAAACAACTAATAACAGAAAATAAAACAACTAAAATAGAAAATAAAAATTACTTAGTGATAAAGCAAACAAGCACACACGAGAATATTCACCCCACGCTATTGCTCCCCGGCAACGGCGCCAGAAAAAGGTCTTGATAACCCACAAGTGTAGGGGATCGTTTGTAGCCTTTTTCGATAAGTAAGAGTGTCGAACCCAACGAGGAGCTAAAGGTAGAACAAATATTCCCTCAAGTTCTATCGACCACCGATACATCTCTACGCACACTTTAACGTTTGCTTTATCTAGAACAAGTATGAAACTACTTTGTAGGTGATATGATAGTTTGCACGAATAAAACTAGAAGTACTTTGCGGGAAATAAAACTACGAGTAGAAAGCAAGATAATAAAAGTTAGTTGTTTAGTAGAAAGCTTTTGTCAATCAAGAAGGTTATTTGTCCCTAGGCAATTGATAACTAGACCGGTAATCATTCTTGCAATTTTACATGAGGGAGAGGCATGAGCTAACATACTTTCTCTACTTGGATCATATGCACTTATGATTGAAACTCTAGCAAGCATCCGCAACTACTAAAGATCATTAAGGTAAGACCCAACCATAGCATTAAGTATCAAGTCCTCTTTACTCCCATATGCAACAACCCACCTACTCGGGTTTATGCTGTTGTCACTCAAGCAACCTACCATAGGCAAATCATGAACACATTGCAACACCCTACAGCGGGGATCACTCACATTTGCGCGAGACGGAGGGCACCGTAGGACAGCACCATAATAAAATATACAATCATACCAACCACGATCATCAATTAGCCCATAGGACAAAGCAGATCTACTCAAACATCATAGGATAGCCATATATCATTGGGAAATAGTATATGGAGTTGAGAATCATGTTTAAGTAGAGATTACAATGGGGAGAAGGGGAGTTACACCGCTGCATAGAGAGGGAGAGAGTTGGTGTTGACGGCGGCGAAGTTGTTGGAGTAGATCGCCGTCACGATGCTTTCCCCGGCGGCGTTCCGGCGCCACCGGGAGAGAGGGGGAGAGAGCCCCCCTCCTTCTTCTTATTATTCCTTGGCCTCCCCCCTAGATGGGAGGAGAGTTCCCCCTCTGGTCCATGGCCGCCATGGCGGCGGAGGGGCAGGAGCCCCTCCTAGATTGGATCTCCCTCTGTGTTCTCTTCTGTTTCGCGTTCCTGTTTTCTTGCCGAAAACCGTTTCATATATTCCCGGAGATCCGTAACTCCGATCAGGCTGAAATTTTGAGGGGATTTTTATACAAAAATTAGCTTCCTTGCGCCCGAAGGAGAGCTCCAACCTACATACGAGGTGGGCAGCACCCACCAGGCCGCGGTTGGGCCCCCTGGCCACGCCCTGATGTATCGTGGGAGTTGTGGGCCTCCGTTTGCGTTGATTTCACTTCTCAAAATTCACAAATATTGCAAAAAAAAAATCTTCGTAAATTTTTATTGCGTTTGGACTTCGTTTGATATGGTAATTCTGCGAACAAAAAACATGCAACAAACAGGAACTGGCACTGGGCACTGGATCAATATGTTAGTCCAATAAATCATATAAAATGTTGCCAAAAATATGTGAAAGCTGTATAATATTGGCATGAAATAATCAAAAATTATAGATACGACGGAGACGTATCAATATGTATGTTATGTATCTAGACGAGTAGGGAGCTTTGTGGTGGTGATCCAGGGATAGCAAGATAGTTTATCATTGCTTCTTTTATCGTTTGTTTTCGTCCGTAGTCGGACCCTGCCTTCTGAATGATGTATGAATATTTTGTGTGGACTTGTAATATAGCTTGTGGCGAGTGTAAGCCAACTCTTATACTCATCTCTTCCTACATGTATGCAATGTTTTACTGTACTTGCGAAACGACGAGATGCGCTTCTATCCCCGTCGAGGCCTCGTGCCTTAATAGGGATAGGCCGCATCTTGGGCATTACACAAAAGAACCTTAATGAAGTGTTGAGTCAACACAAGGAGGTAGTGGCCAAAGAAGGGCTTGGATTTGATCCAAGCACAAGCAAGAACAAAATGGCGACACATAAGTCCACAACTCCCCTCAAGGAAACATTTGTGCGAGAAGGGCACAAGGAGAAAGGAAAGAGTAAAGTTGACAAGGTTGTGAGTAGGAAGGCCACTAGGGGCAAGCCTACTCCCATAAAGCCAAAGGAATTTATGCCTCCATCATATGTGCTTCGTAAGGCAAAAGATGGAGATGTTTGTGTTAAATTTGTTGGTCCTAAAAATGCCTTTCGTTTCTATGCCATTTGGGTTCCTAAGACCCTTGTTACTAACTTGAGAGGTCCCATTGTAAAATGGGTGCCTCTACCAAGACTTGAAATGTGTTGTAGGTTGTCGTTTCCGGTGGAGTCAAATGGGTGATTGATAGCAGATGCACCAATCATATGACCGGAGATGGCACACTGCTCATGAACTTCATGGAAGCTATTCGACCATTTACGAGCATTGTCTTTGGTGGAGGGTCTAAAGGACATGTACTTGGGTTGGGCAAGGTGGCTATCACTAATGACATGTCACTTGCAAATGTCATGCTTGTCCAATCCCTTAAATATCATTTGCTTTCCGTTCGTCAATTGGCCTCTATTGGTTATGATACACTATTTGGACTAACTGATGTGAAAATCTTTAAGAGAGATACTCTTGAAGTTGCCTTTGTGGGGGAGTTGGATGGCAACTTTTACACGGTTGATTTTTCGAAAGAGAGCACATTCCATGCAACTTGCCTCATGGCCAAGGCTGACAAGGGATGGCTATGGCATCGCCGGCTAGCCCATGTCGGCATGAGAAATTTTCAAGATCTCTTAAAGGGTGAACACATCCTTGGACTAACAAATGTGTCTTTTGGGAAAGATCGTGTGTGCAGTGCAAGCATAGCCGGGAAGCAACTTCAATCAGAGCATCCCCCCCAAGAATATAGTATCAACCTCAAGACCCTTGGAGCTCCTTCATGTGGATCTCTTTGGGACTCCTTCATGGGATAGTATTGGTGGGAAGAAGTATGGTTTTGTTATTGTTGATGATTACTCAAGATACACATAGGTGTTCTTTCTCAAGTCGAAGGATGAAACAAAGATCACTTTCATTGATTTTGCCAAGCAAGCTCAATGCAAGTTTGACAAAGAAATCTTAGCAATAAGAAGTGACAATGGTTCCGAATTCAAGAACTACACTTTGGAAGAGTTTCTTAGTGATGAAGAAATTGAGCATCAATACTCCGCACCATATACCCCACAACAAAATGGGGTAGCGGAGAGGAAGAACCGCACACTTGTGGAAATGCTAAGGTCCATGTTGGATGAGTACAAATCACCTCATAGCTTTTGGGCAGAAGCTGTCAACACAGCGTGTCATGCATCAAATCGTCTTTTCCTTCGCAAGATCTTGGAGAAGACCCCATATGGGCTCATAACCGGAAACAAGCCAAATGTCAAGTACTTCCGGGTATTTGGTTGCAAATGCTTCATTCTCAACAAGAGAGAACGGTTAAGAAAATTTCAATCTAAAAGAACCGAAGGAATATTTGTTGGTTATGGATCAAACTCTCATGCCTATATAGTCTACAACAAATCCACTGGATGCATTGTAGAAACCTGTGATGTGGTGTTTGATGAATTTAATGGCTCCCATGGGGAGCAAGTTGATCTAAGTGATGTAGGTGATGAAGATCCTTGGCAAGACATCTTGACCATGGGTGTAGGTGCTCTCCTTCCAATGGAACATGTTCCTTGTGAAGGTGAAAATGAGGACACAAGCACCACCCATGCTCAACCTACACCACCACAAGATCCCATTCCTCAAGAGGAGTCCATAATCCAACAACATGACTTTACACAAGAACAAGTTCATCATCAAGTACAAGAACAAGAGCATGCTCATGCCGATGATGATGAATCTTTTGGTGATGGTGAGCCTCAACAAATGATGCATGAAGAAGAAGAACTTCCACCACACATTATAGATCCATATGATGAAGATGTTGATGATGGGAACGAAGTCAAACCTCGTGAAACCCTAACCTCCATCATGCCTCGTGTGGCCGGCCGTGTTGATGTTGATCAAATTCTTACCGGCATATCGGAAGGTAGAGTCACTCATAAACAATTAACGAATTTTTGTGCTCACTTCTCGTTTGTCTCTAGTGTTGATCCAATCAAGGTACAAGATGCGTTGTCAGATAACGATTGGCTTGTTGCGATGCAAGAAGAGTTGAATAGCTTCGAGCACAACAAAGTGTGGTCTTTAGTCAAAAGGCCCACCAAGGAACACAATGTTATTGGAACAAAATGGATCTTCAAGAACAAGCAAGATGAGCATGGTGTAATCATCAGAAACAAGGCAAGGTTAGTGGCACAAGGGTACTCACAAGTTGAAGGTTTGGACTTTGATGAGACCTTTGCTCCCGTTGCCCGTCTTGAATCAATTCACATCTTACTTGCTTATGCCGCTTTCAATGGTTTTACTTTACATCAAATGGATGTGAAGAGTGCATTTCTTAATGGTCCTCTACAAGAAGAGGTCTATGTATCACAACCACCCGGTTTCGGTGACCCCGATCACAAAGACTATGTGTACAAACTTCACAAGGCTTTGTATGGCCTCAAACAAGCACCTCGTGCTTGGTATGATCATCTTAAGAAGTTTTTACTCGATGATGGTTTTGTGAGAGGGGTGATTGACCCTTCTCTTTTTACTAAAAGGGAAAAGGGTGATTTGATCTTATGCCAAATTTACGTAGATGATATCATTTTTGGTTCCCCTAACATTCATTTATGCAAGAAGTTTGCGGACTCCATGACCAAGACCTTTGAGATGTCACTTAATGCGGACTTGAAGTTCTTTCTCGGTTTCCAAATTCAACAATTTCAAGAAGGAATTTTCTTGTCTCAAACCAACTATCTCAAGGACATTCTTGCGAAGTTCGTAATGACAGACGCAAGTCCATGCAAAACTCCTATGCCAATCAAACTTGCTCTTAATGAAGACACACACAGTATCCCGTTTGACCCAGCTCTGTACCGCTCTATGATTGGTTCTTTGCTTTACCTTTGTGCATCTAGACCAGACATCATGTTAAGTGTAGGCATCTGTGCACGATTTCAAGCTTCCCCTTGGGAAAGTCATCATAAGGCGGTTAAGCATATTCTTAGATACCTTGTACACACCCCAAAGTTGGGTCTATGGTACCCCAAGGATGCCAAGTTTGATCCCATTGGGTACACGAATGCGGATTGGTCCAGAGACAAGGTGGGAAGAAAATCCACCTCTGGGGCATGTCAGTTTCTTGGACGCTCCTTGGTAAGTTGGTCCCCGAAGAAGCAAAATTGTGTCTCCCTATCAACCGCTGAAGCCGAATATATTGCAACTGCAAGTTGTGCAACACAATTGCTATGGATGAGGCAAACTTCGAAGGACTATGGTATAACTTACAGACATGTGCCTCTATGATGCGACAATGAAAGTGCCATCAAGATTGCTGAAAACCCTATTGATCACCCTCGCACCAAGCACATTGACATTCAGTATCACTTCTTAAGAGACCATGTGCAAAAGGGTAACATTGCTCTTGCTCATGTTGGTACGGATATACAACTTGCTGACATCTTCATGAAACCACTGGATGAAGCTAGGTTCTGTCAACTTAGGCGTGAACTTGGTATCTTGGAGCTTGATAGCATTATGTGAAATCTTGTCCACATGCATACAATTACTTCATGTCTTGTCTAGATGTACACATGTGTTTAGGGGGAGACACTCAACTCATGAGTTCTCTCACCCTATATGATGCATAAACAAACCAAACACTCTCAAAGTTACTATGTTTCACTTTTGTGACTTAGTACTTTAAATGATGGAGTTGTGATGGTGGGCTCAAGGTTAAAATCTTCGCAGTGCCACGTCACATATACTCAAACATGGTGGATCAGTCTACCGCCCTCTCTCTCCGAGAGGTTGGACTATCTTCATCTCTCATGTTTTTCTTTGACCCATATATATGTTTTCCCTGATCTTCTACACTCATCTTTGGGGCTTTTCTCTCTGTTTGATTTTTCCTTTTGCAAAGTGGGTGTAGTCGATCTATATGACCGTTGCTCAGGTTCTACCTAAGCCTCTCTCATCTCAAAACCCTCTGATATTTCTCTTGGTTCACAAGCTTCATCTATCCACTTAAATGTTGTTGGGTTTGTGGTGGTCCTGGCAGCTTTCGGCCTTTCTCCCTCAAAGTTCTCAGGATTTCAGAGAGACCATGTTCTCTCTGGATAACCCGGAACTTCTGGGTTGTGGGCCGGAACTTCCGACCGCCGGAACTTCCGGGCTTGACCAGAACTTCTGGGCGTCGCGGGATTGGGGCACTTAACAGTGGGCAGGGGATAACAAAGGGGTATTGCCCCATTTGTTCCTTTGCCCCTCCTCCCCTCTTCCTGCGGCGCCCCCTCTCCCATCGATGACTTCCGGGCGAGCTGCCAACCCCCGGAACCTCCGGCCTTCCTCCCCTTCATCGTGTGTGAAGGGCATATCGTGTGTTCTTCACTTTCTCCATGGAGGAAGGTAACCTAAGAGACTTCTCTGCTTTCTCTCTGGATTCACTCCTAGGGATTATAGTCCAGCTTATGGTATTAGGATGAACACAAACACTACTCTTCAGTACTGCATCCACAATAGATCTGCGGTACTCCTTCCCTTCACATCCATTGTACGAATTATGCCTGTCCTCTTCTTGGATCCGGATGGTGCCATGCGACCATGCTGGTGCCCGGAACTTCCGGGCAGGCCGGAACTTCCAGCCTCGCTAGGGTTTCCATGTCCGGGCCGGGCCCGGTATGCCCGTCGGCCGGAACTTCCGCCCGCCGGACCTTCCGGCCCACACCCGGAACTTCCGGCCTAAGCAGAGTCCTGGCATATTCTTCGCACGATGCGATTCTTTGATTTCTTTTTTGAAGCTTGTGCACTTATTTCTATCCTCTTTCTATTTCTCTGATCTCCTTCTACATGCGGTTCTTGCTCGCGTGCTAGCCCATCAAAGGTGTATGAACGGAAATCCAAAGAGCGGGTCAAGAAGATACGGGCTGTTGTGTTAGGACGTGAGAACATGTTTGACTGCCATCCCGAGCCTGATCCTGAGTCCGAACACCATGGTCCCCTACCACTGCTCCCACTCTCTCAAAGAAGCGGAAGACTGCTTCCAAAAAGTCCAAGCCAGTTCATGTTCATCCTCCTCCTCCTGTGCCTATATCTATGAAGAGTTGCCTGCACCGGAGTGGGTTGCTCTGCGCAGGGTCAATCCTTATTATCAAGACCGTGAACATGTGGCTGACACCAAGTTCTGGACTCTATTTCAGCAACGCACTTATGATGAGATTTTCACTAAGTTTGTCAACAAGTGTGTCATTCAGGAGAGTATCAACACCGCTCACTTTGACAAGACTTCCACCAACACTGCATATTTTGTGGGGATCCAAAGTATGTGTGTCAAGCTCAACCTTCTTCCTCTCATGAATTTCCAGCATGATGTGTCCCCACCTCTTGTGGCTCAGTTCTATGCCACAGTGCATTTTGGGACTGATATGAACCGTACTCTTCCTTGGATGTCTGGTGATGAGATGTTCTTGTTGGAAATATGCCCTAGAGGCAATACTAAAGTGCTTATTATTATATTTCCTTTTTCATGATAATCGTTTATTATCCATGCTATAATTGTATTTATTGGAAACTCAAATACATGTGTGGGTACATAGACAACAACATGTCCCTAGTGATCCTCTACTGGACTAGCTCGTTGATCAAAGATGACCATGGTTTCCTCGTCATAGACATGCGTTGTCATTTGATAACGGGATCACATCATTAGGAGAATGATGTGATGGACAAGACCCAAACTATTAACGTAGCATATGATCGTGTCAAGTTTATTGCAATCGTTTTCTGCATGTCAAGTATCTGTTCCTATGACCATGAGATCTTGCAACTCACTGACACCGGAAGAGTACCTTGTGTGTATCAAACGTCGCAACATAACTGGGTGACTATAAAGATGCTCTACAGGTATCTCTGAGGATGTCTGTTGAGTTGGCATGGATCAAGACTGGGATTTGTCACTCCGTATGATGGAGAGGTATCTCAGGGCCCACTCGGTAATACAACATCATAATGAGCTTGCAAGCAATATGACTAAGGAGTTAGTTGCAGGATCTTGTATTACAGAACGAGTAAAGAGACTTGCCAGTAACGAGATTGAACTAGGTATGGAGATACCGACGATCGAATCTCGGGCAAGTAACATACTGATGAACAAAGGGAACTACATACGGGATTGACTGAATCCTTGACATCGTGGTTCGGCCGATAAAGATCTTTGTAGAATATGTAGGAACCAATATGGACATCCAGGTTCCGCTATTGGTTATTGGCCGTGGAGGTGTCTCGGTCATGTCTGCATAGTTCTCGAACCCGCAGGGTCTGCACACTTAACGTTCAGTGATGATTTGGTATTGTTGAGATGTATGTGTTGGTGACCGAAGGTTGTTCGGAGTCCCGGATGAGATCCCGGACATCATGAGGAGTTCCGGAATGGCCCGGAGGTAAAGATTTATATATAGGAAAGTGGTATTCGGGTTCCAGAAAAGTTTCAGGTGTTTCCGGTAGTGTACCAGGAGTATCGAAAAGGTTCCGGGGGTCCACCCACCCCGAGGGGCCACATGGGCCCAGGAGGTGGCGCACCAGCCCCTGGTGGGCTGGGTAGCCGACCCTATAGGTCCCATGCGCCCAAGGTGGAAAGGTGGAGGTGCCTTGGAGGGGAGGGACTCCTCCCTAGGGTTCCCACCTCCCTTGTGGGAGGTGGACTCCTCCCCCCACTTCGGCTGACCCCTCCTTGGAGGAGGGGCTAGGGATGCACCCCACCTACCCCTTACTCCTTTAATTAGAGTGGGAGAGGGAGGGCAGTGACACCCTTAAGCCACGGCGCAGCCCTCTCTCTCTCCCTCTAGATTGGTTCTCCTCTAGATTGGTTTCGGTAGTGCTTGGCGAAGCACTGCCGGAACAGCTCCACCACCACCGCCACCACACCGTTGTGCTGCCGGAGATCTCATATACCTCTCCGCCCTCGCTTGCTGGATCAAGGAGGCGGAGACGTCATTGATCTGTACGTGTTCTGAACGCGGAGGTGCCGTCCGTTCAGCACTTGATTGGGAGTTCGCGGGACGGATCGTGATTGGATTGCGAAGACGTACGACTACATCAACTGCGTTTCTTAATGCTTCCGCTTAGCGATCTACAAGGGTATGTAGATGCAATCTCTCCTCTCGTAGATTTTCATCTCCTAGATCGATCTTGGTGAGCGTAGGAAATTTTTTGTTTCCCATGCAACGTTCCCCAACAGTGGCATCATGAGCTAGGTCTTTGCGTAGATGACATCACGAGTAGAACACAAAGGAGTTTGTGGGCGTTGATATTCAGATTGCTTCCTTCCTTGGTCTTTTCTTGATTCAACGGTATTGTGGGATGAAGCGGCCCGGACCAACTTTACATGTCCACATACATGAGACCGGTTCCATCGACTGACATGTGACTTTGTTGCACAAAATGGCTGGCGGGTGTCTGTCTCTCCCACCTTAGTTGAATCGGATTCGACAAAGGCGGTCCTTGTAGAAGGTTAAATAGCAGCTTGTATATCACCGTTGTGGTTTTGCGTAGGTAAGAATCGTTCTTGCTAGATACCCATAGCAGCCACGTAAAACGTGCAACAACAAATTAGAGGACGTCTAGCTAGTTTTTGTAGGGTATGTTGTGATATGATATGGCCAAAGACATGATGAAATATATTTGATGTATGAGATGATCATGTTTTGTAATAGTTTATATCGACTTGCATGTCGATGCATACGGCTGCCTGCAGGAGCCATAGGGTTGTCTTTAATTATTTTATGACCCGCGTGTCAATCATTAAGCGCTATGGAATGCTTTACTTATCGCTAAATGGTAGCAATAGTAGTAGAAGCATGATTGGCGCGACAACCCCGATGGCAACACGATGATGGAAATTATGATGATGGAGATCATGATGATGGAGATCATTTTGTCATGCCAGTGACGATGGAGATGATGCCGGTGCTATGAAGATGGAGATCAAAAGCACAAGTTGATGGCCATATCATGTCATTTATGATTTGCATGTGATGTTAATCCTTTTATGCATCTTATTTTGCTTAGGACGATGGTAGCATTATAAGGTGATCCCTCACTAAAATTTCAAGATAAAATTGTGTTCTCCCCGAGTGTGCACCGTTGCGAAAGTTCGTCGTTTTGAAGCACCATGTAATGATTGGGTGTGATAGACTCTACGCTCACATACAACGGGTGCAAGCTAGTTTTGCACATGCGGAACACTCGGGTTAAAATTGATGAGCCTAGCATGTACAGACATGGCCTCGGAACACAAGAGACCGAAAGGTCGAACATGAGTCATATAGTATATATGATCAACATGGAGATGTTCACCATTGAAACCACCTCATCTCACGTGATGATCGGACTTGGGTTGGTGAATTTGGATCATGTAACACTCGGATGACCGGAGGGATGTCAATTTGACTGGGAGTTTTAAGTAATATTATTAACTAAACTCATTATCTTGAACAATAATCTAAGTTATCTTTGCAAATTTATGTTGTAGATCAATGGCTCGCGCAGTAGCTCCCCTGAATTTCAATGCGTTCCTAGAGAAAGCTAAACTGAAAGATGATGGAAGTAACTTTGTAGACTGGGCCCGTAATCTGAGGATTATCCTCACGGCTGCCCAAAAAGCTTATGTCCTTGATGCACTGATCAGTGACCAACCCGCTGCATCGTCTGTGGACGTTATGAACGCCTGGCATACGCGTGTTGATGACTACTCAATAGTTTAGTGTGCTATGTTGTATGGCTTAGAACTGAGACTTCAAAGACGTTTTGAACGTCATGGAGCATATGAGATGTTTTAGGAATTGAAGTTTATTTTTGAGAATAATGCCCGGATCGAAAGGTATGAGACCTCCGATAAGTTCTATGCTTGCAAGATGGAGGAGAATGGGTCTGTCAGTGAGCATATACTCAGAATGTCTGGGTATTACAACCGTCCAGCTGAGTTGGGAGTTTTGCTCCCGCCAGAGGCTATCACTGACAGAGTTCTTCAATCGCTAGCACCTAGCTACAAATGCTTTGTGCTGAACTATAACATGCAAGGGATGAACAAATCAGTCGCTGAGCTGTTTGCGATGCTGAAAGTCGCTGAGTCAGACATCCAGAAGGAGCATCAAGTGTTGATCGTCAATAAAACCACTAGTTTCAAGAAGAACGGCAAGGGCAAGAAGGGTAACTCCAAGAAGAGTGGCAAAGCAGTTGCCCCTACCGTGAAGAAACCCAAGGCTGGACCCAAGCCAGAAACTGAGTGCTTCTATTGCAAGGGAACTGGCCACTGGAAGCGGAATTGCCCCAAGTATCTGGCCGATAAGAAGGCGTCCAACGCCAAACAAGGTATATATGATATACATGTTATTGATGTGTACCTTACCAACTCTCGTTGTAGTGCCTGGGTATTTGATACTGGTTCGGTTGCTCACAATTGCAACTCAAAGCAGGAACTACGGAATAGACGGCGGCTGGCAAAGGACGAAGTGACGATGCGTGTGGGAAATGGTTCCAAGGTTGATGTGATCGCCGTCGGCACGCTCGCTCTTCGATTACCATCGGGATTAGTGACGAACCTGAATAATTGTTATTTAGTGCCTGCGTTGAGCATGAAAATTATATCTAGATCTTGTTTAATGCGAGACGATTACTCATTTAAATAAGAGAATAATGGTTGTTCTATTTATATGGGTAATATCTTTTATGGTCATGCACCCATTGTGAGGGGTTTATTCTTATTGAATCTCGATAGTGATGATACACATGTTCATAACATTGATGCCAAAAGATGTAGAGTTGATAATGATAGTACCACTTTCTTGTGGAACTGCCGCTTAGGTCATATTGGTGTAAAACGCATGAAGAAACTCCATGCTGATGGACTTTTGGAGTCACTTGATTTTGAATCACTTGACACATGTGAACCATGCCTCATGGGCAAGATGACTAAGACCCTGTTCTCCGGAACAATGGAACGGGCAAGTAACTTGTTGGAAATCATACATACTGATGTGTGCGGTCCGATGAGCATTGAGGCACTCGGTGGATATCGTTACTTTCTCACCTTCACCGACGATTTGAGTAGATATGGGTATATTTACTTAATGAAACACAAGTCTGAAATGTTTGAAAAGTTCAAGCAATTTCAAAGTGAAGTTGAGAATCATCGTAACAATAAGATTAAATTCCTACGATCTGATCGGGGGGGAGAATATCTGAGTTATGAGTTTGCAATCACTTAAGGCAATGTGGAATTTTTTCACAGTTGACGCCGCCAGGAACACCACAGCGTAATGGTGTGTCCGAACGTCGTAATCGAACCTTATTGGATATGGTGCGTTCTATGATGTCTCTTGCCCATCTGCCACTATCATTTTGGGTTATGCGTTAGAGACAGCTGCATTCACTTTAAATAGGGCTCCATCTAAATCCGGCGAGACGACGCCGTATGAATTGTGGTTTGGCAAGAAAACAAAGTTGTCGTTTCTTAAAGTTTGGGGATGCGATGCTTATGTCAAAAGGCTTCAGCCAGAAAAGCTCAAACCCAAAGCGAATAAATGCGCCTTCATAGGATACCCAAAAGAGATGGTTGTGTATACCTTCTATCTCAGATCCGAAGGCAAAGTGTTTGTCGCTAACAACGGGTCATTTCTCGAGAAAGAGTTTCTCTCGAAAGAATTGAGTGGGAGGAAGATAGAACTTGATGAGGTTGTCGAACCTTTACTTCAACCAGAGAGTAGCGCAAAGCAGAAGGATGTTTCTATGGAGCCTACATCAGTTGAAGAGGAAGCTAATAATGGTGATCATGAAGCTTCAGATCAAGTTACTACCGAACCTCGTAGGTCGACAAGGACATGTATTGCTACTGAATGGTACGGTAACCCTATCTTAGAGGTCATGTTGTTGGACAACGATGAACCTACGAGCGATGGAGAAGCGATGGTGGGCCCAGATTCCGACAAATGGTTAGAGGCCATGAAATTCGAGATGGGATCCATGTATGAAAACAAAGTATGGACTTTGGAAGTATTACCTGAAGGGCGAAAGGCCATTCAGAATAAATGGATCCTCAAGAAGAAGACGGACGCGGACGGTAATATCACCGTCTATAAAGCTCTACTTGTGGCAAAGAGTTTTTCACAAGTTCAAGGAGTTGACTACGATGAGACTTTCTCACCCGTAGCGATGCTTAAGTGAAAGCACATTTGCTCCCTTGGTGGTTTTGGTAATTAATAACAACATATATCTCATTGGACACATGTTTCCACTAAGTATATTTCAGGAAAAGTTCAATGATGTGATGGATATAGATTGTGAGGAGACCCCAAGATGCAAGGAATGGAATTGGCAAAGCTTCAAGCAAGGAGACTCTACATTTTACTTTGTGAGAAATCACTTTGAGTCTATAGGAAAGCCAATACTATTAAAAGGGGGTGAGGTATTGTTGGTGAACAAATTGCTCCACGTGCACAAGCTCTCCCACACAAAAAAAACTCTGTCTAAACCCTACCACACAAAATTGGTGCCATGAAGTTTCTCACTCGGCCCTACAGATTTTCCATCTCTGACAGAACCTAGCCAAACCCTAGCTTCTCGGTACTACCAAGTCCTCTATCGATGCAACCAAGTTTCAGTGACCAACCTTCTGGTGTCCCAGTTTATAAAATCAGAATTTCCGAGTTTTATGGATCGGTGTCACCGAGTTTGGAAACTGCCCTAAGCCACTCATATCGGTACCACCGAGAATCATGTATCGGTCTCACAAAGATTCCTGAAGTTGCCACATTTTGAACAAATCGGTATGACTGAGTTTTACTTCGGTTTCACCGAGTTGGTCAATAATGGTGTAACGGTTGGATTTTTGGAGATGCCTATATATATACCCCTCCACCACATCCCACTCGCAAGAGAAGCACTCAAAACAGTTCCCCACATCCCATATCCAAATTTCTGAGAGAGAACCACCTACCCTTGTGTTGAGATCAAGATCATCCACTCCAACCATATGGATCTTGATTTCTAGCCTCCCCAAGGTGCTTTCCACCCAATCAATCTCTTCTACCAAGCCAAATCTGTGAGAGAGTGATTGAGTGTTGAGGAGTCTATCATCTTGAAGCACAAGAGCAAGGAGTTCCTCATCACTATCAAGCCTATTACCTTTTGGAGGGTGGTGCCTCCTAGATTGGTTAGGTGTTGCTTGGGAGCCTCCTACTTCGTGTTGTGGAGTTGAACCAAGAAGTTTGTACGGGCAAGGAGATCGCCTACTTTGTGAAGATCTACCCATAGTGAGGCTAGTCCTTCGTGGACGGAAGCCGTTATGGAATAGTCAAGGTTGCTACTTCGTGGACCCTTATGGGTGGAGCCCTCCGTGGACCCTCGCGACCGCTACCCTTCGTGGGTATAAGACTCCATAAACGTGGATGTACGATAGCGCCACCTATCGGAACCACGGGAAAAATCTTCCTGTCCACAATTGCGTCTGATCCTCTATCCCTACCCTCTACTACATGTGCTTGTCTTTACTTTCTGCTGCTATACTCTTAGACATGCATGTCTAGGGTGTGCTTGACTTGCTATCATTGCTAAAATCTACCCACAACTAAAATTGGGAAAAGGGAGAATTTTTATTTGGTCAAGTAGTCTAATCACCCCCCTCTTGACATACTTTGGATCCTACATTATGTCTGTCAGAATCATGTTAGTAATAGCTGCATTTTTCGATTATGAAATTTGGCAGATGGATGTCAAAATAGTGTTCCTTAACGGTTTCCTTATGGAAGAGTGGTATATGATGCAACCAAAAGGTTTTGTCGATCCAGAGAATGCTGACAAAGTTTGCAAACTCCAGCGATCCATTTATGGGCTGGTGCAAGCATCTCGGAGTGGGAATCTTCACTTTGATGAGGTGATCAAAGCGTTCGGGTTTATACAAGTTTATGGAGAAGCTTGTATTTACAAGAAAGTGAGTGGGAGCTCTATAGCATTTCTAATATTATATGTGGATGACATATTGCTGATTGGAAACAATATAGAATTTTTGGAAAGCATGAAGGAATATTTGAACAAGAGTTTTTCAACGAAGGACCTAGGAGAAGCTGCTTTCATATTAGGCATCAAGATCTATAGAGATAGATTGAGACGCTTAATAGGACTTTCACAGAGCACATACCTTGATAAAGTTTTGAAGAAGTTCAAAATGGATCAGTCCAAGAAAGGGTTATTGCCTGTGTTACAAGGTGTGAAGTTGAGTAAGACTCAATGCCCAGTGACTACAGAGGATAGAGAAAAGATGAGTGTCATTCCCTATGCTTCTACCATAGGCTCTATCATGTATGCGATGCTGTGCACAAGACCAGATGTCAGCCTTGCCATAAGTATGGCCGGAAGGTTTCAAAGTGATCCAGGAGTGGAACACTGTACGGCGGTCAAGAATATCCTTAAGTACCTGAAAAGGACTAAGGAAATATTTCTCAGTTATTGTGGTGATCAAGAGCTCGGCGTAAAGGGTTACGTCGATGCAAGCTTTGATACTGATCCGAATGACTCTAAGTCTCAAACCGGATACGTATATATTCTCAATGGGGGAGCAGTAAGCTGGTGCAGTTCCAAGCAAAGCGTGGTAGCTGATTCTACATGCGAAGCGGAGTACATAGCTGCATCGGAGGCGGCAAAGAAGGTGTATGGATGAAGCAGTTCATGACAGATCTTGGAGTTGTGCCTACTGCACTGGACCCAATGACTCTGTTTTGTGACAACACTGGTGCCATTGCTGTGGCCAAGGAACCAAGGTTTCACAAGAGGACCAGAGACATAAAGCGACGCTTCAATTTCATCTGCGATGCGAGCAAGGAGGAGGACATAAACATTTGCAAAGTGCACACGGATTTGAGTGTTGCAGATCCGTTGACTAAACCTCTTCCACGGGCAAAACATGATCAACACCAGAACTCTATGGGTGTTAGATTCATTGCCATGTTACTATATTATTGACTTTAGTGCAAGTGGGAGACTGTTCGAAATATGCCCTAGAGGCAATACTAAAGTGGTTATTATTATATTTCCTTGTTCATGATAATCGTTTCTTATCCATGCTATAATTGTATTTATTGGAAACTCAAATACATGTCTGGGTACATATACAACAACATGTCCCAAGTGATCCTCTACCGGACTAGCTCGTTGATCAAAGATGACCATGGTTTCCTGGTCATAGACATGAGTTGTCATTTGATAACGGGATCACATCATTAGGAGAATGATGTGATGGACAAGACCCAAACTATGAACGTAGCATTTGATCGTGTCAAGTTTACTGCTATCGTTTTCTGCATGTCAAGTATCTGTTCGTATGACCATGAGATCATGCAACTCACTGACACCGAAAGAGTACCTTGTGTGTATCAAACGTCGCAACGTAACTGGGTGACTATAAAGATGCTCTACAGGTATCTCCGAGGGTGTGTGTTGAGTTGGCATGGATCAAGACTGGGATTTGTCACTCCGTATGACGGAGAGGTATCTCAGGGCCCACTCGGTAATACAACATCATAATGAGCTTGCGAGCAAAGTGACTAAGGAGTCAGCCGCGGGATCTTGTATTACGGAACGAGTAAAGAGACTTGCCGGTAACGAGATTGAACTAGGTATGGAGATACCGACGATCGAATCTCGGGCAAGTAACATACCGATGAACAATGGGAACTGCATACTGGATTGACTGAATCCTTCACATCGAGGTTCGACCGATAAAGATCTTTGTAGAATATGTTGGAACCAATATGGACATCCAGGTTCCGCTATTGGTTATTGGCCATGGAGGTGTCTCGGTCATGTCTGCATAGTTCTCAAACCCATAGGGTCTGCACACTTAACGTTCGGTGATGATTTGGTATTGTTGAGATGTATGTGTTGGTGACCGAAGGTTGTTCGGAGTCCCGGATGAGATGCCGGATGTCACGAGGAGTTCCGGAATGGTCCGAAGGTAAAAATTTGATATATAGGAAAGTGGTATTCGGGTTTCGGAAAAGTTTCGGGTGTTTCCGGTAGTGTTCCGGGAGTACCGAAAAGGTTCTGGGGGTCCACCGGGAGGGGCCCACCCACACCGGGGGGGCACATGGGCCCAGGAGGTGGCGCACCAGCCCTTGGTGGGCTGGGCAGCCGACCCCTATAGGGCCCATGCGCCCAAGGTGGAAAGATGGAGGTGCCTTGGAGGGGAGGGACTCCTCCCTAGGGTTCCCACCTCCCTTGTGGGAGGTGGACACCTCCCCCCACTTCGGCCGACCCCTCCTTGGAGGAGGGGCTAGGGCTGCACCCCACCCACCCCTTCCTCTATAAATAGAGAGGGAGAGGGAGGGCAGCGGCACCCTTAAGCCACGGCGCAGCTCTCTCTCTCTCCCTCTAGATTGGTTCTCCACTAGATTGGTTTCGGTAGTGCTTGGCGAAGCCCTGCTGAAACAGCTCCACCACCACCGCCACCACGCCGTTGTGCTACCAGAGATATCATCTACCTCTCCGCCCTCACTTTCTGGATCAAGGAGCCGGAGACGTCATCGAGCTGTACATGTGCTGAACGCGGAGGTGCCGTCCGTTCGGCACTTGATCTGGAGTTCGCGGGACGTATCGTGATTGGATCGCGAAGACGTTCGACTACATAAACCGCGTTTCTTAACGCTTCCGCTTTGCGATCTACAAGGGTATGTAGATGCAATCTCTCCTCTCGTAGATGTTCATCTCCTAGATCGATCTTGGTGAGCGTAGGAAATTTTTTGTTTCCCATGCAACGTTCCCCAACAGTTCTCTGCCCCGCTCTTTGTGCTGGCTTGTCTTTGCTTACACTGACACTACTGTTGATCGTGGGTACAAGATTCATGACAAAGGGGTATTTCAGGTTCATCACTTGGATGCTTAATACCCCTGTGGCGGACAGGTTGGCTTTGTTGGTGACCTTCTGCCATTTTATGATATCATGCATCGGATCTTTCGCGAAGTTCTTGTAGTCAAAGTGGGTGACAAAAACAAGATTCATGGTCACCTCATCAACCTTCTTCACTACACTTGTCACAACTCGTATCAGGGCCCCATTGATGCGACGGATTCCATATGGCATGAAATGTATAGTGTGGTGATGAACCGCAAGGTTCCGATCTATGCTCCCTACACCACTGCCTTGATTGCTGAGATTGCTCCTGACGCATCTGCTGGCTGGCGTCTGACTGTTCACTCCAGTGTTAACTTGTTGGTTAAGAAAGGCAAGGCTACCATTAATGAGGGTGATCATGATGAGGTAGAGGATGTTCATGCTGGAGGTCCACACCACTTTGAACTTCGCTCTCGCTCTCATGCTTATCGTCGTGGGGAACCTAGTGATTCCGGGTCAAGGAAGAGCAACAAACTTTGGCGTCTTGTGAAGAACATGTTCTGTCTACAGCAAGATATGCACCAAAAGAAGTGGGAGGAGCACAAGTCTAGGAAGGAGGGCATGAATGCCCTTAAGGATGGCATGCGTGCATCTGGTATGACCCTTGGTCACGGTTCTGAGTCTAATGTGATTCTGTTTGATAAATACCAGTCCAAATTTGCTCGGTTGGATGTGGAAGATGGAGATGAAGCCCCGTCTCGTCGCCCTCACGGCCAAGTGTCTTTTGTAGAGTCGTCCGATGACTCATCTGCTTCCCTCAGCTAGGGGCGGGAGTAGTGCATCCTTCATTTTTTTTCCTTTTTGCCATCTTGATGAAAAAGGGGGAGATGTTGTATTGCTTGATAGGCCGGGGCGTTTACTTATCATTTAATCTTGCCTATTTTTATTGAACCTTTGCTCTTATTTGCTTCTATTTGCTCCTATTTCAACCTTAGCTCGTTGTTGAACCTTACCGTTGTATGTTCGTTAACTATCTATCCATGTGTGGGCACTTTATGGGTTACAATGTGTTGCATGGCATATTCCATATTCTCATCTCATACTGTGAGCGACATCTATCATGAGTGATATATCCATATATGTCTCGTAACATAGGAAAATCAAGGTTAGTAAATCATTCTATGTCGCTATGTCTTTCTTGTGTGGGTAGCACGGTGTGAGGGGGAGCTACTTCCAATCGTGTCTTTGATATTCAAATACAAATCTAAAATAAGGCATAGGTTGTGGGGGAGTTATTTCCTTTCATTAAAACTGCTTTATAACATAAATACTTTGTGTGTCTACCCTCTCAAGAATAATTGTCATCTATGTCAAAAAGGGGGAGATTGAAAGTGCATTGTTGCCCTTAATAGTTTTTGACATCTATGACAATTTCATTTGTGTTTCTAACCACATGCTCTAGTGTAAACAACACCGTCAAAATTGAAGTGAAGCATGGATGGTTATTTCCCCTCTACTCGGAAAAAGGAAAAGGCGGAGTGCCATATTGTTTTCTTTCTTTCTTGAGTCCCTAGGGCAGCCGCACTATTAAGAGGGGGTGCATCATGAAAACATCTGGGAATCAACTTCACATACACATATGATCTGGCACAACCAATTCTCATAATGGTCTAAACAAATGACACTGTGAAATGATTCTGCCTAGGCTGGAGCATCCGGGACGGCCGGAACCTCCGGGGACTAGAAGGTCCGGGAAGCATCCGGGGCACCCAGAGAAACTGATCTTTTTGTGCAAACTCTGTGTGTTGCCCGAAACCTTGCCGGACCCTGGCCGGAACTTTCGGCCCACGGAACGTCTTGGCTAGCCGGAACTTCCGGGCGTCGAAACTTCCGTCCCCTGTTCTGGCAGCTTCCGGGGTACTCTAGAGAGGATACAAACTCTCTTTGTAGCCCGGAACCTGCCCGGAACTTGGCCGGAACTTCCGAGGTCCGGAACTTCCGTGCATGCTCGGAACTTCCTGGCTTCGCAGGAATCTGGCCCCAACGGCTGGATTCGGTCCCCACCTATAAATAGTCTTCTTCTTCCCCATGACAAAGGTGACGACTCCATTTCTCTCTCCACCATTTTCAGACCTCAATTTCCTGGATTTCTCCCTCCTTACCAACTAAAGTTGTTGATCTTTTGAGGAGTGAAGGAGGAGTGCCTGATCTACACATTCACCAAAGCAAAAGTTGATCCCCCCTTGTTTTCACGGTGCATCTTGTTACTCTTGGAGGTTGGAGACTCCTAGGTGGTAGGAGTACTCTGACGAGGAATCATTCATTGTGATTACCCCCGGAAAGTTTGTGAGGGTTTGGAGACCACCCCAAGGTCTACCACTACTGGTTGAGAAACGCCTTCGTGGTGTTGTCTCAAGGAGAGAATAGGATGAGCCTTCGTGGCGTTGGTGAGCCTTCGTGGTAACATCCACCTATCTAAACGGTGACGTAGCTTCCCTCCAAGGAAGTGAACATCGGCATACATCCTCGTCTCTCAGAGTTGCAGTTATCCCTAACCCTAACTCTCTACTTTTGGTTACTTGTCTTTGTAGACTTACTTGTATTATTTGTGCTTGCCTATCAATTTACTTGTTACCTCATTTAGTTCACTAGCACAAATATGATCTTAGCAATTGTTAGGCTCACTTTCATATTGCGCAATATTGCCTAAAATTGCTAAGTAACAATTAAAATTTGTAATTGTACCTATTCACCCCCCCTCTAGGCATGAACGTTTCAATATGGCCATTGAGGATCAGGAGAAGATGGCTTTCATAACTCCCTTCGGTGCTTTCTGCTATGTCTCTATGCCTTTTGGGCTGAAGAGCGCGGGGGCTACTTATCAGCGCTGTGTTCAGAACTGCCTCCACCCACAGATTGGACGCAACATTCATGCCTATGTTGATGATATCGTGGTGAAGTCTCAGAAGAAGGAGACACTTCTGGATGACCCCAAGGAAACGTTTGATAATCTTCGAGTGTACCAGATGAAGCTCAACCCGGCAAAGTGCGTATTTGGTGTTCCTGCAGGCAAGTTACTGGGTTTTCTGGTTTCCGAGCGAGGCATCGAGGCTAATCCAGATAAAATCAAGGCAGTGACTTTGCTAGCTAAGCCGGCCATCGTGAATCAAGTTCAACACATGGCTGGTCGCATTTCGGCGTTAAGCCGGTTTACAAGTCACCTAGGGGAGAAAGCAATCCCTCTTTATCAGTTGTTGAGGAAGACATACGACTTTGTTTGGACTGATGTAGCTAATGAAGCCTTTGAAGCACTCAAGAAACAGCTGGCTGAGCCTCCGATCCTCGCCGCCCCGATGGATAAAGAGCCTATGCTCCTGTACATTGCAGCCAATTCAAAGGCAGTCCGTATTGCAGTTGTTCTCAAATGAAAAGAGGCAGGAAAGGAGTATCCAGTACAGCGGCCGGTCTATTTTGTCAGTGAAGTCTTAACTTTATCCAAGCAGCGGTATTCGCATTGGCAAAAGTTGGTTTTCGGCGTCTTTATGGCAAGCCGTAAATTAAAACACTACTTCCAGGAGCATCCAATAACTATGGTCAGTTCAGCACCTCTTGGCGACATTATACAAAATCGTGAAGCCACTGGCCGGATTGCTAAATGGGCAATTGAGCTTGGGCCACACCAGGTGAAATAGATGCCCCGTACAGCCATTAAGTCCCAAGGACTGGTGGATTTCATCAACGATTGGACTGAGCTACAAATACCATAGGATAAGCCAGATAACATGTACTGGACTATACACTTTGATGGATCCAGACAATTGGAAGGCTCAGGGGCTGGAGTTATTTTGTCTTCTCCATGAGGTGATTTTTTGATGTTTTACAGCTCATGTTCCGTTGTACTAACAATGCAGCTGAATATGAGGCCCTCTTACATGGGCTCAGAATGGCTAAAGAGATGAATCTTAGCTAGGTCAGCTGCTGGGGCGACTCAGACTTGGTAGCTCAACAAGTCTCAAGGACCTGGGATTCGAAGGATCCCTTGATGGCGGCTTATCGACGGCGGTCACCGAAGTGGCAGGACATTTTCAAGGGTATCAGGTTGATCACATTGATTGCCGGCTCAACGAGCCGGAAGATTCTCTATCCCGACTCGGCTCTCAGCGCAAGCCGGTCCCTCCCAACGTGTTCTTCGACGTGCTTCACAACCCCTTGGTTAAATTGCCGTCTGAGGAAGACATCGCTATCCCTGACCCTCAGGCACACCTCGTGGCGGCTCTCCATGCTATTCCTGACTGGACGGTACCCTATTTAGCTTATATGACTCGAGGCGAGCTCCCAGCTGAGGAAATCATCGCTGGACAGATAATTCGGCGGTCCAAGTCCATGACTATCGTCAATGGCGAGTTAATCGACGAAGCAGCACCTGTGTTTTTCAACACTATGTTTCCCCTGAGGAAGGCCAGGAGATTCTCAATGAGATCCATGCTGGCGATTGTGGACATCACGCCGGCTCACGGTCCATGCTAGCGAAGGCTTTTCGTCACGGATTTTATTGGTTGACGGCTCATATGGACGCAGAAGACATCGTGCGCAAGTGTGATGGATGTCAAAAGTTCGCTCGACAAGCTCATGTGTCGGCTCAAGAATTGCGTATGATCCCAATTACTTGGCCGTTCGCAGTCTGGGGGCTTGATATGGTCGGCCCGTTTAAGCCGTCTTCCGAAAAGAAAACCCACCTATTGGTGGTGGTTGATAAATTTACCAAGTGGGTCGAGGCGGAACCTGTCAGCAATTGTGATGTGGAGACAATTGTCAAATTTTTGAAGAAGTTGATCTTCCGTTTTGGCTATCCTCATAGCATTATCACTAACAATGGTACCAATTTGTCCAAAGGAGCTATGGAGCAGTTTTGTCAACGTGAACATATCCGGCTTGACCTGGCGGTAGTTGCACATCCATAATCCAATGGACAGGCCGAACGAGCTAATCAAGAAATTCTGAGAGGGATCAAACCCCGGCTTATGGTTCCGCTCCAGCGCACTCCAGGCTGTTGGGTTGAAGAACTCCCTGCAGTACTTTGGAGTATCCACACAACTCCAAACAGATCCATTGGATATACACCGTTCTTCCTGGTTTAAGGAGCTGAGGCGGTATTACCGAGCGATATTCGCCATGATTCTCCTCGAGTCATTGCTTACGTTGAAGCAGATAATGAGCAAGCACGTCAAGATTCTTTGGACGCCTTGGAAGAAGAACGTGACTTAGTAGCAGCCAGATCTACTACATATCAACAAGACCTACATCGCTATCACATCCGTAGAGTCTGAAGCCGTACTTTTCAAGAAGGCGACTTAGTGCTCCGTCTGATTCAAGATCAAACAGGAAGGCACAAACTTTCACCACCTTGGGAGGGTCCTTTCGTCGTCAGTAGGAACCTCAATAAATGGTTCATATTATCTGATAGATTTATGAGAAGGATCATATACCTTTGAAGAGGAAACAACCCGGCCCTGGAACATTGCTCACCTGCGGCCTTATTATACTTAGAGCCACCGTCTCCTTTTTCTTTTTTGTACCCTCCCCCCTGCAATTTATGTACATACTTCTTTATGTTCAAATATAACAAAGCCGGCACCCGCGAAACTCGGGGTCTCCATATTTCAGCCTACAAATTGGGCATGAATCTTTATTTTTTGAAACATAAGTCATATGGGGGCTTCCAACTCAATGAGTCAGCCTTTAATATCCCTCTTGACTAGGCTATAAACCGCCAAAATATGGTTAAACCTGTCTGTTTGCTTGATGCGACTCCGATCAGGTGACCCCGTGTACTCTTGACAAGTCAATCCATCTAGACCCTGAACTTATGAAGGTTAAAACACATCTTGAGTCACGTGAGAGCCGGCATACAGAAAGCTAGGATAAACCATGGGTTATCATACCCGCTTCATTGAAGCAAGACTTGAGCCTCGAAAGCCTGTCTCTTTGCCGATTCTCACTGAGCCGGCTTATTAACAATTATTTATATTGTTAAAATATCTCTTATTATTACCTCATAAATTTTTCAGGTACAATATTATTCCCATTACCGGCTCATAAATGGGCGCCCGGGTTATAAACTGCAGTCATACTATGACCAGTTCAAACACATATCTTCTGCAAAAACATTGTGGAATGAATTTATCAAGACTTGAGCCTCGAAAGCCAGTCTCTTTGCCTGCTTATTTTGACCTGCCCTTTCAGAGTCAATCAAAGGCTCATTGATGAAGACAAGGGAGATATTCAGAGACAAGTAAAGAGCAACACATTCATATTTCGGCAAAGAAATCAAAAGACCAAAGTTTTGTGGCACCTTCACCACATCAAAACGACTACAAACGTGCACGCTGGCACAGCAGAGCATTTCAAAGTTCTAACTACCCCTATTACAGGTTCACACTAGGAGCCACAAAATATTCATGATTTTTGCCCAATACTTGGGGGGCTAGAGCCACCTGGCGAATTATTCATCTTCGGAGACTCGCCTTCAAGCTTCTTCCGCATCAGCCGCCTCTGGATCCAACTCCACCGGCTCATCTTCATCTTCAACCTGCTAGTCCTTATGTTGCCACCGAATTGAATTCAAAGACTCAAACTTGAAGTCCCCTCAACAAGAGCTACACATCAACATCAGGAGCAAAGGTTTTCTTACATTGAGGCGGCACCAGCTCCGAACGTTCATCTTTGGGCGCGCTGATATGCTCATTCTCGTTGGAATATGCAGGATGATACTGCGACAGGTCAACTTCTTCAGCTATAAGAGTCGCCAACGGCCGAGTCTCTTTGAAGCACTTGGCGAAATCGGCATGAGTAAACTCTGAGCCGTCCAACTTGAATTCGGGAAAGCCGTCTTTTAAAGCTTCAAGATCTAGCTCAGGTAAATGTGCCTTTGCCCGGGCAAGAGCCATATTCGCTCCTCCCTGAGCCGCCGATTTCCGGGTCTCGGTGACCCATTATGGCACAGTTGATAGCTACTTCAACATGTCCTTGATGCTCCTGGGCGGGTATTTTAAATTCTTTACTGCCATTATGGAGTAGACAGATCCTATGAATCGATGTTCTACATATGTGAAAATTGCCTTCAATTTCACAATAGGCAACTCCACAAGGGTATGTTCTTTCCGTCCTGCATATAAAAGCAAGTGAGATAATGAGCCATCATATTATCATAACCCGGCAATTCAAAGTGAAATAGCTATGAGTACATACCGAAGATGGCCGCCAGCATCTCGTTTATCTGTTTCACAAGAGTGGAATAGTTTCCCTTCAAAGGACCAAGTTTACCCTCAACCTTTTCAGCACGCTTCAGAAGGGCGGCCTTTTCTTCTTCAAAATATTTCACGGCTTGCTCAAGACGATCATTCGCTTAACGCGCAGAATCTTCAAAACGAGCCGCCGCAAGATCGGCTTCAACCTTCAGCTTCTTCTCTTCTTTGAGGCATTTCTACAGTTTCACAGCCACAGATTCAGCATCTTCTACATATCCCTGACAGACATGCAATCATTATCAATAACTATTTCTACAAAAGCATGAAGCTACCTTACAAAAGGCGACTTGACCCTTGGGGGCTACGACACTTCAAACTTATTTTCATACTATCAAAGTCTTGTGCGGTTGTAAACAATCCACACAGCACTTGGGGTCTAATGTGCCAAATTTTCAAGCCACAAACAATTACAAGACCCGGATATTTCATAGAAATAAGCCGGCCCTTGGGGGCTACATTATTTCAAGCATACAAAACAAATGCTTACTTCTTATGAAAGAAGACCCGACAAACTCAACGAGATAAACCGGCCCTTGGGGGCTAGATCATGGTTCTGTTTTTCTTAAAGTACAAATTACCGACTCGCTATCATCATAACAACCCGGTCCTTGCGGGCTACAACTATAGTTCAATATACCTATTTTAAAGAACCAGCTTACCATTTTCATAATAAGGTGGTCCTTGGGCGCTGAAGACAGTATATAAAGACAGAACAGTAAAGCAAGAATCTTAACTCATATTTTTCCTTGAGAGCATTGATTTAATTAATGTCAATTTCCCGGCTCTCACACAGCTGGGTGAAGTACTGCTGGTGAATATCTTCAGCAGCAAGCGCACATAGATCTGGAATTTCCAATTTGGCTTTCCCTTTATCCAAGTTCACCGGCTCATCCTTGGCTACAATTTTAGCCAAAGAAGTGGAAACAACAGGAGCCTGGAAGCCCTCCTTAATTATAACAACATCTGGAATGTTCTGGTCAGCTAGTGGAATGGGGTCATCCACATGAGCCGCCGGACTGGAAGGACGAGACGGGCTTGGCGGACGAGCAGATGGATCGCCTGACGTGCCTTGGGCCTCCATTGGTGTATCCATAAAAACTGGCTCATCCGGTCTGGGCATCTCAACATCAGCTGCCGGCTGCACCCTAGCATCTAGATCATTTTCTCCAGAAGGATCAACTTCTGTGGCTGTCTTTTCTGGTGGGGGGTTCGGAACGTCCTGGCTTGCACCACCAGAAGATGACCCGATAGCACGCTTCGACAAAATAGCTTTGGCCCTACAGTTGCCAGAAATCTAGTATTATACTAAGGAAAAAGCAACTTACGGGATAAAAACCTGAAATCAATGCAAGGTCAGAAACTTACCCGCAATTGACGTTAAAAGCGGGAAGCTGTGTTGCAGTCGAGTCGCCCGAAGACGAAGAAGATTCCTAATAAAGTGAGTTTGAAGGGCTAAGAGGTTGTTTAAAGAGACCGGCTCTAGGACGAGAATTGGTTGGACTATGTGGCACCTCGACGCGTGGTTTGTGAGCCGGCGACTCATGAGACCAGCCGGGGTCTAAATCGCCCGAACCACTTCAGGTCTTGCGTTTTGATTGACCAGCGACTTGCGCCGTCTTTAAAATAAAATCGGGAGCCAAGTGAGCATCTGGATGTGACAACTTAACCTTCCGGACGGTTTGTCCTAGTTTTCTTGGAATAAACATTTCTAAAGAACTGGAGGAGATTGGAATTACCTCAACATCGCCGGCTTGATTGGATTCCGAGTCATCCTGAGAAGAAGGCGCGTCAGCAAGTTCAATAAACAAACGGCCAAGAGAGTCAAGTTCTACCTCAGATTGCTCCCTCGAGGACGATTCAAGAGCCGGGTCATCTCTTTTACCTGATGAAGGAACGGGGATCTGAGGCATGACCTTCCAGAAGTTAGAGCTCTCCTGTAGCAATATAAAGCATATGATGAGAATGGCGGGTCAAAATAAAATTAACAAAGGAAAGGAATATACGTGTCAAAAGGTCAATACCGGAGGTGGTGGATTTTGCAGATAGAACGGACCCAGACCGGTAACGCTGCATTTCTCCTTTGAGTAGGAGAAGAATGTTTTTGTTTCCTTGTTGAGGCCGTCATTGGATAAATCCTTGCTGGAAAAGCGTTGAGCGTCGGATGAGTCGCCCGAGTAATCACACATCAAGCTAGCCGTCCCTTACACTGACGGGCTGGATTTGCCACTTTAGCAAACAGCGGATCAGGTCAATTCCGGTCAGGCCGTGCGTGGTTAGAGCCCTGAATTATGTGTGAACGGGCGTTATCAGATCCCTCTCCTCATCCGTCGGCCAACCCGGAAATTCTGCATTGCTACTGAGCCGTTCCAACCTGAAACCCAACAAAGGGTTTTCTCCTGCAGGGGCAGTGTTTTTGCAATAGAACCAAGTCTTGTTCCATCCTTTCGGATGTATCACCAATTTTGATTCAGGAAAGGGGCTATTATTTCTCTTCTGAATGGAAATTCGACCAAGTTCACAAGCAGCACCGTTCTTGGTTACAGTTTGGCGATTGAGATAGAAAAATTCCCTAAAAAGGGTCACAGACGGCTCAATCTGGAGATATACTTCACATAAAAGTTGGAATTTACAGATATTGGTCATAGAATTAGGACCAATATCATGAGGCCTGAGGTTGAAGAAATGCAGAAGGTCCCTGAAGAACTTTGAGCCGGGGGGTCAAAAGTCTCTACGTAAGTGATCAGAAAAGATAACAACTTCTCCTCGTCGAGGTTGCAGATAAGGCTCATCTTTGGGAGCTCGCCATTCTATCTCCTTCCGAGTCGGCAGGAAACCTTGGCTCACAAGGTTCTCCAAAGTGAGCTTGGACTCTTGGGTCATGACCCAGTTATAAACTTTGGTGTTCTTAGGGGCCATGACGTGTTATGGAGCAGCTACAAGGGTGGTAGAGAAAATAAGACGGTGCATATTATAAGTCGCCAATTACGGTGATTATTTAGAAAGGCGAGACTAATTAAGTGGAAAGCAATTTGGGCAGTCGAAACAACAAATAATTCCTATCTTGATAAGCCGGTAAAATGAGCATAAAGACATTTAATTCGGCAAAATCAAGTAAGGGAGTTCAACGACATACCACATCTCCACAAAGACTTAGTAGAAATTACTCACAAACAAGTTTCTACATAGACGTTCTTTGGAATGGATCTAAATCAACGCGAAAAAGAGAGGAATATGTGCTCTAGCTAGCGGAGGAACTGAAACTGAAGCATTCATAACTTCCCCTCGATAGGCTCATTTCGGATGCAAGAAATACAAGGCGGAGGCCGCGATAAAGCTATGAATGCTAAAGGAGTGTAGAGCTTATG
Source organism: Elymus sibiricus (assembly GCA_039707655.1). NCBI lineage: Eukaryota > Viridiplantae > Streptophyta > Magnoliopsida > Poales > Poaceae > Elymus > Elymus sibiricus. The sequence continues at coordinate 263,196,019 of CM077665.1, forward strand.
GATCTACAAACGACCGTTCGGATGAACGCGACGAACACGGTATGAACACCGGAAGCATCAAACCCTAATGGGGAGAAAAGCGTACCAGATCTTGTTGAAGGAAAAGATGGGGATGGCCGCCTCTACTCCGGCGACTGCGAAAGAGGTCGGGTGGCATAGGCGGCGTGGTTTGGAGGTCCCGTCGTCGTCCTCGAAGCTCCGGCAGTGCTCGGTTGAGAAGAAGGGCGCGAGGAAGAGGAAGGGTGGAAAGTTAACACAGGGGTCCAGTTGACCTATTTGTAAGGGAAAGAAAACTGAAACGGCACCATGAAAGGTGGAACGACCGTGGTAAATTCGTGGCCAGAATTGTGCCTGGATTTTCGCGCCAGTCCGGATTTGGTGCTGTTTTCAAAAGATTCGCTATGATGACTCCAGACGACAACGGTCAGCAGGATGACATCATGAAAGCATTGTTTGGAAAATACTAAGTCTAAGCAATGGGGAGGTGACCCGGCATAATCTTGACCCGGATTGAGTTCTTCCACAGATAAGGGGCAAAGAATTGTCGGCTCATAAGTTGGTCTTAGATTCAAGTTTCTAACATGTTCAAGATGGAGTTTAGCATGGATGAATCCAAACTAAACTGGGGGCTAATGTTGGGGATATACCCCACAGGTATAACCCGCCTAAGGTTATAACCCGGGCTCTATTAAGACGGCCCATATGGAAGATTTTCATAAGAAGTACAAGGCCCAGGGAGGCGGCTCACTAGGTGGGCCGGCTCATCGACGTCGTCCAGATGGCTGGCTTAAACATGAAGATGTAAGAAATCCTTTTTCCCTTGAGAAGCAAGGAAAGGAGGAGTTAGATTAGGTCACGGGCTCTTTACGATCCGGACTCTGTTGTAAAGCTCAAGGCCTCCACCTATATATAAAGGGGAGCCCTTTAGTTAGAGAGATTAAGTAAGAAATAAGCAACCCTTGAGAACTAGGTTAGCGATTCCGCACCCATGTAACCGAGATCATCATCAATACACACAATGCAGGACGTAGGCTATTACCTCCATCTGAGGGGCCGAACCTAGGTAAACTCGTCTCTCGTTCCCGATCAACCCCTTCAAGTCGCCACCTAGCGGCGATGGCCTCACACTCAAGTTCTCCTAAGAGAACATCTACCATGACAAAACCACGACAGAAGTGGTTATCACACTTTACTTGGACGAGACGCGTTCGCTAGGTTTCACGCCATACCCCACTACGCATACATGAAGCTGAAGATGCGAGGACCAAATGGAGTGATCACAGTGACCAGCAATGCGGATCGATCTCTTAAAGCCAAGAACAAAACGGCTACACTCGCCCTAGAGGAAGAAGCCGAGGCCCTGGCGGTCGAAGAACTAATAAAGTTACGCGCAGCTGCAGTCAAAGACGACATCGTCCTCGACAAGAGTTCCAAGTCTACGTTATTTAAACCAGCCGATGAGATAGTTAAATTTCTGGTGCATCCCGAGGATTCTTCCAAAACGACATCGATCGGAGCAGGACTAGACCCGACGCTCGCTGAAGCTCTGCGTGCTTTCCTTCAGGAAAATTGGAATATACTTTCCTGGCACCCTTCAGATATGCCAGGCATCCCATAAAACTTCGCGGAGCACAGACTCAACATTATATAGGGATCCAAACCGGTCAAGCGGGCGCTCCACCAGTTCTCGGAACCAAAAAGACAAGGAGTGGATGAGGAGCTGGCAAAGCTGTTGGAGGCCGGATTCATCCATGAAATCAAGCACCCCAAATGACTGTCCAACCTGGTAATGGTACCTAAGAAGGACAAATCATGGCGCATGTGTGTCAATTTCAAGGATGTCAACAAGGCTTGGCCAAAATATCCCTTCCCTTTACCTCGGATTGATCAGATAGTAGACGCCACTGCAGGACATGATTTACTCTGTTTTCTAGACGCCTATTCAGGGTACCATCAAATCAAAATGCGGGGACCGGCCAAGTGGCCACAACTTTCATTACCCCCTATGGGCCATTTTGCTTCAATACAATACCCTTTGGCTTGAAAAATGTCGGGGCAACCAACGCATGATTTAGACATGCCTAGAGCCACAGATCAGCAAATGGTCGAAGCTTATGTGGATGACATGGTTGTTAAAACCAGACATGCCAATAGGCTCATTGACAATCTGCTGGAGACATTCAAAAACCTCCAAGCATATAACATTAGGTTAAATCCAGAGAAGTGCGTCTTCGGAGTGCCATCCGACAAAATGTTTGGCTTCATCGTATCCCATAGAGGTATAGAAGAAAATCCCGATAATATCAAAGCATTGGCACGGTTGGAAGTACCAGCAGAGCTTAAGGATGTCCAAAGATTAGCAGGATGTGTGGCCTCCCTCAGTCCGTTTATCTCATGATTAGGGGAAAAGGCCATGCCGCTATATAAATTACTCAGACAAACAAATAAGTTTGAATGGACAAAGGAGGCTAGTGTCACTTTAGAAGAGATCAAAACGATCCTCAACACCAACCGAATATTGGCTGCTCCCCACCTCGGTGAATCGATGCTATTGTACATCTTGGTGACAAGTCAAGTCGTCAGTGCAGTTATAGTGGTTAAACGAGGCATGGAGGGTCATGTATTATAGGTTCAAAGACCGGTGTACTATTTTCTGAAGTGCTTACCCCATGTAAAACTAGGTAGCTGCATGATAACCCACAAGTATAGGGGATCGCGACAGTCTTCACAGGTAGTATTTCACCCTAATTTATTGATTCGGCACAAGGGGAGCCAAAGAATATTTATTGGCCTTGATAGTTGAGGTTTCAATTCAACCGCACCTGGGATATCTTTCTGCAGCAAATGTTTAGTAGCACAACAAATAGTAGTAGCAAAAGTAATAGTAGTAGTGACAGCAACAATTTTGTAGCAGTTGTGGCAGTAGCAGTAGCAATAGTAACTTAGCAAGATTCAGTATATGTAAGACGTAGGCACGTGGATCGGTGATGGATAATGATTTAGATGACATTGATCATATAACAGTTACACACTAGGGAGACACAAAACTAGCTCCAATTCAGCAATGTAATGTAGGCATGTATTCCGTATATAGTCATACGTGCTTGCGATTAGAACTTGCATGACATATTTTGTCCTACCCTCCCGTGGCAGCGAGGTCCTATTGGAAACTAAGGGATATTAAGGCCTCCTTAGAATAGAAAACCGAAACAAATCATTAACACATGGTGAATACATGCACTCCTCAAACTACGGCAATCACTGGAAAGAATCCCAATTATTGTCACCTAGGGGTATGCGGATCATGACACGTAATAGGTGCATACAACTTGCAAGATAGGATCCAAATCACTCTTATATTCATGAAAGCATAATAGGTTCAGATCTGAAATCGTGGCACTCGGGCCATAGTTACAAGCATTAAGCATAGCAAAGTCATAGCAACATCAATCTCAGAACATAGTGGATACTAGGGATCAAGCCCTATCAAACTTAACTCGATTACATGATCAATCCCATCCAATCCCACCACCGTCCAGCAAGCCTACAAAGGAATTACTCACTCCCGGTGGTGAGCATCATGGCGGTGTTGATAGAGAAGGGTTGGTGATGATGACGGCGATGATTTCCCCTCTCCGGAGCCCCAAACGGACTCCAGATCAGCCCTCCCAATGAAGAACATGACGTGGCGGCGGCTCCGTCTCGTGAAACGCAATGAAAACTTCTCTCTGATTTTTTCTCCGAAGATGTGATTTTATAGGCCTGGAATTAGGGTCAGAGGAGCTACGAGGGCCCCACAAGCCATCACGGCGTGGCCTAGGGGCGGGCCGCGCCCTGATGTCTGGTGGCCCCCTGGCACACCCCCTCCAGCAAGTCTTCGCTCCATAATTCATTATAATTCTCAAAAATATTTCACAAAAAGTTTCGTCCGATTCCGAGAACTTTTATTTCATCTCAAAAATAACACCAAGGTAGTTCTGCTGAAAACATCGTCAGTCCGGGTTAGTTTCATTCAAATCATGCAAATTAGAGGTCAAAACCAGAGAAAAAGTGTTTGGAAAAGTAGATACGTTGGAGACGTATCAACTCCCCCAAGCATAACTCATTGCTTGTCCTCAAGCAATTCAGTTTGACAAACTGAAAGTGATAAAGAAAACTTTTATAAACTCTTTTGTTCTCGTTGTTATACACATGCTTAGCTAGTGTTCAAGTTTTCAACAAAAATTATAAATAACCACATCCATGATAGCAATTAGACATCATATCAACACATGGCAATACATAACCAACTAGCAAGCAAATAATAAGATATCTCACATGCCAACAACTTATCAAAATGATCATGATATAATATGGTGACATGGTATTTCGCTAGCCCTTTCTGAGACCGCAAAAGATAAATGCAGGACACCCCTGAGGTTCAAGCAGCGACTAAACATTATAATTCAGAATAGAAAATATCCAGTCATGCTCGTATCCAACATTAACTAGACTTAATGCATAAAAATGACAATAGTGCTCTCAGGGCTGGTGCTTTTAGTAAGAGGATGATGACTCAACATAAAAGTAAATGGATAGGCCCTTCGCAGAGGGAAGCATTGATTTGCAGAGGTGCCAGAGCTCAAGTTTTAAAATAGAGTAGGAATATGGTTTTGAGTGGTGCACTTTTCCTGTCAATGTTACGACAAAGGTTTTCAATATCTTCCATGCTAAACTCATTATAGGCGGTTCCCAAACAGAATAATAAAGTTTACTCCTATCCACCATCCATACACAAACCATGGCTGACCGAATCCACGGATGCCTACCAACATATCACTGTCCCAAGGAGTTTTGTTTAATTAGTTTTTGATTATACAGGACTGGGCATCCATCTTACCAGCCTCTCTCGTGCAATGACGGCGAATAAACGACCGTCTTGAGAATAACTTATTTAGCATGGAAAATACTGACCGTCTCGTCGCTCCATGAGCGAGATGCGTGCACAAAATAGATGTTTATTTGAATGTTTACAGATGGCACATGCAAATTTACTTGGAGCGGCAGAGTAATACCGCATATCGGTAGATATGGTGGACTCATGTGGAATAACTTAGTTTAAAGGTTTTGGGTGCACAAGCAGCATTTCCGCTTAGTACATGTGAAGGCTAGTAATGGGTTGGGAATTGACCAGCTAGAGAGCAAAAACTGTCATGAGCATCCATTGCGAATAGTTAACATTGGACATAGCATGAGTAGGATATGAACACTCTGAATTTAAATATCATGAAGGCTACATTTGTTTTGAATCAATTACATGTTTGCACATGGGCCAAGTCAAGCCGCTTGAATTTCTCAGAGGGAAATACCATACTACCATACCACATCATAACCATTTTAATGCATGTTGATCTATAAGATAAATCATTATTCACTACTAGCTGTTTAAGCATGGCGTGAGAAGCTATAATCTCTAATTGTCATCATGAACATGTTGACTCGTAATATACTGAATCAAGATCGAACGAGCTAAACATATTTACAAAAACGGAAAACAAGAAGATTTCATACCAGCTTCCCTTGCCACGATCACTTCGTCAAATATCGTCATTATTGCCTTTCACTTGCATGTCCGAAATGATGTGATAATAATAATAGTGCAAGAATACCGTGGACTAAGCTGGAATCTGCAGGGCAGTTTTAAACAAAGGAGAAGACAAGGTAATATTGGCTCTGTGTTAGGTAAACAATAAAGCATATAAGAGCCACTCAACATTTTCATCGTGGTCTTCTCCTTTCAAGAACTCAAGAAAAGAAATTCAGAGAAACACACTGAAATATTTTTGGAGTTTTTGTTTTTCTCAAGCAAGCAAGTAAACTAAGGGAAAACAAGAACGAGAAAAACTATTTACACGGGAAAGCTCCCAACATGCAAGGGAAATCTTTTTGGGTTTTCTTTTTAGTAATGAGATAATTAAACGGGAAAAGAAAACTAAAAAGAAGTGAGAAATATTTTTGGGTTTTCCAAGGTTTTTCTAACACACAAGAAGAAAGCGGATATACAATGAGAAAACTAAAAAGAAGTGAGAAAATTAATCTAGCATGGATATACAATGAAAGAGGATTAACACCGACAATTTATATGAAGTGCGTGAACATGAATGTAATGTCGGTGAGAAATACGTACTCCACCAAGCTTAGGCGGTTGCCTAGCTTGGTGATCACCACTGATAGTCTGGAAATTTTTTAGCATGATAACTTGTGGAGGCATTCCTGGCCGCCTCCTTTGCTAAACGAGCAGCCTCCACTGCAGCTTTGTATTCCTGAACCTCCACCTCAAGAACATAATAACGTTGTCGAGCCTAAAAATCAAAGAGGGTAGGTGCAGGCAAAGTGACAGACACATGCCATTATTTCCCAAATATTATATTATATGCATAACCCCTAGCGCGGTTTACAATAAACACAATTTCAGATTCATCATGTTCAATCCAACACAAAGAACTTCAAAGAGTGCCCCAAAGTTTCTACCGGAGAGTCAAGACGAAAACATGTGCCAACCCCTATGCATAGATTCCCAAGGTCACGGAACCCGCAAGTTGATCAGCAAAACATACATCAAGTGGATCAATAGAACATCCCATTGTCACCACGGATATCCCATCGCAAGACATACATCAAGTGTTCTCAAATCCTTTAAAGACTCAATCCGATAAGAAAACTTCAAAGGGAAAACTCAATTCATCACAAGAAGATAGAGAGGGGAAAACTCCATATGATTCATCTATATTAATAAAGCTCGCGGTACATCAAGATCGTGTCATCTCAAGAACACGAGAGAGAGAGAGATCAAACACATAGCTACTGGTACATACCCTCAGCCTCGAGGGTGAACTACTCCCTCCTCGTCATGGAGACCGCCGGGATAATGAAGATGGCCTCCGGTGATGGTTTCCCCTCCGGCAGGGTGCCGGAACGGGCTCCCGATTGGTTTTTCGTGGCTACAGAGTCTTGCGGCGGCAGAACTCCCGATCTAGGTTTCTTTCTGGGGGTTTCTGTATTTATAAGAATATTTGGCGTTGGAATCATATCAGGGGGATCCATGAGGCGGCGACAAGCCAGGGGGCGCGCCCTAGGGGGGGGGGCGCCCCTAGGCTTGTGGTGGCCTCGTGGCTCTTCTGTCCCAACTCCAATGCCCTGTGGGCTTCTTCTGGTCCATAAAAAATCATCGTAAGTTTTTATTCCGTTTGGACTCCGTTTGATATTCCTTTTCTGCGAAGCTGAAAAACAAGGAAAAAACAGAAACTGGCACTGGGCTCTAGGTTAATAGGTTAGTCCCAAAAATAATATAAAATAGCATATTAATGCATATAAAACATCCAAAACCGATAATATAATAGCATGGAACAATAAAAAATTATAGATACGTTGGAGACGTATCATCATCCCCAAGCTTAATTCCTGCTTGTCCTCGAGTAGGTAAATGATAAAAACAGAATTTTTGATGTGGAATGCTACCTAACATATTTATCCATGTAATATTCTTTAGTGTGGCATGAATGTTCAGATCCATAAGATTCAAAACAAAAGTTTAATGTTGACATAAAAACAATAATACTTCAAGCATACTAATAAAGCAATCATGTCTTCTCAAAATAACATGGCCAAAGAAAGTTATCCCTACAAAATCATATAGTCTAGCTATGCTCCATCTTCATCACACAAAGTATTAAATCATGCACAACCCCGGTTTTAGCCAAACAATTGTTTCATACTTTAGTATTCTCAAACTTTTTCAACTTTCACGCAATACATGAGCGTGAGCCATGGACATAGCACTATAGGTGGAATAGAATATGGTGGTTGTGGAGAAGACAAAAAGGAGATAGTCTCACACCAACTAGGCGTATTAACGGGCTATGGAGATGCCCATCAATAGATATCAATGTGAATGAGTAGGGATTGCCATGCAACGGATGCACTAGAGCTATAAGTGTATGAAAGCTCAAAAAGAAACTAAGTGGGTGTGAATCCAACTCGCTTGCTCACGAAGACCTAGGGCAATTTGAGGGAGCCCATCATTGGAATATACAAGCCAAGTTCTATAATGAAAAATTCCCACTAGTATATGAAAGTGACAATATAGGAGACTCTCTATATGAAAAACATGGTTCTACTCTGAAGCACAAGTGTGGAAAAAGGATAGTAGCATTGCCTCTTCTCTCTTTTCTCTCATTTTTTTTCATTTCTTTTTTCAATTTTTTTTGGTGGGCATCTTTGGCCTCTTTTATTTTTTGTAAAATCCGGAGACTCATCCCGACTTGTGGGGGAATCATAGTTTCCATCATCCTTTCCTCACATGGGACAATGCTCTATAATGATGATCATCACACTTTTATTTACTTACAACTCAAGAATTACAACTCGATACTTAGAACAAAATATGACTCTATATGAAAGCCTCCGGCGGTGTACCGGGATGTGCAATGACTCAAGAGTGACATGTATAAAAAAATATGAACGGTGGCTTTGCCACAAATATGATGTCAACTACATGATCATGCAAAGCAATATGACAATGATGATGCGTGTCATAAACGGAACGGTGGAAGTTGCATGGCAATATATCTCGGAATAGCTATGGAAATGCCATAATAGGTAGGTATGGTGGCTTTTTTAGGAAGGTATATGGTGGGTTTAATGCACCGGCGAAAGTTGCGCGTTACTAGAGAGGCTAGCAAAGGGTGGAAGGGTGAGAGTGCGTATAATCCATGGACTCAACATTAGTCATAAAGAACTCACATACTTATTGCAAAAGTCTATTAGTTATCAAAACAAAGTACTACACGCATGCTCCTAGGGGAAGGGTTGGTAGGAGTTAACCATCACGCGATCCCGACCTCCACACAAAGGAGGGCAATCAATAAATAAATCATGCTCCGACTTCGTCACATAACGGTTCACCATACGTGCATGCTACGGGAATCACAACCTTTAACACAAGTATTTCTACCAATCCACAATTACTCACTAGCATGTCTCTAATATTACCATCTTTATATCTCAAAACAATCATAAGGAATCAAACTTCTCATAGTATTCAATGCACTTTATATGAAATTTTTTATTATATCCCTCTTGGATGCCCATTATATTAGGACTAAATTCATAACCTAAGCAAATTACCATGCTGTTTAGAGACTCTCAAAATAATATAAGTGAAGCATGAGAGTTCAACAATTTCTATAAAATAAAACCACCGCCGTGCTCTAAAAAGATATAAGTGAAGCACTAGAGCAAAAGACAAACTACTCCAAAAAGATATAAATGAAGATCAATGAGTAGCCAACAATTAAATAACTATGTGAAGACTCTCTCATCTAAGAATTTCAGATCTTAAGTAATTTATTAAACAGCAAGAAAAAGAAAAATAGCACTCCAAGAATAGCACGCATCATGTGAACGAATAAAAATTTAAGCTCAGCATAGGCTAACCGATAATTGTTGATGACGAGAGGTGGGATGCGTAGCATCCCCAAGCTTAGATGCTTGAGACTTCTTGAAATATTTACTTGGGGTGCCTTGGGCATCCCCAAGCTTGAGCTTTTGTGTCTCTTTCAATCCTCTCATATCATGGTTTCACCTATTCTCAAAAACTTCATCCACACAAAACTCGAAAAGAACTCGTGAGATAGGTTAGTACACATAATAATAAATAAACACTTCATGTACTGCCAATACAAGTTGCATAATAATTTCGAAACATCATCTACTATTTAATATCATTTCCACAATTCATATCTACCAATATAGGCTATGGAAACTAGAGGATAAGTAGATAACAAAACTATGACAGCAATCTGTCCAAACAGAACAGTCTATAGCAATTTATGAAAACAGTGTACTTCCGTAACTCAAAAAATTATGAAAATTTAGGACATGATAAATAATTTATATGAAAATACTGTGTAAAAGTTTCAGAAACTTTCCATGTTCCAGTAAAATATGAAAATTCAAACACTACAGCAAAAGTTTCTGTTTTTTTATACAGCACACATCAAACATGCAATGCAAGCATCCTAAGACAATTCTTGGAACTTTTTATTGAAAAAAAAGATTATAAATAACACCTAACATAAAATAATAAAATAAAATTATGCTCCAAGCAAAACTCATATTATGTGACGAATAAAAATATAGCTCCAAGTAAGATATACCGATAGTGTTGAAGGCGAAAGAGGGGATGCCTTCCGGGGCATCGCCAAGCTTAGGCGCTTGAGTCTTCCTTGGATATTACCTTGGTGCTGCCTTGGGCATCCCCAAGCTTAGGTTCTTTTCACTCCTTATTCTCCTCATATCGGTGTCTCACCCAAAACTTGAAAACTTCAATCACACAAAACTTAACGGAACTTCGTGAGATGGGTTAGTATAATAAATAAAGATCATTCACTTAGGTACTGTCAAGACAAGATTCATAATTGTTCCCACATGATACCTACTGTATTCTATCATTCCCATAATTTATATCACTGAATATAAGCTGTGGGAACACTAAAACAAGCAAACTATGCATGCAAAACAGATCAGTCTGTGAAGATCTGTAGTGTAACCATACTTCCCTGTCTCTAAAAATTCTGAAACAATAGAATAATCTAGGCAATTTGTATATCAATCATGTGTACAAAATTCAGATCAAAAGCACGTTCCAGTGAATTTACAAAATTCCTGGACTGAGAGCAAAAGTTTCTGTTTTTGCACAGAATCAAGTCAACTATCATCCACACTATCCCAAAGGCTTTACTTGGCACTTTATTGAAACAAAAGCTATAAAACATGATTATACAGTATCTTAATCATGTGGACACAAAAAAACAGTAGGTATAAATATTGGGTTGTCTCCCAACAAGCGCTTTTCTTTAATGCCTTTTTAGCTAGGCATGATGATTTCAATGATGCTCACATAAAAGATAAGAATTGAAACATAACAGGAGCATCATGAAGCATATGACTAGCACATTTAAGTCTAACCCACTTCCTATGCATAGGGATTTTGTGAGCAAACAATTTATGGGAACAAGAATCAACTAGCATAGGAAGGCAAAACAGGCATAACTTCAAAACTTTGAACACATAGAGAGGAAACTTGATATTATTGCAATTCCGACAAGCATACGTTCCTCTCTCATAATAATTTTCAGTAGCATCATGAAGGAATTCCACAATATAACTATCACATAAAGCATTCTTTTCATGATCTACAAGCATAGAAAATTTGTCACTCTCCACATAAGCAATTTTCTTCTCATTCATAATAGTGGGAGCAAACTCAACAAAATAACTATCATGATATACTTGATTGACATAACCACTTTGAATATTAAAATCATGATGACAAGTTTCATGGTTACTATCACTCTTTATAGCATACATGTCATCATAATAATCATCATAGATAGTAGGCATGTCATTATCATAACAAATTTTCTCATCAAAACTTGGGGGACTAAAAATAGCATCTTCATCAAACATAGCATCCCCAAGCTTGTGGCTTTGCATATAATTAGCATCAGGGATATTCAGAGAATTCATACTAGCAATATTGCAATCATGCTCATCATTCAAGGAATTCTCATTAAGTATTTTCATAAATTCTTCCTCTACCAATTGAGCACAATTTTCCAAACCATCATTTTCACGAAAGACATTAAAAAGACGAACCAATTGATGCAACCTAAACTCCATTTTTTTGTAGTTTTATTTTATAAAACCAAACTAGTGAAAAACAAGAAACTAAAAGATTTAATTGCAAGATCTAAAGATATACCTTCAAGCACTCACCTCCCCGGCAAAGGCGCCAGAAAAGAGCTTGATGTCTACTACGCAACCTTCTTCTTGTAGACTCGTGTTGGGCCTCCAAGCGCAGAGTTTTGTAGGACAGTAGCAAATTTCCCTCAAGTGGATGACCTAAGGTTAATCAATCCGTGGGAGGCATAGGATGAAGATGGTCTCTCTCAAACAACCCTACAACCAAATAACAAAGAGTCTCTTGTGTCCCCAACACACCCAATACAATGGTAAATTGTATAGGTGCACTAGTTCGGCGAAGAGATGGTGATACAAATGTAATATGGATAGTAGATATAGATTTTTGTAATCTGAAAATATAAAAACAGCAAGGTAGCAAGTAACAAAAGTGAGCAAAAACGGTATTGCAATGCTTGAAAACAAGGCCTAGGGTTCATACTTCCACTAGTGCAAGTTCTCTCAACAATACTAACATAGTTGAATCATATGTAAATCCCTCACGTGCAACAAAGAGTTCACTCCAAAGTCACAAATAGCGGAGAACAAACGAAGAAATTATTGTAGGGTACGAAACCACCTCAAAGTTATCTTTTCCGATCAATCTTATGAGCTATCCCTATAAGTGTCACGAACAGCCCTAGAGTTCGTACTAAAATAACACCTTAAGAAACACATCAACCAAAACCCTAATGTCACCTAGATACTCCAATGTCACCACAAGTACCCATGGGCTTGATTATACGATATGCATCACACAATTTCAGATTCATCATGTTCAATCCAACACAAAGAACTTCAAAGAGTGCCCCAAAGTTTCTACTGGAGAGTCAAGACGAAAACATGTGCCAACCCCTATGCATAGATTCCCAAGGTCACGGAACCCGCAAGTTGATCACCAAAACATACATCAAGTGGATCAATAGAACATCCCATTGTCACCACGGATATCCCATCGCAAGACATACATCAAGTGTTCTCAAATCCTTTAAAGACTCAATCCGATAAGAAAACTTCAAAGGGAAAACTCAATTCATCACAAGAAGATAGAGAGGGGAAAACTCCATATGATTCATCTATATTAATAAAGCTCGCGGTACATCAAGATCGTGTCATCTCAAGAACACGAGAGAGAGAGATCAAACACATAGCTACTGGTACATACCCTCAGCCCCGAGGGTGAACTACTCCCTCCTCGTCATGGAGACCGCCGGGATGATGAAGATGGCCTCCGGTGATGGTTTCCCTCCCCCCCCGGCAGGGTGCCGGAACGGGCTCCCGATTGGTTTTTCATGGCTACAGAGGCTTGCGGCGGCGGAACTCCCGATCTAGGTTTCTTTCTGGGGGTTTCTGTATTTATAAGAATATTTGGCATTGGAATCACGTCAGGGGGATCAACGAGGCGGCGACAAGCCAGGGGGGTGCGCCCCCTAGGCTTGTGGTGGCCTCGTGGCTCTTCTGTCCCAACTCCAATGCCCTGTGGGCTTCTTCTGGTCCATAAAAAATCATCGTAAGTTTTTATTCCGTTTGGACTCCGTTTGATATTCCTTTTCTGCGAAGCTGAAAAACAAGGAAAAAACAGAAACTGGCACTGGGCTCTAGGTTAATAGGTTAGTCCCAAAAATAATATAAAATAGCATATTAATGCATATAAAACATCCAAAACCGATAATATAATAGCATGGAACAATAAAAAATTATAGATACGTTGGAGACGTATCATCATCCCCAAGCTTAATTCCTGCTTGTCCTCGAGTAGGTAAATGATAAAAACAGAATTTTTGATGTGGAATGCTACCTAACATATTTATCCATGTAATATTCTTTAGTGTGGCATGAATGTTCAGATCCATAAGATTCAAAACAAAAGTTTAATGTTGACATAAAAACAATAATACTTCAAGCATACTAATAAAGCAATCATGTCTTCTCAAAATAACATGGCCAAAGAAAGTTATCCCTACAAAATCATATAGTCTAGCTATGCTCCATCTTCATCACACAAAGTATTAAATCATGCACAACCCCGGTTTTAGCCAAACAATTGTTTCATACTTTAGTATTCTCAAACTTTTTCAACTTTCACGCAATACATGAGCGTGAGCCATGGACATAGCACTATAGGTGGAATAGAATATGGTGGTTGTGGAGAAGACAAAAAGGAGATAGTCTCACACCAACTAGGCGTATCAACGGGCTATGGAGATGCCCATCAATAGATATCAATGTGAATGAGTAGGGATTGCCATGCAACGGATGCACTAGAGCTATAAGTGTATGAAAGCTCAAAAAGAAACTAAGTGGGTGTGCATCCAACTCGCTTGCTCACGAAGACCTAGGGCAATTTGAGGAAGCCCATCATTGGAATATACAAGCCAAGTTCTATAATGAAAAATTCCCACTAGTATATGAAAGTGACAATATAGGAGACTCTCTATATGAAAAACATGGTTCTACTCTGAAGCACAAGTGTGGAAAAAGGATAGTAGCATTGCCTCTTCTCTCTTTTCTCTCATTTTTTTTCATTTCTTTTTTCAATTTTTTTTGGTGGGCATCTTTGGCCTCTTTTATTTTTCGTAAAATCCGGAGACTCATCCCGACTTGTGGGGGAATCATAGTTTCCATCATCCTTTCCTCACATGGGACAATGCTCTATAATGATGATCATCACACTTTTATTTACTTACAACTCAAGAATTACAACTCGATACTTAGAACAAAATATGACTCTATATGAAAGCCTCCGGCGGTGTACCGGGATGTGCAATGACTCAAGAGTGACATGTATAAAAAAATATGAACGGTGGCTTTGCCACAAATATGATGTCAACTACATGATCATGCAAAGCAATATGACAATGATGATGCGTGTCATAAACGGAACGGTGGAAGTTGAATGGCAATATATCTCGGAATAGCTATGGAAATGCCATAATAGGTAGGTATGGTGGCTTTTTTAGGAAGGTATATGGTGGGTTTAATGCACCGGCGAAAGTTGCGCGTTACTAGAGAGGCTAGCAAAGGGTGGAAGGGTGAGAGTGCGTATAATCCATGGACTCAACATTAGTCATAAAGAACTCACATACTTATTGCAAAAGTCTATTAGTTATCAAAACAAAGTACTACACGCATGCTCCTAGGGGAAGGGTTGGTAGGAGTTAACCATCACGCGATCCCGACCTCCACACAAAGGAGGGCAATCAATAAATAAATCATGCTCCGACTTCGTCACATAACGGTTCACCATACGTGCATGCTACGGGAATCACAACCTTTAACACAAGTATTTCTACCAATCCACAATTACTCACTAGCATGTCTCTAATATTACCATCTTTATATCTCAAAACAATCATAAGGAATCAAACTTCTCATAGTATTCAATGCACTTTATATGAAAGTTTTTATTATATCCCTCTTGGATGCCCATTATATTAGGACTAAATTCATAACCTAAGCAAATTACCATGCTGTTTAGAGACTCTCAAAATAATATAAGTGAAGCATGAGAGTTCAACAATTTCTATAAAATAAAACCACCGCCGTGCTCTAAAAAGATATAAGTGAAGCACTAGAGCAAAAGACAAACTACTCCAAAAAGATATAAATGAAGATCAATGAGTAGCCAACAATTAAATAACTATGTGAAGACTCTCTCATCTAAGAATTTCAGATCTTAAGTAATTTATTAAACAGCAAGCAAAAGAAAAATAGCACTCCAAGAATAGCACGCATCATGTGAACGAATAAAAATTTAAGCTCAGCATAGGCTAACCGATAATTGTTGATGACGAGAGGTGGGATGCGTAGCATCCCCAAGCTTAGATGCTTGAGACTTCTTGAAATATTTACTTGGGGTGCCTTGGGCATCCCCAAGCTTGAGCTTTTGTGTCTCTTTCAATCCTCTCATATCATGGTTTCACCTATTCTCAAAAACTTCATCCACACAAAACTCGAAAAGAACTCGTGAGATAGGTTAGTACACATAATAATAAATAAACACTTCATGTACTGCCAATACAAGTTGCATAATAATTTCGAAACATCATCTACTATTTAATATCATTTCCACAATTCATATCTACCAATATAGGCTATGGAAACTAGAGGATAAGTAGATAACAAAACTATGACAGCAATCTGTCCAAACAGAACAGTCTATAGCAATTTATGAAAACAGTGTACTTCCGTAACTCAAAAAATTATGAAAATTTAGGACATGATAAATAATTTATATGAAAATACTGTGTAAAAGTTTCAGAAACTTTCCATGTTCCAGTAAAATATGAAAATTCAAACACTACAGCAAAAGTTTCTGTTTTTTTATACAGCACACATCAAACATGCAATGCAAGCATCCTAAGACAATTCTTGGAACTTTTTATTGAAAAAAAAGATTATAAATAACACCTAACATAAAATAATAAAATAAAATTATGCTCCAAGCAAAACTCATATTATGTGACGAATAAAAATATAGCTCCAAGTAAGATATACCGATAGTGTTGAAGGCGAAAGAGGGGATGCCTTCCGGGGCATCGCCAAGCTTAGGCGCTTGAGTCTTACTTGGATATTACCTTGGTGCTGCCTTGGGCATCCCCAAGCTTAGGTTCTTTTCACTCCTTATTCTCCTCATATCGGTGTCTCACCCAAAACTTGAAAACTTCAATCACACAAAACTTAACGGAACTTCGTGAGATGGGTTAGTATAATAAATAAAGATCATTCACTTAGGTACTGTCAAGACAAGATTCATAATTGTTCCCACATGATACCTACTGTATTCTATCATTCCCATAATTTATATCACTGAATATAAGCTGTGGGAACACTAAAACAAGCAAACTATGCATGCAAAACAGATCAGTCTGTGAAGATCTGTAGTGTAACCATACTTCCCTGTCTCTAAAAATTCTGAAACAATAGAATAATCTAGGCAATTTGTATATCAATCATGTGTACAAAATTCAGATCAAAAGCACGTTCCAGTGAATTTACAAAATTCCTGGACTGAGAGCAAAAGTTTCTGTTTTTGCACAGAATCAAGTCAACTATCATCCACACTATCCCAAAGGCTTTACTTGGCACTTTATTGAAACAAAAGCTATAAAACATGATTATACAGTATCTTAATCATGTGGACACAAAAAAACAGTAGGTATAAATATTGGGTTGTCTCCCAACAAGCGCTTTTCTTTAATGCCTTTTTAGCTAGGCATGATGATTTCAATGATGCTCACATAAAAGATAAGAATTGAAACATAACAGGAGCATCATGAAGCATATGACTAGCACATTTAAGTCTAACCCACTTCCTATTCATAGGGATTTTGTGAGCAAACAATTTATGGGAACAAGAATCAACTAGCATAGGAAGGCAAAACAGGCATAACTTCAAAACTTTGAACACATAGAGAGGAAACTTGATATTATTGCAATTCCGACAAGCATACGTTCCTCTCTCATAATAATTTTCAGTAGCATCATGAAGGAATTCCACAATATAACTATCACATAAAGCATTCTTTTCATGATCTACAAGCATAGAAAATTTGTCACTCTCCACATAAGCAATTTTCTTCTCATTCCTAATAGTGGGAGCAAACTCAACAAAATAACTATCATGATATACTTGATTGACATAACCACTTTGAATATTAAAATCATGATGACAAGTTTCATGGTTACTATCACTCTTTATAGCATACATGTCATCATAATAATCATCATAGATAGTAGGCATGTCATTATCATAACAAATTTTCTCATCAAAACTTGGAGGACTAAAAATAGCATCTTCATCAAACATAGCATCCCCAAGCTTGTGGCTTTGCATATAATTAGCATCAGGGATATTCAGAGAATTCATACTAGCAATATTGCAATCATGCTCATCATTCAAGGAATTCTCATTAAGTATTTTCATAAATTCTTCCTCTACCAATTGAGCACAATTTTCCAAACCATCATTTTCACGAAAGACATTAAAAAGACGAACCAATTGATGCAACCTAAACTCCATTTTTTTGTAGTTTTATTTTATAAAACCAAACTAGTGAAAAACAAGAAACTAAAAGATTTAATTGCAAGATCTAAAGATATACCTTCAAGCACTCACCTCCCCGGCAAAGGCGCCAGAAAAGAGCTTGATGTCTACTACGCAACCTTCTTCTTGTAGACTCGTGTTGGGCCTCCAAGCGCAGAGTTTTGTAGGACAGTAGCAAATTTCCCTCAAGTGGATGACCTAAGGTTAATCAATCTGTGGGAGGCATAGGATGAAGATGGTCTCTCTCAAACAACCCTACAACCAAATAACAAAGAGTCTCTTGTGTCCCCAACACACCCAATACAATGGTAAATTGTATAGGTGCACTAGTTCGCGAAGAGATGGTGATACAAATGTAATATGGATAGTAGATATAGATTTTTGTAATCTGAAAATATAAAAACAGCAAGGTAGCAAGTAACAAAAGTGAGCAAAAACGGTATTGCAATGCTTGAAAACAAGGCCTAGGGTTCATACTTCCACTAGTGCAAGTTCTCTCAACAATACTAACATAGTTGAATCATATGTAAATCCCTCACGTGCAACAAAGAGTTCACTCCAAAGTCACAAATAGCGGAGAACAAACGAAGAAATTATTGTAGGGTACGAAACCACCTCAAAGTTATCTTTTCCGATCAATCTTATGAGCTATCCCTATAAGTGTCACGAACAGCCCTAGAGTTCGTACTAAAATAACACCTTAAGAAACACATCAACCAAAACCCTAATGTCACCTAGATACTCCAATGTCACCACAAGTACCCATGGGCTTGATTATACGATATGCATCACACAATTTCAGATTCATCATGTTCAATCCAACACAAAGAACTTCAAAGAGTGCCCCAAAGTTTCTACTGGAGAGTCAAGACGAAAACATGTGCCAACCCCTATGCATAGATTCCCAAGGTCACGGAACCCGCAAGTTGATCACCAAAACATACATCAAGTGGATCAATAGAACATCCCATTGTCACCACGGATATCCCATCGCAAGACATACATCAAGTGTTCTCAAATCCTTTAAAGACTCAATCCGATAAGAAAACTTCAAAGGGAAAACTCAATTCATCACAAGAAGATAGAGAGGGGAAAACTCCATATGATTCATCTATATTAATAAAGCTCGCGGTACATCAAGATCGTGTCATCTCAAGAACACGAGAGAGAGAGATCAAACACATAGCTACTGGTACATACCCTCAGCCCCGAGGGTGAACTACTCCCTCCTCGTCATGGAGACCGCCGGGATGATGAAGATGGCCTCCGGTGATGGTTTCCCTCCCCCCCCGGCAGGGTGCCGGAACGGGCTCCCGATTGGTTTTTCATGGCTACAGAGGCTTGCGGCGGCGGAACTCCCGATCTAGGTTTCTTTCTGGGGGTTTCTGTATTTATAAGAATATTTGGCGTTGGAATCACGTCAGGGGGATCAACGAGGCGGCGACAAGCCAGGGGGGTGCGCCCCCTAGGCTTGTGGTGGCCTCGTGGCTCTTCTGTCCCAACTCCAATGCCCTGTGGGCTTCTTCTGGTCCATAAAAAATCATCGTAAGTTTTTATTCCGTTTGGACTCCGTTTGATATTCCTTTTCTGCGAAGCTCAAAAACAAGGAAAAAACAGAAACTGGCACTTTGCTCTAGGTTAATAGGTTAGTCCCAAAAATAATATAAAATAGCATATTAATGCATATAAAACATCCAAAACCGATAATATAATAACATGGAACAATCAAAAATTATAGATACGTTGGAGACGTATCACTGATCCATTGCCTACGAGCTTTTCACATATTGATCTTTGCTAAGTTACTTTTCCGTTGCTACTGTTACAATCACTACAAAACTGCTACTGTCACTTTTGCCATCGTTACCATTACTTCCATACTACTTTGCTACTAAATATTTTGCTGCAGATATTAAGTCTTTCAGGTGTGGTTGAATTGACAACTCAGCTGCTAATACTTGAGAATATTCTTTGGCTCCCCTTGTGTCGAATCAATAAATTTGGGCTGAATACTCTACCCTCGAAAACTGTTGCGATCCCCTCTACTTGTGGGTTATCAAGACCTTTTTCTAGCGTCGTTGTCGGGGAGCATAGCTTTATTCTCTGAGTCACTTGGGATTTATATCTGTTGATCACTATGAAGAATTTGAAAGATGCTAAAACCAAGATCTTCCCCTCTACTACGAGGACAGGTAAGGAACTGCCATCTAGCTCTGCACTTGATTCACCTTCTGTTATGAGTAAATTTGCGACACCACCACCTGCTAGTAATTCTGATATGTCGCAAGTAATTGATGATGCCACTTCTGCTATGCTTGATAATACTGTGCCTTTGGGTGAATTTCTGGATGAACAACTTGCTAGGGTTAGAGAGAATGAGATCACGGAAACTGATGATATTTCTGAAACTGATGAAATTATTGAAACTGAACACTTTTAGATACCTGTTAGACCTAGCTCTCCTAGATATGAATTGCCTGTTATAACTGAGGGTTATGTTATGGATGGAGAGGTAGCTAGGGACTTTCTTGCTTGTAAAGATATAGATGATCTTAAGAAATTACTATGCAAGTGGAACGAAAAAACTTTGAATGCTAGAATGCAATATGATCCTAAGTTTGCTACTTCACCTATCTTTGTTACTGATAAGGATTATGAATTCTCTGTCGATCCTGAGTTAATTACTTTGGTTGAATATTATCCTTTCCATGGTTATGAATCTGAAACTGTTGTGGCACATCTTACTAAATTGAATGACATAGCCACCCTATTTGCTCATGAGGAAAAAATTCGGTATTACTTTATTCTTAAGTTGTTTCCTTGGTCATTAAAGGGTGATGCTAAGCTATGGTTTAAATCTCTTGCTCCTGGTTGTGTGCGTAGTCCCCAGGATATGATATATTACTTCTCTGAAAAATATGTTCCTGCTCATAAGAAACAAGCTGCCTTACAGGAAATATTTAACTTTGTGCAAATTGAAGAAGAGAGTCTCCCACAAGCTTGGGGCAGGCTTCTCCAATTACTTAATGCTTTGCCTGATCATCCTCTCAAGAAAAACGAAATACTTGATATCTTTTATAATGGACTAACCGATGCTTCTAGGGACCACCTAGATAGTTGTACTGGTTGTGTTTTCAGGGAACGAACGGTTGAACAAGCTGAACTACTATTGAATAATATATTGAGCAATGATAATGATTGGACCATCCCCGAACCACCTTCAAAGCCAACTCCGAAGAAAAGAGGTATTCTATTTCTCAGTCCTGAAGATATGCAAGAGGCAAAGAAATCTATGAAAGAAAAAGGTATTAAAGCTGAAGATGTTAAGAATTTACCACCTATTGAAGAAATACATGGTCTTGATAACTCGACACAGGTAGTGGAGGCAAATTCTCTCTATAGATTTGACGAAGGTGATATTCCTTATAATAAGTCTGCTAGTCAATGCTTGGATGAATTTGATAACTTTATTGTTAAACAAGAAAATTTCAATGCTTATGTTAGTAGACAATTGAAACATAATGCTTACATGCTTGATCGCTTAGGTGATTATATGAGTAGAACTGTTAATGATCTTAAGCTTATTAGTAAACATGTTTCCATGGTAACTACTCAAGTAGAACAAGTACTTAAGGCACAAAATGATTTGCTTAATGAGATAAATGGTAAGAACAATGATCATTCTGTTAGAGTTGTGACTAGAGGTGATAAAATGACTCAGGAACCTTTGTATCCTGAGGGCCATCCTAAGAGAATTGAGCAAGATTCTCAGAGAATTAATACTGATGCACTTAGTCGTCCCAGTAATAAAAGGAAAAAGAATGATGATAGGACTTTGCATGCTGCTAGTGAACCTGTTATAGATACACATGAAAACCCAAATGATATTCCTATTTGTGATGCTGAAACACAACCTGGTGATGAACATGAACTGGGTGATAATGTTAATGATGATGTTCATGTTGATGCTCAACCTAGTAATGGTAATGATGTGGAGATTGAACCTGCTGTTGATCTTAATAACCCACAATCTAAGAATAAAAGATATGATAAAAGAGACTTCGTTGCTAGGAAGCATGGTAAAGAAAGAGAACCTTGGGTTCAGAAACCCATGCCCTTTCCTCCTAAGCCATCCAAGAAAAAGGATGATGAGGATTTTGAGCGCTTTGTTGAAATGCTTAGACCTGTCTTTTTGCGTATGCGCTTGACTGATATTCTGAAAATGTCTCCTTATGCTAAGTATATGAAGGATATTGTGACTAATAAAAGAAAGATACCAGAAGCTGAAATTTCCACCATGCTTGCTAATTATACTTTTAAGGGTGGAGTACCAAATAAATTAGGAGATCCAGCAATACCAACTATACCATGCTCCATTAAAAGAAACTATGTTAAAACTGCTTTATGTGATTTGGGAGCCAGTGTTAGTGTTATGCCTTTCTCTTTATATCGTAGACTTGATTTGAATAAGTTGACACCTATTGAAATCTCTTTGCAAATGGCTGATAGATCAACCGCTTTACCCATCGGTATTTACGAGGATGTGCCTGTTGTGGTTGCAAACGTTACTATCTTAACAGACTTTGTTATTCTTGATATTCCCGAGGACGATAGCATGTCGATCATCCTTGGTAGACCCTTTTTGAACACTGCAGGGGCTGTTATTGATTGCAACAAAGGCAATGTCACTTTTCATGTTAATGGTAATGAGCATACGGTGCACTTTCCGAAGAAACAACCTCAAGTTCATAGTATCAACTCTATTGGAGAAATTCCAACAATTGCTATTGGAGGTTTTAAATTCCCTCTCCCTACTGTCAAGAAGAAATATGAAATAATCATGGTAGGGGACATGCCTGTCCCCGTTGAGGTAACTTAGTGTTATTCGAAAATTCTCCGGTTTCATGTTACTCGAAAGAAGTTTGTTAATAAGACTTGATCAACCTTGTTAATGAATTTCTTTTGACGGGCATGAGATGGATGAATTTAGAAAGCACAACCTTCTGTACCCAACTTTTACTTTCTGTTGTTTAGAATAAATAAAGCAAACATACTATTATACTTCTGTTTTCTGAATTATCCGTACAACAAAAAATGACCTAGAAATAAAAGTTCTCCAAATGCCCTGAAAATTAAGTATGATTTTTTATAGAATATTTAAGAATATTTGGCACTGAGAACACACCAGGGGGCTGCACCAGTGGGCCACAAGCCCAAGGGGCGCGCCCTGGTGGCTTGTGGGTCCCACGTGTCCCCCCCCCCCCTCACTTATTCCAGCACCCATCCACTCCGTCCTCCTCCATAAAAAATCCCACCATTGCTCAAACCCGTGTCCTAGCTCATCTTGCTGCCATTTTCTATCTCCTTATGCAAAGCTCCATTTGCAAAACTGTTTTGGGGGATTGTTCTTCGGTATGTGACTCCTCCAATGGTCCAATTAGTTTTTGTTCTAGTGCTTTATATATTGCAAATTTCTGCTGTTGTGGTGACCCTGTTCTTGAGCTTGCATGTCAAATTTATATGGTCCCAAGTAGTTTTGATGCATGATATAGCCTCTAGGCACTTATGGGAGTAGTTGCTTTAAATCTTGTTGAGTTTTGTTCATTTTTATTTTGAGACACTAAAATTTTAGAAAATTTTCAGAGGAAGAAATGTTTAGGAAGATATACCAAGGTGATTCCTCGAGGAAGGAAGCCCCAAGGCTCGCGATACGTGAGCCGGACCTTGAACCACCAAGAGAAGCTCAAGTACGGCCTTGTGAATGGCCGTTGGATCAATTCATGGTTCATGCAGGTTTCAAGGATGAATTTTATGCATATGTACAAAATGTTGGCCTTGAGGATTTCTTGTCAGATAAGTGTCGGCGGTACTATCACCTCACTGATTCATTTGTGCGAAGATTTAATGTGGCGCCCCGCCTGATTACCACTGTAGCCAGACGGTCGCCACGCATACCAGCCCAGGAAATAACTCTAGCATGCGCGTTTACAACAAGTATCATGAACACAGGCATTTCTATTAATGGATATATCAGTCTTACATGATATATTACAAGGGTGATGGCAACGGAAAAGCTCTATCTAAGGCAGCATGGTCTTGGTGCGGCTCCAATCCACAGGGATCTGACTGGGTTACTCTCCTAGCCCGCGAACGCTCCGGCTCCTCGACAACGGACGACAGATCCTTATGTGAACCTGGCCATGTTAAAGGCCGTTGAATACTTTTGAATGTACTCGCAAGCAAACCAAACTAACATATACACCAAGCAAAGCAATCCATGGCATTAAAGCATGCATTTGTTATTAGAGCAACATTAACTATCATGGCATAACATACTTATCTAGCAATATTAATTATCATGCCATAACAGGTTTATCCCACAAGATAACTATTGGGGTAAAGTAAAGCATGGCAAGTAAATAACTCATACTCATACTCCGAACATTCTCAGGATCCAATCCAACCAGATCCAGCTTACTCTCTTCCGGGTTGCCTTACAACCCTCAAAACATTCATGATCCACTGAGTACTTCAGGGCATAAGACAAGTTCTTCCATCATTATTATCTTTGTTACGGTTGACCACCTAGTGAGGCCTGGACGGACTGTCCAATACCGTGGACGCGGCTATTCGAATAGATTCTTACACTCTGCAGAGGTTAAGCACTTTACCCACACCATGGAGCACCTAACCTCGTGATCCCATTCGGGTGGACCAGTGTTGCTCCAACGAAACCTGCCTGACCCGTGACTCCTCCACCGTACCATCGGCAATCATTCTCCCCCGGAGTCAAGCCCTGGGTGGCCCCTGTGTCACCTCGTGACACTTGCCACCGTCGTGGCCAAACTAAACTGTCCCAAACGGGGACCGCGCGCAAACAAACAACTGGGCTCACAAGGTTATCGCCGCCTACTGGGCTAGGGTAGCGCGCATGCATAAACTTCCCTATCTGGTGGTACCGGTGAAAGAGCACAGAGCCAGACCAAGTCAAGGCCGTCCCATACCGGCAAATGTGGCTGCACGGATAAATCCGGACAGGTGACTCTAGGTCAACCGACTAGGTTTAGCCTTAGCAAGTATTTAACAAGCATGGTTGTTTATCACAATAACTTGAGATGGCAGTAGCTAAGCATGATAAAAACATAACCACCTATCTCCATATAATATCACGACAAGCCATTAGTGCAATGATAAGATGAGCAGTAGCAGGTAATGTAAATGACCATATCGAAAAGGCAGGAGTTTAATTATTTCTAGCACAAACATTTCATTAATTAAACACGCAAGAATAACACAGATCAATGCTTTATGGCATATATCAGATGGTCGGCTTGCCTGGGGGTCGAAGAATACATCGGGAAGAAGTGCGGTCACCTCGCGGAAGAATCTGCCGGAAAGATTCCCTCTTGGAGGGCTGAAAGAAGGGCAAGGGCAAAATGGTCATTTTCACAGTGTGGAAACATTATGAAAATGATACCATCGGAACGGGCTCGACGAGATGAAGAAGTGGGCATTGGATTCACCTGAATCGGAGTTACGAGTGAAAAGATATTAGGGTTTGAAGTGGAAGGACCCTTCTGTAAAGAAATTGTTTACTTCTGGGTCCCTGGGTAAAAACTGGTCGCGCCTTTGCTGGGAATACGCTTTCGGTAAGTTGAAAACACCTTCTGAGCCCAAGCCTTAGGGAAATACGCTTTCATTAGCCGAAGGCGTAATCTTCGGAGTGCGCTTCCACTTAAAAAGCCCGCGGGCCCGGGTCAAGTCTTTTGTTAGGCTGACGAGTGGGGGCCGCAGAGGAGGTGGGGTTCATCTGGCCAGCTGGAGGCGAGGTCGTCCTCTTCCTCTCGCTCACCCGTGGAGCAGAGGGAGGCGGCGCGCTCCGGCGACCGTCCCGGGCGGCTCCGGCCACCGTTGCCGTTGTTCCGGGCACCTGCGTGACCGGGAAGGCGAGCCGCATCCATCCCGGCAGGAGGCGGTCCTCTAGGGGGACGTGAGCGAGTGTGCTCACGGCCGCGGTGGACGGCGGCTCCGATGAGCTCGGGCTTGACATCGTGGCCATTCCCGGGCAAAAATAGGGGCGGGGAGGGCGCCGTGGTGGTGGTGGGGTTCGTGGGATGAGGCGAGGTGGAGCGGGGACGGCCTAGACGCCGCCAATTTAGGCGAGGATGGGAGGCGGCCATGGCGACCGGAGATGGAGCGGAGAACTTCCCGAACTCGGCTGAGAGGTGGGCGGGGTACCAGGCGAGTGGAGAGGGGCTGGTGAGGTCGAGGGAGGCCCGGGCTGCGGCTATTTATAGCCGGGGCGGCGGAGGAGATAGGCTCGGCCGCCGTGGCGACCTTAGCCGCTCCACTGGCGCTCGGGGACTCGCGGAGGGAGGGGGCGATGTCGGCAAGGATTCCAGGGAGGAGGAGAAGGCTGTAGCAGCTTCGGGAGAGCTCGGGGAGGAAGAGACAGGGGAAGACGACGACGGCGTCACGGGCGCACAGTGGCGTAGCTCCTCACGGCGCGGCGAGGAAGAAACTGGATGGGAGAAGCTGCGGGAGAGGGGTACGTAGACACCGCGGAGCCGTAGGACATGCTCGGACGAGCTAGAGCTGGCCAGAGCAGGCCTGCCGACGAGCATAGAGCGTTGTCCACCATTTTGGCCTGTCCTAAGCGTGGTCACCACGGGTGCCACATGCTCTGGAGTTTTCCTGGATGCTAGATCATGTCAACAAGATGTGTCACTGCTCAACTAGAGGAGCTATGTGGGTGGAATTATCTGGGAGGCTCTAAGGTGAAAGAAACTTGCAAAAGAAGATTCTGGCAGCAAGGTGTTTGAGATGATTTGAGCAAGATTGGCTAAGGGGAATGAACTGAATTTTGTTGTGTGGAAATGATCTACTAAGGTGAAGCCCTTGGCAAATTTTCAGGCCAAAAGAATCACTCTAGATAGCATTTCCTTCACAACTGCCAAATTGGTCCCGAATATAGATTTTGATTTTGTGCTCAAATGGCTTAATAAAATAAGATGAAATTTTGTGGAGAGTGATGATTTGGATATATTAAGCCACTGTAAGAGTTTCATACCATTTGAGTACACCAAAATGGTACTTGCTTCACAGCGCTTTCAAATGGATATAAACATTGGAAAATTGCTGTGGATGAATGGAGGGATGAATTGAGCTGGTTTTTGGTTTCCATGAGTGATTTATCAATGTTAACCACCATGAAAAATTTCAGCTCAAATAGATCAAGGGTTCAAGCACTTCCTTTGCAAATTGCCCCACTGGACAGAATTTGCAAATTGAAGTTGTGCTCAAACTTTGAACTATGGAACTTGGTTCTTGATGGCAATGGTTAAGATATGGATAGGAGAAGCTCCACAAATTATTTGGGATTTTTCCTGGCTACCTAAATGGTAGCTCCTTTAGAAACTGCCAAAATGCAATATTGGTATTTAATAGGAAAAGGCAATTTCCCTTATTTAATTGTTGCCAATATTTTTATGGGAGCTCAATATGATCACAAAGAATATCTCCATAAGTTTTCATGAACTTTGGAGATGGATAGATATTTTCCTGGATTTAATTCCTTTAACTGGCAGAAAAAGGAATTAATTATAAATGAAAAATATTGCAAATGACTTGGCAATATTTTTTACATATCCAGGGTTGACTGATATAGGATGATCACTGGGAAAACTTTGGGAGGCAGAAGATCAAAGGAAATTGGGGTTCCTTTGTAACTGGAAGGATTAGGGTTTCCCTTCCGGTGACTCGGAAGGCAAGGTTTCGATGGCAAAGTCCGGAGATAGATCTTGGGTGGCAAGGTTGGTCTGGAGAGAATCTCTGGTTGGATAGGGAAGGCAAGGCTAGATGACCATCTTCACATACCCAAGAGCTAGAGAAATCTGACAACACCGAGAAAAAAGACGGGAGTCAAATCCCGCAAAGGAAAAAAAAAGGGAGCGAAAACCAGGGTGTTACAAACCTACCCCCCCTTAAGAAAATCTCGTCCTCGAGATTTCTGGGCTTACCTCCCGGCGAAGGGGAACTTACCTGTGTGTGACTTGGATCCATCAGCGGGCTTGTCTTTGTTGGTTCACTGACCTTTTAATTGTCTCTTCTGATGGGCCATGTGCGGTCTCTGTACACAACTGCATTGAATCCTTCTCTTTCCTGACAGGTGTACCTTTTGTTCTGATAGGGGTGTTGTTGGGTGGGGTAGCGAGTAATACAGAAAGCTTGGTTTCCCTGGCCTGGAAGTAACTGCTTCAGGTTTAATTGCGATACTTCGTACCCTGACTATCATGGGCAAGACATCCTTTGCTGGTACCAGGCTCATGTGCTTGCATGGCCTTGAGTGGGTGGGGGTGGCTTTCTTTCCGCTGTGTCAGAATGCTCAGTCTGGTTGTGGGTTCCATACGGATGCTTCCTTCTGTCTTATGCATCCTGACTTTGCCCTTAGGTGATTCAAGGAATCAACATGACTGAACTATTGCTGCCATATCCCCAACTGAAGTGTCGGACATGATCACAAAGTAATCATAGACAGTAATCTCTTATTCCAATGATGTCATGATGTTTACGAGCTGTTGATGCTGATGTGCTTTGTGTCATTCTATCTGAATTTCCTGTTTCAAATTCTGTCACTCGTGGAGATGGCTCTGTCATATATAGCCTCTGTAGTGCTTGTTGTGACCACTGCGCTAAACATAATACCGCTAGCATCCGGTGTATCTCTCGGAGCGTAGCCTCTTATCTTGGTTGATGGCCCATATTCAGGATGAGTGCAGCAATCTCACTTGTAACCGAAAGTAGTGCATTGTTGTGGCCGCATATGCAAGAGTCTGACAAGGATTGGTAATAATACCTTGTGTGTGCAGCTGTATCTTGTTGTCCGTCACGGAAGTTGTTTGTCCACCACTTCTTTGTTCTTGTGGACTCCTTTGATGGACCTGTAATGACCTGCCAACACGGCTCCTTGATTGTTTTTTCCGGTTTGCCGGGCTTGTTCTCAGAACTTACTCTTGCATACCTCGTAGGGATTGCTGTGCTCATATTCTTCCTTTCAACATAGGGCCAATGTTTCTTTGAACACAGTCATTCCCGTGTACGAGTGGCTCGCATGAACTGATCCACTGGACTGCATGCTCACAACATATGCAGGTGTAGGATAAATCCTTTCATAACCACTGGGTTCTGAGGCGAATATGTGTACAGACTAGTTCTTGCTTCTGACACGCTTGTTGTGGCACGATGGTGTGTTGAAGAAGGCTGAATTCCTTATGCTCGAAGCTTCTACCGGAGTAGCGTGCTGAAGAAGGCTGGGTATCATACCTCAAAAGCTTTCCTTCATGTGTGGCTTGCCGCGGAAGGTCAGGTGCCTTATGCTGGAAGTCTTCCGCGGTAGCCCGCTGTGGAAGATGGGGGTATCGTATCCCAGAGAATTTTCTCACCAAGTGGCGTAGTGAGGAAGGTTGACAGTCTGGTGTCGTAAGCTCTTCTCGGTAGCTTGCGGAGGAAGGCTGGGTTCCTTATACCAGAAGCCTTTTGCTGTGATGTATCGTCGGATCTATGGCCGATTCTGGCTTCCTTTTGAAGTATCCGGAGTTTTACCCATAGCGGAGCCAAACCGGGTATAGGCCATACTTTGACTGAAGATATTCCGATGGTCATGCACATCGCTTGTCCTTCTGCTGGTCTGATTATTGTTGCTGTAAAGGTTGCATGACTGATGCAGACCTCATGTTCACGATTAATCCTGAATACCATATGTTGCCGGTAGTACATAGTCGGCGGATAATTCAATTTGATTCAGTTGAACCTCCAAGCATTTGAAGTTCTCATTGATTCTAGGCAACCGTAAACTTATCCATATTTCTCGCAAACCTTGTTCACAGTGCCCAGGAAATTTTGTATTTGCATCGGTGAATTCCAAGATATGCTTTGAAATTCGAATCATCATACCAGAGTTCAGTTGTTGCTCTCGGCACCTTCACATTCTTGAAATATGTCTTCTGTGGGTAATAAATGATTCTTGGGTCCATTGAGAGAAGACTCAGGGTTCACTTCACTGACTGGAATAATCCCTGTATCGCGGACGGAATAATTTGTCCTTACTGATGTTCATTCTTTGTAGCTCATCTGCCTGTTCCTTAGGCGTGATTTGTTCTGAGGCAAACTCTCTCAGGTATATTCTGGCCTTGTCTGTTGCACACGGATTCTGCTTCTGACCCATTCTTCATTCTTGACAGATCCGGTGGTAATGTTCTGAATATCAGGTAGTTGGCTGGACAGGACTCTTGCTGCATTGGGATTATTGGGTATTATCCCAGTTGCATGCTGATCTTCTTAGGCAACACTTGCGGATGGATCCAGTCGGAGCGAAGAAATGGAACCGACAAAAGAAACAAGAACCGCGAAAAACCAAAAAGCAAATAAAGCTCAAATTTTTGCGTACCTTACACATGTGGCCAAGGATCCACTAGTATAACTAGTATAGCGCACTCGATGCACCTCTAAGGATTTAGAAGCGAAACGACACAATGCTCCTGGTAGCACTGGTGTCAAGCTCCTACTACTTCCTTAGAGAACATCACACTCGATGCAGGACCATAGCCAAAGTGGCTTAGTCAACGTTCCTAGGGTTATCGGGGAAAGATGGAATTTATAGGCGTTTCCCAAAGGAAACTAGAGTAAGAAGAGAAATTCCATGGTTAGCAAGCAGGGTAAGGATATCTGGTTTACCTAGGGGTTTCAGGGCTCACGGGTCGTTGCCTGGTGCGGACATTTCACACTGGAGGCAAGGGCCACGAGAGTTGGGGTCTGATGGAACCGAAGACCTATGGGGTTGCCTTATGATCAATAGTAGCTGTGCCAGGTTGGCAAAGATGGCTGAAATCCATCTAGGCTTTCTAATGAGCACAAGACAATGGAGTCTGGCTAGGGTAACCTATGGTCAGCCTGGCTGCTCTGATACCATCCGTTGTGGCGCCCCGCCTGATTACCACTGTAGCCAGACGGTCGCCACGCATACCTGCCCAGGAAATCACTCTGGCATGCGCGTTTACAACAAGTATCATGAACACAGGCATTTCTATTAATGGATATATGAGTCTTACAAGATATATTACAAGGGTGATGGCAGCGGAAAAGCTCTATCTAAGGCAGCATGGTCTTGGTGCGGCTCCAATCCACAGGGATCTGACTGGGTTACTCTCCTAGCCCGCGAACGCTCCGGCTCCTCGACGACGGACGACGGATCCTTATGTGAACCTGGCCATGTTAAAGGCCGCTGAGTACTTTTGAATGTACTCGCAAGCAAACCAAACTAACATATACACCCAGCAAAGCAATCCATGGCATTCAAGCATGCATTTGTTATTAGAGCAACATTAACTATCATGGCATAACATACTTATCTAGCAATATTAATTATCATGCCATAACAGGTTTATCCCGCAAGATAACTACTGGGGTAAAGTAAAGCATGGCAAGTAAATAACTCATACTCATACTCCGAACATTCTCAGGATCCAATCCAACCAGATCCTGCTTACTCTCTTCCGGGTTGCCTTACAACCCTCAGAACATTCATGATCCACTGAGTACATCAGGGCATAAGACAAGTTCTTCCATCATTATTACTTTTGTTATGGTTGACCACCTAGTGAGGCCTGAACGGACTGTCCAATACCGTGGACGCGGCTATTCGAATAGATTCTTACACTCTGCAGAGGTTGCGCACTTTACCCACACCATGGAGCACCTGACCTCGTGATCCCATTCGGGTGGACCAGTGTTGCTCCAACAAAACCTGCCTAACCCGTGACTCCTCCACCGTACCACCGGCAATCATTCTCCCCCGGAGTCAAGCCCTGGGTGGCCCCTGTGTCACCTCGTGACACTTGCCACCGTCGTGGCCAAACTAAACTGTCCCAAACGGGGAACGCGCGCAAACAAACAACTGGGCTCACAAGGTTATTGCCGCCTACCGGGTCAGGGTAGCGCGCACGCATAACCTTCCCTGTCTCGTGGTACCGGTGAAAGAGCACAGAGCCAAACCAAGTCAAGGCCGTCCCATACCGGCAAATGTGGCTGCACGGATAAGTCCGGACAGGTGACTCTAGATCAACCGACTAGGTTTAGCCTTAGCAAGTATTTAACAAGCATGGTTGTTTATCACAATAACTTGAGATGGCAGTAGCTAAGCATGATAAAAACATAACCACCTATCTCCATATAATATCACGACAAGCCATTAGTGCAATGATAAGATGAGCAGTAGCAGGTAATGTAAATCACCATATCGAAATGGCAGGAGTTTAATTATTTCTAGCACAAACATATCATTAATTAAACACGCAAGAATAACACAGGTCAATGCTTTAGGGCATATATCAGATGGTCGGCTTGCCTGGGGTCGAAGAATACTCCGGGAAGAAGTGCGGTCACCTCGCGGAAGAATCTGCCGGAAAGATTCCCTCTCGGATGGCTGAAAGAAGGGCAAGGGCAAAATGGTCATTTCCACAGTGTGGAAACATTATGAAAATTATACCATCGGAACGGGCTCGATGAAATGAAGAAATGGGCGTTGGTTTCACCTGAATCGGAGTTACGAGTGAAAAGATATTAGGGTTTGAAGTGGAAGGACCCTTCTGTAAAGAAATTGTTTACTTCTAGGCCCCTCTGTAAAAACTGGTGGCGCCTTTGCTGGGAATACGCTTTCGGTAAGTTGAAAACGCCTTCTGAGCCCAAGCCTTAGGGAAATATGCCTTCATTAGCCCAAAGCGTAAACTTCGGAGTGCGCTTCCACTTAAAAAGCCCGTGGGCCCGGGTCAACTCTTTTGTTAGGCTGACGAGTGGGGGCCGCAGAGGAGGTGGGATCCGTCTGGCCAGCTGGAGGCGAGGTCGTCCTCTTCCTCTCGCTCGCCCGTGGAGCAGAGGGAGGCGGCGCGCTCCGGCAACCGTCCCGGGCGGCTCCGGCCACCGTTGCCGGCGTTCCGTGCACTGGCATGACCGGGAAGGCGAGCCGCATCCATCCCGGCAGGAGGCGGTCCTCCAGGGGGACGAGAGCGAGCGTGCTCACAGCCGCGGCGGACGGCGGCTCCGGTGAGCTCGGGCTCGACGTCGTGGCCATTCCCGGGCAAAAATAGGGGCGGGGAGGGCGCCGTGGTGGTGGTGGGGTTCGTGGGATGAGGCGAGGTGGAGCGGGGACGGCCTAGACACCGCCAATTTAGGCGAGGATGGGAGGTGGCCATGGCGGCCGGAGATGGAGCGGAGAGT
This sequence comes from Elymus sibiricus, assembly GCA_039707655.1. Classification (NCBI taxonomy): domain Eukaryota; kingdom Viridiplantae; phylum Streptophyta; class Magnoliopsida; order Poales; family Poaceae; genus Elymus; species Elymus sibiricus. Next base: position 263,229,116 of record CM077665.1, read on the forward strand.
TTCCCGAACTCGGCTGAGAGGTGGGGCGGGGTAACAGGCGAGTGGAGAGGGGCTGGGGAGGTCGAGGGAGGCCCGGGCTGCGGCTATTTATAGCCGGGGCGGCGGAGGAGATAGGCTCGGCCGCCGTGGCGACCTTAGCCGCTCCACTCGCGCTTGGAGACAAGCGGAGGGAGGGGGCGATGTCGGCAAGGATTCCAGGGAGGAGGAGAAGGCTGTAGCACCTTCGGGAGAGCTCGGGGAGGAAGAGACAGGGGAAGACGACGATGGCGTCACGGGCGCACAGTGGCAGATTTCATCGCGGCGCGGCGAGGAAGAAACTGGAGGGGAGAAGGTGCGGGAGAGGGGTACATGGACACCGCGGAGCCGTAGGACATGCTCGGACGAGCCAGAGCTGTCCGGAGCAGGCCTGCCGACGAGCACAGAGCGTTGTCCACCATTTTGGCATGTCCTAAGCGTGGTCACCATGGGTGCCACGTGCTCTAGAGTTTGCATGGATGCTAGATCATGTCAACAAGATGTGTCACTGCTCAACTAGAGGAGCTATGTGGGTGGAATTATCTGGGAGGCTCTGAGGTGAAAGAAACTTGCAAAAGAAGATTCTGGCAGCAAGGTGTTTGAGATGATTTGAGCAAGATTGGCTGAGGATAATGAACTCAATTTTGTTGTGTGGAAATGATCTACTAAGGTGAAGCCCTTGGCAAGTTTTCAGGCCAAAAGAATCATTCTAGATAGCATTTCCTTCACAACTGCCAAATTGGTCCCGAATATAGATTTTGATGCTGTGCTCAAATGGCTTAATTAAATAAGATGAAATTTTGTGGAGAGTGATGATTTGGATATATTAAGCCACTGTAAGAGTTTCATACCATTTGAGTAAACCAAAATGGTACTTGCTTCACAGAGCTTTCAAATGGATAGAAACTTAGGAAAATTGTTGTGGATGAATGGAGGGATGAATTGAGCTGGTTTTTGGTTTCCATAAGTGATTTATCAATGTTAACCACCATGAAAAATTTCAGCTCAAATAGATCAAGGGTTCAAGCACTTCCTTTGCAAATTATCCCACTGGACAGAATTTGCAAATTGATGTTGTGCTCAAACTTTGAACTATGGAACTTGATTCTTGATGGAAATGGTGAAGATATGGATAGGAGAAGCTCCACAAATTATTTGGGATTTTTCCTGGCTACCAAAATGGTAGCTCCTTTAGAGCCCAAAATGCAATATTGGCATTAAATAGGAAATGGCAATTTCCCTTATTTAAATATTGCCAATATTTTTATGGGAGCTCAATATGATCACCAAGAATATCTCCATAAGTTTTCATGAACTTTGGAGATGGATAGATATTTTCCTGGATTTAATTCCTTTAACTGGCAGAAAAAGGAATTAATTATAAATGAAAAATATTGCAAATGACTTGGCAATATTTTTTACATATCCAGGGTTGACTGATATAGGATGATCACTGGGAAAAGTTTGGGAGGCAGAAGATCAAAGGAAATTGGGGTTCCTTTGTAACTGGAAGGATTAGGGTTTCCCTTCTGGTGACTCGGAAGGCAGGGTTTCGATGGCAAAGTCCGGAGATAGATCTTGGGTGGCAAGGTTGGTCTGGAGAGAATCTCTGGTTGGATAGGGAAGGCAAGGCTAGATGACCATCTTCACATACCCAAGAGCTAGAGAAATCTGATAACACCGAGAAAAAAGATGGGAGTCAAATCCCGCAAAGGAAAAAAAGGGAGCGAAAACCAGGGTGTTACATTTAAATTTACATCCCAGCGCAATACTCATTCTGTCCTATTTGATCTTTATGATAAATCATATACCATGGACCTAGAAGATTTTAATGATGCATGCAAAATCCCACAATGGGGCATTCATAGTGAGCCTCCCAAAACTGAATTTAACGATTTTCTTGCTAGCATCACTGAGGGAGAGACCATAGGGAGCATTCATTTTCCTGCCATACACTATTTTGCTCTCTTGATAGGTAGATGCATCAACGGTAAACATAATCATTGCCACCTTTGTGCATCAGATCTTAGTATCCTCAAGTGTGCGGTAATGGATGATAAACGATATAACTTGGGGGCTATTATTGCCAGGAGGTTACATCTTAATGCTAAGGATGGAGATTTCTTTGGTGGGATTTATGCCACCCAGTTAGCTAGTTATCTTGGGGTACCCATAAAGGGGAATGATATTGAGTTACCCCCTGCTTTTCTTGATTATAATGCTATGGTACGCTACCAGTTTCTTGAGAGGAACGAGCAGTCCCTCCTTTATCGAATAATCTTTGACAGCCAGCGTGCTGTCCATATTACCCTTCCTGCTCCTACTTTCTTTAACTTTCAGGTAAAACGGAGATATTTTATAACTAGAGAGGAGGCGAACGAGTATGAGAGAGAGGTGGAGGCCGCTCGCCTCCATGCTGCGGCCCTTCAGGCAGTAGCTGCCGCGTCCCAGTACGTACCCGACTATAACTTTGGGTATCCACCAGGCCAGCCGTGGCCATAGACCTACTTAGGCCAAAAGCCTAAGCTTGGGGGAGTACGTATTTCTCACCGACATTACATTCATGTTCACACACTCATTCCAGTTGTCGGTGTTCATACTTTTTCATTGCATTATCCATGTTAGTTTATTTCTTTTTCTCGCTTTCTTCTTGTGTGTCAGAAAAACCTTAAGAAAACAAAAAAAATTAGCTCTAGTTTTACTTTCTAGTATGTTTAGTTGTAGTATTAAAAGAAAACCCAAAAAGATTTCTCGTTCTTCTTTTGTTTGTTGGGAGCTTTCCCGTGTAAATAGTTTTTCTCGTTCTTGTTTTGAAATTCTTTTCTTTGGGTCGAGAGGAGAAGACCACGATGAAAATGTTGAGTGGCTCTCATATGCATTATTGTTGATCTAATAGAGAGCCCATATTACCTTGTCTTCTTCTTTAAATAATTGTTTGCAGATTCCAGCTTAGTCCAATGCATGTGCACTCTTATTATTATTCACACCGTTCGGTCGTGCAAGTGAAAGGCAATAATGACGATATATGATGAAGTGATTGAGATGGAGAAAAGCTGGTACGAACTCGACCTATTTTGTTTTTGTAAATATGATTAGCTCATCGTTCTGGATTCAGCTCATTATGGATGAAACATGTTTGCAATGACAATTAGAGATTATAGTTACTCATGCCATGCTTAATTAGCTAAGAGTGTATAATGGTTTGTCTTGAGTGCCAACATGCATTTTAAAATGGTTGTTATGTAGTATGATAGGATGGTATCCCCCTTTGAATGATTCAAGTGGCTTGACTTGGCACATGTTCACACATGTAGTTGAAACAAAATCAACATAGCCTCCACGATATTTACGTTCATGGTGATTTATATCCTACTCATGCTTGCATTCAATGTTGGTTAATCTCAATGCATGTTTATGACTGTTGTCGGTCTCTAGTTGGTCGCTTCCCAGTCTCTTGCTAGCCTTCACTTGTACTAAGCGGGAATACTGCTTGTGCTTCCATATGAGTCCACCATACCTACCTATATGCGGTATTTACCTGCCGTTCCAAGTAAATTTGCATGTGCCAAACTCTAAACCTTCAAATAATATTCTGTTTTGTATGCCCGAATCACTCATATAGTGACTAGGGGCTGTCAGTATCTTCCATGCTAGGTGGGTTATTCTCACGATGAGTGTTTATTCACTTGTCATTCACGAGAAAGTCGCTGGTAATTGGGATGCCCAGTTCCATGCTCAAAAATCAAATCAAAATATAATGAAACAAAACACCCCCAGGATTGTTGTTTGTATGGACGGTACCCGTGGATTCGGCTAGCCGTGGAGTGTGTTTGATTGGTGGAGGGGGGGTAAAAACTTTATCATTCTGTTTGGGAACCGCCTATAATGTATCTAGCATGGAAGATACCGAGATCTCTTGGTTGTTATGTTGACAATGAAAGCATACCGCTAAAAGTTTATTCATCTCTGTTTTAAAAGCTCGAGCTCTGGCACCTCTGCAAATCCCTGCTTCCCTCTGCGAAGGGCCTATCTATTTACTTTATTGTTGAGTCATCATCTTCTTATAAAAAGCACCAGTTAGAGAGCACCACTGTCATTTGTATGTTTTGTTATTAATTGATATTGAGTATGACTGTGACTGGATCTCTTTTACCATGAATTACGATGTCTAGTCAGTCCTTGATCTTCAGGGGTGCTCTGCATTTATGTTTTGCAGTCTCAGAAAGGGCTAGCGAGATACCATTTCGTTATATCATATCATGATTGCTTTGAAAAAGTGTTGTCATCCGAGACTTACTATTATTGCTCGCTAGTTGATTATGCCATTGATATGAGTAAATGTGAGACCTAAATGTTATTGTGAATATGGTTAGTTCATAATCTTTGCTGAAAGCCTGAATGCTGGCTATACATATTTGCAACAACAAGATCAAACAGAGTTTGTAAAAGTTTTTCATTGTCACTTTCAGTTTGTCAACTGAATTGCTTGAGGACAAGCAATGGGTTAAGCTTGGGGGAGTTGATACGTCTCCATCGTATCTACTTTTCCAAACTCTTTTGCCCTTGTTTTGGACTCTAATTTGCATGATTTGAATGGAACTAACCCGGACTGACGCTGTTTTCAGCAGAATTGCCTTGGTGTTATTTTTGTGCAGAAATAAAAGTTCTCGGATTGACCTGAAAATTTACGGAGAATATTTTTGGAATTAATAAAAAATGTTTGCGAAAGAATCAACCAGAGGGGGTCCACCCATTGGCCACAAGCCAGGGGGGCGCCCCCCCTAGGGCGCGCCCTGGCGGCTTGTGGGTCCCACAGACCTCCTCCGACCCTAATTCCAACTCTATATATTCACATTCGTGGAGAAAAAATAGAGGAGAAGAGTTCATCGCGTTTCACGATACGGAGCCGCCGCCACCTCCTGTTCTTCCTCGGGAGGGCAGATCTGGAGTCCGTTTTGGGCTCCGGAGAGGGGACATCGACGCCGTTGTCATCACCAACCATCCTCCATCACCAATTTCATGATGCTCACCGCCGTGCGTGAGTAATTCCATCGTAGGCTTGCTGGACGGTGATGGCTTGGATGAGATTTACCATGTAATCGAGTTAGTTTTGTTAGGGTTTGATCCCTAGTATCCACTATGTTCTGAGATTGATGTTGCTATGACTTTGCTATGCTTAATGCTTGTCACTAGGGCCCGAGTGCCATGATTTCAGATCTGAACCTGTTATGTTTCCATGAATATATATGTGTTCTTGATCCTATCTTGCAAGTTGTAGGCACCTATTATGTGTTATGATCCGCATACCCCAAGGTGACAATAATTGGGATTCTTTCTGGTGATTACCATAGTTCGAGGAGTTCATGTATTCACTAAGTGCTAATGCTTTGGTCCGGTTCTCTATTAAAAGGAGGCCTTAATATCCCTTAGTTTCCATTAGGACCCCACTGCCACGGGAGGGTAGGACAAAAGATCTCATGCAAGTTCTTTTCCATAAGCACGTATGACTATATACGGAATACATGCCTACATTACATTGATGAATTGGAGCTAGTTCTGTGTCACCCTAGGTTATAACTGTTGCATGATGAATGCCATCCGACATAATTATCCATCACTGATCCATTGCCTACAAGCTTTTCACATATTAATCTTTGCTAAGTTACTTTTCTGTTGCTAGTGTTACAATCACTACAAAACTGCTACTATCACTTTTCGTTACCGTTACTTCCATACTACTTTGCAACTAAATATTTTGCTGCAGATATTAAGTCTTTCAGGTGTGGTTGAATTGACAACTCAGCTACTAATACTTGAGAATATTCTTTGGCTCCCCTTGTGTCGAATCAATCAATTTGGGCTGAATACTCTACCCTCGAAAACTGTTGCGATCCCCTATACTTGTGGGTTATCACCTATCCTCTGCTCCCACCTTGGTCGCTCCTAAACTGCAAGAGCCGTTGCTGCTATATTTGGCACCGACGAATCAAGTGGTTAGTGCAGCGTTGGTGGCGCAGCGGGAAATGGATGGAGATTCAGCAGCAGCTGCTGATGCTACTGGGAATGAGAAAGAAACATCCGCGGCAGGACTCAATGCAGAGCAAGGGGGACCTCAGCAAATGATCGACAGCGGATCCAAGGAGGTGGCAAAGAAGAAAATGGTGCAGCGGCCCATGTACTTTGTCAGTTCCTTGCTGCAGGGGGCTAGATCAAGGTACTCTGGGGTGCAAAAGCTGATCTTCGGCCTCATCATGGCCTCGAGGAAGCTACGCCGCTACTTCCAAGCCCATGAGATAACGGTTGTCAACCGTTTCCCATTGCAACGCATACTAAGGAACCCCGAAGCCACTGGCAGGATAGTTGAGTGGGCATTAGAACTGTCAAGTTTCGGATTGAAGTATGCGAGCACTTCCACCATTCAGAGCAGGGCGTTGGCAGAGTTTATTGTAGAATGGACACCCACGCCAGATGATGAAGCTCTGGAGACAATCCTCCTCGGCAAAGAAGCACCCAAGGATTGGATCATGTACTTTGACAGTGCTTTCTCACTCCAGGACGCTGGAGCGGGAGTGCTCCTCATTGCCCCCACCGGAGAGCACCTCAAGTATGTCATCCAAATGCACTTTCCCCGAGAGGAAGCCACCAACAATACCGCTGAGTACAAGGGGCTCCTTGGCGGACTCAGAATCACAATAGAGTTGGGAATAAAAAGGCTGATCGTCCGAGGAGATTCTCAGCTTGTGGTGAAGCAAGTCAACAAGGATTACCAGAGCCCGCTGATGGAAGCATACGTGGAAGAAGTGAGGAAATTGGATGAGCATTTTGATGGACTGCAAACAGAGCACGTGCCATGAGCAGAAAACTGCATTGCCGACCATCTATCAAAGTGCGCTGCGTAGAAGCTTCCTGTGGAACCAGGGACTTTTGTTCTCTGCCTCACTCAACCATCAGTATCCCCATCAGCGTTGTCCAAGAAGAGAAGGAAGCTGAACTCCGGCAAGCATTTCTCGGCAGAGCTTCCCGAAACCACTGGTAGAGAGGCTGCCGGGGAAAACCCCGTTCCGGTTATCGAGCAGCTCCCTCCCGCAGGACCTTAGGTTCTCGCGGTTGAGGCAAGCACTCCCGGAGACGAGGAGATGCCTTTAGTCCTTGTTGTCGAGCCGCAGGCTCCAACCTGGGCACATCACATAGTCCGTTTCCTTCAAACAGGAGAACTCCCTGAAGAGCAAGAGGAAGCCGAAAGAGTAGCCCGTCGTTCAAGTATGTACCAGTTTGTCGATGACACCCTGTACAGAAGACGACCAAATGGTGTGAAATTAAGGTGTATCTGTCGGGAGGATGGACTGAAGCTGTTGGCAGAGATTCATGGAGGAGATGTGGTTCCCACATTGGATCAAGGGCCCTTGCGGCGAAAGCTTTCCGACAGGGTTTCTATTGGCCCACTGCTCTCCAGGACGCTACTGAACTGTCACCAACTGTGAAGCCTGCCAGTTCCATTCCAAGAACATTCATCAACCAGCGCAAGCCCTACAAACAATCCCTCTATCCTGGCCATTCTCGGTCTGGGGGCTCGATATCATGGTGTTGGAAATATGCCCTAGAGGCAATAATAAATTGGTTATTATTATATTTCCTTGTTCATGATAATCGTTTATTATCCATGCTATAATTGTATTGATTGGAAACTCAAATACATGTGTGGGTACATAGACAACACTGTGTCCCTAGTAAGCCTCTAGTTGACTAGCTCGTTGATCAAAGATGGTTAAGGTTTCCTAGCCATTGACATGAGATGTCATTTGATAACGGGATCACATCATTAGGAGAATGATGTGATGGACAAGACCCAAACTGTAAACGTAGCATTTGATCGTGTCAGTTTATTGCTATTGTTTTCTGCATGTCAAGTATCTGTTCCTTTGACCATGAGATCATGCAACTCACTAACACCGGAGGAATACCTTGTGTGTATCAAACGTCGCAACGTAACTGGGTGACTATAAAGGTGCTCTACAGGTATCTCCGAGGGTGTCTGTTGGGTTGGCATGGATCAAGACTGGGATTTGTTACTCCGTATGACGGAGAGGTATCTCAGGGCCCACTCGGTAATACAACATCACAATGAGCCTTGCAAGCAATGTGACTAAAGTGTTAGCCACGAGATCTTGTATTACGGAACGAGTAAAGAGACTTGCCGGTAACGAGATTGAACTAGGTATAGTGATACCGACGATCGAATCTCGGGCAAGTAACATACCGAAGAACAAAGGGAACAGCATACGGGATTAACTGAATCCTTGACATAGAGGTTCGACCGATAAAGATCTTCGTAGAATATGTAGGAGCCAATATGGGCATCCAGGTCCCGCTATTGGTTATTGGCCGTAGAGGTGTCTCGGTCATGTCTACATAGTTCTCGAACCCGCAGGGTCTACACACTTAACGTTTGGTGACGATTAGTATAATTGAGTTATTATGTTGGTGACCGAAAGTTGTTCGGAGTCCCGGATAAGATCCCGGACATGACGAGGATCTCTGGAATAGTCCGGAGGTAAAGATTGATATATGTGATAATAGTGTTTTGATCTCCGAAAGAGTTCCGGAGTTCACCGGAAGAGGTTCCGGATGTTTACCGAAGTGTTCGGGTGCAGCAACACTTTATATGAGCCAAAGGGATAAAGCCCACAAGGTATTGGAAAGTGCAAAAGTAGTTTTACTACCGCCCAAGCGGTACTACCGCTTGTGTGAAGCGGTACTACCGCTTGTGCGCGGCTGTGCACGGTTCGGCAGGGATCCGAGTTGGACTCTTTCCCTGCGGGCCAAACCGACCTTGTGCGGGCAAAACCGACCCGGAGGAGGCTTTTACTCCAAGTTTAGACCCCAAGGCTCAACATATAAATAGAGGGGCAGGGCTAGCACACGGGAGACATCAGGATTTCCCAAGCCGTGTGCCGGCAACCCTAGCCCTCTAGTTCCTCCGTCATAATCTCCGTAGCGCTTGGCGAAGCCCTGCAGAGATTGTTCCTCACCACCATCACCACGCCGTCGTGCTGCAGGAACTCAACCACTACTTCACCATCGCTCGCTGGATCGAGGAGGTGAAGGCGTCATCAAGCCGTACGTGTGTTGAACGCGGAGGTGCCGTCCGTTCGGCACTAGATCGGAAGGATCGTGATTGGATCGCGGGACGCTCGGCGATTTGGATCGCGAAGACGTTCGACTACATCAACCGCGTTTATTAACGCTTCCGCTTAGCGATCTACAAGGGTATGTAGATTCACTCTCCCTCTCGTAGATGCTCATCACCATGGATAGATCTTGCGTGTGCGTAGGAAAAAATTTTGTTTCCCATGCAACGTTCCCCAACAGTGGTATCAGAGCTAGGTCTATGCGTAGATGAGATCTCGAGTAGAACACAAACGAGTTGTGGGCGTGGGTGTATACATATTGCTTGCCGTTACTAGTTGATACTTGATTTAGCGGTATTGTGAGATGAAGCGGCCCGGACCGACATTACGCGTACGCTTACGCGAGACTGGTTTTACCGCTGCGTGCACTTGTTGCATAAAGGTGACTGGCGGGTGTCTGTCTCTCTCACTTTAGTTGAATCGGTTCAATGAAGAGGGTTCTTTTAGAAGATCAAAAAGCAATCACTACACCACGTTGTGGTTTTGCGTAGGTAAGAACGGTTCTTGCAAACCCGTAGCAGCCACGTAAAATTTGCAACAACAATTAGAGGACGTCTAACTTGTTTTTGCAGGGTATGTTGTGATGTGATATGGCCAATTACATGATGAGATATATGTGATGTATGAGATGATCATGTTTTGTATAGAATATCACGACTTGCATGTCGATGAGTACGGCAACTGGCAGGAGCCATAGAGTTGTCTTTAATTATTGTATGACCTGCGTGTCAATCATTAAGCGCTATGTAATGCTTTACTTTATCGCTAAACGTTAGCTATAGTCGTGGAAGCAACAGTCGGCGCGACAACCTTATGGCGACACGTTGATGGAGATCAAGATGATGGAGATCATGGTGTCATGCCGGTGACGATGGAGATCATGCCGGTGCTTTGGAGATGGAGATCAAAAGCACAAGTTCATGGCCATATCATGTCACTTATGATTTGCATGTGATGTTAATCCTTTTATGCATCTTATTTTGCTTAGGACGACGGTAGCATTATAAGGTGATCCCTCACTTAAATTTCAAGATAAATTGTGTTCTCCCCAAGTGTGCACCGTTGCGAAAGTTCGTCGTTTCGAGACACGCCGTGATGATCGGGTGTGATAGACTCTACGTTCGCATACAATGGGTGTAAGCCATGTTACACGTGCGGAACACTCGGGTTAAACTTGACGAGCCTAGCATGTACAGACATGGCCTCGGAACACAAGAGACCGAAAGGTCGAACATGAGTCATATAGTAGATATGATCAACATGAAGATGTTCACCATTGAAACCACCTCAACTCACGTGATGATCGGACTTGAGTTGGTGGATTTGGATCATGTTACACTCGAATGATCGGAGGGATGTCAATTTGAGTGGGAGTTTTTAAGTAATATGATTAACTAAACTCATTATCTAAGAACAATAGTCTAAGTTGTCTTTGCTATATTTATGTTGTAGATCATGGCTCGCGCAGTAGCACCCCTGAATTTTAATGCGTTCCTAGAGAAAGCTAAGTTGAAAGATGATGGAAGTAACTTTGTGGACTGGGCCCGTAATCTAAGGATTATCCTTACGGCTTCCCAGAAGGCTTATGTCCTTGATGCACCGCTTGGTGATCCACCCGCTCCAGTTGAGTCTCTAGACGTTGTGAACGCCTGGCAGGCTCGTTCTGATGATTACTCAATAGTTCAATGTGCAATGTTGTATGGCTTAGAACCGGGACTTCAAAGACGTTTTGAACGTCATGGAGCATATGAGATGTTCCAGGAGTTGAAGTTTATCTTTCAGAAGAATGCCCGGATCGAGAGATATGAGATCTCCGATAAGTTCTATGCTTGCAAGATGGAGGAGAACGGGTCTATCAGTGATCACGTGCTCAGAATGTCTGGGTACTCCACCCGTCTGGCTGAGTTAGGGATGCCCCTTCCGCCAGAGGCTATCACTGACAGAGTTCTTCAATCATTGCCACCTAGCTACAAGAGCTTCGTGTTGAACTATAACATGCACGGGATGAACAAGTCAGTCGCCGAGCTGTTTGCGATGCTGAAAGCCGCTGAGTCTGAAATTCAGAAGGAGCATCAAGTGTTGATGGTCAATAAAACCACTAGTTTCGAGAAAAATGGCAAGGGTAAGAAGGGTAACTCCAAGAAGAGTGGCAAAGCAGTTGCTCCTCTCGTGAAGAAACCCAAGGCTGGACCCAAACCAGAAACTGTGTGTTTTCATTGCAAGGGAACTGGACACTGGAAGCGGAATTGCCCCAAGTATTTGGCTGACAAGAAGGCGGCCAACAACAAACAAGGTATATATGATATACATGTTATTGATGTGTACCTTACCAACTCTCGTTGTAGTGCCTGGGTATTTGATACCGGTGCGGTTGCTCATATTTGCAACTCAAAACAGGAACTGCGGAATAGACGGAGGCTGGCAAAGGACGAAGTGACGATGCGCGTGGGAAATGGTTCCAAGGTTGATGTGATCGCCGTCGGCACGCTCGCTCTTCGATTACCGTCGGGATTAGTGATGAACCTAAATAAGTGTTATTTGGTGCCTGCGTTAAGCATGAACATTATATCTGGATCTTGTTTATTGCGAGACGGTTACTCATTTAAATCAGAGAATAATGGTTGTTCTATTTATATGAGTAATATCTTTTATGGTCATGCACCCGATGTGAGGGGTTTATTCTTATTGAATCTCGATAGTAATGATACACATGTTCATAACATTGATGCCAAAAGATGTAGAATTGATAATGATAATACCACTTTCTTGTGGCACTGCCGTTTAGGTCATATTGGCGTAAAACGCATGAAGAAGCTCCATGCTGATGGACTTTTGGAGTCACTTGATTTTGAATCACTTGACACATGTGAGCCATGCCTCATGGGCAAGATGACTAAAACGCCGTTCTCTGATACAATGGAACGGGCAAGTGACTTTTTGGAAATCATACATACTGATGTGTGCGGTCCGATGAGTATTGAGGCGCGCGGTGGTTATCGTTACTTTCTCACCTTCACTGATGACTTAAGTAGATATGGGTATATTTACTTAATGAAACACAAGTCTGAAACATTTGAAAAGTTCAAACAATTTCAGAGTGAAGTTGAGAATCATCGTAACAAGAAGATTAAATTCCTACGATCTGATCGAGGAGGAGAATATCTGAGTTATGAGTTTGGCAGTCACTTAAGACAGTGTGGAATTGTTTCACAATTGACACCGCCTGGAACACCACAGCGTAATGGTGTGTCCGAACGTCGTAATCGAACCTTATTGGATATGGTGCGATCTATGATGTCTCTTGCCGATTTGCCACTATCGTTTTGGGGTTATGCATTAGAGACAGCTGCATTCACTTTAAATAGGGCACCATCGAAATCCGTTGAGACGACGCCATATGAACTTTGGTTTGGCAAGAAGCCAAAACTGTCGTTTCTTAAAGTTTGGGGATGTGATGCTTATGTCAAAAAGCTTCAGCCTGAAAAGCTGGAACCCAAAGCGGAGAAATGCGTCTTCATAGGATACCCAAAAGAGACAATTGGGTATACCTTCTACCTCAGATCCGAGGGCAAAGTGTTTGTCGCTAAAAACGGAACATTTCTTGAGAAAGAGTTTCTCTCGAAAGAATTGAGTGGGAGGAAGATAGAACTTGATGAGGTTGTTGAACCTTTACTTCAACCTGAGAGTAGCGCAGCGCAGAAAGTTGTTTCTGTGGAGCCTACATTAGCTGAAGAGGAAGTTAATGATGATGATCATGAAGCTTTGGATCAAGTTGCTATCGAACCTCGTAGGTCGACAAGGACGCGTACTGCTCCCGAGTGGTACGGCAACCCTGTCTTAGAGGTCATGTTGTTAAACAACGATGAACCTACGAGCTATGGAGAAGCGATGATGGGCCCGGATTCCGAGAAGTGGTTAGAGGCCATGAAATCCGAGATGGGATCCATGTATGAAAACAAAGTATGGACTTTGGAAGTATTACCTGAAGGGCGTAAGGCCATTCAGAACAAATGGATCTTTAAGAGGAAGACGGACGCGGACGGTAATGTCACCGTCTATAAAGCTCGACTTGTGGCAAAGGGTTTTTCACAAGTTCAAGGAGTTGACTACGATGAGACCTTCTCACCCGTAGCGATGCTTAAGTCCGTCAGAATCATGTTAGCAATAGCTGCCTTTTTCGATTATGAAATTTGGCAGATGGATGTCAAAACAGCGTTCCTTAACGGTTACCTTAAGGAAGAGTTGTATATGATGCAACCAGAAGGTTTTGTCGATCCAGAGAATGCTGACAAAGTTTGCAAACTCCAGCGATCCATTTATGGACTGGTGCAAGCATCTCGGAGTTGGAATCTTCGTTTTGATGAGGTGATCAAAGCGTTCGAGTTTATACAAGTTTATGGAGAAGCTTGTATTTACAAGAAAGTGAGTGGGAGCTCTATAGCGTTTCTAATATTATATGTGGATGACATATTGCTTATTGGAAACAATATAGAAATGCTGGAAAGCGTAAAGGAATATTTGAACAAGAGTTTTTCAATGAAGGACCTAGGAGAAGCTGCTTTCATATTAGGCATCAAGATCTATAGAGATAGATCAAGACGCTTAATAGGACTTTCACAAAGCACATACCTTGATAAGATTTTGAAGAAGTTCAAAATGGATCAGTCCAAGAAGGGGTTCTTGCCTGTTTTGCAAGGTGTGAAGTTGAGTAAGACTCAATGCCCAGTGACTGCAGAAGATAGAGAAAAGATGAGTGTCATCCCCTATGCTTCAGCCATAGGCTCTATCATGTATGCAATGCTGTGCACAAGACCCGATGTCAGCCTTGCCATAAGTATGGTCGGAAGGTTTCAAGGTGATCCAGGAATGGAACACTGGACGGCGGTCAAGAATATCCTGAAGTACCTGAAAAGGACTAAGGACATGTTTCTTGTTTATGGAGGTGATCAAGAGCTCGTCGTAAAGGGTTACGTCGATGCAAGCTTTGACACTGATCCGGATGACTCTAAGTCGCAAACCGGATACGTATTTATTCTTAATGGGGGTGCGGTTAGCTGGTGCAGTTCCAAGCAAGCGTGGTAGCTGATTCTACATGCGAAGCGGAGTACATCGCTGCCTCGGAGGCGGCGAAGGAAGGTGTCTGGATAAAGGAGTTCATGACAGATCTTGGAGTAGTGCCTAGTGCGCTTAACCCAATGACTCTGTTTTGTGATAATACTGGTGCCATTGCTCTAGCCAAGGAACCAAGATTTCACAAGAGGACCAGACACATAAAACGACGTTTCAATTCCATCCGCGATTACATCAAGGAGGACGACATAAATATTTGCAAAGTACACACGGATCTAAATGTTGCAGATCCGATGACTAAACCTCTTCCAAGGGCTAAACATGAACAACACCAGAACTGCATGGGTGTTCGATTCATTACAATGTAAATCACATAGTGATGTGAACTAGATTATTGACTCTAGTGCAAGTGGGAGACTGTTGGAAATATGCCCTAGAGGCAATAATAAATTGGTTATTATTATATTTCCTTGTTCATGATAATCGTTTATTATCCATGCTATAATTGTATTGATTGGAAACTCAAATACATGTGTGGGTACATAGACAACACTGTGTCCCTAGTAAGCCTCTAGTTGACTAGCTCGTTGATCAAAGATGGTTAAGGTTTCCTAGCCATTGACATGAGATGTCATTTGATAACGGGATCACATCATTAGGAGAATGATGTGATGGACAAGACCCAAACTGTAAACGTAGCATTTGATCGTGTCAGTTTATTGCTATTGTTTTCTGCATGTCAAGTATCTGTTCCTTTGACCATGAGATCATGCAACTCACTAACACCGGAGGAATACCTTGTGTGTATCAAACGTCGCAACGTAACTGGGTGACTATAAAGGTGCTCTACAGGTATCTCCGAGGGTGTCTGTTGGGTTGGCATGGATCAAGACTGGGATTTGTTACTCCGTATGACGGAGAGGTATCTCAGGGCCCACTCGGTAATACAACATCACAATGAGCCTTGCAAGCAATGTGACTAAAGTGTTAGCCACGAGATCTTGTATTACGGAACGAGTAAAGAGACTTGCCGGTAACGAGATTGAACTAGGTATAGTGATACCGACGATCGAATCTCGGGCAAGTAACATACCGAAGAACAAAGGGAACAGCATACGGGATTAACTGAATCCTTGACATAGAGGTTCGACCGATAAAGATCTTCGTAGAATATGTAGGAGCCAATATGGGCATCCAGGTCCCGCTATTGGTTATTGGCCGTAGAGGTGTCTCGGTCATGTCTACATAGTTCTCGAACCCGCAGGGTCTACACACTTAACGTTTGGTGACGATTAGTATAATTGAGTTATTATGTTGGTGACCGAAAGTTGTTCGGAGTCCCGGATAAGATCCCGGACATGACGAGGATCTCTGGAATAGTCCGGAGGTAAAGATTGATATATGTGATAATAGTGTTTTGATCTCCGAAAGAGTTCCGGAGTTCACCGGAAGAGGTTCCGGATGTTTACCGAAGTGTTCGGGTGCAGCAACACTTTATATGAGCCAAAGGGATAAAGCCCACAAGGTATTGGAAAGTGCAAAAGTAGTTTTACTACCGCCCAAGCGGTACTACCGCTTGTGTGAAGCGGTACTACCGCTTGTGCGCGGCTGTGCACGGTTCGGCAGGGATCCGAGTTGGACTCTTTCCCTGCGGGCCAAACCGACCTTGTGCGGGCAAAACCGACCCGGAGGAGGCTTTTACTCCAAGTTTAGACCCCAAGGCTCAACATATAAATAGAGGGGCAGGGCTAGCACACGGGAGACATCAGGATTTCCCAAGCCGTGTGCCGGCAACCCTAGCCCTCTAGTTCCTCCGTCATAATCTCCGTAGCGCTTGGCGAAGCCCTGCAGAGATTGTTCCTCACCACCATCACCACGCCGTCGTGCTGCAGGAACTCAACCACTACTTCACCATCGCTCGCTGGATCGAGGAGGTGAAGGCGTCATCAAGCCGTACGTGTGTTGAACGCGGAGGTGCCGTCCGTTCGGCACTAGATCGGAAGGATCGTGATTGGATCGCGGGACGCTCGGCGATTTGGATCGCGAAGACGTTCGACTACATCAACCGCGTTTATTAACGCTTCCGCTTAGCGATCTACAAGGGTATGTAGATTCACTCTCCCTCTCGTAGATGCTCATCACCATGGATAGATCTTGCGTGTGCGTAGGAAAAATTTTTGTTTCCCATGCAACGTTCCCCAACACATGGGCCCCTTCCCCCGCGCTGTCGGGGACTTTGAGTTCTTGTTAGTGGTAACCGACAAGTTCACAAAGTGGCCTAAGGTGGAACCAGTGACAAAGGTGACCGAGCAGTCAGCTATCAAGTTCATGAAAGGACTGGTGTGCCGCTTTGGAGTGCCTAACAGAGTGATCACTGACAACGGCACCCAGTTCACAAGCCGCGCCTTCAAGCAATATATCCAAAGCCTTGGAAGAAAGATCTCCTTCGCCTCTGTTGCTCAACCTAGAAGCAACGGGCAAGTCGAGAGGATGAATGCTGAAGTGCTGTGAGGACTCAAGACAAGGACTTTTGATAAGCTTCGGAAGAGCGACAGGCGCTGGATAGATGAGCTGTCGGTGGTTCTTTGGTCCCTCAGGACGACACTAAATCGAGCTACTGGCCAGACGCCCTTCTCCCTAGTGTACGGGGCGAAAGCAGTACTCCCCACGGAACTCATATACGGGTCACCTCGAGTGCTTGCCTACGATGAAGTAGAGCAACAGCAGCTACGGCATGACGATGCCATGCTCCTCGAGGAAGACCGTCTCCGGGCTGCGGTGCGTGCTGCATGCTACCAGCAAGCCCTGCGCCGCTACCAAAGCCGTAGGGTCCACGTCCGGAGCCTTGAGGAAGGCGACCTTGTCCTTAGGCGTGTTCAGTCTGCCAAGGGTGCAAACAAGTTGACGCCGAAGTGGGAAGGCCCTGACCGGGTAGTACGAGTCACCAAAAATGGCGCAGTCCGTCTGGAAACCGAAGATGGCACCAAGGTGCTTAACTCATGGAACATTGAGCATCTTCGTAAGTTCTACCCGTAAGGCGCGGCTGCCGGCCTCAGTCCCGGGCAGCCACCTTTTGTACAAGCCTTGCCGATGTTGCATGTAACCCTCTATACAAAGCCAGGCGCAGACCCTGTGCAACAATAATAAATCTAGGCATTGCATCATATCATCATTCTTACATGCTCATTACTCATTTTTTATGACTGCAATGTTATCGCTTTTAAGTTATAAAGATTTGCTAGAATACTTGATGAAACCTTAATCTTTGTTACTGTTATCACCCTACATGTTTGACCATCGAGAAAACAGGGAAGGGGAACAAAGAAACAAGGATGGCGGCCCATCACACTGTAAAAGGAGATACTGCTTGGAAAAGATAAGTATATCGCATATCCAAAGTTCAGTACTTCTCAATTTCTCAAGGAAACCCTTAGTATCCTCCTTACTGCGGGTTGTGGAGTCATCCACGTGGTGAAAACCCTTGTCGGGGTGAGCCGTCTTCCCGTCTTTGTTTATGGGGGTGGCAGCGCCGATACCGACAAGGAGCTCTGCCGGGGAACAACGCCAACCTGTGGCCGGGGGCTCGTTTCCCCTCTTTGGCACTCGTGGTTTGAATGATGACTCGGCAATTAGCTCCGTGTAGCAAAGACAAAACATACTAATGCAGTATAAACTAGGAAGGAAAAGGGATAGTACTTGCGAAAGAAAGACAACACTATTTCGCATTCATTTCCGATACAAATGGGATAAAGATTACATAAGAGGGCGTCCTTTTTTAATAAACTCTTTATCTGGCTTTCTCCCCTAGGGGTAGATTACAAAGAGAAAAAGAGCAGAGGGAGGACCCAAGCAGAAGCCTAGCCTGACCCCGTCAAGACTGTCGGGGGACGACTTGGCAAGACCACCGGCGAGAAGGATGAAGCCAAAGTCCACGAGCATGTCGGGGTCCAACTGAGAAGAAGAGGCGGCGCCCGAGTCAAGAACCCCCGGCAAATCGCTCTGCCGGGAGGAGGAGGAGGAGCGCGATGACGGTGATGGTGCGGCAGACGATCAGCTGGAGCCCAGGACGTCGTACTCCGACTTGATGGCCTGGGACTCATCGTCGTCGTCTTCACCGACACTGTCCTCCTCGTCGCTACCGCTCGAGGAGGAACTTTCGACATCACTCCAGCTCTCCTCGCAGCAGCCGAGACGGGTGCCCGAACGCCAATAAATATTGACGGAGAGCAGGTCGGCCTCCATCAGCTTGAAGCGGCGGACGTGCCCACCCATGAGGTTGTGGGCACGTGCGAAGGATTTCCACCCGCGCCTGAGAAGCATGACACTACGCTTCGGGTACTCAACATCCGCCCGCACAGCGCCATTACAGCAACCATGCGCCCGCAGCCACAGGACGTGCGGCTTATCAACCTCCATCACACTAGCGAAAGGGTGGGGAAGGCGCAGGCGGCTCCGGGGAGGACCACGCAACTTGATGACAAACTCCAGCTTCGTTCCCTCGGCATGGGCCTCTTCAAGGGGAGGGTCTGATGGCGGAGGAGGAAGAGAAGCAGCACTCCGTCTTCCCCGGCCGCGGGCCCCGCGTCGACTTTGGCCCCGTCCAGCTCCTCCACCATGCGCACTTGACCCACCCTCCACCTCCGTGGCTGAAGCAGTGGTATGATCCCGATGGGCCGGAGGACACCCTCGTCCCCTGGGCATGCTAGCGGCGAGCACAGCTCAAGACAAGGAAGCAGAAGGGCGAGCTCTGTGGATTCGGACTCAAGGAGGAAGAAAGGATGGATGAGCATCGCCCCTCGCGACCCCCAATTTATAGGGGAGGGTGCGGGGGCTGGCTCTCCTTCACTCCAAGGGTCGCCGCCCATCTCCACCAATTCCATCTCCCACGATCACGGGTGAACAGGTAACCACCACATTGCTCCAATCCATGGCGCTGTGGTTTCTGCCACGATCAGGACTTTAAGTCACGCGCGCCCGTCGCTAACTCCCCGCTATGCATGCGGCGCGCGTGGCGGAAACGGCCTGAAATGGTGGGCCAGAGCTGACCAATAAATTAGCAGTTACTCCCTCCCATTGCGCGCATGTGCATAGATTTTGGGCCTGACCCAACGGCACTTGGCGAGTGCGTGTGGGCCAGACCCGAGGGCTCCTGTCGGTGCACTAGTACAGGGGTACCCAGTGCCCCTAACTTATGCACAGGCGGTAGTAGTTGAGCCCTTCAACGTTCCTTCAATCCCAGCGAATGATCAAGACCAGACTCCAACAAGCCCGATGCAGCAGCCGAAGCCTGGACTGCAATGCGCCAAGCACGTCCCCGGTGCTTGCCGGGGACCAAGACATGCGCGCCTTTCTGAAGACCCGGCAAGCCATTCCCCGGCAGGCACGAGCTAACCAGCCACCGCTCCACCGCATCGCTACGTCAGTCAATTATCGATGCGGTGTCGAGCCCTCAAGCGGCTAATCAGCTCTTGCTAAGCACGTGGTGGCGCGCCAGAAGACAAGTTACACCTAATTGACACCCGCCCCTGCAACGTGTCAAGACCATAAGCAACGACCGGCCAAGCGGTGGCAAGAGCTTGCCGGGGATGCACCCCCGAGCGCCACCTAGGCTGGTAATCATGGTATTTTGTCCTAAATGCCAGAGTTAGGTATGATAGCTCTACTAAGCTATCTAATCGATAGATGATGACTGTTTTACCATTGTGGTAACCCCTTGCACTATAAAAGGAGGCCCAAGGCTACCTAGCTCAGGATTCGCACCCTCGGACATTTGTACTCACCTAGCAGCTCTTTCCCCGAAGGCAACCCTTGCCAGGATAGAGAGCGAGGCACCACTTGTGTTCTTCC
This sequence comes from Elymus sibiricus, assembly GCA_039707655.1. NCBI lineage: Eukaryota > Viridiplantae > Streptophyta > Magnoliopsida > Poales > Poaceae > Elymus > Elymus sibiricus. The sequence goes on from CM077665.1 coordinate 263,249,236, forward strand.
AATCAAATCCACCAAAAGCAGGAGTAGAGTTTTACGCTTAGCAGCGGCCCGAACCTGGGTAAAATGCTTGTGTCCTGATCATCGCGCCGTCTCACGCTCTCCGCTCTTCGTGCAACGTGACCCCCCTTGCCGAACCACAAGGGACCTCTGGCCTCATAGGTGATCGTGAGCATCCGTGCCCCGACACATAGAGATGTGCTTGATACGAACCAAAGTGGGGGATGTGTCCAAACTGTATCTTGACCGGCACACGTTCTGCATCAAGAAGCAGTTGTCCAACCGAAGGCCCTATCCGTCTTGTGGGGTTGCCTTGATAATTAAGATTATAATAATCAGACAAGAGCTTTGGTCGTTTAATGACTATACCTCTTGAATCTCTAGAGATAGGATCCATGTTACCATCCTAAACCCTTCTGTCACAGGTGTTCGTGATAACACTTCATGGTATCCCTGCCCTTAGCCTCTTTGTGGCTCGCTCTCCAAGATCCTGGGTACCTGCAGGGATGAAGAACGCAGACGAGACAAGAAATATCTATGAAACAATTTTATTTCACACATATGGGACGTTGATTCAAAGCACTTCCATTGATCCCCACAAAAAATATAGAGGGTTGCAAGGCTCTTGCCTCAACCCATACCTTACCGAACCACTCACACATGGAGATCAGATCACATGAAGAACTCATTGAAGAACACATCATGGAGATTGATTGATTGATAATATGTCTTACAATGGCTTCCATGTGCTATGCATGATTACAAGTGTTATCTAATGGAGGATGAGCTATGGTGGTGATGGTGGTTGTGGAGATGGAAATGGCGGCGACTAGGGTTGATCAAGATGTTTTGTTGACATTTCTGCCTCAACCGCTTTATAAACCTTGTTCAGCTGGACGAGAGGCCAAGGTTTCCACGTCAAATGACCACTCATGCAAGCACTCGTGGTCGCATTGAACGTCATCTTTTGTTCTGTCACTTCTGGTGCGCCTCTTCCTGATTTCTTCTATCTCTTTCTTTACTCCTTTCCATATTCCCACTTGGTTTCGTCCATATTTAGCCCATTTCCTGTAGAAACACAATAAACAGAGGATTTATGGAATCGTTTGCATTCATTAGTCATTAGTAGCAATATTAGAGCCAATATCTCGGTTTAAACAAAAGGTAAATGAGTGTAAAAAATATCACTCATCAACTCCCCCAAGCTTAAACTTGATCGTCCTTGAGCAGCATAGAGACAAATCCAAAGCATAACTCAGTTGTTTGAACCAAAATAACGAGAAGGTTTTGGTTCACTTACGATCGGTATGACTAGATAGCCCTCCGCTTCTTGACCCAAAAACTTAATATAGCTGTAGCGATGGCAAGGCTATTATTCAAGTGTTAGAGAAGCAAATATAGTCAACTCAAAGATTTTGATCTACCAGATAAAACAATTTGCAACACTCAATTATACTTCCTCTAGGTAACAATTGCTTGCCGGGAATGCAAAGAAGAGTTTTCTTTGGATAGAGCCATTAAAACATGTGAAAGGTATGTAAAGAAACATGATGATAGAGTGCTCATAAACATACCCACAAATGTCTCATCCCAAAGGCTCTCAAGCACTTTGCTTCAATCATTGTTTGCTGAAACTTTGGTTGTCACGTGAAGGGGATTATGTTAAATAAATGATCAAGTATAGAGTTTCGATGTGGCCTCATTTTAGGAACAATGGATCTTTTATAGTTGTCTCTTTTGAGCTCTTGTGATTAGTTCCAAGCATTTACCACATACACACCCATTCAAGAGAAATCCAAATAATATTCGATTGTAGTGTTGCCACTACGTACGAAAATAAACTCATAGCCAAAATCCGAGCCAAAACTTTGATGGATCGTTCATTGGCTAGAGGAGTCCTCAGCATAAGATCAAGAAAGGTGACGAAGCCATATTTACACATGTACACGTGCATATAGTAGCAGGGCCATGGCACCAACGAGAAGTTGAAGTACCATGTAAGAGATACAACATATATTTTGGCATAATCTCATTCACCCTTCAACTAAGTTCCTCTAGACTTAACCCACGAGTGCTATCAAGTCTATTAAAATTAACACCATGGGGTTGAGTATTTCTAATTTCATATTCTCTACAATTTTTCTCAACACCGAAGTCTTTGAAGGCTTTCTCTTGTGCACGGTTGACTCATCTTATAAAAGGATGGCCTCGAGAGCGGTTCGGTGAAATCATAAACATAGTGGATGTCTTCTTCATTGTCGGGGAAGCCAAAGTGACCACACCACTCATCAAGAGTGATGTCAAAATCTTGGTCCAAGAGACGGAAAGTGATCCACTCCTCCTCGTATGCATTTGGCACATGCCCAACATTATGAGAGAGAATACTAAGAAAGTCACATGTCATGCATTCATATGCCTCACATCTCTGATAACCAAAATGACGCAACCTGACATTGGCACAAAGCAAATTAAAATCCTTAGTTATACCTAGCTTAGCAAGTGTTGCCTCGCAAGCCCACTTGGTTGCTTTGATCTTCCTTGTATGTAGCTTTCGATATTTCCTCCTTGCTTCATGGTTGGTGAAGACGATCCCCTGATTGAAAACTTGTTGTTGTTGTTGTTGTTGTTTGTCGGGCCTCTGGGACTGGGGGTGCCCAGGCCCGTCTGCCTGCGGTCCAGGACACATAGATCGTCTTGGACACTGAGTGGCCCCACCCACAGGCTTCATAGAGTTGGTTCTCATGAGGGCCAATGCTTCGCGAGGCGCGAGGCGGCGTCGTCATCGAGTGCTTCACGGGGCTTCTCCGCGTGGCTGCCCATGGCACCCTCAGGAGGCGGGGTCATTTGGGGTGGTCCAACAAGGCCTCATGACCCAGTTCCCACACATGGGTGACGCGCGCCGATCCAAACGATGCCAGCGGCCGTGCACCGGGTGCGGATAGAGAGGATTTCCTCTTTGGTGATAGAGGAGAGGCGCTAGCTCGTGGGTCCCCAAAGAAACCTCCAAAGGTTGCCCTTCCAGTGCAAGAGGACCAGGACCGAAGGCTCCGCAGGACAGAGGTCATCCCCGAGCCCACAGGCGCATCACGGCAAGGAACTTTAGCACGCGAAGACCATCTTTTGTCAGGATAAGCTGCAACCCTGTCCCCTTTCAAACTGGCCATTGTGGCAACCCTTCCCGCCTGATATTTTGGGGGGAAGACGACCGGGAGAATATAAGGGGGGAGCCAGCCACCGTAGAGAGGGAGACTTTGGGTTGGCAAGAACACGCCTTGTACTCATCTTCCACCTCAAGCAATCCACCAAGCAGGAGTAGGGTCTTACACCGCGAGGTGGCCCGAACCTGGGTAAACTTTGTGTGTCCTTGTTCATCTTCCTTAGCTCAAGCCGCTGGGGAGCCGCCGTGTGGTTGCGAAGTAGAATAGGGTAGGAGAGCGAGCGCACCCCAGTGTTCGAACCTTCTTGGGTCTGCGGAGCCCCGATTCCGACATTGTTGTTGTTATTGTTGTTGTTGTTGTTGTTGTTGTTGTGCGGTGTTCGTGGATGAACTGAAGCACCGCCAATGTGAGTGGACCTTCTCGTAAACATCTACAAAATAATTTTTCAGTCAAATACAATGAAACAATGTTGATCCTACGATGTTCAAAACATCACACTCTTCTAAAAACATCAACGAATCTAAGCCAAATTAAATTATTGATCAAAAATATGCATATCCTAAACGTGGCAACGCTAGACATGTAGAACACAGATTCACAAAAATAAGTTGGGGATCGGAGGAGAAACGTACCGTAGATCAATCAAACGGCAGGATTTGAACTGAACTCGAGCGAGTAGAGAGATCTGGCAAAGTTGTGCTAGGGTTTGGAGAGGTTTAGGGGAAGAAGAAGAAAAGAGAGAGATGGAGGGAAAATAACTCTTTCCTTGGGCTATTTGTGGCCACGAGACCATCATACGACCGGCCATGTGAGTGCTATTTGTGGCTGCCAAACCGTCATCCGACCAGCCATGCAAGAGGGAGCGCTCGCATGGAGGGCCGTCTTTCAATCTGTCAACACAATCATTTCTGTCCATACCTCATACGACCACTAAAACGGTCGACGACGTCCGCATGGACACCGTCGTTCAATATGTTATTTCTTATCTTCTGGTCGAGGTTGTCATACAACCATCGAAACGATCACCAGCGCTCGCATGGAACGCCGTCGTTCAATTTGGATATCTTCTTCGTTTCTTCATAGGGTAAATACAACTACCCACACGAACAACGACGCTCGTATGAAACATCATCAAACGCTATGTTGCCTCTGGATGTTTTGTGTTGGAACCGCGAGGAAGTCATGCGACCGCCCATACGACCGACTATGGTCGCATGGAGGGCCGTCTTTTGTTCTGTTTCTTCTGAAACTTTTCTTTTTCTTCAAATTCCTATGGGGTTAGTTCCAACACAATACATAGGCATATATATTATATATCCAGGCATTCAAACGTCAATATAACACATAATATAATTGCACATAACAAAGACTTAATTAGAATGACTCTTCCAAACTTAACTTCTTCAAATAGTACTTCAACACTCTTTTTATTGAAACACAAATGAACTTACTTTTCTAATTTATTTGCGTGGGTTGCCGCCCATGAGGCGCTTATTTTCGGTCAGTTAGCTTGATTGTAGTGAAGATTATGGTGGTGCGAACATAGCAAGACCATAGCTTCTAGCATTGACAACAATGTCGTCTTCGGTGTAGGTCGTCATTTTCTTTTTCCTGGGGAAATGTCTAACAAAAGGATCTTTAGCAGGTAAGTCAAGTCTAAAATTTCCCTCAAACACATTTATCACAAATTTAGTATTCCTTAGAAAATGACTACCGAGAATTATTGGAACAATAGGATCTTCACGCATATCAACTATCACGAGATCAATCATGACAGGGTAATCATTTATCTGAATTATAACTCCATGCTTAATTCCTACTACTTGAGTAAAAGTTGAATTGGCCATATGCAATCTAATATCAGTAGTATCATAAGGACCTAGATTGAGACTATACTAAACAGACCTAGGGATAGTGGAAACACTATCCCCTAGGTCACATAAAGCATTGAACTTATTGTTGGAGATATGCCCTAGAGGCAATCATGTGATGATTTCATTTCCTATGTATTCGTGAGTATGTTGTATTGTCCTTGAATATCATCAGTGATATGCATCAATAAGTATGTGACTTATTTGTGAGACTATATATTGTATGATGATTGTTCTAATAGTCCCTAGTTGTTAAGGTTATGCGGACACATATCCTTTACTAGTATAAAATTCAGTTGATGACTATGTTTCACAAGTCATGTGCATAGAGATGCTGAACTGATAGTATGGACTCAGGGATTGAGCTCACCGAGTCAGACAGATCCACTTTGAGACACAGCGAGATATTGTCATATGTTAGTCTCAAGAACAATGTATATGCCATGTCCTAGACCTGAGGTCCTCGCATGTTCTCGGGATGAGGATCGACTTACCTACGGTCTATCAAATGCTACTCCGTAACTGGGTAGCTATAAAGGTAGCTTTCGGGTGAGTCGTGAGACATGCCGCGAGACATGGTTGACCAAGATGGGATTTGCACCTCCGTAAGGAGAGATATTCTGGGCCCTCTCGGGTGATCAGATTCAGAAAGCATGGCCATGCGACATGGGTTAAGTGTTAACCCGGTTCGGTAATCTGCATCATGGTTTCGCGAAGATATGTCGAGCAACCACAAAGGTGACAAGTACTCGCCTTCAGCTCGACAACATATATCATGAGGCAAAAGGAATGTTGTATATGACACATTGTCAAGGTTCGTCTAATGACTTTGCGCACACATGGGAGTTGGCACGTTCTGCTAGGAGCTGCTACCGACTATTGACTCGGGTCGTGTCCATGTAACGTGAACCTATAGGGTCACACACTTAAGGAATTGCATCCCATTTGGATAGGATTCGAATGGGAAATGGTACTAGACTCATCGTGGGCCTCAAGTGTTGAGACCACCTCAGAGGTCTATATAAAGGGGAGTGGGCGCACCTTTCAGGGCTGATCTTTTCTCCCCTCGACAGCCACCGCCACTCCCCACGCCAACATGCCGTGCGATCGGACCTAGCAGTCTGCCGCCCGACGCTTCCCCCGTACGTGTGGATACCTTGGAGGCATCACATCTGCGGTGCTTGGCCGGACCGTTTGAGGGATCCGCGAGGAGCTATTCGTGGGAGATCACTACTCGTGGGAGATCGGCTACAGGAGGAGGAGACGAATCAGCTGATCGACTAAATGCATCACCAACTCTACTTCCGCTGCGGGGACTGCGCGTCTAGTGGTAAACCCGATCCCGTGATCTATTTCCAGCAGCATGTTCTTGGGTGCGCGGTAGAAAGTTTTATTTGGCGCTAGCGTAGCATACCGCGTGTTCCAACACTTATTTAGACTAATTTCAATCTCTATAGCAGGCTCAAAAGCTAAAAACACACTTACTCCCTTGGTGGTTTTGGTAATTCATGTCAACATACATATTGGTGGACTAATGGTTTCCTCAAGTACATTTCAGAAATAGTTCATCCTAGGAAAGCAAATGCATGAAGATGTGGACCTCTCAAGATGCCAAGGACAAAGTTTGGCAAAAGCTCCAAGACTCCATTTTTTTTAGTGATCCAAGATCACATTGAGTCGATAGGAAAGCCAATACTATTAAAAGGGGATGGCGTTTTGATAATGACTCAATTGCTCAAGTTCTTGAAGATATTGCTCCAAAAACCCTCAACCACATTCTCACATTCAAACCTGTCCAAAACCTCAAGCCAATCTCGGTCCCACCGAAACCAATTCACCCGGACCCATCGAGATACTCAACACAGTAGCCACAACCTAAACCCTAGAAACTCGGTGTAACCGGGACACCATTCAGTCCCACCGAAGTGCATGTGCCACGTTTCTGTAACCAATTTGTTTTACGTCAGAACATCCGATTGAAACCGATCAGAATTACCAAAACGAGGAACTGCTTAAATCATCACATATCGGTGCCTCCGAGTGGATCCATCTGGTCACACCGAAACGTCTAACGTTTGAACCTTTTGCAGTACTCAGTGCCTCCGAGATTTCATATCAGTTCCATCGAGTTGGGCATAAAGTGTGTGACGGCTAGATTTTTGGTGATGGCTATATCTACCCCTCCACCACCACCTACTCTCAGAGAGAGCAACCAGGGCGAGGCATACACCTCCCACATCCATTTTTAGAGAGAGAAACTACACTTGTGTTGAGACCAAGGCATTCCACTCCAACCATATTATCCTTGATTTCTAGCATCCCCAAGTTGCTTTCCACTCAATCCTTCTCTTCTACCAAGCAAAAATTCTATGAGAGAGTGATTGAGTGTCGAGGAGACTATCTATTCAAGCACAAGAGCAAGGAGTTCATCATCAAAACAACGTCTATTACCTTTTAGAGAGTGGTGTCTCCTAGATTGGTTATGTCACATCCCACATTTTCCCAAATCCGTTATGTTAAAATTTTCACAGGTAATTATTATTTTTCCAACAAAACCCCTTGATTGATTGCTTGCTAGCTAATATTTCTTGATTGATTGATCAGAAGGCTAAAGTCCCAATGCAATTGGTGAAACCTAGCAAGCCAATGGTTGAAACCAAACCTAGTTGAAATATTATTGGGAAAAGTATTTTTAATAAGTCCCAAGAATGTCCAAACCAAATAATTTTTTCCTAAAAAGGTTTGAACGGCCCAACAAGCTAGGCCGGCCCAGCCAGCGCTGAGCCAGCCCAGCCAGACAGTCGCCCCTCTCTTCGTCGCCCCGAGCCACTGGTAGGCGTACCCCACCTATCAGGGTCGTCCCTCTCCTCCAATCGCCCACTCGCCACGACCGCGCCCACGTTCGAGCATGCACATCGCCCTGACCTCCATCTCGTATGCTCTCCGGTCACCCCCGCGCCCCTGAGCCCACCTATAAAATACCCTAGAGATCTTCTCTCAATAACCCTCTCTCTCACGAGCTCTCTACCGCGAGGCTGCTCGGGATCAAGCTCGAAGCCCCGTCGCCATAGCTTCGGACGTCGGCCAAATTCCAGCAACCCTGACCTTCCCGAGCCTCGACGATGCCACCGTCCGACTCCCTACACCACGGCACACCCTTGGGACAATCCCATGCCGACTTGAGCTTCTTGGAACCCCACGTTTCTCGGAGGCCAAAGCTCTTCGCCGCACCATCATCGTCTCCGGTGAGGTGAGCATGCCCCAGACCCACACATAGTGTCCATCGGCTTTGTCTCGTTGTTGTGCATCGCCCTGACCCTCTGTCGTGCCCAGAGCCTGACCAAATGGTCTCCCATGACCACACCAGAGAGTTCTACCGCCCCGTGCATCTCCGGTGAGCCCATCTATACTGTCACCCCGAGGAGTTGCCGAGGCCATCGTTGATCCCGCCGTGGAGCCCCGCGCCCGTCTGTGCCCTCGGCGCAGCCCAATACCCCCTGCATAACTGGCAACCACTCCACCACATTAGTCCACTTAAGTGAACCGGTACCTGCCAACCACAACACGCCACGTGTCCCAACCTTATCCACAACATTATCCACTCAAATTTCTATTAATTCTGGCAATTTTGAAGAAAAGCCGCTAGTTGTTATAACAGTCATAACTTTTTACATGTAAGTCCATATTGAGTGAAACTTTCTACAAATGATCCTTATGAAGTACTATCACCTAGGCCGATAAAATTTGGAATTTGAATAATTTGAAATTAAAATTCAAATAGAATGAATTCAAATTCAAATACGACATAACTTGCAAATTATAAATCCAAATTAAATGATTCTTTTTGCAGATTGAATCTAGTGAGATGTAGTTTTAACTTTGCTAATGTAGCCTAATTTTTAAATAATTTAAAATTAGAAATTGAATATAGTTCAAACAATAACAATAATTCAAATAGAAATTAAACCTAATTGGGTTTAACTATGAATTAAAATTGATTAAATAAAATAATTATGTCACAAGTAAGTAAGAAACATGAATTCAGCTTTAGTAAATATTTTTGGATTAATATTTGAATTTAGGAAATTCAAATAATATTTGAATTTAATTCAAAACCAGTTTGAATATAACTTTGAAACCCTAGGTTTAATCTAAATAAAACTATTTCAATATGATTTAATAAATTGAACTAAACATAATTATAGTCTAGGTGGGGGAAAGAGGTACATGGGCCTTGGGCCAAGTCTCTCATGCAGGAAGGCCGGAAGTTCCGGGGACAGCCAGAAGTTCCGGGCGTCGGAGGTTCCGGGTGCCGGAGGTTCCGGGCGCTTGAGGTTCTGGGCGAGGTCTGGGCAGGTTCCAGGGTTTAGTGAGAGTTGGTGCACTCCGGGTCTGTGTCGGTGCATGCAGGCCGGAAGTTCCGGGCCTTCCAGAAGCTTGTCCTTGCTTCTTCTTCCTTCTCTTCCATGCTTCCCTCGCAGATGGTGTAGGCGTACTCTTGGGCTTGGACTCCTCCATGATGAATGTGTAGTGCCTCTCACACCTATGCATGCACACGAGAGAGGGGTCAACTAGTATACCATCCTTGAAGGGCACAAGTAGAAACGTGTAAAGGATATGATTCACCTTTATATGCATGAAGTAGATGTCACACGTGTCACTTGGCAAAGATAGTCTTGACATGGTGATGTCCGAAGGATGCTCTGCATTAGGGGAACTATTCATCGAGAGGGGTCTGGCATACCGCAAAAGGAGGAAATGGACTTCTATTCAACCTCCTACGGTTGAAACAAGGTCCTGTACATCGGGAGGGGTCTCGTGTATCGCAAAACGGGAGTCCACGGGGTCCTATTCATCCACCCCAACCGGCTGGGTTGTGGCGTACCGCAGCACGGCCTCCTCGGGGTCCTATCCATCTAGCGCCAACCACCTATATGACCGGGGTCCTCTCATCCAACCCCCACCGATTGGGGTGGGGAGTACGAGCAGGCGGCAGGAACCAGAGTTGTTCATCCACAGCCAACCAACCAGCTAGGTCCACTCAGCTCGTCCAGCACAAGGGATCAATCGATGCAAGTGTCGACTCGTTCTACTACATGTATCGCACTTGCGACAACAACAGTCACTGTTCATCGAGAGGCAACCAACATGCTAACTCAACTCATGTCTCGCACGGGGGCTCTCGAACGCATCGATCGATTGATCAGGTTCAGTAATCTACATCGAAGGGAACGATCGATAGCTCAGGTTCAGTTAGCAGCCAAGGGATCACTTGGGTTAGATTAGCAGCGAAGGGCATCGATCGGGTTCAGTACATAGTGCGAGGGGTCGATCGCTCGTGTTTAGTATCTAATGTGAGGGATCGATCAAACGCTCGGGTTCAGTAAGAGAATGCCTCACTCGGCTTCAGTTAGTGAACACCTCGCACACACGTGTGTACGAGAGAAATGCGCAAAGCACACTACATCGCTCGACCCCGACCAACTACCAATTGCGCACCGTAACCAGGAACTCCAAAAAAATCCTCGCCCTCACTTCTACCACGATATTGTACGTCATGGCTAGCCCAAAGAATGTCATGCAGGTCCGCCTCCATCCCGCCCAGAATGAAAATCCCATTTTCTGTCATAATTTTTTGTCATAGAAGTAGGGGCCCATCACATCTACGATGATAGGTTTTTTTGTCACAATTATCGTCATGTAAGTGTCATATCCATGACAAAAAAAGTTATTGTTCGGGCCATAATGTCACGGAAGTGTTGTATTTTTGTAGTGAAGAGAATAACCAATCATCTCCAAGAATAAACCCATGAAAACCATGTCAATAATACAGTGAAGACCAACAATGAAATGAATGAGCAAACAAGTCTTGATCTCCAGATGAGTATGAATAGAATTTCGAACTCGATATTACAACTTGGAATTCCTCGTCCAATTGTGAATAGTCAAATGATGACGAGATCAAAGGCCCAAAACTACAAAGATCTCCGATGCTTCTCCATATCTCTTTTCTCTTTGTTCTGGTAGTGGCGGCGGCTAGGGTTCTCCGATGTGTGTCGTCCCTTCATCGAACTGTCTTGTGTTGAGAAAGTGGAACTCCAAGCACCTCATAAAACCATCCATGCGAGCGGGTGTGCTCGCATGGAAGGCCGTCTTTCAGTCTGTCTCGCTTGGTAGATGATATCCCAATATGGAAGTTTCTCTATTTAGCTTGATTTGCAGTGTTTCTCCTTGGTTTCCTACCATATGCAGTATTTCCGGCGAAACAATAGAAAGACGATTTTTCTTCTTCCTTGAAGGGTTAACTTTAGAAATAACCAAGAAGTGGTGTTAATTAATATGGTGGAAACCAAATGAAAACCCTTGAAAATAATAATAAATTCCCAAGCCATCACTTGCGTACCGTGATGGGGTTAGTTAGCCACTCTGTGTATGCGACCTCCCTAATGAACTCGGTAGCTAGGAGCCTAGCAATTTATTCTCCAATGGCCTCCCTTTTTTCAGTGGCAAAATGACGAAGCGATTGTGTGATGGGCCTTGCGTTTTGCAGACGTTGAGGTTGTGTTGCGCTTGTTGGGCGGGGACTCCAGGCATATATGCAAGCATCCACGTAAATGTGCCCCAATTCACCCGGAGGAATGCGAGGAGCTCGACCTCTTGTTTTTTGAGAGGTCGCCTGATGTCTACTACACAACTTTATTCTTTTAGACTCGTGTTGGGCCTCCAAGCGCAGAGTTTTGTAGGACAGTAGCAATTTTCCCTCAAGTGGATAACCTAAGGTTTATCAATCTGTGGGAGGTGTAGGATGAAGATGGTATCTGTCAAACAACCCTGCAATCAAATACAAGTGTAGTATGGATAGTAGAAATAGTATTTTATAAACTGAATAAATAAAAACAGCAAGGTAGCAAGTAGTAAACATCGAGCAAAACTATATATCAATGCTTGGAAATAAGGCCTAGGGTTCATACTTTCACTAGTGCAATATCTCAACAATGCTAACATAATTGAATCATATAACCATCCCTCAGCGTGTGACAAAGAATCACTTCAAAGTTCCTATCTAGCGGAGAAAATAAGATGAAATTGTTGTAGGTAGCAAAACCACCTCAAAGATATCCTTTCTGATCAATCTATTGATCCATCTCTATAAGTGTCACAAACAACCCTAGAGTTTGTACTAGAATAACACCAACGATACGCATCAATCAACCCTAATGTCACCAAGATACTCCAATGTCACCACAAGTATCCGTGCGTTAATTATTCGACATGCATCAAACAATTTCAGATTCATCATCTTCAATCCAATACAAAGAACTTCAAAGAGTACCCCAAGATTTCTTTCGGAGAAAGTAGGACAAGAACGTGTATCAACCCATATGCATAGATTACCCCAATGTCACTGCGGGAATCCGCTAGTTGATCACCAAAACATATATCAAGTGAATCAATAGAATACCCCATTATCACCATGGGTATCCACATGCAAGACATATATCAAGTGTTCTCAAATCCAAAGGATTCAGTCCAACATTATGAGATCTCAAACGGAAAGACTCAATTCATCACATCAAGATAGAGAGGGAAGAACACCATATGATCCAACTATATTAACAAACCCCGTGATACATCAAGATCAAGCAATCTCAAGAACATGAGAGGGAGAGATCAAACACATAGCTACTGGTACATACCCTCAGCCCCGGGGGTGAACTACTCCCTCCTCGTCATGGAGACCGCCGGGATGATGAAGATGGCCCCCGGTGATGATTTCCCCCTCCGGCAGGGTACCGGAGAGGGTTTTGGATGAGATTTCTTTGATACAGAGAGTTGCGGCGGCGGAGCGCAAGTTCTAGGTTAACTTTTGCGGGTTTCTGAATATATATGAATTTTTGGCGTTGGAATCACACGAAGAAGAGCCACAAGGGGCCCACAAGATAGGTCGGCGCGGCCACCCCCCTGGGCGCGCCCACCTGCCTTGTGGGTCCTTTATTGGTCTTCTGGTTTCCCTCGAAGCTTCCCGGGTCCCATTCCTTCCAGAAAAATCGTAAAAAAGTTCCGTTCAATTACGAGAACTTTCATTTTCTACACAAAAACAACACCACGGTAATTCTGCTGAAAACAACGTCAGTCCGAGTTAGTTCCAATTAAATCATATAAAGTGCATCAAAACCATATAAAAATATTGTAAACGTGGGTAAATATGGCATGAATACTTCATAAATTATCGATACATTGGAGATGTATCAGCATCCCCAAGCTTAATTCCTACTCATCCTTGAGTAGGTAAATGATAAAAGAAATAATTTATGAAGTGTGAATGCTAACATAGTGCATAAGTTTAATCAATGATAATTTCAATCACTTTTCCTAGCATCATAAAAAACAACTCTTTTTCATAAACTCATCATGATAAAGTAGCAATCAATTCACATGTCATGGTTCAAATAATGCATTCTCTTGAAATTTAACAACCTATGTTCTTAGTCATCAAACAATTATAGTTCTACAAAGTTTAAGTAAGATCTACACATACTCAATTATCATATAGTCTTCTATGATTGCTGGTACTCAAAGCATATTTTTAGAACAAACACCATCCATTGAACACAGAGAAAGATAGGGGCTTAATGTTTCGCCTCCCAACTTAATTATCATAAAGATAATTGTCAACAATAATAACTCATGATCAAATATATTTGACTAGATATATATATATATATGTGTGTGTTTGGATCTTTCCCCACCACAAGATGCTTGCCAAGTAGAGACTGAGGTTGGAATAAGAAGTTGACTCAACATGAAAAGAAAATAACATGAGAGTAAATAACATAAAACTAAATAGAATGTTCCTTCACAGAGGGAAGCAGGGATTTGTAGAGGTGCCAGAGCTCATTGCTTAAAATAGAGATGAATATATTTTGGGTGGTGTGTCTTTCCTGTCAATGTCACGACAAGGGATTTCAGTATCTTCCATGCTAAACACATTAATGGCGGTTCTCAAACGGAATTGAAATTTTACTCCCCCTCCACCATTCAAACACATTCTATGGCTGACCAAATCCACGGGTGCCCTCCAAACAATCAACTTTCTAGGGGGGGGGTTGTTTATTTATTTTTGTATTATGCAGGACTGGGCATCCTTTTTACTAGCCTCTCTCATGCAATGACAAGTGAATAAACACTCATCGTGAGTTAAACACACTTAGCAGGGAATATACTGATTGCCCCGTCGCTCCATGAGAGGTACGGGCACACAAAACAGATATTTATTTGAAGGTTTTAGAGATGGCACATGCAAATTTACTGGGAATGGCAGGGAATACCATATATAGGTAGGTATGGTGGACACTCGTGGAAGAAACTTGGCTCAGGGATTTTGGATGCACAAGTAGTATCTCTACTTAGTATGAAGTTTTGGCTAGCAAAAGGTTCTAAACAAACACCACATGTTGGAGGATCCATAACAATATAACTTCTATGCAAATCACTAGTGCAGGCGCCTGCTATACACACGGTTTTTAACCCCTTTCCGTGACGTAGTCTCAAACCGTCGCCTTGCATGTGTGGGCGTTAGGGGGGCCTATCCCACACGACACGGAAAACCCGTCGGCGATGGCTGCGCCCGGTCACACACGATGGGCAAAAATATGTCGTGTGCGATTAGAAGGGCCATCACAAACAAATATATTGGGGAAGTCGTATGAGATGTGCTTAGCAGCCTACATAGTGAATCCCAAATGTACGTTTGCGTTCGTATTGTACATCAGACACAATTTTCTACATAACATCGTTTGTGTTAGGGGTGGCCATCACGCACGGTGCGTAGAAGAAACTTTTTGGCATAGGGCTATCCATCACACACATGTTTTATGTGAAAACGTTTGCGAATGGGTGTTCTAACGCACACAGTTTTTGGCCGGAAGACGTGTGTGATTTTTCACTAATCCAACACGCCAATTTTCAAGAAACCGTGTGGGTTTGTTGAGGTCATCGCTCACGGTGTCCTATGACAAACCATCTGCAATATGAAACCACAGTAATCAGGCTAATTGCTCTATTATTTATAATCCAGCTAGTAAACAAATTGACACTTCATATCAAGAACATAATATATTTCATTTCGTTTTACGGCAACCAGGATTTCATAATTGAAATACATCAGAGTACAACATCATATATGCATATACTACCTAGCTACCCAATTACACGACAGGACCGAGTTTCACATGCAACATCTAAAACCCTTGGAAAATAGCATCATATTCGGTAAATAGACAGATGAATCTCGTCTAGAAAAATTGTTGAAGCGGAAGGCAAATATTGAGCCTTCGCTGATGTCGATGGTCCTTGCAACTTTATGACAGTGTGGGTGGATGGTTGCCCGCCCATCCTTCATCCTCTTGAGGAAGACTTCAAGATTATACCGTGGGTGTTGTATGAATACCTTCCTAGCCTCTTGACCATATAGGTGGTTTGAGATGTACTCATCGATAAACTGCTTTGGAATGGACTGGAAACAAAGATATGCATAAATTTCGTTTCGAAAAATTGAAATGTCACAAAAGGAAAAAAGACAAGGTAAAAGAGATAGTACCATCCTATAGTTCACTGATGTCTTCTTCATTGTGTAGACAAACAACTTGTTGTTTTTCGTTGCAAGTTTCTTTATCTTAACAATCATTCTGAGTTTCTTGATTTGACTGATATTCATGAACACATCATTTCCCCACATGCAAAATGGGTCGAACACTGGGTCTAAACCTCTTACAACAGGACCTACATGTGCAAGACCAAATTATTATTAGAAACCTAAATATTATAATGGTTCCTGCAATTGCACAATAATGTGCTATTAGCCAAAGGATCATGAAAGTGCAAACCTCGATGGTAAACTTCAGTGTCTCCCATTGTTCCCCCTGTAACGCGTTTAAGATAGATATTGATCAGGTTTTAAGTGAGATTTGGCGTGCTATAAGTAAAATATGTTAATGAAAAATAAACGCATTGCAGATCCAACATATGAATTTAAGCCACATGCAAAAGCCAGGTGTGCTAAGAACTATGAAATATAACAATTATATGTTTCACATGCATAACAAAACAAAATTGTACCAACAATAATCGAACATCATATTGCAGATGATCACCAAAACAAATGAACCAAACAGTTAACTGAGCATCACATTGCACAATAGAACATACTAGAAGGTCAGATTGCATAGTAGCATTACATTGCATATTTCACTAGAATTTCTTAAGGAAAGGCAGGAGCAGCACATGCAACAGGTAAAGCAAACATGCGTAACAGGCGTAGCTAGCTGAACACAGGTCATTAGTAATTAATCTTAAAAAACAAGATATTCCTCGTCATTGGAGATATTGATAACGATGAGCTTGGACGAGGGCGAGGCCTCCACATCGTGGGTGCCCTCCTCGTAGTGGTAAGTGGCCTCAGCCTGTCCGGGCACCAACCTACCGGCTCTGGAGTTGAGGAAAGCACGGGCACGCTGAGAAAACGACTCATAGTCGTTGTCGAAGACAACATCGGAGCCCTCGAGAAAACACAATGAGCTGTTGTTCCAAGCAGCCAACTACGTGGCGGCGTCCACGCGTGAGGCGTCTACGGTGGCTTCGACGGCGAGGTGCTACTCCAAGATCTGGGGGTCAGCACGCATGACAGTCATCGCGGCCTCATCCGCGCGTGCGGTGGCGATTTGCTTCTCCGCTGCCAGGTACTCATTGAGATCCTCACTATAATGCGTGCACCATGTCTTTCGGCGGCGATTATGTGGGGGGTGGGCCGGTGATTTTGGTGGAATGTGTAACGCCGGTGGTCGGGGCATGTGGAATGGAGGAGGGGGTGGAGGGGGAGGGGGTATGGGGAAGGTGTGGATTACTTGACTGAAGAGGCCGAGCAGCAGGAAGCAACGTCGCCGGCGAGGAGGCGGCGCTGCAAGCAAGCAGTGAAGTATTGATCTTAGGAAAGGAAGGGGGAAGCAGGGGAAATCTGGCTTTTGGCTGGTACGAGGGGCGGGGGAGGTAGATATTTGCGCGGCCGCCCAAAATTTCGTTCGGTGCGGCGAAAAAGTAGCGCGTAAAGTCACGTCGAACACAGTCCCTTTACCATAACTGTGTGCGATATTCAACAACGCAAACGAATCCTATAGTTTATCCCGTGTGTGATGAGATTGAATGTGGAAATTTTGGTCTCCAAGTTTCCGGCGTAATATTGGATACTACGTTGCACACGGTACTTGCATTTCATTGTCATTTGGAAGAGAAAATTGGGATACGGCGGCAAATTTTGGTCCGAATTTCCCTCGTTACATTGGTCATCGATGTCATTGCTTAATTTAACAACACTTGCAAATTTGAGTACTACACAAACTGCCCACACTTACTTAATCGAGCAACTAATAAACATTAGTTAGTTGACCTAAACATTACTCTAACAAAAGACCATCGCTCTAGACAGAGACTAATATTCCGCCCGGCATTCGTCGATCTCCGCCGCCTCCACGATGACCAGCTCCCGCTCGATGACCTCCGGGGTAAGGAGATCCATGGGATCCATCGCCACATACTCCAACATCTCACAGTCTTCGTCCACCATCTCTTTGGATAAGGCCGCCATGAGCCGGGCGTGGGCGGCCTTGCTCCGGGCATGGACGGACATAATCTTGGCTAAGGAGGCCGCCGACGAACGGACGCCTGCTCGAGCACACTCAGCGATTACCAACTCATCGGACGTGGGTTGTCGACCGGTGTCGGAGAAGGCAGATGTGATTTGTGCAGTGACCGACATGAGATGGGCATGGCCAGCCTCGAGATGGGACTGGGCGTCCGCCATCAGGGCTACGGCGACCGCCGATAAACTGACAGCCGATGTGCCGTTCTCGCCATTTGCCATCCCCGTCGCGGTTGTTGCTGCCGCCCTCTCAGCTGCAGTAGTTGCCCTTTCAGTTGCTACAGCTGCCCTGTCGGAGGTAGCAACCGTGTTCAAGCATGTTGAGAGCGTGCTCATGGCTAATGAGGCCGCGCTCGGGCCGAAGTGGGTTGCTGAACTTGCTCTCACGACGGGGATCCACCTCCCCATCATTCACCGGCGACGATTCAAAAGTAAAATGGTCTGAGGAGTCAGTGCGGTAAACTGGTCGGCGGTGTACTGTAGCCGACGAAGCTTCCGGCCTAAGCCATGCATTATGAGGATTGGCCCAAGATATTTTGTACTGCATCACACACGATTCATGAACATGAACTGTCGGGGGTGTGATTCACGACGATCTATGGGACCAGCGGGGTCCCTTTACGGTTCGGCAGGGGCGTCGAGTGCACAAAGAGCATCAGTCGGCCATGACTACGCGCA
This sequence comes from Elymus sibiricus, assembly GCA_039707655.1. Taxonomy (NCBI): domain Eukaryota; kingdom Viridiplantae; phylum Streptophyta; class Magnoliopsida; order Poales; family Poaceae; genus Elymus; species Elymus sibiricus. The sequence goes on from CM077665.1 coordinate 263,267,634, forward strand.
AGGTTTATACAGGTTCGGGCCGCTCGGGAGCATAAAACCCTACGTCATGTCTGTGTGTTTGTATATCTGGGTCCAAATACAAGGGAGCAGCCACCCGGCAAGGATGCTCGAGAGGTGCTGCTACGCGTGCAAATGGACAGAGAGTCAACCTTTGTCAAGGTAGCCATGGGCCTCCTTTTATAGTTCAAGGAGTTTCCACAAGGGCTACAATAGTCATTTACTAGGCGTACAGTGCGCTCTTACAGCTACAGGGGCTGTCGTTAGAGTGGTAGCGGGAAACACCTAACTCTGGCGGACTAGGACAGGCGCATTGAATGCGCCGTGAGGTGGTGCGCTGGCGACGGGTCCCGGCAAGGATTGCCTCTCCTTCTGTGTCATCTGCCCAGCTACTCTTATTCTTCTACCACGCTGCGGGACGGGTGGCGTTAAAGTTGCAACAGGCCCACCACTATAGCCACGTGCCCCGGCCAGCTCCGCCTGCCCGCCTACCCGCTCGACACCTCAGCCGATGTAGACTATCGTCCCTGGTGAGGTGGAGCGGCAGCCTGGCGGGTTGGAATCCTTGCCGAGGACGCTTGTGGACGGGCTATTCCACTTGGTGAAGGGCCTGGATGTCTTGCCCTGGTTTTGATTTTGGTTTGCTTCGGAGGCTGGTGCGAGCCCGGCAAGAAGTTGTTGGCCTGAGGCAACTGCCCGTGCACAAGTCTGGGTACTAGGGACTCCCAGTTCTTAGTACACCGACAGTAGTCCCCGGGCCTGGGCCATACACGTGCGCGCGTTGTTGTTGGGCTAGGCCCAAAACAGTGCACGGGCATGCGTGGCTGCGTTTTCCTGTAGTTATGATGACCTTTCACTGACCTTTCCCACGATGCGCATTTACCGCGGGTAATGGTATTGGTGGAGAAAGGCGGTCGCCCAGGCGGCACGCTTGACAGTGAGTGGTCACTGATACGTCTCCAACCTATCTATAAATTTTGATTGTTCCATGCTGTTATATTATCATTCTTGGATGTTTTATAATCATTTTATAGAAACTTTATATCATTTTTTGGGACTAACCTATTGACATAGTGCCCTGTGTCAGTTACTGTTTTTTGCTTGTTTTTTACTTCGCGGAATATCAGTACCAAACGAAGTCCAATTGCCACGAAACATTTTGGAGATTCTTTTTGGACCAGAAGACAACTTCGGAGCCAAGGAAGCACCTGATGGGTTGTGGGGCCCACGGCGGTCTCATCCACCGCCTCTTAGCTCTATAAGTTCTCAGAAATTCCAAAAACCCTAGAGGAGTCGACGAAAGACACTTCCAGCCGCCGCAAGTTCCAGAACCGCGAGATCCAATCTAACACCATCACGGAGGGGTTCATCATCCTCATTGGTGCCTCTCCGATGATGCGTGAGTAGTCCACCATAGACCTACGGGTCCGTAGACAGTAGCTAGATGGCTTTCTCTCTCTCTTTTGATTCTCAATACAATGGTCTCTTGGAGATCTATTTGATGTAATGACTTTTTTCGGTGTGTTTGTTGGGATCCGATGAAGTTTGACTTCGTGATCAGTTTCTATCCATGAATATTATTTGAGTCTTTTTTATATCTTATATGCATGAATATTTATAGCCTCGTATTTCTTCTTCGAATCTTTAGTTTAGTTAGGCCAACTAGATCGATTTTTCTTGCCATGGTAAGAGGTGCTTTGTGATGGGTTCGACCTTGCGGTGTCCTCTCCCAGTGACAGAAGGGACAGCGAGGCATGCATGTATCGTTGCTATTAAGGATAACAAGATGGGGTCTATTCCTACATGAATAGATCTTGTCTACATCATGTCATTTTTCTTATTGCATTACTCCGTTTCTCCATGAACTTAATACACTAGATGCATGCTGGATAGCGGTCGATGTGTGGAGTAATAGTAGTAGATGCAGAATCGTTTCGGTCTACTAATCTTGGACGTGATGCCTATATATTGATCATCGCCTTGGATATCGTCCTGATTATTTCATCTTCTATCAATTGCCCAACAGTAATTTGTTTACCCACCGTGTGCTATACTCATGAGAGAAGCCACTAGTGAAATCTACGGCCCTCGGGTCTATCCTTTTAATATTTTGCTTTCCGATCTATCTTTTTTCGCATTTGTTTTCAGATCTATTATTCCAAAAACACAAAAATACCCGATGCACTTTTTATTCGCATCTTTTATTTTGTGTTCTTCTACGATCTATTTATCCAATCTCATACAAACTAATCTATCTTTTTACCGTGGAGAGATTGACAACCTCTCTTACGCGTCGGGTTGCAAGTATTTGTTCTTTGTGTGCAGGTACCGTTTACATAGTGTTGCTTGGTTCTCCTACTGGTTCGATAACCTTGGTTTCATAACTGAGGAAAATAGTTACCGTAGCTGTGCTACATCATCCCTTCCTCTTTGGGGAAATACCGACGCAGTCTCAAGCCACGTCAAAGGAATTTCTGGCGTCGTTGCCGGGCAGGAGGTACGAAAGTAGTCTCCCGTCAACTTGCCAATTTCTGGCACCGTTGCCAGGGAGACATCATCAACATCTATCAGGTTCCTAATCACAAACCTCATCTCCTTGCAATTTACATTATTTGCCATTTGCCTCTCATTTTCCTCTCCCCCACTTCACAAAAATTTGCCGTTTTATTCGCCCTCTTTTTCGTTTGCCTTTTTCTCGTCTCTTGTTTGCCTACCTTGTTGTTATGGCTAGTTCTTACTCTATTGCGTGTACTCCCGAGAATGAAGTTCTCAATTTTAAATAAAGGGGAAGGGAGAACATAAAAGATGCTTGGTATAGGATTTGCAATGCTCACAATAGATCTATTCATAAGCAATCTACCATTGTTCTTCTTCGCAGTGTTTATGTGGGCATCACCACTTGGTATAGATTCATCCTTGATACGATTACTGGTGGGAATTTCTTGATGTGTCCATCTTTGGACGCTTTTAATGCTATGGGAAATCTAGTGGGTTCACCATCTCTCATGATTAATGAAACAACCTTAACTCTCGAACATGTTATGGAAAGGCTAGATGCTATTGAAAAGAAGAGGATTACCAAAGAACATCTTGAAAATTTGGATAAGAAAATGCATAATCTTGCTAATAAAATTGGGTCAAAAGCGGGGGATGCCTTTAAATTCTTAAAATAAAAGGAAGCCGTAGTGAATGAAAGAATAGAAGAAAGTCCCTCCCGGATTGATAACTTGAGCTCAGCCTTTTCTTCTATTAAAACTATTGAAAAAACTTCCGTAAAAAATTTCAAGTCTAGACAAGTCACTAAGAACAAAGGTGCCACATCTATTATCCACAAGAAAGATCTTAAAATGATTAGTGTTTATCTCAATTTTGTTGAAATAGCGAAAGACCCTACTTACAAGAATGAATTATTCGGTCTTATTCCTAGAAGTATTGTCATTGAAAGTGTGCATGCTAAATTCTTGAAGAAATCTAGTTGTGTGATTAAGGAGTTGGAAACTAAAGATGACAACACTTGAATCTATGCATTATGCCTAGCTAGAGGCATTAAACGATAGCGCTTGTTGGGAGGCAACCAAATAAATAAACTTTATTTTTCCTTTTTCTTCCTATTCTTGAGTGTTGACACAATTATGCTATTGTTATGATTGTGTTTTTTATGTTTTAATTAGTGTTTGTGCCAAGTAAACCCTTTAGGATGACTCACAAGATGAGTAGAAACGATGCTAAATCTGAAACAGAAACTTTGACTCAAGTGCAGGAATTTTCATTTTTTACTGGAGTGTTATAATGCGCTGAAATTTTAACACAGTATTTCTATACAAATTCTTTACTTCCTCCTAATTTTTCAGAATTTTTAGAGTTACATAAGTATGGTTAGAGTATATATTACTACAGGCTTTTCTGATTTTGACAGATTCTGTCTTCGTTGCATTGTGTGCTTGTTTTGATGAATCTATGGTTTGTATTGGAGGGTATAAGCCATGTTAAAGTTAGAATACAATAGATATAATGCAATAATAAAATATGAATGGGTTTGCAACAGTACTTATAGTGGTGATTTGCTTTATTATACTAACGGGTCTCACGAAGGTTTTGTTGAGTTTTGTGTGATTGAAGTTTTCAAGTTTTGGGTGAGATCACGATGGATGAAGGAATAAGGAGTGAAAAGAGCCTAAGCTTGAGGATGCCCATGGCACCCCAAGATAATATCCATGGAGAAACAAGCAACTAAGCTTGGGGATGCCCCGAGTGGCATCCCCTCTTTCTTCCAACGACCATTCGTATTTTACTTGGAGCTATATTTTTATTCGTTACATATCATGAGTTTTGCTTGGAACGTCTTGTATTATATGAGACTTTGCTTTATGTGCTTTTTAGTTTGTCACAAGTATCCTTGATGGACACACCTATTTGAGAGATCCAAAATTATGCTATGAATTGTTAGAATTGCTCTATATGCTTCACTTAAATTTTTTGAGCTATGGAATTGCTCTAGTGCTTCACTTATATCTTATTGAGCACGGTGTGCTTTAAATTTTTGAAGAAATACTCTCATGCTTCACTTATATTAATTTGAGAGTTAGGAAATTTTGAAGAAATTCTCTCATGATTCATTTATATTATTTTGAGAGATGAAAGTTTTATGCTCATGTTCTTCACTTAACTTTATTTGAGCTTGTCAGAAGCAATGTCAATATATGAAACTAGTCCCAAAGTGATAGATATTCAAGAGGGATATAATAAAAACTTTCATGAAGATCATTGGACAAATTAAACTTGATTCCTTGTAATAGTTTTGAGACATGATGATAGTAAAATGTGAGTCATGTTGGTGAGTAATTATGCTTTAGTAAGAATATTGGTGTTAAGGTTTGGGATTCCCTATGCAAACACGAAAGTCAATAGTTATGCAATGAAATTACATCCTACTTGTGGTGCATTATTCGGTGTTAGTTATGCTTAATGCCTGTTTATGTGAATTTTCATTTCTTGGTTGGTTGCTTCTCAATCTATTTGCTAGCCTCCACTTGTACTAAGTAGAAATACTACGTGTCCATCCAAAATCCTTAAACCCATTTTTGCCATATGAGTCCACCATACCTACCTATATGCGGTATTTCCGTGACGTTCTAAGCAAATTTGTATGTGCCATCTCTAGTTTTCAAAATGAATTTCCTTTTTGTGTGCTCGGACCGCTCATGAAGTGGTAGGGGGTGACCAATATTTTTCCATGCTAGATGTCTTATTCTCAAGATGAGTGTTTATTCACTTGTCATTTCACGAGAGTATGGAAGTAATAGGGATGCCCAGTCCCGGAATGAAAAAGAAAATTACTTTATGTTGTCAGATAATAAATTCCTTGGGAAGTGTTGGTATGGAAGGCAACCGTGGATACGGCTAGCCATGGATTGTGAAAGAATGGTGGAAAAAGGAGTAAACTTTATTTTCTATTTGGGAACCGCCTATGATGTATCTAGCATGGAAAGTATTGGGAACTACTCGGTCGTTTTTGTTGACAGGAAAGGCATGCCACCCAAAATATTTTTCTTTCTCAATTTAAGCTTTGAGCTCTGGCACCTCTACAAATCCCTACTTCACTCTGCGAAGGGCCTACCTATTTACTTTATGCAATTTTTACTTTTATTTGAGTCTCCATCTTCTCTTATAAAGCACCAACTAGGGGGCACTATGATCATAATTGTGCATTGGGTATAGCTAATATTTGAGTGTGTTTCATGAATGGCTCAATGATTGAGCATGATGGGCTAGGGATAACTTCCTTTAGTGTTGATATTTTGAAAGACATGGTTGCTTGTTGGTATGCTTCAGTATTAAAATCTTCATGTCAAAACTAGACAATTGCTTTGAACCATCTAAAAGTCCAAATGTTCATGCTACAAAAGAAAATAATATGTGATGAACATGTTAGGCAGCATTCCACATCAAAAATTCTGTTTTTATCATTTACCTACTCGAGGACGAGTAAGAATTAAGCTTGGGGATGCTGATACGTCTCCAACGTATCTATAATTTTTTATTGTTCCATGTTGTTATATTATCATTCTTGGATGTTTTATAATCATTTTATAGCAACTTTATATCATTTTTTGGGACTAACCTATTGACATAGTGCCTAGTGCCAGTTGTTGTTTTTTGCTTGTTTTTTACTTCGCAGAATATCAGTACCAAACAGAGTCCAATTGCCACGAAACTTTTTCGAGATTTTTTTGGACCAGAAGACAACTTGGGAGCCAAGGAAGCACCTGATGGGTTGTGGGGCCCACGGGGGTCTCCTCCACCGCCTTTCAGCTCTATAAATTCTCAAAAATTCCAGAAACCCTAGAGGAGTCGACGAAATACACTTCGAGCCGCCGCAAGTTCCAGAACAGCGAGATCCAATCGAACACCATCACGGAGGGGTTCATCATCCTCATTAGTGCCTCTCCGATGATGCGTGAGTTGTCCACCATAGACCTACGGGTCCGTAGACAGTAGCTGGATGGCTTTCTCTCTCTCTTTTGATTCTCAATACAATGATCTCTTGGAGATCTATTTGATGTAATGACTTTTTGCAGTGTGTTTGTTGGGATCCGATGAAGTTTGACTTCAAGATTAGTTTCTATCCATGAATATTATTTGAGTCTTTTTTATATCTTATATGCATGAATATTTATAGCCTCGTATTTCTTCTTCGAATCTTTGGTTTAGTTAGGCCAACTAGATCGATTTTTCTTGCCATGGTAAGAGGTGCTTTGTGATGGGTTCGACCTTGCCGTGTCCTCTCCCAGTGACAGAAGGGACAGCGAGGCATGCATGTATCGTTGCTATTAAGGATAACAAGATGGGGTCTATTCCTACATGAATAGATCTTGTCTACATCATGTCATTTTTCTTATTGCATTACTCCGTTTCTCCATGAACTTAATACACTAGATGCATGCTGGATAGCGGTCGATGTGTGGAGTAATAGTAGTAGATGCAGAATCGTTTCGGTCTACTAATCTTGGATGTGATGCCTATATATTGATCATCGCCTTGGATATCGTCCTGATTATTTGATCTTCTATCAATTGCCCAACAGTAATTTGTTTACCCATTGTGTGCTATACTCATGAGAGAAGCCACTAGTGAAATCTACGGCCCCCGGGTCTATCCTTTTAATATTTTGCTTTCCGATCTATCTTTTTCCGCATTTGTTTTCAGATCTATTATTCCAAAAACCCAAAAATACCTTGCTGCACTTTTTATTTGCATCTTTATTTTGTGTTCTTGTGCGATCTATTTATCCAATATCATACAAACTAATCTATCTTTTTATTGTGGAGAGATTGACAAACTCTCTTACGCGTCGGGTTGCAAGTATTTGTTCTTTGTGTGCAGGTACCATTTGCATAGTGTTGCTTGGTTCTCCTACTGGTTCGATAACCTTGGTTTCATAACTTAGGGAAATACTTACCGTAGTTGTGCTGCATCATCCCTTCCTCTTTGGGGAAATACCAATGCAGTCTCAAGCCACGTCAGTCACATCGGTGCACGGGCGGCCAGCCCCTGGCCTTCCTTGGGGTAAGCAGCGGGAGAAACGATGCGTCGTCCGCCCGCTCCTCGCCATTTAATTGGTGTCGTCCCTCCTCCCGTCTTGACTATGCCTCGGGCGACGTGTGGCGCGCGCGGCGCTCGCCATTGGCCTAGGAGGGCGCTCGTTGAAGCCGTGGGCGTACGAGCGTCTGCTCGTTATGTTCCGCGGAGTGTCACCCCCTCTTCTTTCCCTTCCCCTATAAATAGGGAGGGCTTGGAGAGGGTTCCACTCATCCTCGACTCCGTGCTCTTCCTTAGTTGCTTGGTGCTCCTTCCCTCTTTCTCTCTTCACCGTTTCCAGCGCGCTCCCTCTGCGATGGCGAGGGGCCACGGCCGCGCTCGAGGTCCTAGGGTGTAACGCCCAAGATGCGATCCTATCCTTATTTTGGCTCGAGGGCCTCGACAGGGATAGAAGCGCATCTCGTCGTTTTGCAAGAATGGATATCATTACAAGTACATGTAAAGAAGAGATGAGTATATGGAATTGGCTTACACTCGCCACAAGCTACTTCAAACAGAAGAGCAGGGTCCGACTATGGACGAAATCAAACGATAAAATGACATCCATCCTTGCTATCCCAGGCTGCCGCCTGGAACCCATCCTAGATAGATGAAGAAGAACTCCAAATCAAACAAACATCGCGCTCACGTCATATCATCGCATTACCTGTACCTGCAACTGTTGCTGTAGTAATCTGTGAGCCACGGAGACTCAGCAATCTCATTTCCAAGGGTATCAAGACTATTAAAGCTTAATGGGTGAGGTATGGTTAAGTGGTGAGGCTGCAGCAAGCACTAAGCATTTATTTGACTGGCTAACTTACGAGTACAAGAATAAGGGGGGATGATCATCGCATAAACGGACGTGAACTAGAAATGATCTCTAAGAGATCCTGAACACCTACTTACGAACAAACATAACCCCACCGTGTTCTCTCTCGGTTCAGAAATCACGAGAACAGACAGTCACGGTTACGCACACGGTTGGTATATTTTATTTCAGTTTACTTCAAGTTTGCTATGACCGGGTGTTAAACAAAGTTTCGAAGTTGCCACGTAACCGCGGGCATGGCTTTCCGAAAGATTTAACCCTGCAGGGTGCTCCGACTCATCCATCACAAACTAACCAAAAGCTGCGTTGGAATTCCTCAATCGCGGAATCACCCGTAGTATTTGCGGAATCCCGATGGAATCTCTCGACTTCGAGATAGCCCGAAGTGTCGTCGAAATCCCGCGCACAAGACGTTCGAGAAAGGTAAAAAAAAGTCCAGCAAGGCCGCCCGACGTGGCGACAATCCCGATAGGAGCCGCGTATCTCGTTCTCAGGGCACAACCGGATGAGCGCAGCGTATAGTGGCCTGATAGACATCTCCCAAGTTGCCCCGGGGTGGCCCCACACACGACTTTGTTTTGGACCAGCACCAGCAGCACTGGCCCCCCTGTATTATGTTGAATAACGAACCTCGGGTAGCGCTAACTCCCTATGCGTCAAGTTAATTAGCAGTATTATTATGTTGGGCAAATGTAGCACCAATGTTGGGCCTTGCCAGACAAGTTTTATCCTAAAACGAAAATCAAGGGGGTCCCCATAACAACCCCGAGCATGTTAGGAGCGCTCAATTATGGAACATAACACCAGTACACAAGTAACTAGGGCAGCAAAAGTGGAACAAAACACCGAGAAAAAGGCCAAGCCTTCCACCCTTTACCAAGTATATATGTGCATTAAATTAAATAGCAATAATATTGTGATATAACAAAATATCCATGTTTCACACGGGAAACACCTTGCACCTGCAACTAGCAACGCTATAAGAAGGGTTGAGCAAGCGGTAACATAGCCAAACAATGTTTTGCTGGGATGTAGAGGGGTTAGAGGCTTTTCATGGCATTTTTGGGAGGCTTGTCAAACAAGTGGTGCGCAAACAAATATGATGCATGTCCGGTTTAACTAGGCATGGCATGGCAAGCACAACAAACAACTACTACACATTAAGTGAAGTTCAATATGCAACGAGTGGCATATTGACGAAACTCCACGTTCAAATATTTAGTTCACTCTCGTTAGGTACTCATCAATATTAAATGTTGTTTAACATGGGTGGTCATGGCATAAGGTGAAGATGGAATTAGAGCAATTTTAAATGGAGAAGGAGAACACACCTACAACAAAATAATAAATCTCCATGTTACGAGAAATGCGGTTAATGTTGTTTAACTAACCAATCATTTAAAATGTTGTTTATCATGGCAAGAGGTGAAGCATGAACAACCACATCATCTAGGCATTTTAAATGAGGCCGGAAGCAACATATAGCATTCCTGAAACGACCTCATATGCATATTATGAATTTGGTTCAGATCTGGCCAACACATATTTTACAGTTGTTAAACAGCAAAAGTAATTTCACCATGTGATTCTACACATTTTTCTAGTCAAGTTACATATGTGGAACATTTTTATCGGAGCTACGGTTATGAAGTTATGAAATAAACCGTTTCGACATGGCATTTATACAAATTTTATCAAACAACAATTTTAAACATTTCAACCATGGTTGAAACTTGGATATTGAGCAAGTAGACATAAAACTGAGCAAAATTCATATATAGCATGTCCTCATATGATGCACGGTTGAATTTATATGAATTTTACAAAATGCCATATGATGCCGAAAATATGTGTTATCTTTGACAAAAGAAAACCCCAGCAAAAAATGAGGAGTGGGTTTCGAACCCTGCACCTCACAGCTGAGTGCATACATGGCTAACCAGCTGGTCTACAATTGAACAATGTTAATTGGTGGGTGTGGCACGATATGGCACATCACTTCGAGCTGATCTGAATGAGACTGAAACAAAAGAAACAGAGACGCTCGCGTGCTAAACAGAGAACAAAACAAAAGGTTGTAGGTGCCGGGGATTGAACCCAAGATGAAAACGGGTGGCGCTAGCCACTGTGCTACGGTAGTGTTTGCTGTAGAAACAGGAGCGCTACTATATTTAACCAGAAGAAAGGCCAAGCCTTGAATTCGAGGATTCAGAGAACTGGACCTTCGGGGGGGCTGAGGCGAGGCTCGCGGCCGCCGGAGACGAGCTGGGGATGCGGCGGAGGTCGCGGGAACGGGCGGATCAACTCGTTCCCGTCGAGATCCGGCACTTGGCGGCGGTTGACGGTGGTCGGCTAGGTCAAACGTCGACGGGCAGCCATGGGAGCTCCTGTAGGTCAGCAAAGACAGAGCAGAAGGTCAGAGAGAGGGAGAAGAAGGGGAGGAAGCAGAGGAGCGCGGGGACGCGGGGCTAGAGGTGAGCACCTGTTGCTGCTGACCAGCGTGGAGGAGGCCTTGGATGGCCGGCGGCTTGCCGGAGGTGGGGCTGGAGATCGAGGCAGCCATGGGGACGAGGAAGCTCCAGCCTTGGCGCCATGGTGGTCTCCTGCTGCTGCGAAAAATATAGAGACATGGAGAGCTTTGAGAGGGGGAGAGATAAGGGGAAAGAAAGAGAAGTAGAGAGAGGAGCAGAGGGGCGGCCTGGCCTTGCTAGTCGCCGAGACGATGGCCTGGTTGGAGAGGAACTCGAGCGGTGCAGGTCGAGTCCGGCTTGAACGGGGACTCGGGCGCGACGCACGCGGCTTGGCTGGGAGCTGCGGGATCGGGCAGCGCGAGGAGCAGGGAGCTTGGGGACGAACGGCAGCGGCGCGAGGGCCTACGATGCTCCGTTGTACGCACTCACCGGCGCGGCGACGATGAGGCGGATACGGCTCGAAGGCGCACTCCTCATGCGCTGCTCCTTTGGGCATGCGGACGACGATGACCTCGGGTGGCCGGACACGTCCAGGAAGCAAGGAAGGAAGGCACATGCGGGCTGCGGTTGGCTCGCCGTGCAAAGCAAGGAGGCGACCAGGGGGCGGCGCACTGATTGGACCGGGGGGATCCCGATGGAGGAAGACAACGGGTGGCGGCGGCGATTGAACAGGGGAGGATCCCTAGAAACTAGGTTTTGGTCTGATTTTGGACTAGGTGGTCTATATACAGGGAAATGGATTAGCTTTGGTCTCTCCGATTTCGATCGGACGGTCGAGATAAATAGATTAGGGAGTCTCTATGCAAAACAAATGATGGTTTGGGGTATTATGGGGATGATCTGGATCCAACGGTCACGACTCGACGATTCGGGTTCGGGGAAATTGTCGGGCACGCGCGATGGGTCTGTGCACTATGCAGAGGGGCTAGGCATGAGAAGAGAGGAAAGACGCGGGCAGCCCGGTAACAGGTTTTTTAAACACCGAAACGTCCGATAATTAACCCGATGACGGCGCTGTTGCGGTTGACCGTTGGGGTATCAAACGACCTCTGATTGCGACGAAATTTGGCAGGCGGTCTCCCTACAATATATTACGACCGCTCACCAAGTTTCGACCCAATCCGAGAATATTTTATACGCACTTTTAAAGACGTTTTTTCAATGCCGCGGGCGCGTGCGTGTGTGGTTTGTCTCGAAACGGTCGTCGACACGAACGGAGAGAACTGGCAACTACGAACGGATGCAAGTTTTCGAAAACGAGTGACGATGCCATGCAGATGATGCGAATGATGCGATGATGAATGCGACAAACAAATGAATCACACGACGAGAATGGAAAACAACGGGAATCTTCTGGAGCGTCGGTCTCGGGCTGTTACAACTCTCCTCCACTTACAAGAGATCTCGCCCCGAGATCTTAGAATGAGAAGGGGAAGAGAAAGAGAAGGGGTAAAACTTAGTTGCTTCTTTGACAAACGAGTGAAACCAACGGAACTTGAAGGACGCAAGAGATGAAAAATGATACTTGGAACAAGCAAGAATTCAAAAGAAATTTCGGTAGCACTTCGGTAGGAAAGAGGGGCAAAACTTGGTAAGATGGAAAGAACTTGAAAGATAACACAACCCTCCGGTTAAATGGACAAGCAATGAAAGAATACGATCTTGATAAAACAAGAAGATGGTTGAAGAGAGCAACATCACAATGCCTCCGGAGCAAAAGAATAGAAGGTAGATCATTGGTAAGAAAAGAACGGAGAAGAAAATGACAACTTCCATCACAATTGAATTGAAAAGCATCGTTACAAGGAAGGATTGAACGGAGTTGTTGAGAAATCAACAACGAAAGAATTATGATTGGTGTGGGCTTATGGAAAGCATCTCAAAGTTATGATGTGACAACCGGCCACAAATGGAAAACACTTGATTGCTTGGCCGCAACAAGAGATGCAAACTTCTTTCACCAAGAGGATACATGAAAACTTGGATCATTGACAAACACCATGATAGCAACAATCTTTAGGAAAGCTTTAGGTGAAATACAATCCAAGATAACTCCAAGAAAGAAATGATGGGTTATATATCTCATTCTTATCAACTACTCTTCGAGACTCCTCATGAATCAAGAAAGCTATAACACCATCTCAAAAGATAAGGGAGAAAGAATTGCACTTTGAGATGCAAGATAAAGAATACTTGAGCTATTCCAACAAGAATATTGAAGAACACTTCGAGAAGGAATTGAATACTTGAAGAACCACCATGAGGACCTCCGTAACAAAAGAATGATCAAAAGAAATGAAGGTAGAAAACAATAATATTATGACCTTGCAAGGACTTAGTTGAAGCTTCGCGAAGAGATACTTGAGAAAACTTGGAACTCCGGAAAAGATAAGATGAACAACTTAGAACCAAGAATTGATATCATGAACAACTCCGGAAGAAGGATTGAAATCATCTTGATGAAACAAGAATAAGAATTATGTTATGCTTATCCTTCATCAAGTTAAATTGATGACAAGAAACGGATTTAGCACACGACTTATTATTCTTGAAAAAAATAGAATAGAGATACACAATCTTGAAGAGGTCTTCAATGAAACACCAGTAAAAATTTGCAAATGAATGAGGATACTATGAATGAATGAAGATACATCAGAACGAAGAGATCATGATCTGCCTAGCAAAGAACTTGAACGAAGCACCGAAATACTTGAGATACGAACGAAGAGACAACAATTGAGAAGAATTTGAGAACGAGAGTTGAAAGCTGAGAACGAAGAAATCTTCTGAAATGATGGCCTTCGGAGGATCGAGAAATGAAAATAACTCTGAAATGCTCCGGATAGATATGGAAGGAATTTCTCATGACCGAAACAATTTGAAAGAATAGCACAAAGCTGGATCACGAATCTTCAAGAGAATGAGCAAAGATTTAAGAGAAACTCTCCTTCGGTCTTCAAAGCTGAGAATGATGACAAGAAAGAACATCATGAATTGCCGAGACACTCCGGAACAATGAATAAGGAAAGGTTGAACCACGATGAAAACAATTCTAAGCGATCTTGGAGAAGGAATAAGACTGATGAGATTCGTTCTTACGTCATATTGACAAGCACTTGAGGGCATCTTCGGAAAAGATTAGAAGAGCCAGGTAAGATCCTGGGGAACAACCTGTGGGTTATGAGCCCACTCAAAGAGACCATCATTGAAAGATTGCTTATGAAGAGAGATTGCACCAGTATAATTGAAAACTTGATGAGGTGAGAACCTCGAAACAATTGAAAGGATTTTGAATGAAAACACAAGACTTCTGAGATCTCTTCAGCACTCCGGATAGAATAGAGAGGTTGAAAAGAAGAGATACTTGGAAAAGAATTTCCACATGGAAAAGCATTTAACGGATGAAAATGATATGATGAACATTGCAATCTTGAATTGAACCCACCGAACAAGAAAACAAAGATGAAGACTAAGAAATGATGAACTTGAGCACTTGGGATCTTCACAATGAATCGCCGGATACGATACGGAAGAAAGATAGCGAAAGCATTTCATGAAAAGAAAGGCACTTGGATGAGAGTTTAATTGTTGAAGAAAAAGGGCGGGAGGGCGGGGAAAACAAAGACAACTTGATACCGATGAGATGAACTCCGGAAAGAAATACGAGGATTGATCTTGCAAATATTAGAGAGGGTTGAATTAACTTGATGAGAAACACACCGGTTAGGAAAGATATGAAATCACCACTTGACATCGAAGCAACTCGAATTACCATACTCCAAAACAACACAAAGGGTGAGGCTTGAGAATTAAGCCGGAAACAAATACATAACCCACCATGCATTTGTTGGGAGGATAATCCTAGGTAACTACTTGAATTCCCACCTAAGAATTTCCGAAGTCTTTCTTGTTTATGCGATCCGGGTTGCGGACCCAGGAACGTACCCAAGGTAATCAGCTACAACTGCACCCGAACCTTCCACACCATAATTCAAGAAACTCCGCAAACTCGTCTACCTCAGACACTCATAATCACAACGATACTAAGTATGACAGTACATCCGAACTCTCTCCACCAGTACTGGGGATGCCAGACTCCTCTCGCCACTACTAGTATTGAAGCAATTTTGAACATCCTCCGTCCTGAGATACTAAGGAAACTGAATGATAACGATGTGCAAAAATCCCTCGAAGCTCTACTCCTCGATAACAGGAGGCACCAAGACAGAATTCCTTCACATCGGCATCATATAGTTTCCAAAATACCCGCGTGATCCTAAAAAAAATTTGAGCGAGAAAAGGAGTAGAATCAAAATTCCTAAGTCGAATACCTCACCAGAGCATAGAAGAGGAGTAAAAAGAATCCTACACTCTGATATATAACTAGACCCAAAATAGTTTTTCACTAGACTCGACTCGGCCAAAGTTCGATCAATCAATGGGGCTCCTAGGTCGGAACAGGCTCTGATACCAACTTGTAACGCCCAAGATGCGATCCTATCCTTATTTGGCTCGAGGGCCTCGACAGGGATAGAAGCGCATCTCGTCGTTTTGCAAAAATGGATATCATTACAATTACATGTAAAGAAGAGATGAGTATATGGAATTGGCTTACACTCGCCACAAGCTACTTCAATATCACATCAATACCACAACATAACAATCATCATACAGAAGAGCAGGGTCTGACTACGGACGAAATCAAACGATAAAATGACATCCATCCTTGCTATCCCAGGCTGCCGCCTGGAACCCATCCTAGATCGATGAAGAAGAAGAAGAACTCCAAATCAAACAAACATCGCGCTCACGTCATATCATCGCATTACCTGTACCTGCAACTGTTGTTGTAGTAATCTGTGAGCCACGGGGACTCAGCAATCTCATTTCCAAGGGTATTAAGACTATTAAAGCTTAATGGGTGAGGTATGGTTAAGTGGTGAGGCTGCAGCAAGCACTAAGCATTTATTTGACTGGCTAACTTACGAGTACAAGAATAAGGGGGGATGATCATCGCATAAACGGACGTGAACTAGAAATGATCTCTAAGAGATCCTGAACACCTACTTACGAACAAACATAACCCCACCGTGTTCTCTCTCGGTTCAGAAATCACGAGAAGAGACAGTCACGGTTACGCACACGGTTGGTGTATTTTATTTGAGTTTACTTCAAGTTTGCTATGACCGGGTGTTAAACAAAGTTTCCAAGAAGCCACGTAACCGCGGGCATGGCTTTCCGAAAGATTTAACCCTGCAGGGGTGCTCCAACTCATCCATCACAAACTAACCACAAGCTGCATTGGAATTCCTCAACCACGGAATCACCCGTAGTATTTGCGGAATCCCGATGGAAAATCTCGACTTCGAGATAGCCCGAAGTGTCGTCGAAATCTTGCGCACAAGACATTCGAGAAAGGTAAAAACAAGTCCAGCAAGGCCGCCCGACGTGCCAACAATCCCGATAGGAGCCGCGTATCTCGTTCTCAGGGCATAACCGGATGAGCGCAGCGTACAGTGGCCTGATAAACATCTCCCGAGTTGCCCCGGGTTGGCCCCGCACACGACTCTGTTTTGGACCAGCACTAGCAGCACTGGCCCCCTGTATTATGTTGAATAACGAACCTCGGGTAGCGCTAACTCCCAATGCGTCAAGTTAATTAGCAGTATTATTATGTTGGGCAAATGTAGTACCAATGTTGGGCCTTGCCAGACAAGTTTTATCCTAAAACGAAAATCAAGGGGGTCCCCATAACAACCCCGAGCATGTTAGGAGTGCTAAATTATGGAACATAACACCGGTACACAAGTAACTAGGGCGGCAAGAGTGGAACAAAACACCGAGCAAAAGGACAAGCCTTCCACCCTTTACCAAGTATATATGTGCATTAAATTAAATAGCAATAATATTGTGATATAACAAAATATCCATGTTTCACATGGGAAACACCTTGCACCTGCAACTAGCAACGCTATAAGAAGGGCTGAGCAAGCGGTAACATAGCCAAACAATATTTTGCTGGGATGTGGAGGGGTTAGAGGCTTTTCATGGCATTTTTGGGAGGCTTGTCAAACAAGTGGTAGGTAGCGAGACAGCGATAGAAACGAGACAACTAGCATGGCAATGATAGTAATGGTATCCAGGGAAATGATCATCTTGCCTGAGATCCCGCATGGAAGAAGAACGAATCCGTGAAGAAGACGATCCAACGTAGTCGAACGAATCCTCACACTCACTACTGGAATCAGGGACTTTGCCATCTGCCAGCTCTTTGCCGTCTGCTGGCAGATGGCAAAGAGGATATTTGCCGTCTGCTTTTACAAAGCAGACGGCAAAGAACATGCTGATGGCAAAGAGGCTCTTTGCCATCTGCACTTCTTTGCCGTCTGCTGGCAGACGGCAAAGAGTTCTTTGCCGTCTGCTGGCAGACGGCAAAGACCAAAGTGGGGCCCACGGGGTACTGCGTTGCCTAGGTCACACGGGCCACTTCTTTGCCGTCTGCTGGCAGACGGCAAAGAACTCTTTACCGTCTGCCAGCAGACGGCAAAGAGGTGAGGGGGCCCCACAGTGTAACGGCGGGGACGGGCTAACGGTCACCGTCTTTGCCGTCTGCTGGCAGACGGCAAAGAGGGGGGCTTAATTTTCGCCCCCCGCGCCCAAACCCCCTCTCTCTCTCTCTCACATCTCTCTCTCTCTGTCTCTGCGCGCCGCCGCCGCCCCCTCCCCGCCGACCCCCTCCTCCCCGCCGACCCCCGCCGCCCCCCTCCTCCCCGCCGCCGCCCCCTCCCCTCCTCCACAGCGCCGCCGCCGCCCCCTCCCCTCCTCCACAGTGCCGCCGCCGCCCCCTTCCCTCCTCCACAGCGCCGCCGCCGCCCCCTCCCCGCCGACCCCCTCCTCCCCGCCGACCCCCGCCGACCCCCTCCTCCCCGCCGACCGCCGCCGGCACCCTCCTCCCCGCCGACCGCCGCCGCCCCCCTCCTCCCCAGCGCCGCCGCCTCGACCACCCTCCGGTGAGCTCCACCATTCCCCCCCTTTTTTGTTTTTTTCCTGTTTTTTTTTCTGTTTTTATTAGTTCATTTAGTTAGTTTATATTAGTTAGTTATTAGTTCATATTAGTTAGTTTTTATTAGGTAGAAAAAAGTTAGATAGAAAAGAAGAAAAGAAAAAACCTAGAAGAAAAAAAAGAAGAAAAGAAGAAGAAAAAAAAGGAAAAAGAAAAAAGAAAAAGAACAAAAAATAATAATAAGAAGAAACAGAAGAAGAGGAGGAGAAGAAAAAAGAAGAAGAAGAAGAAGAAGAAAAAAAGAGGAGAGGAGGAGAAGAAGAAGAGGAAAAAAGGAAAGGAAGAAGAAGAAGAGGAGGAGGAGGAGAAGAAAAAAGAAGAAGAGGAAGAAGAAGAAGAAAAAAGAGGAGAGGAGGAGAAGAAGAAGAGGAAAAAGGGAAGGAGGAAGAAGAAGAAGAAGAAGGAAAAAAAGGAAGAAAAGGAAGAAAAGAAAGAAGAGGAAGAAGAGGAAGAAGAAGAAAAGAAAAAAAGAGGAAAAACCCCGACCCCGACACGGCACCTCGACCCCGACCCCAACCCGACAACGACCCGACACCCCGACCCCGACACCCCGACCCCGATACGGCACCCCGACCCCGACCCGACACCCCGACACCGACACGGCACCCCGACCCCGACACCCCGACACCCCTAACACCCCGACACCACGACACCCAGACACGACACCCCGACACCGACACGACACCCCGACCCCGACACCCCGACACCCCTGACACCCCGACACCACGACACCCAGACACGACACCCCCCGACACCCCGACCCCGACACGACACCCCGACACCACGACACCCCGACACCACGCCACCCAGACACGACAGCCCTGACCCCCGACACCTCTTCGGCCTCCTGTTGACCGAAAAGGTGCTCTTCGGCCTTCCAGAGGCCGACGGGGTCATATATTTGTGAATTATGAGTTAGGAAGTATATTTCCCGATTTTGATAAGAAAAACATCATATATATTTGTGTTGATCGGGTGGATTTAAATGTGCAGTTCTTTCGGGGCTGCGAGGGTCTGGTGTTCGACGACCTCCCCGTGCGTTCGACGAGCTCCGCCCCTGCGTTCGTGGGTGAGCACAAATGACATCTCCTCCTCCCCCCTTCATTTGCTCTGTTCCGGTCTTCGTGCCGATGAAACTTGCTAGCTATAGGTGTCAATCATCAGTATGCGTGACCACTATGCGTCTCCCGTTCGAAAGGGTTACATCTATAAATATGCATGCATTTGCATATTTATAACCGTGATTCTTTCGAATTGTCCAACGTTATCCATGGACAGCCCGAGTATGTGTAGATTGGGTTCGTTTTCCCATATGCTCTGCTCCGGATCCGATGCAGAATTTCATCAGTGCCTCCCTGTTGTTCTCCGGGTACACATCCTCTCTGCTTATTGCCGAGACGTGTATCAGGAGAACAGCGGGGAGGTGCTGCCGAAATTTTGCGTCGGATCCGGAGCAGAGCATGGGAAAACGAACCCAATCTACACATACTCGGGTGGGATTAGGACCTATCTTTACCTACTAGCGTCTAGGTTGCATGGACGTAATAAAACTGACAAACTCTATTAACTGATGAATATGGTTTGCTGAATTATGTATATATTTCTTGTGTGTCCAGTAGCTAGGCAAGATGAGTGATCGTGCGTGGATGTACACCGGTCACACTAGTCAGAAAGACATGACCCATGAATGGCTAAGAAAAACCAAGGGGTTTGTGAGAGCCGCATTTGCAAATGGACAGGAAACAAACTGGTGCCCCTGTGTCGACTGCGACAACTTTCATAAGAAGTCCGAGTTTGAAATGATCAAACACCTGCAGAAGTTGGGTTTTACGCCTGATTATACGGTCTGGACATTTCATGGTGAGTCTGCCCAACGTGCCGGAGCTGAGGAGGGCCGTCGTCGCACCGACGAGCATGGTACTGGGATGGAAGACATGGTGGAAGACTTTGATGATGCTCAGGATTCGGACGATGAGATGGAGGAATCTGCAAAGGCCTTCAATGATATGTTGGAGTCTTCAAAACGTCCTCTCCACGAGCACACTGAGCTTTGTCAGTTGGATGCCATCGCACAAGTAATGGCTCTGAAGGCTCAATTCAACTTGGGCAGAGAATGCTACGACGCGATGATGAAACTATTTGGACGCTTTCTACCCAAAGGCCATGTAATGCCTGCAAACCTGTACCAGTCGGACAAAATCCTCCGTGCACTTAAGATGCCCTATGAGAAGATAGATGCCTGTGAGAAAGGATGTGCCTTATTTAGGCTTGAGTATGCGGACTTGAAGTATTGTCCCGTTTGCCAGTCTTCCAGGTATGTTGAGGTAGACAACGGTATGGGTGAGAAGAGTCAGACAAAAATCCCAGTTAATGTTCTTCGGTATATGCCAATCATACCAAGACTTCAACGTCTTTTCATGGTCGAAGAGACGGCCAGACAGATGACATGGCACAAATTGGGCAAAAGAACCGAACTAGATGCAGATGGGGAGCCGATGTTGGTACACACATCGGACACTTTTGCGTGGAAGCGCTTCGATGCAATACATCATGCTAAAGCGGCAGATCCAAGGCATCCTCGAATCGCCATAAGCACGGATGGGTTCAATGTGTTTGGTATGATGGCAGCTCAATACAGTTGTTGGCCTGTATTTGTCATTCCACTCAATCTCCCCCCCGGACAGATTATGTAAAGAAAGAACATTTTCCTGACGTTGATAATTCCGGGGCCCAACTATCCGGGGAAGAATATGAATGTGTACATGCAGCCGCTTAAGGATGAACTGCAAGAAGCTTGGGATAATGGGATCAAGACATACGACGCCGCTACAAAAAAAAACTTCCTAATGCGTGCGTGGTACATGTACTCGATGCATGACTTGCCGGCGTATGCGCTATTCGTTGGCTGGGGTGTGCATGGAAGGTTCCCGTGCCCCACATGCAAGGCAGCTGTTGAGTTTCGTCGGCTGCAGGCGGGTGGCAAGTTTTCTTGCTTCGACATGCATAGACAGTTCCTGGATCCTCGCCATAAGTTCAGAAAAGACAAGAAGAACTTCATCAAAGGTAGAGTTGCCAAAAACTCTGCACCACCTGCGTTGACAGGCCAACAGACCCTGGATCAGTTCAATTCTCTCGAGCCGGATCCGGAGCGTCCAGGGTATTTCAAGGGGTATAATTCCGAACACGCCTGGACTCACAAGACATGCTTGTGGGATCTACCTTACTTCAAAGACCTCCTTTGCCCACACAACATCGACGTGATGCACACTGAAAAGAATGTCGGCGAGGCCCTCTTTGGTACATTGTTCGGCATAGAGGGGAAAACAAAGGATAATCCTAAGGCTAGAGTTGATCAGGAGGCTCTATGTGATAGACCGCTACAAAATATGCGACAACTGAAAGGAAAGCAGAACTGGACGAAGCCAAAGGCATGGTTCAATCTTGGAAGGCCAGCTATGAGGGAAATTATCCTGTGGGTGAAAAAGGAGTTGATGTTCCCCGATGGGTATGCAGCGAATCTAAAGAGGGGAGCGAGCCTTGAAAAATTGAAAATATTTGGTCTCAAGAGTCATGATTGGCACATATGGCTTGAGCGGGTAATGCCGGTGATGTTGCGTGGCTTTATCCCTGAGGATGAATGGCTAGTACTGGCAGAGCTGAGCTATTTCTTCCGTGTTCTTTGTGCGAAAGAACTATCGCCTGGCTTGCTAGAAGAACTGGAAGAGTTGGCGCCGGAGTTGATCTGCAAGTTAGAGAAGATCTTTCCACCGGGCTTCTTTAATCCAATGCAGCATTTGATTTTGCATCTCCCGACCGAGGCACGATTGGGGGGGCCCGTGCAGAATCGTTGGTGCTACGCAACTGAGAGGATGCAGAAGACGCTTCGAGAAAAATGTAAAAATAAACGTCGAATTGAAGCATCGATGGCCGAGGCATTCATTACTGAGGAGGCGGCAAACTTCGTGACAGCACACTACGAAGCCAAAAATCGTCATTTGCATAATCCGAAGCCTCGGTACAATGCTGGCGACCCTAAAAAGGGTGGATCCAACCTCAGCCTATTCAAAGGGAAGCTCGCACCAGCCGGTGCTTATACTTCCTTATCGCTGGATGTCGACGAATGGCGGACCATTACGTTGTATATCTTGAACAACCTAACAGAAGTGCGGCCGTACATCGAGTAAGTTCTCGGTACATTGTTTCGCAACCTCTAATTCCTTTGAACTGCTCTTATTCCCGGATATTTGATACAGTCGATACGTCGCCAAATTCTCGTATGGAGCGGTGATCCAAAAGGATTCCGTCGAAGAGTATGAGCTTCTGGCAATGCATGGAGGCAGTTATCCCGGTTTCATCTCTTGGTTCAAACAAACGGTAATTTCCATTAGACCATTTCATTTCTTCGTCTAATTTCCGGCTAATGCAACAATCCTACCGAAAGTCGTAGTCTTCAAATGTTATTGGTTCCAGCCGAAGGAGACTAGAAGGACTCATGAACATCTAGGGCTAGTCGAAATCAAACAAAGCACCCATTTGGATGTTCCCGATGTCTATATTACGGCTCAACAGGCAACCCAAGTTTTCTATCTACCGTGGGCCTGCCAAAGTGATCCAAATCTCAAAGGTTGGGATGTCGTTTATGAAGTGCCGCCACATGTTAGACCACCTCCCCCCAATGAAGAGGATTATGAACCTCACATTAACCCAAACACATATGAAGGAGAATTCTTCCAAGAAACACGTCTTTCCAAAAAACGTTTCAAGAACCGCTCTACTTCACCTCAGAACATTGAAGTAGACAGCGGCAGTGAATCCGAGCCTGAACCGGAACAAGAAGAGCCGGAACAAGAAGAGGTTACTGCTGCGGATGACCTGTCAATGCTTGACCGATTACGTACAGGAGGCCTTCCACATGTTGATGCATTTATTGATGATGATGATGAGCACGTCATTACTGATAGTGATGATGATGATGCATTTATTGACCCCGAAGCATATATAGACGATGATGATGCATTTATTAATGATGACGATGAAGATTAATATTATAGTTCATGTCAGGTATTCAATTATTATTATGTACATATATATTATTAATTGGTTCATGTTAGGTATTCAATTTTTTATTATGTTCATGATGATGATACACTTAAATTATATTCATGTCAGGTATTCATTTTTTTAATGTTGTACTAACTTCGTTTACACTTTGTCATTGCAGGTGTTGACAGATGGTGGGCGCGGGTCGAGAGCGCTCCGAGGCTCCTTCCTCGGCGCGTGGTGGGAGGGGTACTTCCATCCCACCCCACCACCTCCGGAGAGCGCTGGATCTCAGTATGCAGACACCGGCGGGCGCTTCTTCTTCGACCGGGAGAGGTCGGGGGGGAAGAAGGTTGGTAGAGGTGGACGTGGCGGCGGGAGAGGTAGGAAGGCTGCTACTACGCCTTCCTCGCCGCCACCCCCAGCTGATTCACCCGACCACAGGAGTGCTCCGTCTGAGATGGAGCAGCCTGAGGTGCAGCCGTCTCGGACTCCGGTCCACGAGCCTCAGGCCGACGAGCCTACGACAGACGAGGCTACGACAGACGCGCCTACGGCCGACGAGCCTGGGGCCGACGAGTGTCGGGCCGCCGAGCCTTCGTCCCACGAGACTGGGGATCACGCTGAGTCGCAGCAGAACCCAGGTGCGGGCTCGTCGAGTGGCCGTGCTGAGGGTGGCTATAGTTCTGATAGCTATAGCGAGAGTGAGTGGGTTGAGGGGCGCAAAGTCTACCAGCGTGGTGGTACAAAGCTCCCGCCCACCCCGGCGACCCCCGACCAGAGGTGGTTGATTGCGCCGCAGGGGGAGAAGTAAGTGCATTTACTCTTTTTTAACCTTTTGTCTTCACGTTTCTTCGAATATCTAATGCGTTGGCCTTGTCATACTGCAGGTCTTGGACACACGGGCCTGGTTGCCGCAAGACCAACAGTGTCCTTGGCGTGATTTGTCGCCAGAGCTTCCCGGGGTGGGTCACGTTGCCCGGTGAGGGCCAGGTTCCAGAGCTAGGAATGACCTGGGAGCACTACTTGGCTGCCCCGGCCCCGCCGGGGCATAGGATCGGCGATGTCGAGTGCCACACGGTCGCCGACATTGTGATCCAGACGTTTTGGGTAATTTCGCCTTTGCCGTCTACGTTGTGTTTTCTTCTTTGATTGGCAACCCTAGTGATTGTACTAATCCGTGTTTTCTTGTTTGATTGCAGACCTTCTACAGGTGTGCTGAGGGACAGGAGGAGGCCACGGCTCGGGTTATCGGCAACGAGTGCAGGCGCCTACTTCAAAACTTTCGGCACGAGGCTCGGACGCAGGCTATTCGAGACTACTACGCCTCGACTGGTATTCGGAGGAAAAAAGAGAAGTGCCGCCTCAACTATCTGAGTAAGGAGAAGTACATGAAGGTAATTACCTATTCTTAAGGCCTTGTACTTAGTTCCTTGATTTGATTCGTATGCGTAGCGCTCAAATTTCTCTTGCTTAACTTAGGTGCCCCCGAGATGGTGTGCGGATAGGATGGACTGTTGGGAGGCGTTGGTGGATGAGTGGTGCACTCCCCAATGGCGCAACGTCCACGACGGTGCAAAGAAGAAGCGTGCCCAAATGAAAGGTGTCCCACACCATCTAGGCAGCGTCAACCTACGTGGGTTCGGGGAAAACTGGGTATGTGGTTTGCTTCATGATTCATGCAAATTCATTCTTCATGCTAGCTTGAGCCCTTAACTAATACTCTGTTCCTCTCTTTTAGGCGCGGCACAACAAGGCTCCAGTGCCAGAGCTGTTCGACCTCTATGCCATGTCCAATACTGCCTCGTACAAGAAGGCCAAGGCATTCTCTGAGTCTGACCTCGATGATCCAGAGAAATTCAGCAACCGCGCCTCCCACAACAAGCTTGTGAGGTACAGAGACGAGGGGAAGGCGAGGAAAGGGCCGGAGTTTAACCCGAGCCAGCAACCTCTTGATCCAAAGCTGGTGATGATATCTGGTGGCGGGAGGCACCATGGCTTGTTAGCCATTGGGGATGGACTGATACGTTGTACTAGCACTCTCCCGCAGATCAAGAAGCGCCAGACCAGCTCCGATCCTGAGTTAAGGCCTCGTGCACGGCCAATGGAGCTCGAATTCCAGGTTAGTTATACGGACTCAGATACCTTTCCTCCATTACATTGTGTGTGCGGCCGTCGATGATTACAATGCTAACGAGGGGTGTTGCAGGCTGCTATTGAGGCAGAGAGAGCGAAGACCCAGGCTGCTCTTGAGGAAGCAGAAGCGAGGACCCAGGCGCTTCTAGAGGAAGAGAGACGGCAGGCGGCGGCGAGGGAGAGGGAGGCGGAGGAGAGGACGGCTAAGCTATTGGAGGAGGAGAGGAACCGGAACGAGGCGGGTCAACGGGCCCTATACGAGCTCTTCGTGGTAAGTTTCTTCTGCATATTAGCCAAATCATGCACGTAATGTTCCTTCCTTTCATTACTAACTAATATGACTGACTCGAGAAAACCAAATGTGCAGAGCATGTGCGAAAAGAATGGCACGACCCCTCCGCCGATGCCAGTCATTGCTCCGGCGGGCACGGTGAGTTTCATTTGAATGGTCATTAGTTACTAGTCTTCACATTTGAGTTGCATCATGCTAACGATACACTGCAAATGATCTTTGGTGCAGCATAACTCCCGACAAACATCGACCGATGCTTCTCCGTCTGTCACTGGCGCGACCGGTCCTTCACCTACATCTAAGTGATGACGGTAAGTTTTCCCAAGTGTTTAGCTTAACAAAATGACTCAATATGCTTAGCTAGCTAAAAAATGACATAACAACATTAATTAGCTCCAAAATGACATATTTAACCTAGGATAGCTCTAAAATGACGTATACTTAGCATTTATTTCTCCAAAAATGGATTTATATGCTTAGCTAGCTCAAAAATGACATAATAACCTTAATTAGCTCTCAAATGACCCATTTAACCTAGGATAGCTCTAAAATGACCTATACTTAGCATTTATTCCTCCAAAATGACTTAATATGCTTAGCTAGCTCAAA
This sequence comes from Elymus sibiricus, assembly GCA_039707655.1. NCBI lineage: Eukaryota > Viridiplantae > Streptophyta > Magnoliopsida > Poales > Poaceae > Elymus > Elymus sibiricus. The sequence continues at coordinate 263,293,652 of CM077665.1, forward strand.
AAGAACATAACAACCTTAATTAGCTCCAAAATGACCTATTTAGCTCCAAAATGACTTAATATGCTCCAAAATGACCTATTTAGCTCCAAAATGACTTAATATGACCTATTTAGCTCCTCCTCCTCCTCCTCCTCCTCCTTCTCCTCCTTCTTCTCCTTCTTCTTCTCCTTCTTCTTCTTCTTCTATATTCCTTCTTCTTCTTCTTCTTCTTTCTTCTTCTTCTTCTTCTTCTTCTTCTTCTTCTTCTTCTCCTTCTCCTTCTTCTCCTTCTCCTTCTTCCTCTTCTTCTTCTTCTTCTTCTCCTTCTTCTTCCTCTTCTTCTTCTTCTTCTTCTTCTTCTTCTTCTTTTTCTTCTTCTTCTTCTTCTTCTAGTCTTCTTCTTCTTCTTCTTCTTCTTCTTCTTCTTCTTCTTCTTCTTCTTCTTCTTTTTCTTCCTCTTCTTCTAGTCTTCTTCTTCTTCTTCTAATTTCTTACTCCCATTTTTGCAGGTTTGATTCACTTCATGGAAGGGCAGAATGCTACTGTTTACATATTAGATGTTTGTGAAACTATGTATATATGAATTGGATGTATGATGTTTGATGACGATGGTGAAACTATGTTTGATGTTTGAAACTACGTTTGATGTATGATGTTTGATGTTTGAAACTATGTGATTCTGAATATATATATATATGTGTTTGAATTTCTGTGAAAATGAATTGATATAACAAAAAACAGAAAAAACAGGGGCTATATAGCCACTTTGCCGTCTGCTAGCAGACGGCAAAGCTCTTTGCCGTCTGCTGGCAGACGGCAAAGGGGCCACGTGGCAGCAGCCTGTGCAACCTGGGTTGGCCTATGTGGCCTCTTTGCCGTCTGCTGGCAGACGGCAAAGAAGGAAAGTTGTTTGCCGTCTGCCAGCAGACGGCAAAGAGCCTGCCTGGGCCCAGCTGAAGCCTGACGTCAGCTGACGTCATCTACAGCTCTTTGCCGTCTACTGGCAGACGGCAAAGAAGGAAAGTTCTTTGCCGTCTGCCAGCAGACGGCAAAGAGCCTGCCTGGGCCCAGCTGAAGCCTGACGTCAGCTGACGTCATCTACAGCTCTTTGCCGTCTGCAACGGCAAAGAGCGCCGTTAGCCACCTAACGGGGATGGAACCTTTTCTGTGCCGTCCACGCTCTTTGCCGTCTGCTGGCAGACGGCAAAGAAGGAAAGTTCTTTGCCGTCTGCCAGCAGACGGCAAAGCGGCCTTTGCCGGCAGCCGTTCAACCGGAGTGTTTGCCGTCTGCTGGCTGACGGCAAAGCCTTTGCCGTCCGCCAAGTATGCTTTTGCCGTCTGCTATAGCAGACGGCAAAGTGCCTGATTCCAGTAGTGACTCCGAACGTTTTCAGAACTCTATCGGGAAGAAGCAATCCGGAAACAACAATCAACACATAGTAAACACCACAACAAATGCATGACATGATGCGCAAACAAATATGATGCATGTCCGATTTAACTAGGCATGGCATGACAAGCACAACAAACAACTACTACACATTAAGTGAAGTTCAATATGCAACGAGTTGCATATTGACGAAACTCCACATTCAAATATTTATTTCACTCTCGTTAGGTACTCATCAATATTAAATATTGTTTAACATGGGTGGTCATGGCATAAGGTGAAGATGGAATTAGAGCAATTTTAAATGGAGAAGGAGAACACACCTACAACAAAATAATAAATCTCCATGTTACGAGAAATGCGGTTAATATTGTTTAACTAACCAATCATTTTAAATGTTGTTTATCATGGCAAGAGGTGAAGCATGAACAACCACATCATCTAGGCATTATAAATGAGGCCGGAAGCAACATATAGCATTCCAGAAACGACCTTATATGCATATTATGAATTTGGTTCAGATCTGGCTAACACATATTTTAGAGTTGTTAAACAGCAAAAGTAATTTCACCATGTGATTCTACACATTTTTCTAGTCAAGTTACATATGTGGAACATTTTTATCGAAGCTACGGTTATGAAGTTATGAAATAAACTGTTTCGACATGGCATTTATACAAATTTTATCAAACAACAATTTTAAACATTTCAACCATGGTTGAAATTTGGATATTGAGAAAGTAGACATAAAACTGAGCAAAATTCATATATAGCATGTCCTCATATGATGCACGGTTGAATTTATATGAATTTTACAAAATGCCATATGATGCTGAAAATATGTGTTATCTTTGACAAAAGAAAACCCCAGCAAAAAATGAGGAGTGGGTTTCGAACCCTGCACCTCACAGCTGAGTGCATACATGGCTAACCAGCTGTTCTACAATTGAACAATGTTGATTGGTGGGTGTGGCACCATATGGCACATCACTTCGAGCTGATCTGAATGAGACTGAAACAAAAGAAACAAAGACGGTTGCGTGCTAAACAGAGAACAAAACAAAAGGTTGTAGGTGCCGGGGATTGAACCCTGCACCTCACAGCTGAGTGTTTGCGTTAGAAACAGGAGCGCTACTGTATTTAACCAGAAGAAAGGCCAAGCCTTGAATTCGAGGATTCAGAGAACCGGACCTTCGGGGGGGCTGAGGCGAGGCTCGCGGCCGCCGGAGACGAGCTGGGGATGCGGCGGAGGTCGCGGGAACGGGCGGATCAACTCGTTCCCGTCGAGATCCGGCACTTGGCGGCGGTTGACGGTGGCCGGCTGGGTCAAACGGCGACGGGCAGCCATGGGAGCTCCTGTAGGTCAGCGAAGACAGAGCAGAAGGTCAGAGAGAGGGAGAAGAAGGGGAGGAAGCAGAGGAGCGCGAGGACGCAGGGCTACAGGCGAGCACCTGTTGCTGCTGACCAGCGCGGAGGAGGCCTTGGATGGCCGGCGGCTTGCCGGAGGTGGGGCTGGAGATCGAGGCAGCCATGGGGACGAGGAAGCTCCAGCCTTGGCGCCATGGTGGTCTCCTGCTGCTGCGAAAAATACAGAGACATGGAGAGCTTTGAGAGGGGGAGAGATAAGGGGAAAGAAAGAGAAGTAGAGAGAGGAGCAGAGGGGCGGCCTGGCCTTGCTGGTCGCCGAGACGACGGCCTGGTTGGAGAGGAGCTCGAGCGGTGCAGGTCGAGTCCGGCTCGAACGGGGACTCGGGCGCGACGCATGCGGCTTGGAAGGGAGCTGCGGGATTGGGCAGCGCGAGGAGCAGGGAGCTTGGGGACGAACGGCAGCGGCGCGAGGGCCTGCGATGCTCCGTTGTGCGCACTCGCCGGCGCGGCGACGATGAGGCGGATGCGGCTCGGAGGCGCACTCCTCATGCGCTGCTCCTTTGGGCATGCGGACGACGATGACCTCGGGCGGCCGGACACGTCCAGGAAGCAGGGAAGGAAGGCACATGCGGGCTGCGGTTGGCTCGGCGTGCAAAGCAAGGAGGCGACCAGGGGGCGGCGCACTGATTGAACCGGGGGGATCCCGAGGGAGGAAGACAACGGGTGGCGGCGGCGATTGAACAGGGGAGGATCCCTAGAAACTAGGTTTTGGTCTGATTTTGGACTAGGTGGTCCATATATAGGGAAATGGATTAGCTTTGGTCTCTTCGATTTCGATCGGACGGTCGAGATAAATAGACTAGGGAGTCCCTATGCAAAACCGATGATGGTTTGGGGTATTATGGGGATGATCCGGATCCAACGGTTACGACTTGGCGATTCGGGTTCGGGGAAATTATCGGGCACGCGCGAGGGGCCTGTGCACTGTGCAGAGGGGCTAGGCATGAGAAGAGAGGAAAGACGTGGCAGCCCGGCAACAGGTTTTTTAAACACCGAAACGTCCGATAATTAACCCGATGACGGCGCTATTGCGGTTGACCGTTGGGGTATCAAACGACCTCTGATTGCGACGAAATTTGGCAGACGGTCTCCCTACAATATATTACGACCGCTCGTCAAGTTTCGACCCAATCCGAGAATATTTTATATGCACTTTTAAAAACGTTTTTTTAATGCCGCGGGCGCGTGCGTGTGTGGTTGGTCTCGAAACGGTCATCGACACAAACGGAGAGAACTGGCAACTACGAACGGATGCAAGTTTTCGAAAACGAGTGACGATGCCATGCAGATGATGCGAATGATGCGATGATGAATGCGACAAACAAACGAATCACACGACGAGAATGGAAAACAACGGGAATCTTCTGGAGCGTCGGTCTCGGGCTGTTACATAGGGGCACCAGGAGGGGCAGCCCCCGGAGCCCGGTGCGCATTGTGGTGATGGCGGTGGAGGTTGGGTCCAGCTCCCGCGGCCGGTCGACGTCCAGCGCGGCTTCGCCGAACCGTGGCTGCCGCGGAGGTGCGCCTTCCTCGCGGCTCCCTGTGGGGGCCCTCACGGGGGTCGAGGTGCAAGAGTTCCTCGTGGTGGTCCCCCGGTGGCACTTAAGCTGGCTGCGTCTTCCTGATCTTTTCGCGAGGAACATGGAGGCTCGCCGCCCTCGAGGCTTGTGGCTCCATGCCGACGGCGGCCTCGATGGACCCGCGTGGGTGGTGGTCGACCTCTCCCCTGGAGGCGCCATGTTCTTGGCGTGAGGGTGGAGGTCGTTTGCCTGTTCTCGGGGGTTCGGCCCCGAGCATCTTCTTAACTTCGAGTTTGACGGCTCTGCCACCCTCTATGTGAAGTCCTTCGGGACCCTGGGGGCCTGCCCGGAGTGCTGCACGGGAGGCTCGAGGGGTAGCAACTCCGGGCCCTCCGGCGATAGTGACGACGACGACGGCGTCCTCGGTGTCCAGATCGAGGGCGATGACTTCGAGTAGCGCGCGCACCGGCGTCCTGGAGAGATTCGGAGGGCGCGTAGGCGCCCTGGAGGGATTCGGAAGGCAAGGCCCCGCTTGTGGGGCCTTGTTTCCAGATCGATCACCACGTCGTAGTGGTCGATCTCCCTCCGGACGGCGGCGACGGCGTTAGAGGAAACCGTACTCCGACTTGACCTCGCTACCGCCGCCGCTGAGCTCGGAGCTCACCTCTTGTATCCAGGTTGTACCCGACGAAATCCTGAAAGAATATCAAAGAAAACACTGGGTACTACTGATATAACAAGGATTTGTCTCGTATTTTTGTGTGTTAATCCCTCTTTTCCTTCCCTTCTTTGCGAAAAACTGCGTTGCGATGCCTTTCCGACTATTATGCTTGCCGGAAACCCTTGCCGATGTGGGTCGTCTTATCGAGGGGCGCTTCTAAGGATAAATCCCGAGCACTCTCCCTTAGTGCCACTTTCGGCAAGGTTCCCTTATCGTCCTCGTCACGACTATTCGGGGGGGTTGGGCATGCTTCCAACCCCCGACACGCAACGATTTTGATAAGGGCCCATTCGCGCGCAGGTCTTTCCTCGGGCCGCAGTTTGTAGCAGGGAAAGAGTAAGGGTTTCACTTATCTTCTTCTTGCTGAGAGGTTGTCGCTCCGAACGCGTCCGCCCTTGTTGTCCCCTTCTTCCCCCAGGATGACTTGCGTGCGGGGGGAATAATCATGCTTCCTTTTGAGAAAAAAGGAAGAAGAGAAAATAGGGTGCGCTATGGGATTTTAGCGGTTCGATAACAACCTTATGTTGGCAATGAGTTACCGCAATAACCCGCATAGCAAAACATAATGCAAATATGTATCTAGGTAGGTTAAAAGTTGCGGGATAACTAGCTTTACTGACTGCGCACAGGGTCATCACCTGGCTTTGTACAAAGGATTACACGCATTGCTGCGAGACTTGAACAAAAGTGGTTGCCGAGGAGCCCGACAACCGCGCCTTACGGGTAGAACTTGCGAAGATGCTTGGCACCGGGGTGCCATCTTCGGTCTCCAGGTAGACAGCGCCAGGCCTGGTGACTCGAACCACCCGGTAAGGGCCTTCCCACTTCGGCGTCAACTTGTTCGTCCCCTTCGCGGGCTGAATCCCTCGAAGGACAAGGTCGCCTTCCTCAACAATCCTGGCATGCACTTTGCCGCTATGGTAGCGGCGCAAGGTCTGCTGGTACCTAGCGGCGTGCAGTGTGGCCTGGAGACAATCTTCCTCGAGAAGCGTGGCATCGTCATGCCGTAGCCGCTCTTGCAGTCCACGTCAAAGGCCTGCACTCTCGGTGACCCGTACGTGAGTTCCATGGGGAGAACTGCCCCTACCCCGTAGACCAGGGCAAAGGGTGTTTCGCCGGTGGCTCGATTTGGTGTCGTTCTGATCGACCAAAGTACCGCCGGCAGTTCATCAATCCAGCGCCTTCCATGCTTGCGCAGCTTGTCGAAAGTCCTCGTCTTGAGACCCCGCAGCACTTCAGCATTTGCCCTCTCCACTTGCCCATTGCTCCTGGGGTGAGCAACCGAGGCGAAGCAGATCCGGGAGCCGATGTCTTGACAGTATTGCATAAAAGTGTTGCTGGTGAACTGTGTGCCGTTATCGGTGATGATCCTCTTGGGGACCCCAAACCGGCAAACAATCCCTCTAAAGAACTTGACCGCCGCCTGTGCCGTTACCTTCCTCACTGGCTCAATCTCGGTCCACTTCGTGAACTTGTCGATAGCGAAAAACAAGAACTCAAAGCCCCTGGTAGCACGGGGAGACGATGTCGAGCCCCCAGACCGAGAATGGCCAGGGGAGCGGCACGGTTTGAAGGGCTTGTGCTGGTTGGTGTATTTGCTTGGCATGGTATTGGCATGCTTCACACGTTGTTACCACCGCCAAGGCGTCTTGAAGGGTTGTGGGCCAGTAAAAGCCTTGCCGGAATGCCTTCCCGGCAAGGGCCCTGGATGCTACGTGGGAGCCACAGATCCCCTCATGTATCTCCGCCAGCAGCTTTTGTCCTTCCTCCCGAGCAATGCACCTAAATTTCACCCTGTTCGGTCTCCTCCTGTACAGATTGTTGTGCACGAACTGGTACATGCCCGACTGTCGGGCTACTTTCTCGGCTTCTTCTTGCTCTTCGAGGAGGTCTCCTGTCTGGAGGTACTGGACAATCTGTTGCGCCATGTCGGAGCCCGTGGCTCGACGACAATGACTAAAGGCGTTTCTTCTGCCGCGGGAGCGCTAGCTTCGATTGCAGGGACCGCCTGTCCCGCCAGGGCTCGGCGCTCACCGTCAAGCATTTCGTCGTCTCAGGCAACCTTCTTGGCGGCCACCGGTGGCTCTACCAAAATAGTCGCCGGAGCTGCTCTTTCTCTTCTTGGTCTGCCGCCCTGATGGTGTGACTGATGGCTGAGTGGGTCGGAGCACTAAGGTGCATCATTCCACATGCGACTTCTGAGCTGCCCGTTTTTACAGGTCGTCGACGATGTCATTCTCTGCCCTGGGGATGCGTTCCATCTGCAGACCGTCGAAACATGCTTCCAAATTCCTCACTTCATCGACGTATGCTTCCATCAGGGGGCTCTGGTAATCCTTGTTGATCTGGCGCACGACCAACAGCAAGTCTCCCCGGACTATCAATTTCTTGATTCCCAAATCCGCCGCTATCCGCAGCCCAACAAGTACACCCTCATACTCAGCTGTGTTGTTGGTCGACCCCTCCCGAGGGAAGTGCGTTTTGACCACATACTTGAGGTGCTCTCCGATGGGTGCTATGAGCAGCACTCCGGCACCGGTGCCTTGCAGCGAGAAAGCCCCGTCAAAGTACATGATCCATACCTGAGGTATTTCCTTGCCGTGAAGAGCTGTCTACGGGGTTTCCTCATCTGGTGTCGGCGTCCATTCGGCAACGAACTCAGCCAGTGCTCAGCTTTTGATGGTTGCCGTGCTTTCAAAACATAGATCAAAGCTGGCCAGCTCCAAGGCCCATTCAACAATCCTGCCGGTTGCTTCCGGGTTCCTCAAGATCCGCTGCGGCGGGAAGCGGGTGATGACTGTAATGCGGTGCGCTTGGAAGTAGTGGCGCAGCTTCTGGGAGGCCATGAGGAGGCTGAAGAGTAGCTTCTGAATCCCAGAGTACCGCGACCGAGCCCCCTGCAGGAGGGAGCTGACAAAGTACACCGGTCGCTGCACCACCCTTGTCTTCTGCAGCGCTCGCTGTTCCGCTTCCCGTGCCGTCTTTGCGTAGACTTCTTGGCTTACCCGAGTCGGCTCTTGTTCGCTGGCCATTAGTTTGGAGGCTGCTGGTTTGCCATCCTCGGCTTCCCTCTCCGCCACTAGTGCGGTGCTGACCACCTGGTTCGTCGGTGCCAAATATAACAGCAATGGTTCCTCATGCTTGGGCGCAACTAGGACGGGGCCTGAGGACAGGTACTTCTTCAGGTCTTGCAACGCTGCCTCTGCTTCTGGAGTCCACGTCATCGGGTCCGCCTTCTTCAGGATCTTGAAAAATGGCAGGGCACGCTCCGCGGATTTGGAGATGAATCTGCTGAGGGCGGCGACGCAGCCCGCCAGCCGCTGTACGCCCTTGACGCGCTTTGGTGCTTTGAGCTGCTCAATCGCTTCAATCTTGGCGGGGTTGGCTTCTATCCCATGCTGAGATATGAAGAAACCGAGGAGCTTGCCGGAAGGGACTCCAAATACGCACTACTCACGATTGAGCTTCAAGTTGATCTTGCGCAAATTCACAAAGGTCTCCTCCAGATCCTGGACCGTCGTGGCCTTGTCTTTGGTCTTGACTACAATGTCGTCCATGTAGGGTTCCACATTCCTGTGCAGCTGTGGTCCGAGGCCGATCTGAACGGCCCTCGCGAATATTGAACCCGCGCTCTTCAGACCAAACGGCATGCGCTTGAAGCAGTATGTCCCACAGGGGGTGATGAATGTTGTTTTCTCCCCGTCTTCCTCGGCCATGAAGATCTGATGATAGCCGGAGTAGGCGTCGAGGAACGACAATAGGTCGCAGCCGGTGGTTCAGTCCACTATACGGTCGATGCATGGCAAGGGAAAGGGGTCCTTCGGGCAGGCTTTGTGGATATCTGTGAAGTCGATACAGAGTCTCCACTTCACGCTTGCCTTACGCACACCCCTGACTAGGCCTGCTGCTTCCAACTTGTTGATCTCTTCGGCAATAAATTCTTGCCATTCTAGTGCTTGTTTCCGGACCTTCTGCTTGACGGGGCGCGCGTGGGGACAGACAGCAAGGTGGTGATCGATCACCTCCCTGGGAACACCGGGGATGTCAGACGGTTGCCAGGCAAACACATCGACATTCGCCCGCATGAAGGAGACGAGCTTGCTTTCCTATTTGCTGTCGAGGGTGGCACTTATAGTGAAGGTGCCGCCCTCATCGTCCTCCCGCGCGGCCACTTGCTTCGTCTTGGGGATGGTCACATTACCCTTCTTGTTCCTACCGGCGGAGGTCTCTGGTAAGTCCTCGACGGGCGTGTTGCACTCTGCCGTGCGTTTCTCGGAGTTCTCACGAGCCTTGCCAGAGCTCTTGTCCTTGTTCTTCCCCCCGGGAGCTTTGCCGGCACGAGCGAGTGCCTCATCGGCAAACGCTGCCTGATGTGGCTTGAGACTGTGTCGGTATTTCCCCAAAGAGGAAGGGATGGTACAGCACAGCGACGGTAAGTATTTCCCTCAGTTATGAAACCAAGATATCGAACCAGTAGGAGGATCACCACCACTACGTAAACAACACATGCACACGAAGAGCAAATACTTGCAACACGACACGAAAGAGAGGTTGTCAATCTCTCTACGGTAAAAAGATAGATTAGGTAGTTATAGATTGGAGAGATAGATATCTCAAGAACACAAAATAAAAAGGGCAAATAGAAAGTGCAGCAAGGTATTTTTGGATTTTTGGAATAATAGATCTGAAAACAAAAGTGGCAAAAATATAGATCGGAAAGCAATATGTTGGAAAACTAGACTCGGGGGTCGTAGGTTTCACTAGTGGCTTCTCTCATTAGTATAGCACATGGTGGGTGAACAAATTAATGTTGGGCAATTGAAAGAAGATCAAATAATCATGACGATATCCAAGGCGATGATCATTATATAGGCATCACGTCCAAGATAAGTAGACTGACGCCTGCCTGCATCTACCACTATTACTCCACACATCGACCGCTATCCAACATGCATCTAGTGTATTAAGTTCATGGAAAAACGGAGTAATGCAATAAGAACGATGACATGATGTAGACAAGATCTATTCATGTAGGAATAGACCCCATCTTGTTATCCTTAATAGCAACGATACATGCATGCCTCGCTGCCCCTTCTGTCACTGGGAGAGGACACCGCAAGATCGAACCCATCACAAAGCACCTCTTCCCATGGCAAGAAAAATCGATCTAGTTGGCCTAACTAAACCAAAGATTCGAAGAAGAAATACGAGGCTATAAGTAATCATGCATATAAGAGATCAAAGAAGACTCAAATAATATTCATGGATAGAAACGGATCATGAACTCAAAATTCATCGGATCCCAACAAACACACCGCAAAAGTTTACATCAAATTGATCTCCAAGAGACCATTGTATTGAGAATCAAAAGAGAGAGAGGAAGCCATCTAGCTACTGCCTACGGACCCGTAGGTCTATGGTGGACTACTCACGCATCATCAGAGAGGCACCTATGAAGAAGATGAACCCCTCCGTGATGGTGTTTAGATTGGATCTCGTGGATCTGGAACTTGCGGCGGCTGGAATTGTGTTTCGTCGACTCCCCTAGGGTTTTCTGAATATTTGGGAATTTATAGGCGTTAGAGGCGGTGGAGGGGGTCCCGTGGAGGGCACAACCCATCAGGGCACGCCGGGGGCCCCCTGGTGGGTTTTGGCCTCCACATCCCACCTCTCTGGCACTTCTTTGGCCCACTGGGTGTCTTCTGGTCCAAAAAAAATCTCCAAAAAGTGTCATCGCGATTGGACTCCGTTTGGTACTGATATTCTGCAAAGTAAAAAACAAGCAAAAACAGCAACTGGCACTTTGGCACTATGTCAATAGGTTAGTCCCAAAAAATGATATAAAGTTGCTGTAAAGTGATTGTAAAACATCCAAGAATGACAATATAACAGCATGGAACAAGCAAAAATTATAGATACGTTGGAGACGTATCAGCATCCCCAAGCTTAATTCCTACTCGTCCTCGAGTAGGTAAATGATAAAAACAATTTTTTTGATGTGGAATGCTACCTAACATGTTCATCTCATATTCTTTTCTTTTGTAGCATGGACATTTGGACTTTAAGATGGTTCAAAGCAATAGTCTAGTTTTAACATAATGACTTCAGTACTCAAGCATCTCAACAAGCAACCATGTCTTCAAAAATAGCAACACTAAAGAAAGTTATCCCTAGCCCATCATGCTCAATCATTGATCCATTCATGAAACACACTCAAATATTAGCTACACCCAATGCTCAAGTACATTCATAGTGCCCCCTAGTTGATGCTTTATAAGAAAAGATGGAGACTCAAATAAAAATAAAAATTGCATAAAGAAAATAGATAGGCCCTTCGCAGAGGGAAGTAGGAATTTGTACAGGTGCCAGAGCTCAAAGTTGAAATTGAGAGAGAAAAATATTTTGAGTGGCATGCCTTTCGTGTCAACGAAAACGACAAAGTAGTTCGCAATACTTTCCATGCTAGATATATCATAGGCGGTTCCCAAATAGAAAATAAAGTTTATTCCTTTTCCCACCATTCTTTCACAATCCATGGTTGGCCGTATCCACGGTTGCCTTCCACACCAACACTTGCCAAGGAATTTATCATTTGACAACATAAAGTAAAAAAATCTTTTTTTTCATTTTGGGAATGGGCATCCCTATTACCGCCGTACTCTCGTGCAATGACAAGTTAATAAGCACTCATCTTGATAATAACACATCTAGCATGGAAAAATATTGGACACCCCCTACCGTTCCATGAGCGGTACGAGCACACAAAAGAGAAATTTATTTTGAAAATTAGAGGTGGCACATACAAATTTGCTTATAACGGCATGGAAATACCGCATATAGGTAGGTATGGTGGACTCATAAGGCAAAACTTGGTTTAAGGATTTTGGATGCACAAGTAGTATTTCTACTTAGTACAAGTGGAGGCTAGCGAATAGATTGAGAAGCAACCAACCAAGAAACGAAAATTCACATAAGCGAGCATTGAGAATAACTAACACCAAATAATGCACCATAAGTAGGATGTAAATTCATTGCATAACTATTGACTTTCGTGCATGCATAGGGAATCACAAACCTTAACACCAATATTCTTACTAAAGCATAATTACTCACTAACATGACTCACATATTACTATCATCATGTCTCAAAACTATTACAAGGAATCAAGTTTAATTTGTCCAATGATCTTCATGAAAGTTTTTATTATATCCTCCTTGGATATCTATCACTTTGGGACTAGTTTCATATATTGCCATTGCTTTTGACAAGCTGAAACAAATTTAAGTGAAGCACATGAGCATAGAGATTTCATCTCACAAAATAGTATAAGTGAAGCATGATAGGATTTCTTCAAAATTTCCTAAATCTCAAATTAATCTAAGTGAAGCATGAGAGTATTTCTTCAAAAGTTTCCAAGCACACCGTGCTCAAAAAGATATAAGTGAAGCACTAGAGCAATTCTATAGCTCAAAAAGTTTAAGTGAAGCATATAGAGCAATTCTAACAAATCATAGCATAATTTTGGCTCTCTCAAATAGTTGTGTTCAGCAAGGATACAAGTGACAAACTAACAAGCAAAGAAAGCAAAGACTCAAATGATAAAAGACGCTCCAAGCAAAACTCATGATATGTGACGAATAAAAATATAGCTCCAAGCAAAATACCGATGGTCGTTAGAAGAAAGAGGGGATGCCACTCGGGGCATCCCCAAGATTAGTTGCTTGTTTATCTTTGGATATATCTTGGGGGTGATGTAGAATCCCCAAGTTTAGGCTCTTTTCACTCCTTATTCCTTCATCCATCGTGATCTCACCCAAAACTTGAAAACTTCAATCACACAAAACTCAACAAAATCTTCGTGAGATCCGTTAGTATAATAAAGCAAATCACTACTTTAAGTACTGTTGCAAACTCATTCAAATTTTATTATTGCATTATACCTACTGTAGTTTAACTTTACCATGGCTCATACCCTTCAATACAACCCATAGATTCATGAAAACAAGCACACAATGCAACGAAAACAGAATCTGTCTTAAACAGAACAGTCTGTAGTAATCTGTACTCTAACCATACTTATTTAACTCTAAAAATTCTGAAAAATTAGGAAAACGTAAAGAATTTGTATGGCAATACTTTGTAAAAATTTCAGCTCAATATCACGTTCCAATAAAAAATGAAAATTCGAACACTGGAGGCAAAGTTTCTGTTTGAAATTCCGCATTGTTTCTACTCATCTTATGAATAATCATAAAGGTTCTACTTGGCACAAATACTAAATAAAACATAAAAACACAATCATAACAGAGGCATAATTGTTTCAACACTCGAAAACATAAAGGAAAAGACAAAAATAAATTTATTCATTGGGTTGCCTCCCAACAAGCGCTATCGTTTTACGCCCCTAGCTAGGCATAACGCATAGTGTCAAGTATTGTCATCTTTGGTTTTTGATCTATAGGATGCTCTCATGATTGATTCATATGGTGGCTTAATTATTGTTCTAGGGAATTGTTCCATACCCTTTCTTAGTGGAAACTGAAATCTAATATTGCCTTCTTTCATATCAATCACGACACCTATAGTGCGTAAAAACGGTCTACCAAGTATAATGGGACAAGACGGATTGCAATCAATATAAAGAACAATAAAATATATGGGCACATAATCTTTTAATGTTCTCTTAATTTGCACTTGGCGGATTCTACTATTAAAAAGCCTTTGGGAAGAATTAATGATGTTCTATTGAAGAATGTTCTCTTAATTTGCACTTGGCGGATTCTACTATTAAAAAGCCTTTGGGACGAATTAATGATGTTATTATTCTTGCAAATAGGAAATATGTGCCCATAGATTTTATTGTTCTTTATATTGATTGTAATCCATCTTGTCCCATTATACTTGGTAGACCGTTTTTACGCACTATAGGTGCCGTGATTGATATGAAAGAAGGCAATATTAGATTTAAGTTTCCACTAAGAAAGGGTATGAAACACTTCCCTAGAACAAGAATTAAGCCACCATATGAATCAATCATGAGAGCATCCTATAGATCAAAAACCAAAGATGACAATACTTAACACTATGCGTTATGCCTAGCTAGGGGCGTAAAACGATAGCGCTTGTTGGGAGGCAACCCAATGAATAAATTTATTTTTGTCTTTTCCTTTATGTTTTTGAGTGTTGAAACAATTATGCCTCTGTTATGATTGTGTTTTTATGTTTTATTTAGTATTTGTGCCAAGTAGAACCCTTGTGATTATTCATAAGATGAGTAGAAACAATGCGGAATCTGAAACAGAAACTTTGCCTCCAGTGTTCGAATTTTCATTTTTTACTGGAATGTGATATTGAGCTGAAATTTTTACAAAGTATTGCTATACAAATTCTTTACGTTTTCCTAATTTTTCAGAATTTTTAGAGTTAAATAATTATGGTTAGAGTACAGATTACTCCAGACTGTTCTGTTTAAGACAGATTCTGTTTTCGTTGCATTGTGTGCTTGTTTTCATGAATCTATGGGTTGTATTGAAGGGTATGAGCCATGGTAAAGTTAAAATACAGTAGGTATAATGCAATAATAAAATTTGAATGAGTTTGCAACAGTACTTAAAGTAGTGATTTGCTTTATTATACTAACGGATCTCACGAAGATTTTGTTGAGTTTTGTGTGATTGAAGTTTTCAAGTTTTGGGTGAGATCACGATGGATGAAGGAATAAGGAGTGAAAAGAGCCTAAACTTGGGGATGATACATCACCCCCAAGATATATCCAAAGAGAAACAATCAACTAATCTTGGGGATGCCCCGAGTGGCATCCCCTCTTTCTTCTAACGACCATCGGTATTTTGCTTGGAGCTATATTTTTATTCGTCACATATCATGAGTTTTGCTTGGAGCGTCTTGTATCATTTGAGTCTTTGCTTGCTTTGCTTGTTAGTTTTTCACTTGTATCCTTGCTGAACACACCTATTTGAGAGAGCCAAAATTATGCTATGATTTGTTAGAATTGCTCTATATGCTTCACTTAAACTTTTTGAGCTATAGAATTGCTCTAGTGCTTCACTTATATCTTTTTGAGCACGGTGTGCTTGGAATATTTTGAAGAAATACTCTCATGCTTCACTTAGATTAATTTGAGAGTTAGTAAATTTTTAAGAAATCCTCTCATGCTTCACTTATACTATTTTGTCAGATGAAATCTCTATGCTCATGTGCTTCACTTAAATTTGCTTGAGCTTGTCAAAAGCAATGGCAATATATGAAACTAGTCCCAAAGTGATAGATATACAAGGAGGATATAATAAAAACTTTCATGAAGATCATTGGACAAATTAAACTTGATTCCTTGTAATAGTTTTGAGACATGATGATAGTAATATGTGAGTCATGTTAGTGAGTAATTATGCTTTAGTAAGAATATTGGTGTTAAGGTTTGTGATTCCCTATGCATGCACGAAAGTCAATAGTTATGCAATGAAATTACATCCTACTTATGGTGCATTATTTGGTGTTAGTTATGCTCAATGCTCGCTTATGTGAATTTTCGTTTCTTGGTTGGTTGCTTCTCAATCTATTTGCTAGCCTCCACTTGTACTAAGTAGAAATACTACTTGTGCATCCAAAATCCTTAAACCAAGTTTTTCCTTATGAGTCCACCATACCTACCTATATGCGGTATTTCCATGCCGTCCTAAGCAAATTTGTATGTGCCACCTCTAATTTTCAAAAAAAATCTCTTTTGTGTGCTCGTACCGCTCATGAAACGATAGGGGGTGTCCAATATTTTTCCATGCTAGATGTGGTATTATCAAGATGAGTGCTTATTCACTTGTCATTGCACGAGAGTACATCGGTAATAGGGATGCCCATTCCCAAAATGAAAAAAAAAAAAAAATTTACTTTATGTTGTCAAATAATAAATTCCTTGGCAAGTGTTGGTATGGAAGGCAACCGTGGATACGGCCAACCATGGATTGTGAAAGAATGGTGGAAAAAGGAATAAACTTTATTTTCTATTTGGGAACCGCCTATGATATATCTAGCATGGAAAGTATTGCGAACTACTTTGTCGTTTTCGTTGACACGAAAGGCATGCCACTCAAAATATTTTTCTCTCTCAATTTCAACTTTGAGCTCTGGCACCTCTACAAATCCTTACTTCCCTCTGCGAAGGGCCTATCTATTTACTTTATGCATTTTTTATTTTTATTTGAGTCTCCATCTTTTCTTATAAAGCATCAACTAGGGGGCACTATGATTGTACTTGAGCATTTGATGTAGCTATTATTTGAGTGTGTTTCATGAATGGATCAATGATTGAGCATGATGCGCTAGGGATAACTTTTTTTAGTGTTGATATTTTGAAAGACATGGTTGCTTGTTGGCATGCTTGAGTATTGAAGTCATTATGTTAAAACTAGACTATTGCTTTGAACCATCTTAAAGTCCAAATGTCCATGCTACAAAAGAAAAGAATATGAGATGAACATGTTAGGCAGCATTCCACATCAAAAAATTTGTTTTTATCATTTACCTACTCGAGGACGAGTAGGAATTAAGCTTGGGGATGCTGATACGTCTCCAACGTATCTATAATTTTTTCTTATTCCATGATGTTATATTATCATTCTTGGATGTTTTACAATCACTTTACAGCAACTTTATATCATTTTTTGGGACTAGCCTATTGGCATAGTGCCAAAGTGACAGATGCTGTTTTTGCTTGTTTTTACTTTGCAGAATATCAGTACCAAACGGAGTCCAATCACGATGACACTTTTTGGAGATTTTTTTTGGACCAGAAGACACCCAGTGGGCCAAAGAAGTGCCAGAGAGGTGGGATGTGGAGGCCACAACCCACCAGGGCGCGCCAGGGGGCCCCCGGCGCGCCCTGATGGGTTGTGCCCTCCACGAGGTCCCCTCCACCGCCTCTGACGCCTATAAATTCCCAAATATTCAGAAAACCCTAGGGGAGTCGACGAAACACAATTCCAGCTGCCGCAAGTTCCAGACCCACGAGATCCAATCTAAACACCATCACGGAGGGGTTCATCTTCTTCATAGGTGCCTCTCCGATGATGCATGAGTAGTCCACCATAGACCTACGGGTCCGTAGGCAGTAGCTAGATGGCTTCCTCTCTCTCTTTTGATTCTGATTACAATGGTCTCTTGGAGATCAATTTGATGTAAACTTTTGCGGTGTGTTTGTTGGGATCCGATGAATTTTGAGTTCATGATCAGTTTCTATACATGAATATTATTTGAGTCTTCTTTGATCTCTTATATGCATGATTACTTATAGCCTCGTATTTCTTCTTCGAATCTTTGGTTTAGTTAGGCCAACTAGATCGATTTTTCTTGCCATGGGAAGAGGTGCTTTGTGATGGGTTCGATCTTGCGGTGTCCTCTCCCAGTGACAGAAGGGGCAGCGAGGCACGCATGTATCGTTGCTATTAAGGATAACAAGATGGGGTCTATTCCTACATGAATAGATCTTGTCTACACCATGTCATCGTTCTTATTGCATTACTCCATTTCTCCATGAAGTTAATACACTAGATGCATGCTGGATAGCGGTGGATGTGTGGAGTAATAGTAGTAGATGCAGAATCGTTTCAATCTACTAATCTTGGAGGAGATGCCTATATATTGATCATTGCCTTGGATGTCGTCATGATTATTTGATCTTTTATCAATTTCCCAACAGTAATTTGTTTACCCACCATGTGCTACACTCATGAGAGAAGCCACTAGTGAAATCTACGGCCCCCGGGTCTATCCTTTTAATATTTTGCTTTCCGATCTATCTTTTGCCGGATTGTTTTCAGATCTATTATTCCAAAAACCCAAAAATACCTAGCTGCACGTTTATTTGCATCTTTTTTTGTGTTCTTGTGCGACCTATTTATCCAATCTCATACAAACCAATCTATCTTTTTACCATGGAGAGATTGACAACCTCTCTTACGCGTCGGGTTGCAAGTATTTGTTCTTTGTGTGCAGGTACCGTTTACATAGTGTTGCTTGGTTCTCCTACTGGTTCGATAACCTTGGTTTCATAACTGAGGGAAATACTTACCGTAGCTGTGCTGCATCATCCTTTCCTCTTTGGGGAAATACCGACACAGTCTCAAGCCACGTCAAAGGAATTTCTTGCGCTGTTGCCGGTGAGACATCATCAACATCTATCAGGTTCCTAATCACAAATCTCATCTCCTTGAAATTTACATTATTTGCCATTTGCCTCTCGTTTTCATTTCCCCCACTTCATAAAAATTTGCTGTTTTATTCGCCCTCTTTTCCGTTTGCCTTTTTACTTGTGTGCTATATTTGCTTGTGTTGCCATGCGCCTTCTATTTGCTTGCATCTCCGCTTGCTAAAAATTTATTGATATAGATCCTCATCAACTTGCTAATCTTTTCAAAAGGCCAAATTATGATGAACCAATTGCTAGTGAGTTGAGTGCACTTGATTATCTCTATGAAGTTTTGTTTGAAAATCATGAATCTGAAAATTTTGATGAAGTGTTGAAATAAGAAATTTATAAGGTGATTCATGATAGCTCCTTGATTGAAAAGCATGATTGCAATGATGTTACTATAAATTCTATTAATGTCAATTATGTTAATGAAATGCAAAACTACAAGCTTGGGGATGATAATTTTGTCATGTCCACTTCTTATTGCAATGATCATGATTGGGTTGATAATGCTTCTTATGATCTTGAAAATTTATTTAAGCCTCATGTTGAATATGTTATTGATAATAATGTTTGCAATAGTATCGAAAGTGGGTTTGGAAGAGTGTCAACTTTAGGTAAAAAGAATCCCACATATTTGGAGAGTGTTCAATCTCATGAATTTTTTGACAAAAGTGGGTTTGGAGAGGTCATAATTTTAGTTGATGATAATCCCACTATTTTGGAAGATGATAAAAACTTTATGCATGTCGATCACAAAGAGAGTATTGTTTATGATATATATATTGTTGAATTTGATTATGATCCTACATGTAATTATTATGAGAGAGGAAATTATGGTTGTAGAAATTTTCATGATACTAAATTACCTCTCTTCATGTTGAGATTGCTATTGTGTCTTTCTTCTTCCTTCCATATGCTAGTTTTTGCTTGCCTTGATAATTTGTTTGCTTATAAAATGCCTATGCATAGGAAGTATGTTAGACTTAAGTGTGTTTTCCATATGCTTCATGATGCTCTCTTTGTGTTGCTATTATTATCTTTCATGAGGGCATCATTGAAATCTCAAGCCTATCTTAATGGCTATAAAGAAAGAGCTTGTTGGGAGGCAACCCAATGAATAAAATTTATTTTTACCTTTTTCTTTATGTTATTGAGTGTTGACAAAATTATGCTACTGTAATGATTTTGTTTTTTATGTTTTAATTAATTTTTGTGCCAAGTAAAGCCTTTGGGATGACTCACAAGATGAGAAGAAACGATGCTGAATCTGAAACAGAAACTTTGACTCCAGTGCAGGAATTTTAGTTTTTTGCTGGAGTGTGATAATGATCTGAAATTTTAACACAATATTTATATACAAATTATTAATGTTTTCCTAATTTTTCAGAACTTTTAGAGTTGCATAAGTATGGTTAGAGTACAGATTACCTCAGAATGTTCTGTTTTTGACAGATTCTGTTTTCGTTGCATTGTGTGCTTATTTTGATGAATCTATGGTTTATATTGGAGGGTATAAGCCATGTGTTGACATCATATTTTGGCATGGAATAAAACATAATCAATATGGCTTCAAATAAAGAAGTGCTCTACATGAAAAAGTTCCGTAGTGTTGACATGAACATCTTTGAAGTTTGGACCATTGTCATCCAATCTCATCTCGAAGACCGAAACTGTGCTCAAAGTACTAAGATTTTATATGCAGAGTACTGTTTGGCCGATTACGCCTCTAAGATGGCATAATATGAAAAAAGTTTCAACATCAAAAAGTTCCGTATCGTCGAGACGATTGATTTTGATATAAAGATCGTCTCAATCGGAGGTCGTATGCAACCTGTGGAGCCAAAACAAGATCAGCAACAAAAGCTGCAGAGTCATTTCGGACCCACCGAGTTTTTTGACTCGGTGACACCGAGTTTACTCGGTAATTCCGAGAAAATTCACTCAGAAATTCCGAATGAGATGCAGAAGATTACAGAAAGTTGGCCACGTTGACTCGGTGAGACCGAAAAAAACCACTTGGTGGCTCCGAGTTGGTCCGGAAAATTGCCAAAGGTTCATGTCTGAGTTAGGTTAAAGTTTTTGACGTTTTGGACGGACTCTTTAGTCCTTTTCTTGTACGGGAAGTCCAGCCGCCTCATATATATGTTAGAGGTGACGGTCGATTGAACAACACACAATCGAACAAACACATCTATTACTTTTTCGTGTTCATCTATCCCCTACCCTTGTATCTTTCTTCTCGTTCTTCATTCGTTCTTCTTCTTGGAGGGCAGCGATACACGAGGCCCTAGGGCGATCAGGTCGACCTAGGGCAGCCCATAGCCGCCGCACGCCCTGACGGGGTCCCTCCCGGGCATGTGGGGTTTCGGGTCCTCAAAAGCGCCCGCCGGATTGCTTGCGTACCGCGCTTCCGGACGGGTCTCCTTCGACGTGAGCTGCGGTGCATCACCCTCGGCGTTGGAGGTACACGGTGACGTGTTCGTGTGCGAACACACTTTTTGGCGACTCCGCTGGGGAAGAAGCTTTGAACGGTCTCCAGCCTGTTCTTGCTACGAAGAGATCGTCATCTAGGGTTTGTAATCTACAAAGATAATATGAATACCCAATTCACTTATGTAGATGCAAATAATGCATATGTTGTTGCTAGACCATTTAATGAGTATAATGCATCAGCTAGCCCTAGTTTTATGAATCATGTATCTAGTTATGTGCAACGGCCGATTCAGAATAATCTTCATACTTCAATGTCATATAATTTAAGCAACATGCAACATATGTATCCCAACTCCCATGCATCGGTAACCCCACAAATCTATATGCCGATGAACAACTTGATGAGTTTGGTTAATCAAGCTGAAACACCCCATGTAGGAACTTCCAATAGTATGCAACAAAGTGTTTCAACTTTTTATTCATCGGCAAATAACTTGCATTATGTTAATCCAAACATGCCGGTGGATAGAGGAATTCGCCATGCTACTACTAGTTATTTGGCCAATTACCCTCAAACATCATATGCTACACCCCATGCTACTAATTTTTTGGCACCATACGCAACTGTTGATGTCCATAATTCGGCTCCGCACCTTCACGGTCAAGGTCGAATAAGTGAAACTTCTACAGCAACACAAACGCCTTCACCTACTACCGTAGCATATAATGTTGCCCCTCCACAATTTCAGAATTTCGGCAACATATCATTGCCAAAAGCGTCTGAAAGTATTGGGGGGCAATTCGACGAAGACTGGGCTGAAATTGGGCGAAAAAAGCTTAAAGATAGTCTAGCTGCAATGTTTGCTGAGTTTAGACAAGAACAGG
The DNA here is from genome assembly GCA_039707655.1 of Elymus sibiricus. Taxonomy (NCBI): domain Eukaryota; kingdom Viridiplantae; phylum Streptophyta; class Magnoliopsida; order Poales; family Poaceae; genus Elymus; species Elymus sibiricus. Next base: position 263,315,213 of record CM077665.1, read on the forward strand.
CAGCCTTGCGAATAAAAGAAAGAAAAGAGTGGTGATTCGGATAACAAAGTTAATTCGGTTATTGAAAAGGCCGAATCAAACAATACATGTGTCGAATTTATTATGTTAAAGGAAGACGATAAGGCGTTGGAGAGTTATCCAAAAGTGGAGCAAGCTATTGTTCATATCACACAACCATCATGCTCTCCCAACATATTTGAAGAGGTATGTCTAGCAAGTGATTTACCTATTTTCCAATTTGGTCGCAATTTTATTGTTGATACATCTATTAGAAAAATTCTCATAAGCAGTCTTGAAAGACCAATGAAGAAGGGTAATTTACTTGTTAGCAATAAAACTGTTGCAAAGCATATCGGTCAACACATTGTGCTATTTAAGGAGACCGATAGCAACTTATTATTACAGCCAAAGCTTTCTATGTTGCTTTACTTAAAACTTATATCTAATTGGGTAGCTTTGTTTGTTTCATACTTGGCATACACTTGGTCTCAATTGAGACACGTGTGTTCTAACTATTTTCGTTTCAAACATTTAAAGCCAAGATTAAATTCTTTTGAGAAAACCAATGCTGACATAATATTTTATCCAAAGATATCGGAGATAGAATGCAAAACATAATGCATAGCCGAATGGGGAGATTCCAAATCTGAACCATTCGTTTGCTTACCTCCAAAGCCGTTCGCACACCAAGATCGACTAGAAAACAAGAAGTATACCTTCAATTCAAGCATGTGTGATCAAATATTTGATTTATTGCTGAAAAATAATTACATTAGAATTCTTGTTCACCATGTCAAGCCATCAATCCAAGGACGAATGTATTGTAAGTTGCATGATTTGTCCAAGCATAATTTTGAGGATTGCAACATGTTTCGTCAAATAGTTAAATCGGCCATTGATAAAGGACGACTAAAATTTGTTGAAACACCAAGGGATGACCAGTCTATTCTTACTGGTCCTGATGGCAAACGATTTTTGCATCGGCTGATTCAAGCTGATACATTTAAACACGAGAAGGTAAAAAATGTGGATAGTGGGATGAAGCTTTCAAGTAAGGAAGTTGTTCGAGTGCACAATGACAATATTCTTGAGGGCGAAAATTCCATCCAAGTTGCAATGAAGACGCCAAGTACTGGGGGGCAACAAGAAAATCCAAAGATCAATGCGAGCACCACCAAAGAAAGCAAAGGCCGAGGCAAGCACAAAGGTAAAAAGCCGAAAGTCACTTTCGCGCAGCTATTGGAAAAATATCAAAAGGTAAGTGAGGATAAGAGTGCTTGTCGACCAAGTAATTCAAAAGCATCAATATTACCCCCTAGGCACAAATCTGAAGGCCGGTATTGGCAAAGGGCAAATTTCAATGCATCATATTCATATCCATATTTTGGGCCGCCAATGCCAATGCCATGGATACCTCCCTATGCTCATGTCGATCCATATCTATCATGGGACAGGTATGATACAAGGGCACGCTTTCCATCTTATGTTAAACCATCTCATCAACATGCAGCTTCAAGAAGATCAAAATTTGATGAACAATCATATGTCAAAACCGTTTCAATTATAAGGAATTGGTCCAGAGCACAAGGTGGAAGAAAGAGGTGGTAAATCAAGTTTACCGCGTCAAAAGAGATGGTCATAAGAGTGCTATTTCAGATTTGATCTCAAATGAAAAAGAGCCAATTAAAATGTTGATATTGGCTAATAAAGGCGATGAGGCAAGTCAATCAAGTGTCGAATCTAAAAAGAAGAAGTTGAGGGTGCACAAGGTAAAAAAAGGAACTGCCATTGCTTCAAACGAAATCACAGCCAGGTTGCCCACTCGGCTTATCGTATTGGCAAAAGAAGAAGTTGCAAAAGCATAGTGCACAAGAACTTGTAAAGAGGAACATGGCATGGTTTCTCAAAGGGAGTGTTATCAACAAGAATAATACGCAAGCTTCCATTGCAAAAAGTGCGGCAAAGGTGAAGAAAGAGAAGAGTGGAAGTTCCGAACAATCAAGCCGAAGGTTTGCGCATCAAAATATTTGGTTCAAACAATATCCATATTCTTCAACTATGTCATTAATACCTATGCCATGGAATTCTTCATCAGGTATGGTTGGTTATCCTTCATGGGTTTCTTTTAATCCATGGATGCAATATAATTTATTACATCATGAAAGGGTATTACCAAATCATCATGCGTTTGATTAGCTACATTTTTGTTGCTAATCTAAATGGCCGATACACAATTATCACCCTAAGAGTAAAGATGGCCGATATATACTTATCGTCCTAAGCATATAAAATGGATGATGGAGTGTTGACATCGTCCTTTGAAAAAACATTGTGCGAGTTATTTTTCGGCATGCAAGCTTTGTCGAAAAATAGGGGGGGCATGTGTTGACATCATATTTTGGCATGGAATAAAAAATAACCAATATGGCTTCAAATAAAGAAGTGCTCTACATGAAAAAGTTCCGTAGTGTTGACATGAACATCTTTGAAGTTTGGACCATTGTCATCCAATCTCATCTCGAAGACCGAAACTTTGCTCAAAGTACTAAGATTTTATATGCAGAGTACTATTTGGCCGATTACGCCTCTAAGATGGCATAATATGAAAAAAGTTTCAACATCAAAAAGTTCCGTATCGTCGAGGCGATCGATTTTGATATAAAGATCGTCTCAATCGGAGGTCGTATACAACCTGTGGAGCCAAAACAAGATCACCAACAGAAGCTGCAGAGTCATTTCGGACCCACCAAGTTTTTTGACTCGGTGACACCGAGTTTACTCGGTAATTCCAAGAAAATTCACTCGTAAATTCCGAGTGAGATGCAGAAGATTACAGAAAGTTGGCCACGTTGACTCGGTGAGACCAAAAAAAACCACTTGGTGGCTCCGAGTTGGTCCGGAAAATTGCCAAAGTTTCCTGTCCGAGTTAGGTTAAAGTTTTTGACGTTTTGGACGGACTCTTTAGTCCTTTTCTTGTACGGGAAGTCCAGCCGCCTCATATATATGTTAGAGGTGACGGCCGATTGAACAACACACAATCGAACAAACACATCTATTACTTTTTCGTGTTCGTCTATCCCCTACCCTTGTATCTTTCTTCTCGTTCTTCGTTCGTTCTTCTTCTTGGAGGGCAGCAATCCACGAGGCCCTAGGGCGATCAGGTCGACCTAGGGCAGCCCATAGCCGCCGCACGCCCTGACGGGGTCCCTCCCGGGCATGTGGGGTTTCGGGTCCTCAAAAGCGCCCGCCGGATTGCTTGCGTACCGCGCTTCTGGACGGGTCTCCTTCGACGTGAGCTGCGGTGCATCACCCACGGCGTTGGAGGTACACGGTGACGTGTTCGTGTGCGAACACCATGGTAAAGTTATAATACAGTAGATATAATGCAATAATAAAATATTAGTGGGTTTGCAACAGTACTTAGAGTGGTGATTTGCTTTATTATACTAACGGATCTCGCGAAGGTTTTGTTAAGTTTTGTGTGATTGAAGTTTTCAAGTTTTGGGTGAAATCACGATGGATGAAGGAATAAGGAGTGAAAAGAGCCTAAGCTTGGGGATGTTATGGCACCCCAAGATAATATCCAAAGAGAAACAAGCAACTAAGCTTGGGGATGCCCGGAGTGGCGTCCGCTCTTTCTTCTAACGACCATCGGTATTTTAATTGGAGATATATTTTTATTCGTCACATATCATTAGTTTTGCTTGGAGCGTCTTGTATTATATGAGTATTTGCTTGATTTGCTTTTTAGTTTGTCACAAGTATCCTTGCTGGACACACCTATTTGAGAGAGCCAAAATTATGCTACGATTTGTTAGAATTGCTCTATATGCTTCACTTAAATTTTTTGAGCTAAGGAATTGCTCTAGTGCTTCACTTATATCTTTTTGAGCACGGTGTGCTTTAAATTTTTGAAGAAATACTCTCATGCTTCACTTAGATTAATTTGAGAGTTAGTAAAATTTGAAGAAATTCTCTCATGCTTCACTTATATTATTTTGAGAGGTGAAATTTTTCATGCTCATGTTCTTCACTTAAATTTATTTGAGCTTGTCAAAAGTAATGGAAATATATGAAACTAGTCCCAAAGTGATAGATATTCAAGAGGGATATAATAAAAACTTTCATGAAGATCATTGGAAAAATTAAACTTGATTCCTTGTAATAGTTTTGAGACATGATAGCGTGAGTCATGTTGGTGAGTAATTATGCTTAGTTAAGAATATCGGTGTTAAGGTTGTGATTCCCTATGCAAGCATGAAAGTCAATAGTTGTGCAATGAAATTACGTCCTACTTATGGTGCATTATTCGGTGTTAGTTATGCTTAATGCCCGTTTATGTGAATTTTCGTTTCTTGGTTGGTTGCTTCTCAATCTATTTGCTAGCCTCCACTTGTACTAAGTAGAAATACTACTTGTGCATCCAAAATCTTTAAACCGAGTTTTGCAATATGAGTCCACCATACCTACCTATACGCGGTATTTCCGTGTCATTCCAAGAAAATTTGTATATGCCATCTCTTATTTTCAAAATGAATTTCCTTTTTCTGTCCTCGTACCGCTCATGAAGCGGCAGGGGGTGTCCAATATATTTCCATGCTAGATGTGTTATTCTGAAGATGAGTGTTTATTCACTTATCATTGCACGAGAGTACGGCGGTAATAGGGATGCCCAGTCCCAAAATGAAAAAGAAATTTACTTTATGTTGTCAAATAATAAATTGCTTGGAAAGTGTTGGTATGGAAGGCAACCGTGGATACGGCTAGCCATGGATTTTGAAAGAATGGTGGAAAAAGGAATAAACTTTATTTTATGTTTGGGAACCGCCTATGATGTATCTAGCATGGAAAGTATTGAGAAGTACTCGGTCATTTTCGTTGACAGGAAAGGCATGCCACCCAAAATGTTTTTCTCTCTCAATTTAAGCTTTGAGCTCTGGCACCTCTACAAATCCCTACTTCCCTCTGCGAAGGGCCTATCTATTTACTTTGTGCAATTTTTACTTTTACTTGAGTCTCCATCTTCTCTTATAAATCACCAACTAGGGGCACTATGACCATACTTCTGCATTGGGTGTATCTAATATTCGAGTGTGTTTCATGAATGGATCAATGATTGAGCATGATGGGCTAGGGATAACTTTCTTTAGTGTTGATATTTTAAAAGACATGGTTGCTTGTTGGTATGCTTCAGTATTAAAGTCTTCATGTCAAAACTAGACTATTGCTTTGAACCATCTAAAAGTCCAAATGTCCATGCTACAAAAGAAAATAACATGTGATGAACATGTTAGGCAGCATTCCACATCAAAAATTCTGTTTTTATCATTTACGTACTCGAGGACGAGTAGGAATTAAGATTGGGGATGCTGATACGTCTCCAACGTATCTATAATTTTTTATTGTTCCATGCTGATATATTATCATTTTTGGATGTTTTATAATCATTTTATAGCAACTTTATATCATTTTTTGGGACTAACCTACTGAAATAGTGCCCAGTGCAAGTTGCTGTTTTTTGCTTGTTTTTTTACTTTGCAGAATATCAGTACCAAACGGAGTCCAATTGCCACGAAACTTTTTGGAGATTTTTTTTGGACCAGAAGACAACTTGGGAGCCAAGGAAGCACCTAGGAGGAGGCCCGTGGAGCTCACGATACACCAGGGCGCGCCACAGGCCCTCGACGCGCCCTGATGTATCGTGGGGCCCACGGAGGTCTTTTCCATCGCCTCTCAGCTCTATAAATCCCCAGAAATTCCAGAAACCCTAGAGTAGTCGACGAAACACAATCCCAGCCGCAGCAAGTTCCAGAACCACGAGATCCAATCTAACACCATCACGGAGGGGTTCATCATCTTCATTGGTGCCTCTCCGATGATGCGTGAGTAGTCCACCATAGACCTACGGGTCCTTAGGCAGTAGCTAGATGGCTTTCGCTCTCTCTTTTGATTCTCAATACAATGGTCTCTTGGAGATCTATTTGATGTAATGACTTTTTGCGGTGTGTTTGTTAGGATCCGATGAAGTTTGAGTTCATGATCAGTTTCTATCCATGAATATTATTTGTGTCTTCTTTGATCTCTTATATGCATGATTATTTATAGCCTCGTATTTCTTGTTCGAATATTTGGTTTAGTTAGGCCAACTTGATCAGTTTTTCTTGCCATGGGAAGAGGTGCTTTGTGATGGGTTCGATCTTGCGGTGTCCTCTCCCAGTGACAGAAGGGGCAGCGAGGCAGGCATGTATCATTACTATTAAGGATAACAAGATGGGGTCTATTCCTACATGAATAGATCTTGTCTACATCATGTCATCGTTCTTATTGCATTACTCCGTTTCTCCATGAACTTAATACACTAGATGCATGTTGGATAGAGGTCGATGTGTGGAGTAATAGTAGTAGATGCCGAATCGTTTCGGCCTACTAATCTTGGACGTGATGCCTATATATTGATCATTGCCTTGGATATCCTCATGATTATTTGATCTTCTATCAATTGCCCAACAGTAATTTGTTTACCCACCATGTGCTATACTCATGAGAGAAGCCACTAGTGAAATCTACGGCCCCCGAGTCTATCCTTTTAATATTTTGCTTTCCGATCTATGTTTTCCGCATTGTTTTCAGATCAATTATTCCAAAAACTCAAAAATACCTTGCTGCACTTTTTATTTGCATCTTTTATTTTGTATTTTTGTGTGACCTATTTATCCAATCTCATACAAACCAATCCATCTTTTCACCGTGGAGAGATTGACAACCTCTCTTACGCGTCGGGTTGCAAGTATTTGTTCTTTGTGTGCAGGTACCATTTACATAGTGTTGCTTGGTTCTCCTACTGGTTCGATAACCTTGGTTTCATAATTGAGGGAAATACTTACCATAGCTGTGCTGCATCATCCCTTCCTCTTTTGGAATATGCCGACGCAGTCTCAAGCCACGTCAGCGACATCTTGGTGACGTCGAAGATGGCCCTCTCTGTCCTGAAATTGAGCTCGCTGCCGAATGTGAATGGGAGGGTTATCTTCCCCTTTAGCTGAGATCTTCCCCCGTCCACTCCTTGGAAGGAGCCCGTCGGTTTGAGGTCCGAATCGGGGATCTACAGCCGCTTGATAACATCGGGCGAAATCAGGTTCAGGCTGCCCCCACTATCGACCAACATCTTCATCACTCTGAGGTTGCGGATCGTTGGTGAGACCAACAATGGCACGCACCCGACCACGGTGACGCGGTCAGGGTGGTCCTCAGCATCGAAGATGATGGGAGTGTTGCACCATTTGAGGGGCTTCCTCGCCTCTGCCGCTGGCACTGCCGCGTTGATTTCGTGGACCCACTACTTGAGCTGCCTGTGGGAGGAGTGCAAAGATGCGCCTCCATCAACACACATGGCATCCATGGCCTTCTGGAACTCTTGTTTGTCAGATCCCTCTTTATCTTTGTCATTATCATCATCATCATCGGATTTCTCGCCTAGGCCTCTAGCAGGTTTTTCCTTCTGCTGTTTGGCCTTGCCGCGACGGTCGCTTCGACCGTTGCGGTTCTTCTTGTCGGGTCCACCAGCACCATCTCAGCCCTTTTCCTTGTCGCGCCTTTCGTACTCTTCCCTCTTCTTCTCGGCAAGCTGCTCTACTTGGCGGCATTCGTTGATGTCGCGGCCTTTGGTGAGGTGGATCTTGTAGTAGGGCTTGCCGGTCTTCTCGCCTGCCGCGGCCTCGTCGTCTCCGGAGCACACGACAACGTCCTTGCCGGGCTCCTCTGACTTGGCCTTCTTGCCGGCGTTAGGCTTGCCGGAGCTCTCGACAACAATTACTGCCTTGCCCTTGCATTTCTTGTTGCGCTTGCGCCCCTTCCTCGAGGAGGCAGGTGCGTTCTCGTCGTCGTCAGAGTCGACCTCCGCACCAGCATCCTCCCCCGGGCGCCTCCTCCCTTCCTCAGCCCGCGGGCACTTGTCGGCCAGAGCGTAGAGCTCGGCAACGTCCCGCACCTTGTTGATGCTCATCTCCTCGCGCATGCGGCGATTGCACATGTTTCTGTGGAACGCATCGATCACCGTGGCGGGGTGGATGTCCGGGATGTTGTGCTGCACGCGGCTGAACCTCTTGATATACTTGCGGAGGGATTCGACGTCCCGTTAGGGGAGCACGTGCAGATCGCTGGGTTGCCCCGGGAGCTTGTGGCCCCCGTGGTAAGCCCCGACGAACTGGTTGCACAGGTCCACCCAGGAAGAGATGGATCCCTTCGGCAAGTTCATTAGCCAGCTCCTCACATTGGGCTTGCGTGCTAGCGGGAAGTAGTTGGTTAGCACCTTCTCGTCTCGTCCCCCGGCAGCCAGCACCGCGATGGTGTAGATGCCTAGGAACTCTGACGGGCTAACTATGCCGTCGTATTTGTCCGGCAACTCCGGCTTGAAGGCCCTACTAGAGGACTAGCGGACTTGCCGCAGTTCACGGGTGAACGCCGGGCATCCGACCTCATAAGGTAAGCTGCTCGGTGCCCCGGACGTGGGTTCGTCGATGGCCGGATCCGCACGACTACCAGATTGACGACGCGCTTCCCGCCGTCTTCCGATGGCGGTGCGCATGTCCTCCTTGCGCATGTCCCTTAGGACTAGGCGTTGGTCTTGCTTCAGTCACGGGTCCTTCCACGCTCGAGACACTTCGTATTGCACGTTGGTGCAGCGGGAGGTCCGCTGTTGTCATGGGGGTGACTGCACAGTATGTGCCCTGCCGGTGTCGCGTCTGGTGGTGGGTTCCGTGGGAGCCGTGCACCGCGCGCGCGAGGAACCCGCCGCATCTGGTTTGTCATTCTTGGCGAAGCTCAGCAGGCTTTGTATGGTCGCCCTCCACTCCTCCATCACCTCCGGTGCGGGCAGAAAGTTTAGCAGAAGTTGGGCCTGCGCTAGAGCTTCTCCTGGGGTTTTGGGGACCGGACGGGGCGAGGCGTGGGTAGCGCTCTTACTCCTGGCAAAGCCAGAAGGAACGCTTTCCTGTGCCATCGCCCGCCGTTTGCCCTCACCGGGAGGGGGTCGTGGAGCTCGGCCCCACGCCCCTGGGTAGCGGTGCACGAGGGCCCCATCCGCGCGAGGCTCCGGTTCGCCATCCCGCGGGCGCGGGTCACGGTCATCTTGCGAGGGGTGTGGCGGAGGTCCGGTTGCAGCCCCCGCGGCTGCTGCGGCTGCGATTGCTGCTCCGGTCGCCGCGGCAGCTTCGCCCTCGGTCACCGCTGGCGTGTTTCGCGCTATCACGGCGGCGGGGTCCGGGTCGTGGTTCACGGAACTCCGCATAGTGTTGTGGCTGCGCTCACCGACACGGTAAGCGCGGCGGTCGCCGCCATCGGTGGCTTGGGATGGCAGCTTGGATGCGGTCGCGGTGGGTGTCGCCGCGCCCTTGGCCTTCTTGGGCGCCATGGACGCCGGTGAAGGCGCGCAGAAACGTCGGTGAAGATTCGCGCACAGGAGGCCCCCTACCTGGCGCGCCAGATGTCGGGGGTGTGATTCACGACGATCTATGGGACCAGCGGGGTCCCTTTACGGTTCGGCAGGGGCATCGAGTGCACAAAGAGCATCAGTCGGCCATGACTACGCACATGCTTTATACAGGTTCGGGCTGCTCGGGAGCGTAAAACCCCATGTCATGTCTGTGTGTTTGTATATCTGGGTCCAAATACACGGGAGCAGCCACCCTGCAAGGATGCTCGAGAGGTGCTCCTACGCGTGCAAATGGACATAGAGTTGACCTTTGTCAAGGTAGCCATGGGCCTCCTTTTATATTTCAAGGGGTTTCCACAAGGGCTACAATGGTCATTTACTAGGAGTACAGCACGCTCTTACAGCTACATGGGCTGTCGTCAGAGTGGTAGTGGGAAACACCTAACTCTGGCGGACTAGGACAGGCGCATTGAATGCGCCATGAGGTGGCGCGCTGGCGATGGGTCCCGGCAAGGATTGCTGATAACCCACAAGTATAGGGGATCGCAGCAGTTTTCGAGGGTAGAGTATTGAACCCAAATTTATAGATTCGACACAAGGGGAGCCAAAGAATATTTGAGAGTATTACCAGTTGAGTTGTCAATTCAACCACACCTGGAGATTAAATATCTGCAGCAAAGTGATCAGTAGCACAGTAATATGATAGTTTGGATAGCAGTAGTAGCAGTAACGATAACAGTAACAATGATAGCAATAGTTTTGTAGTAATTGGAACAGCAGCACCAGCAATAGTAACTTAGCAAGAACAATAAGTGGAAACTCGTAGGCACTGGATCGGTGAACTCGTTGGATGATATTCATCATATAACAGTCATAACCTAGGGCGACACAGAACTAGCTCCAGTTCATAAATGTAATGTAGGCATGTATTCCGTAAATAGTCATACGTGCTTATGGAAAAGAACTTGCATGACATCTTTTTTCCTACCCTCCTGTGGCAGCGGGGTCCATAAGGAAACTAAGGGATATTAGGGCCTCCTTTTAATAGAAAACCAGAACAAAGCATTAACACATGGTGAATACATGAACTCCTCAAACTACGGTCATCACTGTGAAGTATCCCAAATATTGTCACTATGGGGTTGATGGATCATAACACGTAATACGTGCATATGCCTAGGCAAGATCGGATCAAGAACATAGATATAATGGTGATAACATAAACGGTTCAGATCTGAAATCATGGCACTCGGGCCCTAGTAACAAGCATTAGGCATAGCAAAGTCATAGCAACATCAATCTCAGAACATAATGGATACTAGGGATCAAGCCCTAACAAAACTAACTCGATTACATGATGAATCTCATCCAACTCCTCACCGACCAGCAAGCCTACGAAGAAATTACTCACTCCCGGTGGGGAGAATCATGGAATTGGCGATGGAGAAGGGTTGGTGATGACGAAGACTGAAGATTCCCCTCTCCGGAGCCCCAAACGGGCTCCAGATCTGGCCTCCCGATGAAGAACAGGAGGTAGCGGCGGCTCCGTATCGTAAAACGCGATGAAACTTTCTCCCTGATTTTTTCTCTGAAAATAGGAATTTATAGTGGCGGAATTAGGGTCAGTGGGGCCACGAGGTGGGCACAACCCACCAGGGCGCGCCCAGGGGGCCTGGCGCGCCCTGGTGGGTGCTGGCCACCCTAGCCCCCTTCTTCGGTAGTTTTTGGCTCCAATAATTCTTATATATTCTGAAATAATTCTCCAAAAAGTTTCGTTCTATTCCGAGAACTTTTATTTCTACACAAAAACAACACCTTGGTAGTTCTGCTGAAAACAGCGTCGGTCCGGGTTAGTTTCATTCAAATCATGCAAATTAAAGTCCAAAACAAGGGCAAAAGTGTGAGGAAAAGTAGATACGTTGGAGACATATCAACTCCCCCAAGCTTAACCCATTGCTTGTCCTCAAACAATTTAGTTGACAAACTGAAAGTGATAAAGAAAAACTTTTACGAACTCTTTTGTTCTTGTTTACATATATATGCATAATTAGCACCTAGGTTTTCAGGAAAGATTATGACTAACCATGCCAACAATAACTCTTAGAAATTATATTAACTCATATCAATAACATAAGCAACTAGCGAGCAATAATAAGATATCTCAAATGCCAACACTTTGTCAAAACAATCATGATACAATATGACACTAGTGGTATCTCGCTAGCCCTTTCTGAGACCGCAAAACATAAATGTAGAGCACCTCCAAAGTTCAAGCAGTGACTAAATATTGTAATTCATGGTAGAAAAGATCCAGTCATGATGCACCCAACATCAACTATACACAATGCATGAGGATGACAATAGTGCTCTCAGGTCTGGCGCTTATTTGAGAAGGTGATGACTCAACATAAAAGTAAATAGATAGTCCCTTCGCAGAGGGAAGCATGAATTTGCAGTGGTGCCAGAGCTCAAATCTTAAAACAGAGATAGATATAATTTTAGGAGGTACACCCTTCCTGTCAACGTTGCGACCAAGAGTTATCAATAACTTCCATGCTAAACAAATTAGCGGCGGTTCCCAAGCGGTAAAAGTAAAGGTTTACTCCCCCTCCACCAACAATCACACTCCACGGCTAGCTGCATCCACGGGTACCGTCCAAACCAACAACATTCCTGGGGGAGTTTTGTTTAATTAATTTTTGATTTTTGATTTCGGGACTGGGAATCCCTATTACCGCCCCTCTCGTGTAAGGACGAGTGAATAAACACTCATCATGAGAATAACCCGCTTAGCATCGGAAATACTGACCGCCCCCTGTCGCTCCATGAGCGGTCCAGGCACACAAAACAGATGTTCATTTGAATTTTTAGAGATGGCACATGCAAATTTACTTTGGAACGGCAAGGTAATACCGCATAAAGGTAGATATAGTGGACTCATCTGGCATAACTTGGTTTAAGGGTTTTGATGCACAAGCAGTATTCCCGCTTAGTACAGGCGAAGGCTAGCAAATAGATTGAGAAGCGGCCAGCTAAAGAGCGAAAACGTTCATGAACATGCATTACATATAATCAACATTGAACACTAGCATGAGTAGGATATGGACACCATGAACATAAATATCATGAAGGCTATGTTGGTTTTGATTCAACTACATGCGTAAACATGTGCCAAGTCAAGCCACTTGAAACATTCAGAGGAGGATACCATATCATCATACCGCATCACAACCATTTTAATGCATGTTGACACCCAAGATAAATCATTATCCACTCCTAGCTACTTAAGCATGGCATGAACAACTATACTCTCTAATGGTAATTGCAAACATGTTTGATCATAATATGCTGAATCAAGGATACTAGGTTAAACATATTTACAAAAACAAAAACAAGTTGAGTTCATACCCGCTTTTCTCTGCCACAGTCAATTCATCAAATATTGTCGTTATTGCCTTTCACTTGCATGACTAAATGATAAGAAGATAATAATAGTGCAAGAGTGTCATGGACTAAGTTGGAATCTGCAAACATTTTATTCAAAAGGAGAGGACAAAGTAATATGGGCTCTTTGTTAGATTAACAATGACGCATATGAGAGCCACTCAACATTTTCATCGTGGTCTTATCCTTGGTACGACTCAAATAAAAAGAAAAGAAATTCAGAGAAACACACTGAAATATTTTTGGAGTTTTTTTTCTTGAAGAAAGCAAACTAAAGAGGAAAAACAAAAACGAGAAAAACTATTTACACGGGAAAGCTCCCAACAAGTAAAAGAAGAAACGAGAAATATTTTCGGGTTTTCTTTCAATATTACAACTAAACTAAGCTAGAAAGAAAAATTAAAAAGAAGTAGGAAATGTTTTTGGGTTTTCTTAAAGTTTTTCAAACACACAAGAAGAAAGCGAGAAAACAAATATAACATGGATAATACAATGAAAAAGTGTGCGCACCGACAACTGGAATGAAATGTGTGAACATGAATGTAATGTCAGTGGAAATACGTACTCCCCCAAGCTTAGGCTTTTGGCCTAGCTTGGTAATCACCACCCGTAGAAGCCATCCGGTCCTAAGTTAAAGTGAGGTGGAGGCGGCACCTGAGTGTCCCACCCCTGGGGCTCCTCCTCAGCAGCTGCTAGGTTGTTCTGGTAGGCTGTAATGTCATCTGTCATGATCATGTATCCACTCTTGGCAATAGAATCAAACAAAGCAGGTCAGGCAATGGAATAACATCACATGTTTCTTTGTTGAATACTAGGTTGTAATGAATGTCGTGGAAAGAGTCAGTCACGTTGAGGAATTGATGATCCTGCAACGACTTATGATCCAGGTAAACTCGGGGCAAGAGATAATCATGTGGGCGAATCTGAACATTAAAGTGTCTCGCTAAATGAGTAGCATAAATACCACCATATATCTTTCCCTTAGTTTTGTTAAGGTTAAAGCGACATGCAATAATAGCCCTCATACTAAAGGTGTGGTCATCATACAGTGCACGGCGTAAAAAAGTGAGGTCGGGGGCACTGAGTGCGCCGACCTTCTCCCTAGCGGTTAAGCACTTTGTGATGAACAAAGCAAAGTAATGTACTGAGGGAAACTGCAAACTGGTAGCAGTAGCGTTTGACACGCCTCTATCTTCACCCATTGTTAAACTGAGGAGAAAATCCTCAAACTCTGATGGTCTAGGTTCTCTCAATTCCCCATCAGTGGGAATCAAGCATATGTCGCAAAAGTCAGTTAGCGGCATTTTGTAAGTTTCAGCATAAAGATTAAACTGCACCTCAGGGGGATTATTCTTTCTCAGAAAACGAAAACCTTGCACAAAGGAATCAATAAGGATGTGATATTGGTCACACTTAGCTGCGAGGAACTCAGTCAGCCCGGCGTTTGCAACAAATTGCGTGAACTCTTGGTGAAACCCAGCCTTCTCATGAAGGCATCATGTGGCCATTCGCACGGCCGCACCACCGCCCTTCTTGGGGTGTGAAGGTCATTGTCCGATGATTCCCCAATGACTCCCTTGGCATTTTTCTTGGAGGAAAACTTCCTAAAGAAATCCATCTTATTCCTATAAAAATACTAAAAAATTGTAGTCCACAAAAATTTTGTCAACAAAACTTCGTGAAATTGATAGCAACTACTCCTAAGCATGCATAGAGGCCATATTGAGCATTCAAACTACTTAGAACTCTAAGAATTCAACATGCAAGCTCATCTACAGCAGCACCAAGAGTAGCTAATTATTCTAAAAATAACCCACTAAATCAAAAACTAATTGAAGCAATGGAGGAGTCACATACCAAGTAGCAATTCCTCCAAACAATTTTAGAAACGGAGCTTCGAGCTAAGAGATCGAAATCCACGGGTTTGAGAGCAAGAACACGGGAATGGTGGTTGTGGTGATTTTTTTCTGGAGGTAGGGGATGGTGTGGGCTAAAGAGATAAGTGAGGGGGCCCACGTGGGGGCCACAACCCACCAGGGCGCGCATGGGGGTGCTGGCGCGCCCTGATGTCTTGTGGGCACCAGGTGCACCCCCCTCTGGTATTATTTGCACCAGAAATTCAGAAATATTCAAAAAAAATCGTATCAAATTTTCAAGACATTCTGAGAACTTTTATTTTTGGGTCATTTTTTATTGCACGGAGAAAACATAAAACAGGATAATCATGGCATTTTATTTTATTTGACTAACTAAAATAGAAAATAAAAGGTGGGAGCAGAGAGTTGTGCTTACTAGATTCATCGACTTCATACCTCCCAAAAATGATTCATTAATAAGGTTGATCAAGTCTTATTAACAACCACTTCCGATTAGCATGAAACTGAAGAACTTTCGTAAAACACTAAGTTACCTCAATGGGAATGTGCATATCCCAAACAATAAGTATATCATATTTCTTTTTGGCAGTAGGTAGAGGTAATTGAAAACTTCCAATAGTGATGGTCGGAGATTCTTCAATAACATTTATACCATTCACTTGGAATTGTTTCTTCGGAAAGTGCACCGTATGCTCATTACCATTGATATGAAAAGTGACTTTGCTTTTATTGCAATCAATAACAGCCCCTGCAGTATTCAAAAAGGGTCTACCAAGGATAATCGACATGTTCTCGTCCTCGGGCATCTCAAGAATAACAAAGTCCGTTAAGATAGTAACATTTGCAACAACAACGGGCACATCCTCACAAATACCGATAGGTATGGCAGTTGACTTGTCAGCCGTTTGCAGTGATATCTCGGTAGGTGTGAGTTTATTCAAATCAAGTCTTTTATATAAGGAGAAAGGCATAACACTAACATCGGCTCCCAAATCACACAAAGCAGTTTTGACATAGTTTCTTTTAATGGAGCAAGGTATAGTTGGTATTCCTGGATCTCCAAGTTTTTTAGCTACTCCATTCTTAAAAGAATAATTAGCAAGCTTGGTGGAGATCTCGGCTTCAGGTATCTTTCTTTTATTTGTGATGATGTCTTTCATATACTTTGCATAGGGGGGCATTTTCAAAATATCAGTTAAGCGGGTACGCAAAAAGACTGGCCTAATCGTTTCAGCAAAGCGCTCAAATTCTTCATCGTCCTTTTTCTTACATGGCTTAGGTGGAAACGGCATGGGTTTCTGAACCCATGGCTCTCTTTCTTCACCATGTTTCCTAGCCACAAAGTTTGTTTTATCATAACATTTGTTTTTAGGTTGTGGGTTATCAAGATCAGCAGCAGGCACTATTTTAAGATCATTATCTGGCTCTTTATCATTGTTAGGTTGAGCATCTTCATGAACATCATCATTATCGCTAGGTGAATGTTCATTACCTGACTGAGTTTCAGCATCGGAAATAGAGACATCATTATTATTAGGAGGTTTTTGTATCTCAGGTTCACTAGAGGTATGCAAAGTCCTATCATTTTTCTTTTTCTTTTTCCTCTTAGAAGGACTAGGTGCATCAGTATTAATTATCTGAGAGTCTTGTTCAATTCTTTTAGGATGACCCTCAGGGTAGAGTGGTTCTTGGGTCATTCTACCTCCTCTAGTTACTACTCTAGCAACAAAATCATTCATATTATTATTCATTTCATCAAGCAATTCTTTTTGAGATTTAGCAACTTGTTCTAACTGAGTTTGAACCATAGAGGTATGCTTTCCTACACCTCTAACATCATTACTCATTCTTAATAGCAAGTCACTCAAGCGAGCAATCATGTCAGAATTATATTTCAATAGGTGAAGTAGCAAACTTAGGATCACATTTCATTCTAGCATTCAAAGTCTTTTCCTTATACTTGCGTAGCAATTTCTTAAGATCGTTTCTATCCTTGCAAGAAAGAATTTATCTAGTTACTTCTTCGTCCATAACATAACCTTCAGGTATCTTAGGCAATTCAAACTTAGGAGAGCTAGGACTAATAGGTGTTTCATAGTCATCATCAGTTTCATAGGCTTCATCAGTTTCAGCAATCTCATCAGTTTCAGTAGTTTCATTCTCTTTAGCTCTAGCAATTTGTTCATCAAGAAATTTTCCTAGTGGTACATTATCATCAAGCATGGTACTAGCATCATCAATAGCATAATTCAGAGGTAGCATCATCAGTAACTTGCGACATATCAGGATTACTAGCATGTGGTGGTGTTGCAAGCTTACTCAAAACAGAAGGTGAATCAAGTGCAGAGCTAGATGGCAGTTCCTTACCTCCCCTCGTCTTAGAGGGAAAAATCTTGGTCTTTGGATCCTTCAGATTCTTCATAGTGATCAATTGATATAAATCCCCAGTGACTCAACAAATATAGCTATGCTCCCCGGCAACGGCGCCACAAAAAGGTCTTGATAACCCACAAGTATAGGGGATCGCAACAGTTTTCGAGGGTAGAGTATTCAACCCAAATTTATAGATTCGACACAAGGGGAGCCAAAGAATATTTGAGAGTATTAGCAGTTGAGTTGTCAATTCAACCGCACCTGGAGATTAAATATCTGCAACAAAGTGATCAGTAGCACAGTAATATGATAGTCTGCATAGCAGTAGTAGCAGTAACGGTAACAGTAACAGTGATAGCAATAGTTTTGTAGCAATTGGAACAGCAGGAGCAGAAATAGTAACTTAGCAAGAACAATAAGTGGAAAACTCATAGGCACTGGATCGGTGAACTCGTTGGATGATATTCATCATATAACAGTCATAACCTAGGGCGACATAGAACTAGCTCCAGTTCATAAATGTAATGTAGGCATGTATTCCGTAAATAGTCATACGTGCTTATGGAAAAGAACTTGCATGACATCTTTTGTCCTACCCTCCCGTGGCAGCGGGGTCCATAAGGAAACTAAGGGATATTAAGGCCTCCTTTTAATAGAGAACCTGAACAAAGCATTAACACACGATGAATACATGAACTCCTCAAACTACGGCCATCACCGTGAAGTATCCCAAATATTGTCACTATGGGGTTGACGGATCATAACACGTAATAGGTGCATATGACTAGGCAAGATCGGATCAAGAACATAGATATAATGGTGATAACATAAACGGTTCAGATCTGAAATCATGGCACTCGGGCCCTAGTGACAAGCATTAGGCATAGCAAAGTCATAGCAACATCAATGTCAGAACATAATGGATACTAGGGATCAAGCCCTAACAAAACTAACTCGATTACATGTTGAATCTCATCCAACTCCTCAC
The DNA here is from genome assembly GCA_039707655.1 of Elymus sibiricus. Classification (NCBI taxonomy): domain Eukaryota; kingdom Viridiplantae; phylum Streptophyta; class Magnoliopsida; order Poales; family Poaceae; genus Elymus; species Elymus sibiricus. The sequence continues at coordinate 263,333,325 of CM077665.1, forward strand.
TGACCAGCAAGCCTACGAAGGAATTACTCACTCCCGGTGGGGAGCATCATGGAATTGGCGATGGAGAAGGGTTGGTGATGATGAAGACCGAAGATTCCCCTCTCCGGAGCCAAAAACGGGATCCAGATCTGGCCTCCCGATGAAGAACAGGAGGTGGCGGCGGCTCCGTATCGTAAAACGCGCTGAAACTTTCTCCCTGATTTTTTTTCTCCGAAAATAGGAATTTATAGTGGCGGAATAAGGGTCAGTGGGGCCACGAGGTGGGCACAACCCACCAGGGCGCGCCCAGGGGGCCTAGCACGCCCTGGTGGGTGCTGGCCACCCTGGCCCCCTTCTCCGATAGATTTTGGCTCCAATAATTCTCCAAAGAGTTTCGTTCCGTTCCGAGAAATTTTATTTCTGCACAAAAACAACACCATGGTGGTTCTGCTGAAAATAGCGTCAGACCGGGTTAGTTTCATTCAAATCATGCAAATTAGAGTCCAAAACAAGGGCAAAAGTGTGAGGAAAAGTAGATACGTTGGAGACATATCAATTGCCTCTCCTTCTGTGGCGTCCGCCTAGCTACCTCTTATTCTTCTGTCACGCCGCTGGACGGGTGACGTTAAAGCTGCAACAGGCCCGCCACTATAGGCACGTGCCTCGGCCAGCTCCGCCTGCACGCCTGCCTGCTTGACACCTCAGCCGATGTAGACTATCGTCCCTGGGGAGGTGGAGCGGCGGCCTGGCGGGTAGGAGTCCTTGTCGGGAATGCTTTTGGACGGGCTATTCCACTTGGTGACGGGCCTGGATGTCTTGCCCTGGTCTTGACTTTGGTTTGCTTCGGAGGCTGGTGCGAGCCCGGCAAGAAGTTGTCGGCCTGAGGCTACTGCTTGTGCAAAGCATGATGCTACTATATACGTATTTTGTTTTTATCGATACCTCTCTCTCAAACCATGTGGACGTGCTTTTCAATATCGGCTTTTGCTTGAGGACAAGCGAGGTCTAAGCTTGGGGGAGTTGATACGTCCATTTTGCATCATGATTTCCTACTGTTATTTATAATGTTTTGATGTATAATAATGCTTTAGGGAGTGATTCTAATGCCTTTTCTCTCATAATATGCAAGGTTTACACAAAGAGGGAGAATATCGGCAGCTGGAATTCTGGACCTGAAAAAGCACATCAAAGATACCTATTCTGCACATCTCCAAATAATCTGAAACTTTACAGAGAATTATTTTGGATTATATAAAAAATACTGGAGCAAATAACTACCGGAGGGGGCCAGCCTGGTGAGCACAAGACACCAGGGCGCACCAGGGTCCCCAGGCGCGCCCTGGTGGGTTGTGCCCAGCACGGCCCACCTTCGGTGCCCATCTTCTGGTATATAAAGTCTTTTGACCTAGAAAAAAGAAGGGGGAGCACTTTTGCCCTCCGAGGAGCGATTCCGCCGGGGGAACTTCCCTCCCGGAGGGGGAAATCGAAGCCATCGTCATCGCCAACACCCCTCTCATCTTTGGGAGGCCAACCTTCATCAACATCTTCAACAACACCATCTCCTCTCAAACCCTAGTTCATCTCTTGTGTTCAATCTTTGTACCGGAACCTCAGATTGGTACCTGTGGGTGACTAGTAGTGTTGATTACATCTTGTAGTTGATTACTATATCGTTTATTTGGTGGAAGATTATATCTTCATATCCATTATGCTATTCAATACCCCTCTGATCTTGAGCATGAATATTATTTGTGAGTAGTTACCTTTGTTCTTGAGGTCACGGGAGAAGTCATGTTGCAAGTAATCATGTGAATTTGATATGTGTTCGATATTTTGATGATATCTATGTTGTGATTCCCTTAGTGGTGTCATGTGAACGTCGACTACATGACACTTCACCATCCTTGGGCCTAAGGGAATGCATTGTGGAGTAGTTATTAGATGATGGGTTGCTAGAGTGACAGAAGCTTAAACCCTAGTTTATGCTCTACTTCGTAAGGGGCTGATTTGGATCCAAACGTTTAATGCTATGGTTAGATTTTATCTTAATACTTTTCTCGTAGTTGCGGATGCTTGCGAGGGGGTTAATCATAAGTGGGAGGTTTTTTCAAGTAAGAACAGCACCCAAGCACCGGTCCACCCACATATCCAATTATCAAAGTAGTGAACGCAGGTCAAACCAACATGATAAAAGTGACTAGACGAAATTCCCGTGTACCCTCAAGAACACTTTGCCTATTATAAGATATTGTTCTGGCCTGTCCTTTGCCACAAAAGGATTGGGCTACCTTGCTGCACTTTATTTACCGTTACCGTTACTTGCTCGCTATCAATTATATTGTTATCAAACTATTTGTTACCTACAATTTCAGTGCTTGCATAAATTACCTTGCTGAAAACCGCTTGTCATTTCCTTCTGCTCCTCGTTGGGTTCGACACTCTTACTTATCGAAAGGACTACGATTGACCCCATATACTTGTGGGTCATCAACAAGTAGTAAACAACGAGCAAAACGATATATCAATGCTTGGAAATAAGGCCTAGGGTTCATACTTTCACTAGTGCAATCTCTCAACAATGCTAACATAACTGAATCATATAACCATCCCTCAACGTGCAACAAAGAATCACTCCAAAGTTCCTATCTAGCGGAGAGCATAAGATGAAATTGTTGTAGGTAGCAAAACCACCCCAAAGTTATCCTTTTTGATCAATCTATTGAGCCATCTCTATAAGTATCACAAACAACCCTAGAGTTCATACTAGAATAACACCTATGATACGCATCAATCAACCCTAATGTCACCTAGATACTCCAATGTCACTGTTACGGTATATGTGTATTGCACTAGCCCTTTTCGTCAGTTCGGACTTTTGGTTGTGTTGGCTAGTGCATGAAGCTTAACATGGTATCGGAGTTAAGGTCTTGAGTTCAAGTCCCGACTTTCGCAATTTATTTAAAAATTTGCTGGTAGCCCCCCTTTTGTGTCCACGTAGAGGCCTCTTGAGTCATACTTGAGTTTCGCGCGCCGTCGCTCTCTTCCGGTTGCACGTGTTGACTTGTCTTCCCCATCACACGTGAGAGGGGGTGTTACATTATATGTGGATTGCACTAGCCCTTTCCATCAGTTCGGACTTTTGGTTGCATTAGCTAGTGCATGAAGCTTAACAGTCACCACAAGTATCCGTGGGTTAATTATTCGACATGCATCAAACAGTTTCAGATTCATCATATCCAATCCAATACAAAGAACTTTAGAGAGTACCCCAAGATTCCTATCGGAGAAAGTAGGACAAGAACGTGTATCAACCCATATGCATAGATTACCCCAATGTCACCGCGGGAATCCGCAAGTTGATTACCAAAACATATATCAAGTGAATCAATAGAATACCCCATTCTCACCACGGGTATCCACATGCAAGACATATATCAAGTGTTCTCAAATACAAAGTATTCAATCCAACAAAACGAGATCTAGAGATGCTGCTGAGGCGGCTGCCGATTATGCTGACCTGTTTGGTTGTGCACATGGCCAATTCCCGATTAAATATCTGGGAATACTGATTCACTATCAGCGTCTCACTATTGCGGAGTGGAAACAAGTAGAGGAGCGTTTAGAGAAACGGTTGAGCAGCTGGAAAGGCAAGATGCTCTCAGTTGGAGGACGGCTGCTTTTGATTAACTCTGTCCTCACCAATATGGTTCTCTATATGCTTTCTTTTTTCCAACTCCCAAAAGGGGTGCTGCAAAGACTGGACTATTTTAGATCCAGATTCTTTTGGCAAGGAGATGGTGAAAAGAAAAAATACAGGTTGGCCAAATGGAGCGTGGTTTGTAGGCCAAAAGACCAAGGTGGCCTTGGAATTCATGACCTGGAGGTCAAGAATGTGGCCCTACTTAGTAAATGGTTGTTCAAACTTCTTACTGAGGATGGTGTTTGGCAAACCATGTTGCGCAAGAAGTATCTAGACCAGAAGGCAATGGCTCAGGCCTATTGGAAACCGAGCGACTCACACTTTTGGGCTGGCCTAATGGCGGCAAATAAATATCTCTTTCGCTTTGGGTCTTTCGCGATAAAGGACGGGTCAGAGATTCGTTTCTGGGAAGACATATGGCTAGGCAATGCCAGTCTCCGAGAACAATACCCAGCCTTATACGCCATTGCTCGCGATAAAAATAATACTATTGCACATGTGCTCAGTTCATCCCTGCCGAATATTTCATTCAGGCGGGATTTGATTGGCCCTCGACTTATGTCATGGCATAATCTTTTATCCCGTCTGGATTCGATTAATCTGACACAAGGCCAGGATGCTTTTCGCTGGAACCTTACTACATCGGGGTCTTTCACAGTAGACTCTATGTATCGTGCGTTAATGCATTCTGAGGTACCAATGAGTAATAACAAGAAAATTTGGAAGTCAAAGATTCCATTAAAGGTTAAAATATTCATGTGGTATCTTCGTAGGGGAGTTGTGCTAACCAAAGACAACCTTGCTCGGCGTAACTGGCCAGGAAGTAAGCAGTGTTGCTTTTGTTCTCATGATGAGACAATCAAGCACCTTTTTTTCCAATGCAAGTTTGCATGTTCTACATGGTCAGTCATCCAAATAGCGTCAAATTTATATCCACCCCCAAGTGTTGACAATATATTTGGTCATTGGTTGGACGGTATCCCAAATAGGTTCAAAACGCTATTAAGGGTGGGAGCGTATGCCTTACTTTGGTCGCTTTGGCTATGTAGAAATGATTTAATTTTTAATGACAAAATTGCTTCTCCTCTATAGGTTATTTTCCGCTGTACACACTTGCTTCATATGTGGTCTACGCTACAACGATCGGAGCACCAACCGTTGTTCAAGGTGGTGTGTACGCGGTTGGAGCAGGCAGCTACGGAGGTTTTTTCCCAACATGGGTGGCAGCATAATCTTCGGATCGATCCACCTTCATTTTCGACATAGGCATAGTGTCAGTTTATAGGACTCTACTGTTGCCAAGTTATCTTTTTGTTACTTTTCCTTTGTCAGACTTTTGGTGTTTGGCTGTGTGCATCCTAGTTATGTAGAGGCCGGGTGTTACTCATAATGTTTTGTATCCGCTTGATGCTACATTTTGAGGTCATAAAGCGCCATTTATCAAAAAAAACGAGATCTCAAAGGGAAAGACTCAATTCATCACATCAAGATAGAGAGGGAAGAACACCATATGATCCAACTATATTAACAAAGCCCATGATACCTCAAGATCGTGCCATCTCAAGAACACGAGAGGGAGAGATCAAACACATAGCTACTGGTACATACCCTCAGCCCCGGGGGTGAACTACTCCCTCCTCGTCATTGAGACCGTTGAGATGATAAAGATGGCCTCCGATGATGATTTCCCCCTCTGGTAGGGTACCCGAATGGGCTTCGGGTGAGATTTCTTCGGTATAGAGAGTTGCGGCGGTGGAGCAAAAGTTCTAGGTTAAGTTTTGGAGGTTTCTGAATATATACGAATTTTTGGAGTTGTAATCACGCGAAGAGGAGCCACAGGGGGCCACAAGGTAGGTCGGCACGGCCACCCCCTGGGCGCGCCCACCTGCCTTGTGGCCCCTGTGGGTCTTCTGGTACTCCCTCGAAGCTTTGCAGGTCCCTTTCCTTCAAGAAAAAATCATCAAAAAGTTTCGTTCAATTTCGAGAACATTCATTTTCTGCACAAAAACAACACGGTAATTCTGCTGAAAACAACATCAGTCTGGGTTAGTTCTAATTAAATCATATACATTGCATCAAAACCATATAAATATATTGTAAACATGGGTAAATATGGCATGAATACTTCATAAATTATTGATATGTTGGAGACGTATCATCGCCCCCAATCGTCGCCATCTTTTTTGAGTCCTCTGGGTGCACGTGGAATTTCTTCGTGTCCTTTGCCGGCTGGAACACCGGACCCAGCCTCGGTTTGGCCGAAAGTGTTATCATTGATGTGTCGACGGATCTCTTTATTTGTTTGAGCTCTACGAAGGCCAAATCTGCCACTTCGAGCTCCACGTTGGCAACCTTGAGGCCTCGAGCACATGTTGGGGGCTGTCGTGGGTTGTGATCATGTTCTTCGGGCCTGACATCTTCAGTTGGATGTACATGTATGTCAGTACTACCATGAACCAAGCATACGCATGCCTATCGAGGATCGCATTACGGCCAATGCGGAACATGCCACCTCCAATTGAATCTCTTCCTATCTGAAGATCCCCTCAACTACGAAGACAACCTCGAGCCCAACCCAAGGGATCAGACGCGACAGCCTGGTACGAAACCGTGGAAGCCAGTGTGATGGCCAGAGGCTGGATGGAGAGATCCCCATCTTGGCCAGGGTGTCAGAGAAGATGATGCTGTGGTCATTGCCGCCGTCCATCATGACCCCTAGGAGGCGAAAGCCCCCTGAAATTTGATCTACCACCAGGGCGTACTTCTCGGGGTGAGGGATGTTGGCTGGATTGTCTTCATTGTTGAAGGTGATCGCTGGTATCGGACCAGATGAGGAGCTCGCTCAGGACCGGCTCCGTCATGCAGACCGCATGCCAAGTGAGATTTTTTGACCCAATGGGGAGTATCATGTTGACGGTGGATGAATGGACGGGCTGGTGGGTTGATGAAGATCTAGCTTTTTTACAGCGGGCGATGGTTCGCGCGTACCTCCTTGCCATCCGAGTTGGGTTGGCGTGGATCCCAGTGGTTTCTACGTGTTCGTTGAATAATAATTTGATCTTCCCAAAGTGCATGTAGTCGACGAAGGGTGGCCTCATAACGTTATAGAGCATCCCCCGTCCGTCGACCTCGAGCTCGAAAGAGTCGAAGGTGAAGGTATGGCTTGGACTAAATTTGCCGGACACATATACATCTATGTTCCGGTCTCGTCCTCCAACTAGTGCAGTCCCCGCCTGGCGCGCCAACTAACGAAGCAGAAAGTTGTCAGTACCCTCGGTGGGGTGCCTGGGGTGGCCCAAAGTATTGAGATGGAGCCCACAGTCATAAGTTACCCAGGTTCGGGCCTCTGAAGAGTAATACCCAACGTCATGCTTGTTATTGTTATTCATGGTGGAGGATGCCTCATGTGAGGGAACACAATGGTGTATAGAGAAAAGGCAAACGAGAGTTGTTCTATGAAATAATATATCATAACGAGAGCCCCTAGGCCCCCCTTATATATGATAACCCACAAGTATAGGGGATCGCGACAGTCTTCACGGGTAGTATTTCACCCTAATTTATTGATTCGACACAAGGGGAGCCAAAGAATATTTATTGGCCTTGAAAGTTGAGTTGTCAATTCAACCGCACCTGGGATATCTCTCTGGAGCAAAATTTTAGTAGCACGGCAAATAGTAGTAGAAAAAGTAACGGTAATAGTGACAACAGCAATTTTGTAGCAGTTGTAACAGTAGCAGTAGCAATAATAACTTAGCAAGATTCAGTTTATGTAAAGCGTAGGCACGTGGATCGGTGATGGATAATGATTTAGATGACATCAATCATGTAACAGTTACACACTAGGGCGACACAGAACTAGCTCCAATTCATCAATATAATGTAGGCATGTATTTCATATATATTCATACATGCTTGCAATAAGAACTTGCATGACATCTTTTGTCCTACCCTCCCGTGGCAGCGGTGTCCTACTGGAAACTAAGGGATATTAAGGCCTCCTTTTAATAGATAACCGGAACAAAGCATTAACAAATGGTGATGGACTCCTCAAACTATGACAATCACCGGAAAGAATCCCAATTATTTTCACCTTGGGGTATGCGGATCAAGACACGTAATAGGTGCATACAACTTGCAAGATAGGATCCAAATCAATCTTATATTCAAAGGTAATATAATATGTTCAGATCTGAAATCATGGCACTCGGGCCCTAGTGACAAGCATTAAGCATAGCAAAGTCATAGCAATATGAATCTCAGAACAGAGTGGATACTAGGGATCAAGCCCTATCAAACTTAACTCGATTACATGATCAATCTCATCCAATCCCACCACCGTCCAGTAAGCCTAAAAAGGCATTACTCACTCCCGGTGGTAAGCATCATGGCGATGTTGATGGAGAAGGGTTGGTGATGACGACAGTGGCGATTTCCCCTCTCCGGAGCCCCAAACGGACTCCAGATCAGCCCTCCCGAGGAAGAACGGGAGGTGGTGGCGGCTCTGTCTCGTGAAATGCGATGAAAACTTCTCTCCGATTTTTTTCTCCGAAGATGTGATTTTATAGGACTGGAATCAGGGTCGAAGGAGCCACGTGGGCCCCACAAGCCATCAGGGCGCAGCCTAGGGGGCGCCCTGTTGGCTTGTGGCCCACAGGTGGCCTCCCTCCAGCAGGTATTCGCTCCATAATTCATTATAATTCCCAGAAAAATTCCACAAAAAGTTTCGTCCAATTCCGAGAACTTTTATTTCTGCACAAAAATAACAACAAGGTAGTTCTGCTGAAAATTGCGTCAGTCCGGATTAGTTCCATTCAAATCATGCAAATTAGAGGTCAAAACCAGAGCAAAAGTGTTTGGAAAAGTAGATACGTTGGAGACGTATCAATATATACAGTGGAAGTTACGGTTTACATGTGGGAGATGCGATCTGTCCTGCCGTCCTCCTTAGCTTGGAGTCGATGAAGGTCCCAGAGACACTTATGTGTCGGCCAATACCTTCTCTTGTATTCATCTTCTAGGTGAGCCTCACGGGCCAATAGTCACGTTCGTTGCCGGACTCCTCTTGTAGAGACCACCCTCGATGTGTGGTATGGACAAGTGCCATCTCACGTTGCATCACGGGTAAAGGGTCAACCCGGGATGATCTATCGGCGTCCGCAACCCCTTGTCGATCTGGTTCATTCGCCTGACCTGGGTACGTGCGTGTGCCTATCTTGGCTTGTGACCGTCCACGCAGCCGACCTGGAGAGACATCTAGCCAGGGGTTGTGACAGCGAGAGGTCGGGCAGCAAAAACACTTGCATAGTCAGGCGTGTGTGGAAGGGTCGGTCCGTTGGCTTCGCACCATGCATGCTACGTCATGCGGCCGAGTCATGCTTGCCCGGTCTTTTTGCCCACCAAACTGGTGGTGGGTCTATGGGGCATTGTAAGGCACTCTTTAATCCCGCCTCATCATGACCTAACCCTTGTCTCCCCCGCTACCCTCCTTCCATTTTGTTGTCTCCTCCTCGCTTCTCCCTCGCGTCGCCCATCTCTAACGCCTCTCCCATGCCCTTTCCCTCAAGGCTATGATCCCTCATGAGGGTGTTGTGCTGACTATGGCTTCGTTGGTCAATAACAGGGTTGGGCCGGTACTGAGCATCATAGTCGTCGGGCAGTAGCTATGGTTTTTAGCAGAGGCGGCAATAGAAGTTTATTTCGCCTTCATTCCGAAATCATGGTTCGAATCGATTAAAGGTAAAAACACATTTCTAACATTTCTTTTTTTGTACCGTGCTTTCTTTCTCATAAGAGTGGTTGGGTATCCCCCAAGTATAAGGGTGATGTAAGTTAGCAATAAGTAATTCCCCTGATTAGAGAACCAAGGTTTATCGAACAGAAGGTGTTCTCCCAGCAAATACCCGCAAATACAAAACAAGACAAACTTTTCCCCATCACGCCAAGAAGGTTGTGAAACTTCTTGTCTTGCTAGTTACAAGATTTTTTATGATTACGTAAAGCTTGCGTATATTTCATTGATTTAAGAAGTTGAAGTGAGAACATAAGAGAGGGAGGGGTACATCACATGGCACAACCCCAAGATGTCATACATGGTGCCTGGAGCAAAGGGACACGCGATACTCGGCCCTAAGAGAAGATACAACACAACTCTAAACTACCCAATCCAAGAGAAGTAGTCCGAATGAAGATTGTCTCCAAAACATGAAATCGAGCCAAACATGCCACGAGCACACAAGATGACGCCTAAATGAAGGGAAACGACACCGTGACGCTCTCGTCTGATCCGAGGAACTAGACATGTGGTTTCCCTCGATGCTCGAATAGGGGAACAGAGAGAAGGCCGTGGCAGTGCCTCCATGAAGGGGACAACACCTGGATGTGTCCCCGTTGCCAGCATCAGCAAGCCGAGTAGGGATTTCGCCATGGCCAATGTTCGAGCAATCCCAATGCCGTCAAAACGGGATCCAAAAAGGGAACCAGTCATGAGTTGGGGCATCTATCACTAGAAGGGGAGCTATGTCCACCGTTGAAGGTGGCAAAGGGTGTTGCCGGAGCGCGAGCATTGGATCTGGCGGAGGTGGGGTGAGCCAACGACAGGGCGCAGAGAGCCAGCACATGGGATGCGACAGCAGCCAACACGTCAACAAGTCGGGATTCATAGAAATGCATATTTGAATGGATGAAGTCGGAGCCACCAAAACTGGCAAGCCCAAGAAGTGTAACGACCAGGATTTAGTAAAATCCAAGTCTCTGTGCTTACTGTGCTATCCCTGGATCGAAGCTAGCACACACAGTAACAAGAATAAATATCAGGAAGACATACATCATTTTGCTACAACGATAGATCCAGAGTTAGGCAAATACATACCATTGGCACAGCTCAATGCTGGCACATAATACAGCGGAATAATACGTAGTCACTAAGTTAGGCTTCATCAACACCACTGGGCTCGTTGAGTGTAGACCATAACCCTATCGTCTCTTAATTTATCGAGATCTGCACATGACAGGTGCAGATGAGTACGTGGAATGTACTCGCAAGTTGCAAAGGAAAATCTAACAGAATATATATATGCAGGGTAAGTATTGGTGGAGGTTTCCTTTGCATAAAGCCAATTTTTCTCCTTTACTAAATTTTGTAAACTCCTTTTGAAATAATAATAGTTTTTAGTATAAAAGGTAGGAGTGAAACACTTGGATATACACACCAGTGCTCATTCTCAAAATTATTTTTAAAACATACATAAGGTTGAAGTGAAACACATTCACTGTGCTCATTCCTCAACTTTAACCCTTAAAACAGAATTTTAGAAAAGAGAGGGGAGATTCTTCTTCAGTCCAAGTCTTCAGTTGCTCAAAATTGCCCGTAACCGGGGGCACGGCTAATCGATTAGGTTTAACCCTCTGCAGAGGTCGTACACGTTCCCCACATGACACAATCAACCCTTTTTGTCGTGACACCACTTGGGTGTGTGACCGGGAGGAGATTGTGACGAAGCCTTTCCAAAACGGCCCCCTTTACTTAGTTCTAGCACGGCCCGCTCCCTTGGCTATTAAGGCCCATCTTCGATGACCGTACCTGAGTAAGGGTTTCCCATTAAGGAAAAGCTAAGCCAGAGCCATAATAGCATGTGGCTGTACTGGAAGCTACATCAAATTGTACTTGGAAGAACTCGGTCCCCTGGACGGCGGTCCCCACCAAAAACCTGTGTGCAAGACCCCGGTCGGGCGCATTCGCTGCAAGACCCCGATGGGCGCAATCACTTGTAGACGCTCCCGTCATACCGTTCCGCCCAGGGAGTAGAAGTAAAAATATTATATAGTTTTGTTTTTCAAAAGTTTTCACAAAACGTTGCCGCAAAAGAGGGCAAGTTTATTCGTTTAAAAAAAACTTGTTTGATTCCAATCCCCTTTCTTTGTAAGCATGGCTAAGCATAGCTACAAGTACCTAGGGCTTTAGCTAGCAATAATACTTTGCAAAATTTTCTTTTAGAAAACATGCATACTAGTAAATTTGAAAGAGATCATGCATATTTCAAAAGCATAGGACAAAGTATGATCAAGTTGCAACTTGCCTGGGTCTCTTGAAGATGAAATATTCTACTCGTAGTCGTCTCTCCTTCACCTTACGATATATCTAACGATAAAATAAAATTATTTCAACACACAACAAAATCCAAATGAAGATCCAAATAGAAGATGCAAATTAATAATACATCTTATTTTGCTATTATTATTAGCAAGTTAATTAGTATGGCTTGGCTAGGGGTTCACACATGATCAAGTTTGGTTTTTGAAGAAAATATGACATAGTCATATTCTAGGGTCGGATCCATTTGATACTAAGTGGACATCATGGTTTGACAGAAGGAGGGTTGTGAGGCAAGGTTCTACGACAAAGTCTGAAATGGGTTTGATCGGAATAATATTTGACTTAGGTTGAATGGAAATGGGTATGACATAAGTTTCGAGGAATTAATTTCATAACCTTGCAACTCCATTATTTTCGCGTGGTGGTATCAAATGAACAGAGAGGTCTTCTAGGGATCAATCTAAAGGATTTATCCAAGAATAAAATTCAATTGAATGAGGGTAATGAATCATGACCAAAGAGAGTCAATTTGTAGTGTTGAAGCTAAAATAGTACCTAAACATATTTGATAAATTATGACCGAGGTTCCAACAGAAAGGTGGGGTCCTAAGGTCCAACTTTCATATATAAAACATTTTTCTATGATTTACTGAATAAAAGATATAAAAAAATTACTCAAATCTCTATTTAAATAAAAACTGAATTTTAATTTGTCCAAAAGTGAAATTTTAAATTTTTAAAATAAACTAGATGCTCCAACGAATCCGGGGATATCTTATTTGTTGAAATCCGACATACGGTCTAGGAGATATGATTTTCTGAAGTTTGAATAATTTTTTGAAGGTAAACGTTTAGGAACGGCACGCCGGCCGAACGCTCGGCCGGTCACGCTCCCTCTAATCGCTCCACGTATGCACGGGTCCACCCCACCGCTTCCCTCGTCTTCTTATCCCTTTTCTGGTCGAGCACAGCCACTCGCATCCAATTCCTTTCTCCAATCTATCTAATCGCAATCTTCTGCCTCCGCAACCACTGGTTACCGGCCATGGCCAGCCACGCGCGCATCAATCATCGCCGGCGAGGTATCCTGCTATAGTGCTGCCTGTTGCGGTGCTCACGCACCTCCTTCGTCCAGCCCCTCACTGCCATGGACTGCGCCCGTCGCCATGACCGTGCCTTTCGCCATGGCCGCGCACGACGAGGCCGAGCACCGGATGCCTCCGACCATCGAGGAGCTGCGACCAGCTGAACCAGAGCTGCAACCGTCGTCGAAATTTGCTACTACTGGTGACGAATTTTGCTACATCCGGTGTGGGATTTTGCTACATCCATTATGGCGGAGTTGAGACCGGCGACGGCGTCGAGATGAATTGTTGCATCCGTATTTGGATTTTGCTACTATCGGCGAGGGTTTTTGCTACATCCATCACGGCGAAGATGAGACCGGCGACGGCGGCAAGATGATTTTGCTGCAACCGTAGTTGTGTTTTGCTACTACCGTTGAGGAATTTTGCTACATCCATGGTATTTGCTACTACCGGCGTTTTTCTGCTACATCCGACGAGCTGCGACGGCGAGCGGCCCCGGCGAGCTGCGACGGCGAGCGGCCCTGGCAAGCGGCCCCGGCGAGCGGCCCCGGCGAGCTGCGGCAAGGCGACCAACGGCGAGCACGTGGAGGCTGACCTGCGGAGATTTTTTCCCTTTTTTGTTCTCGCGTGCGTGCGGAGGAGGAAGATGATCAGGTCGCAGCATATCTCATCCTTCGATGCATGCTAGATCTGACGTCTGGTAGCCGACCGGCCCAAATTTGGGCCGGCGCGCCGACGCAGATCACTGCCTCTGAAACATACGTGACGGGAATTACAGGAGATGCCATGTGTCACGATACTATTGGATGATACCCCTTCGGATTTAGTTGAACAGAGGAAGACCGTGAGCTCCCATATCACGAACGGATGGTGAAATATCTCACTAGAAAGAAGACCGGCGATGGAAGTGACGATGGTGGTGACTCGGGCATGCGAGGATGCGGCGTTCTGGAGGGTTCCGGCGATGGGTGTTGGGTCGTGCTCGAACTCGGTCACTGGTGGTGGGGATGCACGGATGGAGTTCGTCGGAGTTTCCGTTGGTACTATCGTCGGCGTTGGCGCTTTCCGGCTGCGGATTCGAGGGATTGGAGGGGTTAGGGAGGTTCCCACGGGTCATACACATCCAAATACTGAATTGGAGGAACGAGGAGCTCACCAGAGGTAGCGCTACCTTGGTCGGAAGCAGCAGCGGACGTCGAACTCCGGCGAATAATTTCACTGGATGTGAGTCGGGAGGGAGAGGGCTTTCGGCTCTGGTAGTTAGAACAGCCGCGGGCTCGCCTCGGGGGTCCTTTATAGGTGCAGGGAAGGACGGTACGGGGAGATCAAGGAAGCTCAATGTGGCCATTAATGGCTTTTTGTGAGTGTACGTTTCCCGGTTCAATTCGACCAAGTAAAGCTACAATGTCGGCTTTTAATTCTCTGAATGGGTTCTCCTTGCATTCCTCTTTAATTTTCGTGTTGGTGGCAAGTCGAAAGGGTTAATGAATCAAATGCTAGGGAAGGAGGAAGAGGTACAGGCACCATGCTGCAGGCTCAACACGGTTGCAGACCATGTCGTCCGACCATCTCAAACTGCTTTCATGCAAGGAAGAAATATACTCGATGGAGTAGTGATCCTACATGAGACCGTTCACGAGATGCACCGAAAAAACATGAGTGGAGTAGTTTTCAAGATTGATTTTGAAAAAGCCTATGATAAGGTCAAATGGTGCTTCCTTCAACAGGCCCTAAGAATGAAAGGATTCTCCGATAAATGGCGCGAGTGGATCCAAAATTTCGTTACTGGAGGTAGTGTGGCCGTCAAAGTAAATGATGACATAGGCCATTACTTTCAAACGAAAAAAGGATTACGTCAGGGTGACTCCATATCCCCAATGTTATTTAACATTGTTGCTGATATGTTGGCTATTTTGATCGAGCGCGCTAAGCAGGATGGTCAGATTGCAGGAGTAGTGCCACACCTCGTGGATGGTGGCCTCTCCATTTTGCAATATGCCGATGATACAATTCTTTTTATGGAACATGACCTAGACAAGGCTCGAAACCTGAAACTGTTGCTTTCGGCGTTTGAGCAAATGTCGGGCCTTAAAATTAACTTCCATAAAAGTGAGTTGTTCTGCTTTGGAGAAGCCAGTGAGGCGGCGGCTGATTATGCTGACCTGTTTGGTTGTGCGCAAGGCCAATTCCCTATTAAATATTTGGGAATTCCGATTCATTATCGGCGTCTCACCAATGCGGAGTGGAAACATGTAGAGGAGCGCTTAGAGAAACGATTGAGCAGTTGGAAAGGAAAGTTGCTCTCTGTTGGAGGACGGCTGGTCTTGATCAACTCGGTTCTCACAAATATGGTGCTCTATATGCTTTCTTTTTTCCAACTCCCAAGAGGGGTCTTGCAAAGGCTGGATTATTTTAGATCCAGATTCTTTTGGCAAGGAGACAATGAAAAGAAAAAATATAGACTGGTAAAATGGAGCGTGGTTTGCAGGCCTAAAGACCAAGGTGGTCTTGGCATTCATGACCTGCAGGTCAAGAACAATGCCTTACTTAGTAAATGGTTGTTCAGACTTCTTACTGAGGATGGCATTTGGCAAACCCTGTTGCGCAACAAGTATCTATGCCAAAAAGCTGTGTCTCAGGCCTACTGAAAACCTGGTGATTCACACTTTTGGGCGGGTCTAATGGCGGCAAAGAAGCATCTTTTTCGCTTTGGATCCTTCGCGATTAAAGACGGGTCTGAGATTCGTTTCTGGGAGGACAACTGGCTAGGCAATGCCAGTCTCCAAGAACAATATCCAGCTTTGTACCGGATTGTTCGCAATAAGAATGAAACTCTTGTGCAGGTTCTTAGTTCTTCTCCACCGGATATTTCTTTCCGGCGGGATTTGATTGGACCTCGTCTTGTGTTATGGCAACATCTTTTGTCCCGGTTGGATACGATTAACCTGACACAAGGACGAGATGTGTTTCACTGGAACCTCACTACATCTGGGTCCTTCACTGTCGACTCTATGTATCGTGCGCTCATGCATTCAGAGATCCCAGTGGATAACAATAAGAAAATTTGGAAGTCCAAGATTCCACTAAAAGTTAAGATCTTCATGTGGTACCTTCGGAGGGGAGTGGTTCTCACCAAAGATAACCTCGCCCGTCGCAACTGGCAAGGAAGTAAGAAGTGTAGCTTTTGTACTCATGACGAGACAATCAGACACCTTTTTTTCCAGTGCAAGTTTGCGCGTTCTACATGGTCAATCATCCAAATAGCGTATAATATGTATCCGCCCACAGGTGTTGCCAATATTTTTGGTCATTGGTTGGACGGTATTCCTTGTAGGTTCAAAACGCTAATAAGGGTGGGAGCGTATGCCTTATTATGGTCGCTTTGGCTATGTAGAAATGATCTGATTTTTAATGACAAAAACTCCTCTCCTTTGCAGGTTATTTTCCGCTGTACGCAATCGCTTCGTACGTGGTCTATGCTTCACCGTACGGAGTTCCAACCGCTATTCAAGGCGGTGTGTACGCAGTTGGAGCGAGTGGCTATGGAGGTTTTTTCCCAACATGGATGGCAGCATAACCTTCGTATCGGCCCATCACCTCCTTCGACATAGGCATAGTGACGGTCCTATTTGACTCTACTAGTGTCGATATGTCAGCTTTTTATCTTCTTTCAGACTGTTTGTGTTGGCCGTGTGCATGCTAGTTATGCAGAGGTCGGGTGTTACTCATCATGACTTGTATCCTCTTGATGCTGCGTTATGAGTTAATAAAAATGCCCTTTATCGAAAAAATGCTGCAGGTTCTGTTTCCTGTTCGTATTCAGTTTGAACGAACAGAGGTGGAAGACAACCGTACGCATTGGCTTGGGCTAAAAAAGGATATGGGCCTTAGGGGGGAAAATAAGGCCCAGTGGAAAATAAAAACAAAGTGAACATTGAAGCTGGGCTTGCCTCATGGCTATTGGTTTAGTTTTACATATATATATAAACTCAATAAAATTCCAAATTTAAAAAAATGAAACACGAAAAATCAAAGAACTCCACATTTTCAAATATATCTTGGAGAAGTCACATTATCTTCCCTCGTAAATTTAGTTGATTTATTTGAAAATATTTGAATAACGCTATAAACTCCCAAATAAATTCCAATTTCAAACGAACTCCAATGATCAAAATAATTCCAGACTTCAGAGGTATCCCTTATGAAATACTTATCCACCTATTTGAGAAAGTCATTTTATTCTCACTCCATAATCTTAAAGGTGGTTTCAAAATATTTCAAAAAGGATCAAAATAAAATAAAATTCATTTGTAAACTTGAATAATTCTTCAACTAGGACTTTCTTTATTGAATAAAAGATTATCCAACTTTTATAAAAAGTTTTTAACAAGGACTTTCAAAGTTTTAATTTCCTATGAAAATCAAAGCAATTCAATCAATATTATATTATTATTAACATTCCAAAATTTAGAAAATTTTGGGATGTTACAAGAAGCCGAAAAGAGGGGAGCTTCTAGGGAGCCGGGAAGCCGATATGAGAGGAACGTCGGCGAGCCATGGACACTAGAAAATGCAAGTCAATGGCCATCGGGATCGTAGCAGCAATGGTATGATCCACATGTGTAGGCTGCCGCATCGTCTAATACAAGGAGGTCCGCACCACCACCAAGCAAAAAAAGGTTGTAGTCCTTCACGGGAAGAGAGGACCCTCCTGGAGCACCAGCCAACGAAGAAGCCACCAGCCGCCAAGAGAGGCCACGGCCTGCATATGTGGTTGCACTGGAGAAGGAGGTGCAACACGCACAACCACGACATGCACATGCGCACGCGCTGGAGAGGGAGTCGCATCATGCACGTCCAGCACGCCGGCGTCCGACGGAGCTCCCCGTCGCAGCCCCCATTGCCAGATCCTCTACCACACATAGTAGGTTAGGGAGGTACCGTCGAGGACAGAGGTGCCGGAGTTGAGAAACGTCGTCGCGCGAAGAGTAGGGTCCTTGTCGCCGGAATCGCCCCAGGCCGTCATGAGGCCACGACCCCTTACAACGACACCACAGGAGGCAGAACACGCCCCTCTGCCACCCTCCTTGGGCACGCAGGACTTCGTCGGTGTTCCCTTCAGTGGCGGTGGCGCGAGGGGAAGGGATCTGGTGGGGTGGTTGGCGGCGCGGCTAGGATTCCCCTCAAGTCGCCTGGGAGGCGACGCGGGGGGGGGGGAGGGGGAACTGTTGTGCTCTTGTTACAAGATTAAATGCAAGGGATAATGATAGTTGATAGGTAGATCAAATAGTACAACAAAGAATAAGGATTGTAACAAATATTTCAGTAACGGAGAATAAACCCAAGGGCCATAGGTTCACTAATGACATCTGTCTGAAGCATACAGTGTGATGTGGTGACCAAATTACAGTTGGGAAACTGTTAAATTGCAATATTTATATACTATGAGAATTCATGGTATAATCTCATATAAGCATTACGTCCGTGATAGGTAGACCATTAGCCAACTGCATCTACTACTAATACTCCACTCAAAAACCGCTTTCCAACATGCATCTCGAAATATTAAGTTTACAAGAAACAGAACATTGCAATAAGCATAATGACATAATTTAGACAGTAAATGTCAATCAATATGACAAAAAATCTTGTTTTATCATTACTGGCAACAATACAATATGTGTCTTGTCCCTTTCTCACTGGGATATAGAACACCACAAGATTAGAACCCACTACAGTGCACAACTCCCTCCGAACAAAACCCCATCAAACTTGGCAAAAGAAGATAGATAGATTGGAGCGCATACAAAGCTATTTAATTATACAACAAGAAAATCTCAAAAGATTCAATTGAATTCAGTGAATAATCTAATCATAAAGTGAAAATTCATCATATTCCAACAAACACATCAACGAATACATCGAAAATATCCCGATCATGTGAGATAGATCACATGAACTTGCTAATCAAGTTCAAAGACACACACACACACACACACACACACACACACACACACACACACACACACAGAGAGAGAGAGAGAGAGAGTCATCTAGCTACTACTATGGACCCTAAGGTCCTAAGGGAACTACTCACACATCATCATGGAGGCAGCAAGGTCCATGAAGAAGCCATCAACAATGGATTCCTCCACCGGCAGAGTACCAGAACATGCCTCCAAATTGGATCTCCTAGGAAAAGAAGCTTGAGGTGGTGGAAAAATTAGGAGAAGAACGGTACCGAGAGTTTGAAATTATGGAATTTATAGGCGGAAGAATGGGCATAAGGCGGAGCCTATGGGCCCCACGGGCCCATGGGGCACACCCTAGGTCCTTGGCACGCCAATAGACCACGTGGAGGCCCTGTAGGTCCCCTTCCCCCTCCGGTGCTTTCTAATCTTCGTTGCCCAAATAATCGTATTAAATCGTTAGTTGTTTTATCTCGATAGATATCGATTTTCCGAAAAGTGAAAAACATGCAGAAAATAACAACTCGCACTCGACATTAAATTAATAGGTTAGTCCAAGAAATATTATAAAATGCTATATATATCTGTGTGTGTGATATTATAATAGCATGAAATAATAAAAAATTATTGATAAATTTGAGACGTATCATACTGCTACTTTGTGGAAGCAGTGTAGTCCTTCTCCCCCTATTTATGATTCTTCATGTACTTGTGATGTCAAGAGATGATAGCTTCGGAGTTCTTTCTTTCTACTTCACCTAGGCAGAACTTTGGTCTTATATATGAATTTTCCATTTGCTGGTGTGATTTCATGTGTGTGTGTGTGCGCGAGCGCACGCGCGCGCTAAACCCGAGCACACGCCAGGCTGGGCCGGGTTTCAGACCGGGCTTGTAAAAGTCTGACCTTCTTTAATCAAGCCCGAACTCGGCCCGAAGCCGGAAATGCACTCTTTTCTTGCGCCCGAGCCTGGCCCGAAGCTCAAAAGCCCGTCCCGAATGTTGTTTTCTAGTGTTTTCACGTGTAAGCCCGGCCGAAGCCCGAAAGTCCGATCCGAAATCCTGAAAAAGAGAAGCCCGAGCCAGTCCGAACTACCTTTCGAGCTTGAAAACGAGGCCCGAGCCCGACTCGAATGTCAAGCCCGAAGAGCAATTTTTTTGGGTTGGGTTCGGGCCGGGTTGTCCATGCCCGAGTTTAGTGCACGCGTTTTTATTGGTTGCATGGATCTTAATAATGTATAGGTCGGGTATATGCTCATTATATTTGTATCTGCTTAATGTCTTATTTTTAGTTAAGTAGGTATGCGCGCATAGGGCGAAATGTTTTTTAGTACAATAAGGGGATTATACGGGACAAATCAAAATACAGAACAATTAGAGAAAATACAATTATTTTTAGTTATTGAGATTATTTTCCCATTTCTTAAAATGATAAAATATTATGTATGTGATTGATATGCTTTATTGGGTTACCAAAATAAGGGAGTGATTGATATTTATTTGCTTAAAAACCGTGAGTTTATTGCTATTTATTGGGTACCAAATATGTTTGATAAGTATGAGGTTTTACGATAAGAAATGTAATTTACGGATCGTGAACTTATTGTCATACCATATATTGATCTAGTTTTTGGGTTACCAAAGATTGGTTTGATGAAAACTAAAAGTAGATGAAAATAAACAAACATTGGTTGTGGGTGGAAGGATAGATAAATAGTTGGTGGGATTTGTTTTTTGGTGGAAGACGGAACCCAACTTTCTTTTTAAGTAGTATATATTAGGTATGTAGTCGTGCATTGTCATGAGGCTAAATATTTTTTTGACGCAAAAAGTGGATCGAATCGGATAAATCTTGATGCAACACAAATAGAAAAAATAGGATTATATTTTGGTTATAAAGCATATATTTTCCGCCATTGTTTAAACTGACAAAATAGATATGTGCACGTGATTGTCTGCTTTATTGGATTACCAAAGATAAATGATTAATTATTATTTCGTTAATTACAAGTCGTGAATTTATTGTTTTTATTGGGTTACTAAAGATGTCTGTCCGATACCAGATTTTACCGTAAGACATATTTTATTTGTGGAGCATAATTTATTGCTATATTATAGATTGATCTGGTTTATTGGGTTACCGCTTTGGTCTGATGAATACCAGAAGTGAAAGAAAAACAGAAAAAAAATCTACGGATGTTAGAACGACGGATAAAGAGACGGGAAAAAGGAAAATTAATGTAAGATCTATACCTAGTAATAAAGCAAATGAGTATTCTTGGTCTCTCATGATATTTTGCAGAAAATCCTAGATATTTCTAGTAATCAAACCACGCTTGAGTTTTAAGTCAGATTTTCGCTTTCACATAAAACCCCTAATATTTTTGGTAATCAACCCGCAATCTAGTTTTAAGTCAGATTTTCTTTTTTGGAGAAAACACCCTGATATTTGGGTTAATCAATCTGCAGCACATATCAAATGATTTTCAAAAACACCATATCTTTTAAACCCTAACTTCAAATTTAACATGTTATATATGACATTTGATTACAAAAATTTGTAGAATCTGAATATAATGTTATTTTACATGTTAACCATTTAAAAAATGTAATTTAGGGTGCAAACTTAATCAATAGTCCATGATCGGTCTTTCTTTCATATCGGTGCCGAACGGAATTAGAAAGAAACACTTTAGGAAAATCAGGTTAGGAGACGAAAGAACCCATCTATAGCCACACATGTACACCTCGCCAAAACCTCACAAGAAAGAAAGAAAAAGATTTCTCATCTTATGCCGAGAGAGTCGTCTTAAAATTGACAGCATTCAAATATATTGTGATTGTGTGAGCATTCAGGCTACGGTCAACAAGAATGAGAAGGAGGATAAGTGGCAACACATATAGGATGCCATGTGTTGGAATAAATTACGTGGTCCTATTGGGATTTTGAGCCATGATTATTGGATTAAAGAAGTGCGTTGTTTTTCTTCTTTTGCTGCTGAAACCCTATTTCCTTTTCAGTTAGTAGATATACAGAGATATATAGATTTCTTTGTTTGCGAGTAGAGATATAGCCCTTCATGAAAAAATGGTGGCGGGAACCAAGCATGGTGCAGAGAGGGCAGGGGAGAGTCGCAGGAAGCAACGTGATTATGGGGCACCAGCAGATTAAATATGTTTGGCTTTTTCCGCCACCTCCCACCACTACCACCCCTTTCGTCACAAATGGCGTGCCACCGTGTCAGGCTAAGAGTTGTTTTCACTCTTGGTAATTTGTACGTTTCGCTATGAAAGCAACTTTTCTCTGGTGAAGATGTGGTAGGTGCTTGTGCTTTACCACAAGAACAGTAATAGACGATTTTACATGCCTCGGTGACAGTCTCTTGTGAAATTAGACATCTACTGCTGGGTCCTTGTGAAAAAAATTCATCCCTCGGCTTCATTTTGAAAATGTAACTGAAACTGAAAACGTAGTCCACTGTTCCATTGTCTCAAAAGAAAACTATAAAACATTCGACACAGATTTGTATCACACACTGTTTATCATGATAGGCATCACACCTCTAGGAAATTTCCGTTGTGTGTTAACTTCATTTTGTCTCACCTGCATGAAGCACCATTCTGAATTTCTGATGATGAATAGCCGGTCTTACTCCTAGGTCCCCATGAGGTGGGTGGGAATTATTTATGTATCATAAATTCGACACGAACCATCGTCCATGCTAAGAATATCTATAGCCGGTCGTGCTCCAAATTGCGGGCGATCAGTCACAAACTGATAAAAAAAATGACTCAATCGTGCTTCTTTAACTGGTCCGAAAAGTCCGGCCTTCCCCGCATCCTTTCTATCTAGCTCTAATTCTAGAACGAATATGAAAAGCATGGGCACGTCCGTCACATCAGCCTAGCCCAAGCTGGCTCATTCCGTTCCCACTAAGGGCCTGTTCTGATGTCCAACAACTTCTCAAAAACTTCTCAAATTCAGCTTCTTGCTTGGCTTCTCACTTCACCTGGCGTTGGGAAACCATTTGACATCATTGCAGCTTCTCCTAGCATTGCAGTACGCTTGCAGCCGAGCTGGTGGGACTGCAGGCCTTTCTTGAAGCAGCTTAGGTCGGCCGGAAGCACCCCATCGCGGGAGAGGGGGCTCGGTTGTCAGAATGTTGCCCCTGTTTCGGGGGGGGGGGGGGGGGGGGTTGAGAGGCATCAATGGCGTTTGGGTAAGCTCCTCCGTCCCATGGTGTTGCTGCTCCTCACTAACGGCGGGATTAGCGGCGCTGAGGATGGAATCCGGCTGGAAATGGGTTGGGATGGCCGGATCTATAGGCGGAGGAGAGGACTGTGGGAGCGGATCTGGTGGCGCGGCTGGCGGCGGTGGGAAGGTCTGAGAGATAGAACGAGGAGGGTGCGAGCGAAGAGGGAAAACATTTCGGTCAGAGGCCTTGAGGGGTTCGTGCGCCTCGAGGTCAAATCGTTTTCCTGAGCGGTGGCATATCGATCGTAAATAGGTGGAACTCCGTATTCTTGTAAACACGGACCTTGGTTTTCCTTGCTTCGCCAAATTCTACTATGACTAGGAGAGCTTTGAGAATTTTAGCTTCTTGGAGCAATTGCGTTCGGCTCGTTTTCCAGTCCGGAGAGCTGAGAGTTGGAGGGTTCAGAACATGCCCTAAAAAACCCCACCCGGAGCAAACCCTAGCTCCACTTCACACTCGCTTCGCTCTCCATCTCTTCTCCTCCACCCCTAATCCCCATCTGTTCCCCTCCCCCTCCCCGTCCACCATGTCTAGCATGTGCATTGGAAATGATGAATCCGGTGACGAGTGGGATGCCTTCCTCCGCGAGGTGGATGACGACGACGAGGAGCTCACCCTCCACATCGCGCTGCAGAATTAGAGGGTGGACACATGCGGCAACTCTGACTCTGCTATGTCCCATGTCGCTCCCCAGCGCAGCGCCGATGCCCGACTAGGCCCGCTCCGCACCGTTGGCCCGTCACCCTCCTAACCTTCCGGTCGCTCCTCTAGGGTAATGGTGGGTGTTAGTGCCCGCTCCATCAGCGCAGCGTACGCGCACTCCCGAATTGGAGCAGCCTGTCGCGAGAGGCAGCGGGCTAGGGACATGGAGGGCGGTTGCATCGGAGGCGGCCACACAGTCCTTCCGCCGTTGCCGCAGGTTGCCATAGGCGCCCTATGAGGACGAGCGGCTCCTTGTAACTCTCCACCGCCGATCACTTACGATGGAGGAGACAGATGCCCATTGAATCCATCGTAATAAAACGAAGGCGCTCCAGCTAGGTCTGGAGCAGTTGACGCAAGGCGGCAGAGAGGGCAGTGGAGGCGGCGAGAGCGGCAAAGCTCAATAGACAGCAGGAACGCGTCGTATGGAGGATGGCTGGTCATTCTCCTCCTCCGACGTCATGGGCATCTCCAACGACAGCTTCGGCTACCCCCTCCCACCGATGATGCCTACACAAACGCCTACAACAATGCTGGTGATCGGAAGGGCAATGGCTGGCAAGAAAGTGGTGAAGAACTTGTCCGTCTTTATTTTAGTTCATAATAATTTTAGTTTAGAACTTGTTCGTTCACTAAACTATGGTGCTCTTTTGGTCTATGTTCAGATTATGTGGATTTCTATGTCCATCGGCTATCGATTTCTATATCTGCTTGATTGGTTGTTGGTCTACATAGTTTAGTTTCATGTTGCATGTGTAGTATGGATTTAGGGTACCGGATATGAGGTACACAGTTATGGACGCGGCGGAGGATAGGCGGTTCACTGTCCGCGGACGCGGCATGGATTTAGGGTACCGGATATGAGGTACACGGTTATGGACGCGGCGATCTGAGGATAGACGGTTCACTGTCCGCGGACGCGGTCGGGCGCGTCCGCGGACATATTGAGTGCCGGATTTGGTATGCGTGGTTATAGATACTCTAAGCCTAGGGTTTTCTCCCTCGCCACCACCTTCGGCTTCACCTCCACCTACCTTTCTTTCACTATATCCAACATCTATGCCCCCGCCTATCACTCTCTCACTCAAGATTTCATCAATGAGATGACCAATATTCTCCCAACCGTCTCTGGCCCCTAACTTGTGCTCGATGACTTCAACCTCATCCGCTTCCCCTTCAATGGTATGATCGCGGGCGTTTCCCTCATCGAACTACCCCTCTCTGAACACCTCTTCACCTGGACCTACAGGAGGACGCCACCTACACTGGCTTGCTTGTACCAAGCGTTCTTCAACTCGGATTGGTAAGTTCCGCTACCCAACTCATTTCTCATCTCCTTCCCACGTACCCCCCTCGTTGTCCTCGCCTCCTCCAACATGCGCACCCCCACCAGCTCCACTTCAAGAAAAAATGTCCTCTTGCCCCCCCACTTTCTTACTACTACCATTTGATAGAGGTGAGGGTCCATATTTTTTGATGAGATGACAGAAATCAATTTGGTGGAGATGACTTTGGCGATCCGACTACAAACGTTCATGACGTTACGCCTTAGCAATCGCTAAACCAACTCCAAGAGGTTATTGACCACGCCGGAGCACGATCAACCTGACCATGAAGGTCTATTCCTGCATGCAATCGAAGAACAAGCAAGAATATGATAATCCAATCTGAATATTGATAATATATATAAAGTATTGATAAAAGGTGGGGTTCCGAAAGTGGTCTTGGTCTGGTTGTTGGACACAAACGAAGTACACGAAGTTGCAATGGCTAACTTTTAACTAAACAAAACCCCAAAGAAAAAGCTACTAGATTGATCTACTTATATAGGAGCAAGGGGTGGCGGGCAAGGAGGTGGGAGGACGTCCCAAGGCAGCCTAAAACTAACCCTAGGTCGTACAAGGCCCATGGGCCCAAGTGGAGGTGATGTAACACCTTTGGACTTGTAGTTTGACTCGGATTCTGCTGGAGTGTCAGATTGTTTCGTCAATATCTCCACGCTCCAGACGAATTTGAAGGTGGATCCAATTGGGTTGGAAAGTACATGTAATCTACTTTCCAAAAAAAAGAATCACCCAATTCGGAGTCCGGATGCAAAAAGTTCTTGGCGTTTTGAGACAGGTATGTCTGTGCAGTCCGAATCTGAGTCCAAAACGTGAGAGACTTGGACTCTATCTTCTCTTGAGCTAAAAGTGATGTGAGAGAACTTCTTGAACAACACCTAAACATCTATTTTTCCCTTATCTTCATATGTGGATTTTACAAGTGTCCGGTAGTTCTGTAATTAGGCATGAAACAAAAAGAGGTGAAGTACTTTTGTTCTGTATAGCATAAATAAATTATTGCATAACTTTTATCACAAATCACCTCAAATGAATACACATATGCAATATTTAGCCATGTCCTCATCACCATTCCCACCCGATCCCTGTAGTTCTACAGGATGTTCTCGGTGATATTGTTGCCAATGTCAAGTCCTTCCACGCGGCCGCTAAGATTTGGAAGAAGGGTCACTGGTATGTCCGTCGTCATGGCAATGATTGCAAGTTTATCATTGAACTGTCCGATTTTTTTGAGCAATCCCATGACCTTTGAGGCCATGAGGTCGATCTGGAACATGATGCCCACTCAGTACCCTTCTGTGTCAAGCAGCAGGTGACCTTTTGGCGCTAGCATGGGAAGTTACGCACCGTCATGGATGAGATGAAACAGGCAATTTTTCACTTTGTAGCCTAATAGTAGTTCATGTAGAACCAGATCGGATCCCTCGACATCAATGGTGCAATTGTCCTCGGGCATGCTGCCAAGGTGACGACTCTGCATGCTTTCTACTCGGGCATGCTCGGGGCGGCCCACAAACCCATATTGCCTTTATGCCGAGTCCCGTAAGGTGGATGTCCCCCTCTCGTCTCCTCTTTGAGCCGCACGAAGGCCCGGGCTACATTTTCTGGCCTACATCAGATGAGTGCTCCAGGAAGGCGATGGGCTTGTGCTCGGTTTTGTCAAGGTCCCCTTGACTTTGACCGCTCCTATCGCGTTGCGCTTCCTTAGCGATTTACATTGAGGAGACATTTATATCCCCAGGATCAACATGGCGCACACCATGCTCCTTCCCAAGAAGGATGAGGTATTACACCGGGAAGGTTCCACCCGCCTCCCTTCAGAGCTATGATGTTAGGATTGCTTGCAAGGTGTTGTCCTCCTGGCTACATCAACATATCGACTCTATCATTTACGTCGATTAGTTGAGCTTCATCGTTGGGAGAGACATTTCACAAACATTCTTATATGTCGTCGAGGTTGTCAAGTGGTGCATCAAGAGGGGAGCCTCGTGTTGGTCATCAAGCTCGACTCTGCCAAAGCCTTCAACTACTTCAATTAGCAAGGCCTACGACGGATCATGAAGGTTAGTATCTATAGGGGGCAGTGGTGTTGGAAATATGCCCTGGAGGCAATAATAAAATGGTTATTATTATATTTCCTTGTTCATGATAAATGTTTATTATCCATGCTATAATTGTATTGATTGGAAACTCAAATACATGTGTGGGTACATAGACAACAATGTGTCCCTAGTAAGCCTCTAATGGACTAGCTTGTTAATCAAAGATGGTTGTGGTTTCCTAGCCATGGACAAGAGTTGTCATTTGATAACGGGATCACATCATTAGGAGAATGATATGATGGACAAGACCCAAACTATGAACGTAGCATATGATCGTGTCAGTTTATTGCTATTGTTTTCTGCATGTCAAGTATGTGTTCCTATGACCATGAGATCATGTAACTCACTGACACCAGAGGAATACCTTGTGTGTATCAAACGTCACAACGTAACTGGGTGACTATAAAGATGCTCTACAAGTATCTCCAAAGGTGTTTGTTGAGTTGACGTGAATCGAGACTGGGATTTGTTACTCCGTGTGACAGAGAGGTATCTCAGGGCCCACTCGGTAATACAACATCACAATGAGCCTTGCAAGAAAAGTGACTAAAGTGTTAGCCACGGGATCTTGTATTACGGAACGATTAAAGAGACTTGCCGGTAACGAGATTGAACTAGGTATAGAGATACCGACGATCGAATCTCGGGCAAGTAACATACCGATAAACAAAGGGAACAACATACGGGATTAACTGAATCCTTGACATAGAGGTTCAACCGATAAAGATCTTCATAGAATATGTAGGAACCAATATGGGCATCCAGGTCCCGCTATTGGTTATTAACCGTAGAGGTGTCTCGGTCATGTCTACATAGTTCTCGAACCCGCAGGGTCTGCACACTTAACGTTCGATGACGTTTCGGTATTATTGAGTTATGTATGATGGTGACCGAAGGTTGTTCGGAGTCCCGGATGAGATCCTGGACGTCACGAGGAGCTCCGGAATGGTCCGGAGGTAAAGATTGATATATAGGAAGCTGGTGTTTGAGTTCCGGAAAAGTTCCGTGACCTGCAAGTGGTGTGACGGAGTGCCGGAAGTGTTCCGGGGGGTCCACCGGGTGGGTCCACCTACTCCGGAGGGCCCCATGGGCTCTGAGAGGGTGCGGACCAGCCCCTGGTGGGCTGGCCTCCCCTCCCACCTCAAGGCCCATGCGGCTAGAGGCTAGGGTTGGGCCAAAAGGGTGGGCTTGCCACCAAACTTGGTGGCCAAGCCACCCTGGCCGCCGCCCCACCTCCTTGGCCGCCGGCCACCCTAGGGTTGGGAACCCTGGGCGCCCCACCTCCTCCTATCCTCCTATATATAGTGGAGGGAGAGAGAGGGCAGCCAACCTGAAAAGCCACGGGCTGCCTCTCTCTCCCTCTAGATCTGTTCTCCACTAGATCGTCTCGGCCGTGCTCTGCGAAGCCCTGCCGGGACAGCTCCACCACCGCCGCCACCACGCCGTTGTGCTGGCGGAGAACTCATCTACCTCTCCGCCCTCGCTTGCTGGATCAAGGAGGCAGAGATCGTCATCAAGATGTACGTGTGCTGAACGCGGAGGTGTCGTCCGTTCGGCGCTAGATCGTGATTGGATCGCGGGACGGCTTACGATTTGGATCGCGAAGACGTTCGACTACATCAACCGCGTTTCTTAACGCTTCCCGCTTAGCGATCTGCAAGGGTATGTGGATCCGATCTCTCCTCTCGTATATGATCATCTCCATGGATAGATCTTGTATGTGCATAGGAAATTTTTTGTTTCCCATGCAACGTTCCCCTACAGTGGTATCAGAGCTAGGTCTATGCGTAGATGAGATCACGAGTAGAACACAAAGGAGTTTGTGGGCGATGATATTCAGATTGCTTCCCTCCTTAGTCTTTTCTTGATTCAGCGGTATTGTGGGATGAAGCGACTCGGACCAACCTTACTCGTCCACGTACGAGAGACCGGTTCCATCGACTGACATGTAACTTTGTTGCATAAGATGGCTGGTGGGTGTCTGTCTCTCCCACTTTAGTTGAATCGGATTCGACAGAGGCGGTCCTTGTAGAAGGTGAAATAGCAACTTGTATATCACTGTTGTGGTTTTCCGTAGGTAAGAATCGTTCTTGCTAGATACCCATAGCAGCCACGTAAAACTTGCAACAACAAATTAGAGGACGTCTAACTTGTTTTTGCAGGGTATGATGTGATATGATATGGCCAGAAACATGATGAGATATATGTGATGTATGAGATAATCATGTTTTGCATAGATTATCACGACTTGCATGTCGATGAATACGGCAACCGGCAGGAGCCATAGGGTTGTCTTTAATTTATTTTCGCCTTTTTGCTTTACTTTATCGCTATGAGTTAGCAATAGTTGTAGAAGAAATAGTTGGCGCGACAACCTCATGGCGACACGTTGATGGAGATCAAGATGATGGATATCATGGTGTCGTGTCGGTGACGATGGAGATCATGCCGGTGCTTTCAAGATGGAGATCAAAAGCACAAGATCATGGCCATATCATGTCACTTATGATTTGCATGTGATGTTAATCCTTTTATGCACCTTGTTTTGCTTAGGAAGACGGTAGCATTATAGGGTGATCCCTCACTAAAATTTCAAGATAAAATTGTGTTCTCCCCGAGTGTGCACCGTTGCGAAAGTTCATCGTTTCGAGACACCACGTGATGATCGGGTGTGATAGACTCTACGTTCGCATACAACGGGTGCAAGCCAGTGCTGCACATGCAGAACACTCAGGTTAAACTTGACGAGCCTAGCATGTACAGACATGGCCTCGGAACACAAGAGACCGAAAGGTCGAACATGAGTCATATAGTAGATATGATCAACATGGAGATGTTCACCATTGAAACCACCTCATCTCACGTGATGATCGGACTTGGGTTGGTGAATTTAGATCATGTAGCACTCGGATGACCTGAGGGATGTCAATTTGAGTGGGAGTTTTTTAAGTAATATGATTAACTAAACTCATTATCTTGAACAATAGTCTAAGTTGTCTTTGCAAATTTTATGTTGTAGATCAATGGCTCGCGCAGTAGTTCCCCTGAATTTCAATGCGTTCCTAGAGAAAGCTAAGCTGAAAGATGATGGAAGTAACTTTGTAGACTGGGCCCGTAATCTGAGGATTATCCTCACGGCTTCCCAAAAGGCTTATGTCCTTGATGCACCGCTCGGTGAGCCACCCGCTCCAGTGTCGTCTCCAGATGTTGCGAACACCTGGCAGTCGTGTTCGGATATTTACTCAATAGTTCAGTGTGCTATGTTGTATGGCTTAGAGTCGGGACTTCAAAGGCGTTTTGAACATCATGGAGCATATGAGATGTTCCAGGAGTTGAAGTTTATCTTTGAGAAGAATGCCCGGATCGAGAGGTATGAGACCTCCGATAAATTCTATGCTTGCAAAATGGAGGAGAACGGGTCTGTTAGTGAACACATACTCAGAATGTCTGGGTATTACAACAGTCTGGCTGAGTTGGGAATTGCTCTCCCGCCAGAGTCGATCACTGACAGAGTTCTTCAATCACTGCCACCTAGCTACAAGAGCTTCGTGTTGAACTATAACATGCAAGGGACGAACAAGTCAGACACCGAGCTGTTTGCGATGCTGAAAGTTGCTGAGTCTGAAATCCAGAAGGAGCATCAAGTGTTGATGGTCAATAAAACCACTAGTTTCAAGAAGAATGGCAAGGGCAAGAAGGGTAACTCCAAGAAGAGTGGCAAATCAGTTGCCCCTCCCGTGAAGAAACCCAAGGCTAGACCCAAGCCAGAAACTGAGTGCTTTCATTGCAAGGGTACTGGCCACTGGAAGCGGAATTGCCCCAAGTATTTGGCCGACAAGAAGGCGGCCAACACCAAACAAGGCATATATGATATACATGTTATTGATGTGTACCTTACCAACTCTCATTGTAGTGCCTGGGTATTTGATACTGGTTCGGTTGCTCACATTTGCAACTCAAAACAGGAACTACGGAATAGACGGAGGCTAGCAAAGGACGAAGCGACGATGCGCGTGGGAAATGGTTCCAAGGTTGATGTGATCGCCGTCGGCACGCTCGCTCTTCGATTACCATTGGGATTAGTGATGAACCTGAATAATTGTTATTTAGTGCCTGCGTTAAGCATGAACATTATATCTGGATCTTGTTTATTGCGATACGGTTACTCATTTAAATCAGAGAATAATGGTTGTTCTATTTATATGAGTAATATCTTTTATGGTCATGCACCCATTGTGAGGGTTTTATTCTTATTGAATCTCGATAGTGATGATACACATGTTCATAACATTGATGCCAAAAGATGTAGAGTTGATAATGATAGCACCACTTTCTTGTGGCACTTCCGCTTAGGTCATATTGGTGTAAAACGCATGAAGAAACTCCATGCTGATGGACTTTTGGAGTCACTTGATTTTGAATCACTTGACACATGTGAACCATGCCTCATGGGAAAGATGACCAAGACCCCGTTCTCTGGAACAATGGAACGGGCAAGTGACTTGTTGGAGATCATACATACTGATGTGTGCGGTCCAATGAGCATTGAGGCGCGCGGTGGATATCGTTATTTTCTCACCTTCACCGATGACTTAAGTAGATATGGGTATATTTACTTAATGAAACATAAGTCTGAAACGTTTGAAAAGTTCAAGCAATTTCAGAGTGAAGTTGAGAATCATCATAACAAGAAGATTAAATTCCTACGATCTAATCGAGGAGGAGAATATCTGAGTTATGAGTTTGGCAATCACTTAAGACAATGTGGAATTGTTTCACAGTTGACGCCACCTGGAACACCACAGCGTAATGGTGTGTCCGAATGTCGTAATCGA
Organism: Elymus sibiricus; assembly: GCA_039707655.1. Taxonomy (NCBI): domain Eukaryota; kingdom Viridiplantae; phylum Streptophyta; class Magnoliopsida; order Poales; family Poaceae; genus Elymus; species Elymus sibiricus. The sequence goes on from CM077665.1 coordinate 263,365,391, forward strand.
ACCTTATTTGATATGGTGCGGTCTATGATGTCTCTTGCCGATTTGCCACTATCATTTTGGGGTTATGCGTTAGAGACAGCTGCATTCACTTTAAATAGGGCACCATCTAAATTCGTTGAGACGCCGCCGTATGAACTGTGGTTTGGCAAGAAACCAAAGTTGTCGTTTCTTAAAGTTTGGGGATGCGATGCTTATGTCAAAAAGCTTCAGCCTGAAAAGCTGGAACCCAAAGCGGAGAAATGCGCCTTCATAGGATACCCAAAAGAGACGGTTGGGTACACCTTATATCTTAGATCCAAAGGCAAATTGTTTGTCGCTAAGAACGGGTCATTTCTCGAGAAAGAGTTTCTCTCGAAAGAATTGAGTGGGAGGAAGATAGAACTTGATGAGGTTGTTGAACCTTCACTTCAACCAGAGAGTAGCGCGGCGCAGAAAGATGTTTCTGTGAAGCCTACGTCAGTTGAAGAGGAAGCTAATGATAGTGATCATGACGCTTCGGATCAAGTTACTGTCGAACCTTGTAGGTCGACAAGGTCACGTACCGCTCTTGAGTGGCACGGTAACCCTGTCTTGGAGGTCATGTTGTTGGACAACGATGAACCTACGAGCTATGGAGAAGCGATGGTGGGCCCGGATTCCAACAAATGGTTAGAGGCCATGAAATCCGAGATAAGATCCATGTATGAAAACAAAGTGTGGACTTTGGAAGTATTACCTGAAGGGCGGAAGGCCATTCAGAATAAATGGATCTTTAAGAGGAAGACGGACGCGGACGGTAATGTCACCGTCTATAAAGCTCGACTTGTGGCAAAGGGTTTTTGACAAGTTCAAGGAATTGACTACGATGAGACTTTCTCTCCCGTAGTGATGCTAAAGTCCGTTAGAATCATGTTAGCAATAGCTGCATTTTTCGATTATGAAATTTGGCAGATGGATGTCAAAACAGCGTTCCTAAACGGTTTCCTTGAGGAAGAGTTGTATATGATGCAACCAGAAGGTTTTGTCGATCCAGAGAATGCTGACAAACTTTGCAAGCTCCAGCGATCCATTTATGGGCTGGTGCAGGCATCTCGGAGTTGGAATAAGCGCTTTGATGAGGTGATCAAAGCGTTTGGGTTTATACAAGTTTGCGGAGAAGCTTGTATTTACGAGAAAGTGAGTGGGAGCTCTATAGCGTTTCTAATATTATATGTGGATGACATATTGCTGATTGGAAACAATATAGAATTTCTGGAAAGCGTGAAGGAATATTTGAATAAGAGTTTTTCAATGAAGGACCTAGGAGAAGCTGCTTTCATATTAGGCATCAAGATCTATAGAGATAGATCAAGACGCTTAATAGGACTTTCACAGAGCACATACCTTGATAAAGTTTTGAAGAAGTTCAAAATGGATCAGTCCAAGAAAGGGTTCTTGCGTGTGTTACAAGGTGTAAAGTTGAGTAAGACTCAATGCCCAATGATTGCAAAGGATAGAGAAAAGATGAGTGTCATCCCCTATGCTTCTGCGATAGGCTCTATCTTGTATGCAATGCTGTGCACAAGACCAGACGTCAGCCTTGCCATAAGTATGGCTGGAAGGTTTCAAAGTAATCCAGGAGTGGATCACTGGACGGCGGTCAAGAATATCCTGAAGTAATAGAAAAGGACTAAGGAAATGTTTCTCGTTTATGGAGGTGATCAAGAGCTCGTCATAAAGGGTTACGTCGATGCAAACTTTGACAATGACCGGATGACTCTAAGTCTCAAACCGGATACGTATACATTCTTAATGGAGGAGCGGTAAACTGGTGCAGTTCCAAGCAAAGCGTGGTAGCTGATTCTACATGCGAAGCGGAGTACATAGCTGCCTCGGAGGCGGCGAAGGAAGGTGTCTGGATGAAGGAGTTCATGACGGATCTTGGAGTTGTGCCCAGTGCACTGAACCCAATGACTCTGTTCTGTGACAACACTGGTGACATTGCTCTAGCCAAGGAACCAAGGTTTCACAAGAGGACCAGACACATAAAGCGACGCTTCAATTCCATCCGCGATTACATCGAGGGAGGAGACATAAATATTTGCAAAGTACACACAGATCAGAATGTTGCAGATCCGTTGACTAAGCCTCTTCCACGAGGGAAACATGATCAACACCAGAACTGTATGGGTGTTAGATTCATTACAATGTAAATCACATAGTGATGTGAGCTAGATTATTGACTCTAGTGCAAGTGGGAGACTGTTGGAAATATGCCCTAGAGGCAATAATAAAATGGTTATTATTATATTTCCTTGTTCATGATAAATGTTTATTATCCATGCTATAATTTTATTGATTGGAAACTCAAATACATGTGTGGGTACATAGACAACAATGTGTCCCTAGTAAGCCTCTAATGGACTAGCTCGTTAATCAAAGATGGCTGTGGTTTGCTAGCCATGGACAAGAGTTGTCATTTGATAACGGGATCACATCATTAGGGATATGATGGACAAGACCCAAACTATGAACGTAGCATATGATCGTGTCAGTTTATTGCTATTGTTTTCTGCATGTCAAGTATGTGTTCCTATGACCATGAGATCATGTAACTCACTGACACCAGAGGAATACCTTGTGTGTATCAAACGTCACAACGTAACTGGGTGACTATAAAGATGCTCTACAGGTATCTCCAAAGGTGTTTGTTGAGTTGACGTGAATCAAGACTGGGATTTGTTACTCCGTGTGATGGAGAGGTATCTCAGGGCCCACTCGGTAATACAACATCACAATGAGCCTTGCAAGCAAAGTGACTAAAGTGTTAGCCACGGGATCTTGTATTACGGAATGAGTAAAGAGACTTGCCGGTAACGAGATTGAACTAGGTATAGAGATACCGACGATCGAATCTTGGGCAAGTAACATATCGATAAACAAAGGGAACAGCGTACGGGATTAACTGAATCCTTGACATAGAGGTTCAACCGATAAAGATCTTCGTAGAATATGTAGGAACCAATATGGGTATCCAGGTCCCGCTATTGGTTATTGATCGTAGAGGTGTCTCGGTCATGTCTACATAGTTCTCGAACCCGCAGGGTCTGCACGCTTAACGTTCGGTGACGTTTCGGTATTATTGAGTTATGTATGTTGCTGACTGAAGGTTGTTCGGAGTCCCGGATGACATCCCGGACGTCACGAGGAGCTCCGAAATGGTCCGGAGGTAAAGATTGATATATAGGAAGCTGGTGTTTGAGTTTCGGAAAAGTCCCGTGACCTGCAAGTGGTGTGACGGAGTGCCGGAAGTGTTCCGCGGGGTCCACCGGGTGGGTCCACCTACTCCGGAGGGCCCCATGGGCTCTGAGAGGGTGAGGACCAGCCCCTGGTGGGCTGGCCTCCCCTCCCACCTCAAGGCCCATGCGGCTAGAGGCTAGGGTTGGGCCAAAAGGGTGGGCTAGCCACCAAACTTGGTGGCCAAGCCACCGTGGCCGCCGCCCCACCTCCTTGGCTGCCGGCCACCCTAGGGTTGGGAACCCTAGGGCACCCCACCTCCTCCTCTCCTCCTATATATAGTGGAGGGAGAGAGAGGGCAGCCAACCTGAAAAGCCACGGGCTGCCTCTCTCCCCCTCTAGATCTGTTCTCCACTAGATCGTCTCGGCCGTGCTCGGCGAAGTCCTACCGGGACAGCTCCACCACCACCGCCACCACACCGTTGTGCTGGCGGAGAACTCATCTACCTCTCCTCCCTCGCTTGCTGGATCAAGGAGGCGGAGATCGTCATCGAGTTGTACGTGTGCTGAACGCGGAGGTGACGTACGTTCGGCGCTAGATCGTGATTGGATCGCGGGACGGCTTGCGATTTGGATCACCAAGACAGTCGACTATATCAACCACGTTTCTTAACGCTTCCCGCTTAGCGATCTGCAAGGGTATGTGGATCCGATCTCTCCTCTCGTAGATGCTCATCTCCATGGATAGATCTTGTATGTGCATAGGAAATTTTTTGTTTCCCATGCAACGTTCCCCTACAAGTGGTGCGACCGGATGGACTCCATCCTCAATGGGGTCCAAACCGGTGGACATGGGTTTCCGCTGTCGCTATGCCTCTCCATGATAGTCACCGATGTGCTTCAACAAATGACCAATCAGGACGATGCCCTCTCCCACCCCCCTAGTGGACGGCATGCCCCCCGGTCCTTTAGTACGCTGATGACACCCTCATCATCTCGTGCATGTTGACCTCAGGGTGATTGGGCGCCTGAAGCGGATCCTTGATGACTTCGTGGCGGCCAACGGACTTGTGATCAACCTCCACAAGAGCACTCTCATCCCCATGCATGTCCCAGAGGGCGACCTCATGGTCATGACCATGGTGCTTGGTTGTTGCGTGGATCCCTTTCTCTATGTGTACCTGGGGTTGCCTCTATATTCCCGGAAGTAGAAGTTCGAAGATTCCCCCACCCTCATCGCCAAGGCCGAATGTTACCTCTCTCGGTGGCACGCCCAACTGCTGCCGTTTGGTGGGCGCCTTGTGTTGTTAAATGCAGTGTTGAAAGCCTCCCCACCTATGCCATGGTGGCGATGGAGTCGCCACCCATGGTGGTTTGCGCTATAGAAGCCCTCTGATGCTCCTTCCTGGGGGGCGCATGAGGCAATTTTTGGAGCGCTCAATGTCTCGCAGCCTCAGGGTGTGTCGCCCCAAACTTGAGGGGGGGCTCATAGTCCTTTCTATCCAGGAGCAGAACGGTTGTGTGCTGATGAAGATGTTGCACCGCATCCACACACAGCTCGACTCATCTTCGGCTAGCTAAGTCTGGGCGTGCCTAGACGGACGGTTGCTCCCCCTCGATTATGAAGGCCTTTGGCCACTTTGGTCCCCACTAGTCGTCATAGGTCCGCCTCATGCCATCATATCCTTCCATCTCGACAGTTGTGGTTGGCGACAGGGCGAGGACTGTATTCTGGTTAGACTCCTGGCTGTTGGACGGCCCCCTCGCGGTGGTCATGTCGTCACTGTTCTTCCACTCCATTTGTCTAGACGTCTCAGCCGCATTCTTCATGGTGAATGGACTCGATTATGTGCTCCCCCCCCCCGCTTGAACCACTCATGTTTTAGGAAATGTCAGCGCCTCCTGGACATGCTTGACTCGGTTGAGTTGTCCCTACAGCTGGATCGGAGGACCTTAAACCACGCTACGGCTAAGAATGGCTGGTTAGGGCCTCTTTGATTTGTAGAATTTTGAAAAGGCATGAATAGGAAAAGTATAGGGCTGGAGCGGCATGTCCATTTGAACCCTATAGGATTAGCAAGGAGTGTTCGATGTCACAGGAAAAAGAAAGGAATTGTAAAAAGAGGTGGAGTGAATGTTAGATTTCCTATGAAATGCAGTACAAAAGATTTCATAGGAAAAAATCCTATGGATCCAATCCTATGAATCAAAAGACCAATGTAGAAAAAATTCCTAAGAATCTCAATCCTCCAAAAACCCTATAGAATTCCTTTGAATCAAAGGAATCTTGTATTCGTAAGGATGCATAGTACCTTCAAAGAGCACTCTTTGGCCTTGAGAAAAGCCCTTTCTCATCAACATCTCGACTTCGCTCGTTGTTTGAGGTAAGTATAAAGGAGATCAGACGCCTTATCATTTTCCAAGCTTTACGGACGTTGCCGCTTCGCCGACCTGACTGTATCGATTGTGAAGTTTTTTTTGTTGATCCATGCTCTCAACCGGGTGTGTTTCTTCGTTTGGCTGCTGATTTCGACTCGTATCCATACAAGAGATGTTCTCATGCGCAAGAAAATCGTCGACAGGGCCACGACAGGCTGGCCCTTTGCTCCGAGCCTGAGACGGCCGACTGCCTTATCCTCCGTTTAGGGATGTAAATGGCAAATAAATGACGCCCACAAGTCCCATTTATTTAGCCTTATCTAGCTTCATAGTTCATTTTCCTAAAGAAAATAAACTGTTAGATTATTAGTGAGTTTAAACGGGATTAAATGGGACCTGGTTCCCATCCCTACCTCCGGTGCCCCCTCGCTCGGGGATTTTTGGGCGGCGGTGGCGATGTGTGACAATGACATGGCTGAAATTCACCTCCTCCAATTGTCTCCCGGCACCCGTCGTTGTTGCCCCGGCATCCCGCCCCTCCTTCCTCCTACTGTGCTGCTAGCACCCATGAAAGCATCGGAACTCAGTTGTGTTCCAATGCATGGAGCCCTCACTAGTCCGCAAACCGAAGCTCTATCGCGATAACACGGTTCTCTGCTGCGGCGGCCTTCCTGTTCCACTTCGTTGTGCTGATAATGGTTGACTGACTTGTTTCTACAGCGCCGCTCACACCCACCGTGCACCCTCTTGCTCAACACTTCATGAAACCTTTGTACATGTTTTTTTTTTTTGAGAAAAACCTTTGTACATGTTGCGATTGATGTACATGTAACGATCCTGAGGCGCTCTGGCCTCTGTTTTTTTAGGGGACTGGCCTCTGCTTTCAGTTGGTGAAAATCCTTTCACACCGAAAATTTGAAAAATAATCGGGGTGTGGCTCACCGCTCACATGCACCCAGGATTCCAACTATCTCTCTCCGTGTCTCTTACCCAATGTTACACTGTACAAAATTTCATGTGTTTGTGCAGCCTGAAGCGAGGAGGGTTGGTGCATGTTTGCCACCTAGAGAGAAAGTGATGCTTTCGTTGTCTTTTCTCCTTTAAGTAAAGCAAAGGAATTTTGTGGCAAAAACGGTAGTCAACAGAGAAAAATATAGGAGGCACACAGATCCTTGGCAATGTTTTGTAAATAACCACAACATATGAAGTTGTTACACATTAAGCATGCTCTTTTTTTTCTTCGAAAGGAGCACACTCATTTTTGTTATTTATGTCATTTTCTGACTATTTATCAAGAAATAAAAATATTTTCTTGCTAAAACAGTAAAAACACACTCAATTTACTAGCTCACTCCATCTCAATTTTATTTACTAGTGCACTCATCCTTTTTTGCTGCCAGGCGTACATGATTTTAGATAGTTTTAAGAAGTTCATGCTAAGCAGTGTCGACACTAGTATAATTCTTTCTTGTCTCCCCCCTCCCCCCTCGCGTAGCCTCCCCTCGGGCGACGCCAGGGGCCCCAAAACCCTAGCCGCCAAACCCCGCCATTCCTTCCCCAGCCGCCGCTGCCGCCGGCAAGGGCCGCGGTGGCGGCGGCCCCTGTGCCATAGATCCAGGGCGGGTGGTAGCCGCGGAATCCCCTGTGTGGCGGATGGGGCGTCGCATGCGGGGAGGCCGGGGGCGGCAGTTAGGGTGGCGCCCCTGCTGCGCGGCGGTGATCGATGCCCTCATGGCTGACGGTGATCTGAGATGGGATGGTGGCGGTGGCAGCGCTCCATTCAGCGACGGTGGCGGCTGCGCGCAATGGGTGGCATCGAGGGCTGCGGATCTGGCGTCATGCCCAGATCCGTCACGGCTTGGCCCTGGCCGGCCGGTGGCGCGAGGAGGACTGGTGAGGGGCGGGTGAAGGTTCCCTGCCGGCATGCCGACGGCGGCCCTCGTCTCCACGGCGAGGCTCCGTTCGGTGCCACCCAGCTGCGAGATCGGGGGGACGCGACTTCCGGTGAAAATCGCGTCGACTTCGGTCATGGTGGACGATGGCGGCGTCTATGACGTTGTTCCCTTCTCGAGGCATCGTTGTTGCAAGTCGTGGCACCCCACTCGTGATACTCCGGGGGAAACCCTAGATCTGGATCTACCGGATCGGACGATGATGGCACCTTCGATGCCGTTTCCCTCCTGGGGGCATCGTTTTGGAGCAAGTGTTGGTTGGACGGGACAAAAGGAGGAGCGATGTTACATATACCGCAAGCCCGGCGGTGGATCCCGGCGGCATGGCGCTGCGAAGGTTCGGCGACGGGCGCGTGTGGACGGATACATGCAGGATGGTGGAGTTGTCTGGCGCCGTGGTGGCGTCGATGGCAGGCCAGGCAAGGTCGATGCGTTTGCTCCTGCTCTGGAGATGGACTGGTGGAAGATGGTGGCGATAGCCTCTGAGAGTGCGCCGAACCGGTGTGGGACCCAGTCCCGATATGTGGCTGGGCTGGGGCATCCGGGTTTAGATGTTATGGTTTAGTGCGATGTCTGTTTGGTATTTGGCCCGGATATTCGACACACCTTCATCAAGGGATAGGAGTAGCAACAGGTGTTGGCTAGATGGTGGCTTCAGGCTGACAGATGTATTACTTTGTATGGTCTTTATGAATAATTAATAAAATGGCTGCATGCATCATCCAGATACAGAGGCCGGTGTATATCCGCCTTTTCTAAAAAAAAAAATTCTTTATTGTGATTTAAGCTGGGAAACAAGAAAAGCAGGCATCAAGGTGTTCCAAAGCAGCAGTAAATCACACCGTGATTGGGCGTTGCACCTGCACCACCAGCTCAATTGTGGTCATATCCCTATCAATTGCACAGAAAACATTGATGCCAGAAAACAACAGATTGCTTACTTACACTGGAGCTTTAGCAAATCTGAGCAACATGAAGGAACCAACCAACCAGAAAACAAGAGATAGATAGTTATATCCTGCTTTCTTTGTGCTTTAGCAGAAACTTAAGGATAAGAGCATCTATAGCCGGACTTGGCAAATCCGGCCCCTCAAACGCCTGCGGACGCCCCCGGACACACCCGCGGGCGCATCCGAACGGGCCCTCATATTTCGTTCCGTGCATCCACATATCTTAAATCCGGACTCTCAAATCCATGCACATCGATCATGTCGCACGTAAAATAAGTAGTGTTGGTATCAAGCGTACATAGCGTTTACATAAAATTTATTTGAAGTGCCAAACTCAAGCATTGCCTCCTTGGTTGCCATTGCGGATCCACATGTGCTCCACAAGATCATTGAGTAGCTGCGTGTGCACCTGGTGATTTCGAAGATTTTGATGCATCTGCAGAAAATTCTGAAGCTGGGCCGCATCTTGATCCTCCGGGATTTCAACTTGTTCTCCGGGAGCTTCGAAATCATTGGTTTGGGCTACACCTTCACCCTCATCCTCGACAATCATATTGTGCAGAATAACACAACATGTCATCAGCTGCCACAAAGTTTCTGATTCCCACATCATTGCAGCGCTCCGCACAATTCCCCAACGAGCCTGAAGCACACCAAATGCCCTCTCCACATCCTTCCTAGCCGCTTCCTGCATTGTTGCAAAGTGGATTTGTTTGTTGCCACGCGGCTCGGATATGGTCTTCACAAACGCCGCCCACTGAGGATAGATACCATTGGCAAGATAGTATCCCATGTTGTAGTCCCGGCCATTGACGGTGTAGTTGCATGCCGGTGATTCCCCATTGCAAAGCCTGTTGAACACCGGAGATCGTTGGAGCACGTTGATGTCGTTGTGAGAACCGGGCATTCCAAAGAAAGCATGCCAAATCCATAAGTCATGTGATGCCACTGCTTCTAGTATGATGGTGGCCTCTTTGGTGTGACCTTGATACATTCCCCGCAGACCTTTGGGGCAGTTTTTCCATTGCCAATGCATGCAATCAATTGATCCGAGCATTCCTAGAAACCCCCTTGCCTCTCCAATAGCCAACAACTTCTCAGTGTCCTGCGCATTTGGTTCTCTGAGATATTCCGGTCCAAACACCTCAACCACGGCGCGGGCAAATTGGACAGTAGTCTTCAGGCACGTGCTCTCCCCCATCCTGACCATCTCACCAACGGCGTCTGCAGCAGTACCAAGTGCAAGCATCCTCATAGCAGCCGTGCACTTCTGCTTGGGCGAGAAAGAGAGTTGCCCGCAGCAATCCCTCTTCAGCTTGAAGTAGTCGTCGTGTGACTCCACTCCGTCCACAATGCGCAAAAACAATGGTGTCCGCATGCGAAAACGGCGACGAAACCATGGATCATCCGGGAAAGTAGGTGTGGGAGCAAAGTAGTCCTTGTGCAATAGCTTTGCTCCGGACACCCTGTCCCGGTCGATCACTCTTCTCCCTTTGATTGAGCCCTTGAAGTTGAGAACATGCTCCACTTCCCGGTCCATTTCCTCTTGCATGCTCATGAGCATGAGCATGTCCACTTCTTCGTCCGAATCCGAGGAATGGAAGAACTCATCTTCAATCGTTTGGTCAAGCTCAGTCGGTCCATACTCCTCGTCCGACGAAGCATCCGAATCCATCGTTTATCTAACAAAATCACAATAATTCCTGGCGGTCAATGTGTCGAACACATCAAGCGCAAGGCGGAGGCGGAGTATTGACGGACGTACCACGGTGGTGTCCGGGCCGGCGACGACGTCCCCCGCGGTAAGGATGGGCGCGCTCTTCCGGAGCTGGCGGCCGAGAGGCTGGGAACGGCTGAGCTCGAGACGGACGGCGCGGCGGCGGAGCGCGAGACGGACGGCGAGGAGGAGGAAGAAGAAATGAGATAGCAAATGGATCCGGCTGCTCTTCGGGGGGGGGGGGGGGGGGGGGATTTGGTGCAATTTGGGGTGGGGACGGGCTGTCGGGTCTGACGTGGCGGGCATGCCCGGGCGCGTCCGGACGCCCCATACCCGCCTCATATTTAGGCTGGATATGGGGGGTGCCGGTCAGCCCGAGCGTTTGAGGGCCGTTTGAGAGGCCCGTCTGGGTCGAAATTTTGTGACCGGGCGGCCTACCCGGGCGTTTGAGGCGGATTTGAGAGGTACGGTTGTAGATGCTCTAAGGAAACCAACTTACTACAGTATATTGAGATCACAGAAAAGGGCACAAGCAGTAACGAAAGCAACCATTTGCCCGCGGAGCCCTTTTCCCGGCGGGAAGTGCTGATTTTATTTCGAGGAAGCTGGATTTGATGACAGTGGAAAGTGGGAGAAAAAAGGCCGCACCGGGCTCACACCCCCTTGTCCCTTTGCCAGCCTCCATTTCTCTCCAGCTCAATCATTCTGAGAGCAAAGAATCCGTCTTGTCCCTTTGCCCCGTGGTTTTGCCATCCCGTGATGCTCCGCCTCCCTCTGCGACAGTGGAGTATACTACTCTACTGACCAGTAATAGAGTACTAGTAGAGCAGTAGACGACACTAAGCATATGATTCCTTCCCTTCACAAACCCCCAAAACTAGAGCCTTTTCAAGCTGCTCTTCCATTCACCTGTATGCACTCATCTCATTATCAGCACTGTTCGGCTAGCAATAGCAAGCAGCACTTCACTTGCATGCTGTTTCAGTGGGAAGCTCAAAGGTGAGTCAGGTTTCGTTTAATTCCTTGCACGTTCTTTAGCTTTTTTTTTTTGAAAGTTAGCAGGAGAGCTGCTAAGATTTCATATCAGAAGGGGGTTTGGTTATTGTATGGTTCCTTTTGCAGTCTCGGTGCTTACATACTGTGGTTAATTTCTCTTGCGGCTTGCCAGTTCTTCAAGAAAGGAATGCAAATCTGCTGATGTAGGTTTCTTTCAGGGAGAGGAATTGAACTGGCGGAATTGAACTGGCATTCCTAGTAGTAGTAGTATCTTGTTCTTGCTTGCTTTGCGGTGTCAAGGACCACCGGTTACCCAGCAATCGTCAGATCCCTGTGCACATTGTTTTTCTGGTGACCAGTACCTATCTCCAATAACTGTACAAGCTCCTCTCACATTAACTTTTCTGAGCCTCCATCCATGCTCTCAAACTCAACTTTTCCTCCCACAACCTAAGCTAATCGCTTCTGTTCCAACACCAGAATCCCAGAATAATTCTTGGTTGCTGGAGTTCTTGATCCAGGAAGCTGAAAGAGATTAGCATCAGGCCCAACAAATCTTGTTAAAAATGGGTGGAATCCATGGCCATGCTCTGCTCATCTTGCTGTCGGTGGCGTCTCTGACATTGCTACCGGGGGCCACGCCGCTGCAGCCCTCACAGGCCTGGTCTCTCTTCAAGCTCCGGCAGCTCCTGGGCGACCCGCCGGTGCTCGGCACCTGGCGCAACTACACCGACTTCTGCTACGGCGGCGACTACAAGACCGCCTCCGCCTTCGTCGAGTGCTACGAGGACAGCGTCACGCAGCTCCACATCATCGGCGACCCCGGTGCCCGCCCGCTCCCCACCACCTTCTCCATCGACGCCCTCTTCACCACGCTCTCCAGGCTGCCGGACCTCAAGGTGCTCACGCTCACCAACCTCGGCCTCTGGGGGCCACTGCCGGGGAAAATCTCCCGGCTGCAGAGGCTGGAGATCGTCAACGTCAGCTCCAACTACCTCTACGGCGAGCTCCCGCGGGGGCTCTCCCAGCTCGCTAGCCTCCAGACGCTGGTCGCGGACGACAACATGTTGGGAGGCAAGCTGCCGGGGTGGCTCGGCAGCGGCGGCGTGCCACTGCTGGCGGTCCTCAGCCTCCGGAACAACACGCTGCAGGGGACGCTGCCGGAGTCGCTCAAGGACATGCCGTCGCTGAGGTCGCTGGTGCTCGCGTCCAACAACCTCTCCGGGAACCTGCCGGACTTGAGCGGGCTGAAGAACCTCCAGGTGATTGACATGGCCAACAACGCGCTGGGGCCGGCGTTCCCGCTGCTGGGGCGGAAGGTGGCCAGCGTGGTGCTCGCCGGCAATAAGTTCAGCGACGGCCTCCCCGCCGACATGCTCGCCTCGTGCTACCTCCTGGAGCGGCTGGACGTGTCGGGGAACAGGTTCGTGGGGCCTTTCCCGGCGGCGCTGCTGTCGCTGCCGTCCATCGAGTACCTGAGCATCGCCGGGAACCGGTTCACCGGGCGGCTCTCGGGTAACGCCTCCTGCGGCGAGAACCTCCGGTTCGTGGACCTCTCGTCGAACCTCCTGACGGGGAGCCTTCCCGCCTGCCTCGCCGCCCCCGCCAAGAGCTCTGACTCCAAGACGGTGCTCTTCGCTGCGAATTGCCTTTCCACCGGCGACGACTCCCAGCACCCGTCGCCGTTCTGCCGGAACCAGGCATTGGCCGTCGGGATCGTGCCTGGGCAGGGGCAGAAGAAGACCGGCCCTGGCGCGAAGGCCGGTGTGGTGGCCGGCATTGTCGCCGGCGTCCTTGTGGGAGCATTGGTTGTCAGCGCGGCGGTGTTGTTTGTGGTGAGGAAGGCGAGCGCGCCCAAGGCGAGGCCTGCACGGCGACTGGTGGAGCACGCGTCGAGCGCCTACCCTTCGAATTTGCTGGCCGACGCGCGTAAGAATATGAGTCTTGGGAGAAATTTTGAGCAAACATGTTGAGAGTTGCTAACCTGTTTTGGTTTATACAACGAACAAACAAACAAACAAACAGGTTACATATCTCAGACGGTGAAGCTGGGGGCTCTTGGCATTCCGGCATACAGATCATTCTCCTTGGTGGAGCTGGAGGCGGCCACCGATAACTTCCAAGTGTCTAGCCTCATGGGGCAAGATGCTCATGGGCAGGTACGTACTACATCCTGCGCTCTCGACTCTCTTCAGATTTTTTTCGACGTTTTATCACTACTTAAAAGATTTAAGCCACACAGCCAAACAATGTCCTCTCAAACAACTCTCTTCCGATAAAGGCATGGTGGAATTGCTGTCTCAACTCATACTTATTTGTTGATGGTCAGATGTACCGTGGACGGCTAAGTAATGGGACCCCGGTGACAATCAGGTCCCTCAAAGTGAAAAAGAGCCAGTCCTCCCAGAGCTTCACCCGCCACATCGAAATGATATCCAAGCTGAGGCATCGGCACCTGGTGAGCGCGCTGGGGCACTGCTTCGAGTACAACCTCGACGATTCCACCGTCACGCAGCTCTACCTCGTCTTCGAATACGTGCACAATGGGAACCTCAGGGGCAGAATTTCACGCAAGTTCCCTTGTCAATCCCACATCCTTCTTCTCCGACCTACTCTTCTCTAGTGTTTTTGTCATCTCCATCTCCATCTTCTCCATCTCTTCTCTAGTGTTTTTGTCATCTTCATCTCCATCTCCATCTCCATCTTCAGAAGGAACGGAAGGGCGGAGGCTGTCCTGGGACCAAAGAATATCGACCACCATTGGTGTCGCAAAGGGCATTCAGTTCCTGCATGGAGGGATCATACCAGGCCTATTTGCGAATAACCTCAAGATCACCAACATTCTTCTCGACCACAATCAGGTCCCCAAAATCGGCAGCTACAACATCCCCATTCTGTCCGAGACCATGAAATCAGAGGTACTCCCAGCCGAGCCGAGCCGAGCCGACTGTAATGTAATGTACTCCACTACAGTACTGGTAGTGGTAGGTAGGTTTGGACTGACTAACTATGTTGTTGTTTTGGAGATGCAGGGAGGAGCTGGAAGCAAGTATCCACCGGATAGGTAGCTACTTGAAACACATGGATTACTCTTATTTATCCCAATTTCAGTTGGGCCAGTGTTGCTCAAAACTGCAATTTGCAGGGTCCCCAATGGTGACAAGATTGACATGTACGATTTTGGTGTGATACTGCTGGAGGTTGTCTCCGGCAGGCCCATCAGTTCCATATACGAGGTGGAGATAATGAAAGAACAGGTATACATATGTGCTTGCTTTCCTTGCCTTGCTAATTATAGAGAGTTTGGAAAAAGTCTAAACCCAAGTTTGTGTATCGAAAAAGTTGCAATCGGCGCTGAGAGCACAAGGACCGAGCAAGAGGAGGAACTTGGTGGATCCGGCGGTGAGCAAGGGCTGCTCCGACGACTCCATGAGGACCGTCATGGAGATCTGCCTGCGCTGCCTGGCCAAGGAGCCAACGCAGAGGCCCTCAGTCGAGGATGTGCTCTGGAACCTGCAGTTTGCGGCCCAGGTGCAGGACGACTCCCGGAGCAGCGAGGAGTCCCCGCTCTCACCCTCGCAGCTCCATGCACAATCCGCAGTGGACTGACCGCCCGCTCATCCATCATCAATTCATGGCTCGAGGGAAGGATCAGTAATGGTATTTTCAGGCCAAGTGTACGGCAGCAGCTCAAGCTGGACCCCGTGATGCATGCATACACTGTAGTTTGCACCAAAGAGGCCACTGTATATGCTGAGACTCGTTTTCAACCCCTCAAACTAAAGTAAGCGCTTCCAATAGGACGACTAGTAACATGCTCAAGGAACTGTACCATAATTTCGTTATGGATTGGAATGCATTCCCATAAAACCATTAAATGTTCCCATAGTGTCCTCAAAATTCCACTTTCTCTAGTCTAGTCTAGAAATAGAAATTTGTACGGTTTTTGAGAAGCGGATATTGTACTATTCCAGCGCATATTATCTCCAAAACATAATTTTGCTATATTACTGGTAACCAGTAGAACTCCCGTGCTTTTCAAAATTTATAATCAGTATCTGCCTGTTATCATCCCTTCATGTTGGCTGAATCAGGGGTGCTCCAATTAGAAATACAACAATCAAGTATTAAGAAATTTCGCCGAATGTGATTATCTACATAAACCAACAAACACGAAGAACATTAGATCTATCCTAGTAATAATGGGAAGTGATATTTTTTCTCCGACATGCACATTTGCCGAAAAGCCCCTCCCTCTTTTAGAATCAACCGAGAGTCCGCTCGCACGCAAAAAAAAAAAAAAACACATCCAAAAGTGAGGAACCAGTCGGGGCCAACAAGTACTCGAACTCCTATCCGGTCTCGTCTTCGTGCTTTTTCCACCTCCATTGATAAAGACGGGTCGTCAAGGCTTTCCTCATGCGACCTCAAGCAGCCACCGACATCCCTCCCCGCATCTACCCCTACCCCCTGTTGTCGCCTGCACTGCCCTTGCTCGTCGTGGGAGGGCCACAATCTCGTTTACGATGGCGATGGCAGATCGACGGGGAGGCCACAATCTTCCATGGGAACCCAATAAGCACACCACCCTCCAAATCGATCAAATCCCAACCCTAACAACATCAAGACCCGCCATCGATCCATGAATCAGGCTCGCCGCATCCATTTTCACTTCGAGTCTGTAACAGAGTCTGTAGTCGACGTCTCGACTTTGGCTATCCCCACGGTAGCACCATCGGATCCTGCTTGCTTTTACCATCACTTCGTCTCTCCCTAAGGCAGCGACACAACCCAACCAATCACCACCATCGCTTGTGGCTTGCCTACATAAATCCCGAGAAATCCCCATGGCAGTGTTCTAAGATCACCTCGGTGACCTCGACAGCGACCGGTTGGTTAAGATCTAAGAAGCCGCTCTATGTAGAAACCAGCAGAAGCAGGGGCATGGCTCGGATTTATTCTTCGGTGTGCGTGCTTGCTCTGCTGCCCACCAGTTCTTGGTTTACCACTCACCTATCTCCATGCTCCATACTACCAAGCTCGATGCGCTGACTGCGTACGTCCGCTAGATCTATATCCACGCCCTATGATTTTTGGAATAATCGACTCTATGGGTGCCAGGACCAGAGTCACCATCATAACACCAAACGGATCAAGGAGGCCCGCCACCTAGGCTCTACATCGCAACGTTGTCTTTACTTTGCGTGTACTCCGCACACGTGCTAACCAACCCGTCCTTGATCTGGTGTCATTGCAGGCTAAGCCGAAATCTTAATTATTTGGGATGATGCACGATGGATACGTCATATGTCAGCTGTAACGATTTTTTTTTTATCAAAGCGGTGGACAGTACATCTTACATAAAAGACCCCAAAGAAACTGAAAATTGCAGGCTACACCCTGGATCTTACGAAAAAGACCCTGCAAAGAAACGGCAAACGCGATCGGGTCCAACTGCTCGTCAACAGAACCAATCATCGCCGGTGCCGGGGACAAACCACTTGGTCCGGCGAGACCCCTGCAGTAGAACACCACAGACTCCATCTTAGAGCAGCAATGCCTCCCATCAGGCATCTTGGCGAGGAGGAAAGAAAACGGCCGCCTTTCGGCCAGAAGATACGTCGGATTGTCGATGAAGACCGACTGGCCATGGCAGGCGCCGTAGCTCCGTCGAAACCACCGTCGTCTGAGATCAGGATCCCCATCATCCGCCTCTAGAACAGAGGCCTTTCTCCAGATCAGGGGAGGACACCACCAACGCTGGAAGCTCGGATCCAGCGTTTGACAGCACCAGGAGAGGAAGTCAAAGCAAGATCTCACACCCTCCCTTCCACCATCGCCACAATAGCAGAAAACAAGGGGAAGAACCACCTCAACCTCCAAATCCTGAGCAAGATCGAGCTTATTTGGAGGGCTGCTGCCAGATCCGGCATCTTGCACTTCCCTCCACCATGGAGACAAGGAAGAAGACGCCGGCAGCCACCACAGGAAGCTGCTCGAATGCTTCAGCGGCTTGCAACCCGACGGCATAGCGCCAAACTCCGGCATAAAGCCAATACTAACTAAAAGACATAATCTATTATACAAAGGAAGGACGCGGGCACCTTTCCTCAGCCATCTCCAGGCGGCCTCGCCGCCGGAAGAGGCTTTGGATCGGCCCCGGCAGCCCCTGACGACTCTCAAGAAGAAGGCGAAAGAAAACAGGAGACGGGGAGGGGAAAGGGGAAAGTGGCTCACCCAGCTGTAACGATTATCTTTTCTCATGTGTCGCAACATTAAAGTCTGATGGCTTACTTTTTTCTCATTCCTCTCGTTCTTGTTTACTATTACCTCCGTCCGAATTACTTGTGTTAGATTTGTCCAGATATTGATGTATCTAAAACTAAAACATGTCTAAATACATATATACTCCCTCCGTCCCAAAATAACTGTCTCAACTTTGTACTAGCTCTAGTACAAATTTGTACTAAGCTTGAGACACTTATTTTGGGACGGAGGGAGTATCTATCTAGACAAACCTAAGAGAAGTAATTCTGAACGGAGGGAGCACTATGTACTCTTGAGGACGGTGTGAGTAGGCAATTTTATTTTATTTATGTACTCTTGAGGACGGTGTGAGTAGGCAATTTGATTTTATTAGTTTAGGCTGGGATTGATGATTTAGATTTTTTTCCCTATAGATTTAAAGACTTCTCTGATCTTTTAGGTATAAAGATTTTGTGTTTTTTTGTAAAATGTAAAGAACCTTCTCTAAATATGAATTTTTGGTTTTACAGTCTCAACTTTCCTACACTCCAATATCGGAAGGATTTTTTGGTTTTATTTAATGACCTTATTGAATGTCGTTGAGTTAGAAAGGTAATGCAATATGTGATATTAAAGCAAATTATTATAGTCATATTAAAGTGTAAAAGGCCATGTAGAAGTTAAAACATGAGTTTTATCGTTCTACTGTAGTTTGCAAGATCTGAGATTTGTGCAGGTGTACAATTAGAAAAGAGCCAATTCAATTGATTCTCAAGCACTTCAACTATTCTAAATGTGAATAGACTCTGAATTCAGAACAGTACGTTAACAGTAGCACTTCAATTTTTCATGTTTGATCAGCTTGTTAGGTGGTTATGACTAAGCATATTGGAAACGATGAGAATAACCTAACTTTGGTACCTCCTTTTTTTCAAGCTCTGAGACATGCACGTTCAGGAATAAGTATGGCCGCATACTTTCTATACCTATGAGCTTCGTAAAGGATTTTGAATGTGTGCATGTTGTTCAAGAGATCCGATATGTATATTTAATTAAAAAATATAAGTTCCGTTAACAATACAAATTGATGAAAAGTTGGAATTCAGATTACTCTACCAAGGAGAATTTTAGTAGTAAAATTACACCAAGAGCAGTTAAGCCCTTGGTTGTAGTTTGGATCTTGAGGACATCTGCATAGGGGGCTCAATTTTGCAAAAGTACATTCATACAGTAGGCTAAGAACCCCGCGAGCAAATGGAAGTGCATCAAATTGAACACACCTCTTCCTTTAGCTTGAGAACAAGCCATAGGAAGCCCTTGAACGTGTGCTTTCGGCTGCCACCACATTAATTCTCTCTATAACTGCACACAAAATCCTAAACCATGTTTGAAATCCTAAAAATACCATAAGCAAGTAAACTACCATTAATTGCTACAAATCGAGCAGGGGCGTGCTTCTCGTCAACCATAAGGATTATGAACATGACGTGCTCAAAGGACACATCGTTCAGATCAAGGTAGTCCATGGATGCAATGGGAAAACAAAAATCACACTGCACCTAGCCCCAATAAGCATGGCTTAACTATGATATCAGTATATCTTTGTAAACAGTATGCTTATAGCAATAAAAGAAACCATCAACATGATTTTGAACTTATTCCCAAATTACACATTTTCATAGTCTCTAGCATAGCTTCACAATAATGTTCATCTCTTCTCTTCCCGCCTTCACCTCTCTGATAACCATCATGAACTTGATAGGATTTGTTTGTCCCAAACATTAAAGTATATGTGCCTCATTTTTCTCTCCCCTATTCCCTTCTGGTTTGCCCACCCGGCAACCTATTTTGATGAATTAAGTTCCACCCTGAATATAGATAGCGAGGGGAGAAATTGCAGGCTGTAGCCATGTAATCACTTCAGAAAGGCATTCGTCGAACTAAGCCTACCCATAACAATTGTTCCCATCAGCTTCGGTGGACGGCTTAGTGAATTCAATGACACCTACATTGCTACTGAAATATTTGGACATATTTAATATATTATTTGAAAAAATGTTTTTTAGTAACCGAAGTTTGAGTATGTTTTGAGCATATAAATTGTATGGTGGAATCAGGCAAAAGGAATTATGGGAATTCAACATAATTACTACAGAGAGCATGGCACCCATAGCAGTAGCACATGTACAATTGGGGAAAATACGATTGTGCTTAGTTTTATCTCAGTGAGCAGAAACGACAACAATATACATAGTTCACAATTAACCATCAGTCTGGACAAGTGAATGCAAGAGCCAATATAACTAACCTGCATAACTATACCAAGGAAACCAAGAAACTCAAGTAAATGCAGTGAACATCATTCATCAATCATACAGTTCTTAGTGCGTTGACTTCCATTCGAACATGAATTTAAATAGGATAGAGCCTAAGCATTGAAATTAGTAGTGACAATCTATATTATCTTCTCATTGCCAACATAAGTCAAGATAATTCTATATGTTTGCTGAAACTGGAAAATACTAAGTGACACATGCTCGGATTTTTAAATCAGATGATTGTCGAAAAGAAGCCAACCAAGAAAACTAAATAAACATCAAGTGTTGAAAAAATGGTAGAGCCATGAAGTGATAAAAGCGATCAGCTAAGCAATCTAGAGTAGCAGGAATCTATTAACAAGACCTTACCTTCATAAAAAATAAGGGAAGCATACTTCCTTCACATCCTTCCTACCAGTACAGAACATAATCAATTAGCATTGTTTCAGTCTCATTTTTTGCAAATAAAGAGCGTAATAATTACCACCTCTTTCTTTTTCCACTAATAATTACCACCTCTGACTGACCTCCCATAGGAGATTCAGGAAAAAAACTCATCACTTACAATATCATAACTGCACACTCCAAGTCAAAGTATATCAGATCACAAGTATTCTATGACAACGAGCCATGGCCAGATCAGTTGGCTTTTAATTTCGTTCCATCTCATAATCCATCGCCACTCTCTCTCAATGGAAATGAAACTTAGATGTGTCTGAAGTTTTCACTGTTGTTAACATTCAGAAAATTAAATCAAAGAAGATCTATAACCAATTCAAATGCTTGCATTAAGCTCTAAGTATAGGATCTGTAAATGCTGCAAATGCAGAAATACCAAACATGAGACAGCTATGCCATAGCCATAAGATATATTTCTCTGCTATCCTTCTTCAAACTCCGGAAGAATGCATATATACTATCCCCAATTTCACTCATGTGTATTCTTGAGGTATGATAAGCACGGATAATAAACTATGGTAGCAACAACACATAACAGAAAAGAAGTAATTGCAATCAGTGCAATACACTACATCCGCCGGCATGAAAACCTAATACTTTTGTACCCTCAACTATTATATTCTTTCCGAGTCATCGCCATATGCATAGCCTTCATTATGCTTTTCTTCAAGGTTTCATGTGAAAAGTATGAGGGCACTGGACCACACTACAAATAAAAGTTCCCAAAAAATTAGTCTCGTGTCTATTTATATCCAGTAATTAAAACTATGGGATGCCAACATTAAGTATTTCTATCTTGTAAAGGAAAAAAGCACATAAACCAAACCAGAGCCCCTAAAATTGAAACATCATAAATTAGTGAAGAATCCAAATCACCGTCGTGATCCCACAATGAATGGATCAAAGTTTCGACATACCAGTCATAAAGTGTTTCAGTTCTCTCATACAAAAATTAAAATAGCTCAACAAATGAAGTCAGAATCTGAACAATGGAAATTTGTTAAGAAATCAGTGACAAGAACTTATCTTGTTAGTGGCATGATTTAATAACCAGATGATCACTTTCATATGCATTATCAATATTTTAGAGCATGTTCTCCCTATACATAACAGTAGACTTGGTACAAAATTTAGTAACCTTTTAGTATCATCAAGTATCAATCCTGAAATTCAGTAGTACTACCTAATAACCTGAACATGTATTCGGAAGTAATATAAAAATGGAGGGACAGTACTACCTAATAAATTCCAAGTAGTGTACAAATTCAGCCTCCATGCTAAGATTATTTTTTCTGCATGTCGCTCTGGTTCACTTTTAGTGACACTCAAATGGTCAGGCCACCATCAACCAGCAACACTTGCACCAGCAGAATTAAACAAGTTGGTAGTCATTTCCGGTGAACCTGAAGGAATCTTCAAGCCGTAGTGCCTAAACTGCCTGTATTTCATGCCTAAGAGCCCCAATGCACCAAATTTCACTCATATACTGGACACAATGACATCAATACAATTCTAGTCGAACAAGTAGTAAGCGAAGCAAACATAACACACCATCATGCTGGTATGAAGTACGAACCTGTTACTGGTGGACAACTGCATCAGAAGTTCCTGCAATCTTCATGTAGGTAGCACAAAATTACTTCCCGAAAAAAAGATAGAACAAAATTACTTCATACAAGATTTCACGCCTGCAGTGTGTCTCTCCCATGGCCATCTCATAGAAGAGACGCTTGATGGCCTTCCATCCCTCCTTGCTCCTGCCCCTGACGTCCTC
This sequence comes from Elymus sibiricus, assembly GCA_039707655.1. Classification (NCBI taxonomy): domain Eukaryota; kingdom Viridiplantae; phylum Streptophyta; class Magnoliopsida; order Poales; family Poaceae; genus Elymus; species Elymus sibiricus. The sequence goes on from CM077665.1 coordinate 263,387,377, forward strand.
GAGGAAGCGCAACCCCATCTGGCCATCTGTGCACTAGACTCCGTCGGTTAGCCCTCACCCGACCGAACGACGCGGGAGGATCTTTCAAGTCAGCGCCAAGGGGAGGAGGTGAAGGCTGCTTGCTGGACGATCAGGAACGGCGGTGGTGAAGTGAAGGCTACGGGTGAGGGAGGATCTTGCACGACAGTGGTGAAGGCAACTTGCGACAATTTAGGATCATGGACGACGAAGATAGGAAAGATTGTGGGGGTGGGATCTCAGGACCGAGAGGGGAGGAACGAGATTGGTTTGGTTTCCAAGTTTTGGCTGCGTGCATAGGCTAGAGGAAACCATCGGGGCATAAAAATCGGTGGGAGGGGCGATGGATGGGAAGGGGATCGATAGGGAGTCCTAATGAAACGACGTACTGACTCCCCTTTAGGAGTAGAGATAATGAGATTTGTTTGTCATGATTTATATGTTAATTTCCTTAAAATCCGATATTTGTTTCTTGAAAATCTGTTATTTGTTTCGCAAAACAAATTGCACTAATTAGAGGGATTAGTTGATTTGGATAAGTTAAGAAAGTTAGATTAAAATCTGTTATTTGTTTCCTGAAAATCTGTTATTTGTTTCCTAAAACAAATTACTATAATGAGAGGGATCGATTGATTTGGATAAATTAAGAAAGTTAAATCCGTGATTTGTTATATGTTAGGAAAGTGTGTGTTTGTAATAAAAGAATGTAGAGAAAAATAAACCGATGGACCAGGGTGGGAGGGGGTGGTGGGTGGGGAGACAAAAAGCAGAAGAAGGTGGGAAGGAAGACGAAAAAACCCTGGAACGGAAGCTACCAAGTCCCCCTTTAGGACTAGAGATAATTTATTAAATGCAAAACTTAATTGGAGGACATCCTGGTCTTAGGGGAACTACCGAACGACTTGTGGCCCTTTCGATCGGAGTCCTGCAAATGTGTGCAGCTTTTTTAGGATCGATCCTCAAGCAACTAACTAACGGCTACCCTTTGATGGGATTCCACAAGGGCCACTTTTTGGTTCTGGGAACGCGTTAAGTAGTGTGCCTAGCTGGCGCCCTATGTCGCGTTCTGGACGCTTTTTCTGGATATGGGTTTTTTTATGTATGCTTTTTTGGGTTTGAGATCTTTTTGTGTTTTTATGGTTTTTGTTTTTTGTCTGGTTTTATCTGGATCTTGGAGGATTTTTTTTCCAGAAGCAGTGATTTTGAATGAGAAGCACAGTAGTGCATCCTTAAAAAGGAAAAAACATAGCTTGTGCTTCCAAGAGAAACATAATTGTACTTCCACGAGAAGCATGAAGGTGTGCTTGCCTGAAAATGCAAATGCACTCCCCGCACGCCGATGAACATCGGAGGCCTCGCCACTCTCGATTGAGAGCGCCATCGTCATTGTTGCAGCTATATCTAGCATCCTACCACCATGGTAAAATCTTTGTCTCTCTCGACCGTTTGATCATGCATGAACTCACCATATTAGATCTCATAATCGGTACAAACCAATCAGATGATGCCATGTCATTTATGACTCGAAGGGGTATAGACTGATTTGGACCGTCCAGATTCATTTAAATCCAAAGGTTGTATTATAACATAAGCTGAATCGGTATAACCAATCAGGGCATGACATGTGTCCGTAGTTTTTCTTTTAATTTATTTTCTGCTGATTTAATCTATATATCTTTTGCAGAAAGCCCCCTCCAACTTCAAACTCTTATAACTTTTGGAAGACAACTCCAAATGAGGTGATTTTTTTTGCATATTGAGCTCATGAAATTCTTTATTCATGAGAAGCAAATAAATTTGCACTTTGAACACTTCAAATTCAATTTTGAATATGAATCTTTTAGGGCTAAAATGCAAACATAATTCAAATTTGAGGTGATCTTTTTGTAGACTGATCCTTATGTCATCAATATTCAATTAGGTCCACTAAAATTCAATTTTTCTCAAATTCAATTGAACTAAAATCAAATTTAGTAAATAGCAGAAGTTTTGGCCATGACAACCTTTTTTTGCTGCCATGGCAGAGGTTTCGAAATGCTGTTGTGGCATAGATTTTGTAACCAATTCAGATTGTCACTTGAATTTATCATAAATCTTGATCTTTGCACCCCGTCTATGTATCGGCAAGGGAAGTTTGCAGTCCTTGTGTCCCGCCTGTGTTTTGCACACGCGCGATGACAATGTGGCATGGTGGAGTTTCCCCTATCTATATGATCAAAGAAAGAAAGTATGCCATAGAGTAAACATAAAGTAAATATGCATGCACAAGACTTTCAAGAACCAAAGGGAGATACAATTTTAACATAAAACCAAGTAAACTAAGAAGGCATCCGAAAGGTTGACATGACATAAGGTTGCCCAAATATATCAAAGAACCAACTCAAAACATAGTTGATAACATCCCAGTTGAAAAGGTACCAAGTGAAAATGAAATATCAAATGAAGAAATTATCACTAGAAGGGTACCAATTGAAAGATACATCAAGGAATGAGATACCAATTGAAACACACCAATTGAAAGATATCAAACAAAGGGATTCTAACTCCCAAAAGAGACAAGCAGTACTACAGGAAGGTCCTAAGACGACACATGTATCGGAGACCCTTCGACCAAACTGTGTGCGATGCATGAATCACCAACGGTATAGTTCTAGATCCGTTGCCAAAAACGAACTATGTGAGAAGGCCGATCCATGAAGCACGATTAAGCTAAGACTCGCATGTGCGATATGTGGGATACAGTTAGTCCTCATGAACTCTTTGCGATTAGCCAAAATAGGGCAAACGACTATACAGATCCAGATGTGTGCGATAGACGACATACAATTCACTCGGATAAACTGTTTGTGATGATCGAGCAGAACACAAACTATTAGGCTTAACAAGATGTGTGTGATACCCGACAAATAGGTGAGTAATCAGAATTTGTGTGAGAAGACCGATAATAACACAAACGATTCCTCCTAATAAGCCGTGTGTGTTGTGGGCAAACAATTGTTGGTTTGATGGAAACATCACCGATGCATTTCTTAGTTTAACTGTATGAGATCTAATTTGCTCTATTTGCACAACATCTAAGCTCTGTCTCATGGGGTTGGCGTCAGACGGCCTGGAATTTCGGCATGTTGCATGGCATTTTTTGCAGCATGTCACTGTATCGTGGCGCACGTAACTGCATGGTGGCTCCGCGTGGAGGGATGCCGGAAACACGCACGGAGGGACGCCGACAGAGCGCGCCACGACCGCCTCAACTGCGAGCAACCACATTCATAGAGTAGTTGAACACGCATGGAATAGCCGTATACAAGCCGGCCAGTGGTTGGGAGCCACCGACATCCCAGGGAAACGACGATGTCGTAAGAAACGCAAACATTATTATTATTAATAATAATTTATGTATTTATCATTTCTTCCTCCTCTGTCCCATCTTGTCACCAAGTTGCCGCCGGATGATTCCAGTGCATGCTTTGGCACCACACATGCGTTTCGTTTGGCCACACATCGGCTCGAAGAGGTGTCGGTGATGCCGTTCCGGTGTGCAACCATGCAAGCTTCCTGCCCGGCTCGGTGAAATCCCCAAAACCTTAATGCTTGACAGCCTACTATACAAACCCTCACGGCCAGCAACTCCATAGCGCTTTCATACCCTCCCTCCCCATAGCTTATCTAGTTTGCTTCTCCCCTAATCGACAATGGCACCGGTCCATCGTCGTCGGTCAACCATTCCGCCAGAGGACAACTCTAGTTGGGAGGCTTCACTACGTCGACGCGGTAGTCCTCTGAAGTGTGTAGTGCACGTGGCGTCCCTGGTGGGTGTGCACACGCCACCCACCACATGCTCCGCCACCGCTGCCCGAAAGCAGCCACTACGAGCAGCCGCCGCGGCCGGCACCCTGCCAGCGCCCGTTGTGGCCACCACCCTACCGGCGGCCGGCTTGGCTACCACCACACCGTCGTACACCTTGGCCGCAATCCCACTGTCAAGCGTCGAGGCCATCACCCGCTCTGCCACCATTTCCTGAAGGTGGGAGGTGGAGGCCGCCATAGGCCCGCCACCTGGCGTTTGCATCACAGACCTGGCGCGCTACATCAACTTCCTAGAGAAGGAGGTGGAGTGCTTGGTCACACACGCAAAGAAGCTCGTCGACGCTATGGCCGCAGCAGTGGTGCGGAATGTGGAGATCTACGCCGAGTCCCACCGCTTCGAGGAGGCGCTTCTGGACCGGCGGAGGGTAGTAGCAGCAGGCAACAAAATCGACTCCTCCATCTCGTTGGTAGGCTCCTCCTCCCCTGCCTCTTATTGAGCGTGCTCGTCAGAGGAGACACTGTTGGAAGTAGTACAAAGCCCCTCCGTAGTATTATTTAGGGGTTATTTTGTTCAGTTCATCTAACTATATATATGGTTGAACTGTACTTCGTACTTTACATTAGCTAGTATATATAGTTGAACTAGCTATTTCAGTACGTGGTTGGCAACAATTGGGGAAAGTTTGTTCGGTTTTGTTAACGAGTTGAATAGTTTTGTATAAAGAATGACTGCTTTATGTATGAATGCAATCTATGTTTAGTAAATTTCAGTTGCAAAATTAGACCACACTAGTGATTTTTAGCTCCAAAATTTCACAAATGGCAGTGTTACAATGTTGACAAATGGCAACGTTACTAGATTGACAAACGCCAATGTTTCCAATTTGACAAATGGTAATATACCCAATATGGAAAATGCAAATCTTACCAATTTTTTTGTAGTAAGCACACGGGTCATCATACAGAATCATTTGCGATGACGTGATGTACCAATCCTTCGCACCAAATTTTCACTTGGCTTACTGGCGAAGGAAGTATAGCTCTTGATCTGCATAGCGGTATTCAATGTGAATCGTTTGTGATGAGTGTTTTATTCAGAGAAAATACATTGATGTTTTTTGATTTACTTTGATTACTATGTCCATTCAGAGATAAATACTGAGTTGATCAAACCATAGATTTCATCCAGTAAAACTATGAATTTACATTCATACGATCGAGATACAATATAAAGAAGACTAATTGCGGTGGCAGTGGCGCCAACATCCTGCGCTGGCTTTGTCGCCCTCTGGGATGCCATTGTTCAAGTCTTCAAACCAACCCAGAATGTTCCGGACCTCACAATCAAAGAGCTGGTCATCGCGCAATCGATGGGTGGGGGCCGGGGGGACGGTGACTAGCAGTGCTACGAGGAAGTGGTCGACAACAGCGTCCCATGCCACTTAGGGGGCCACGATGGGTGCAGGCGCGCGCACAGGCACGTGCGTGGTGGGTGCAAGCGCGCACACTGGCACGGGCGCGATGGGTGCAGTCACGCACGCAAGCACGAGTGCGGTGGGTGCGGGCATGCGCACGGGGATCGTCGGTCTGCAGGGACCTTGCTGAAGCCCGCGGTTTCTAGTGCTGCGATGGTGCTCGGCGACCAGCCCATTAATGCCACGTGGATGGTTGCTGGCGCGGGCGCGGGGATGGTTGATGGCGAGTGCGCGGGGGTAGCATCCGATGTGGCCTACAACTCATTCAGGACCATGTTCATGACGTCTCATTCGTCTTTATGTGTTGTCTCCTCCGATTCGGGGTCGACTTCACCAAACCGGAAGATTAGTGGCATATGATCCTTGTGCGCCATGGCATAGGTGTAGGTCTGGATGATAGAGGGGAATGGAAGGTGAAGAGACAGGATTGTGACTGGTTGGGAAGTAAGGCGGCCTATAAAATAGCGGCTCGGTCGCGATTAATGGACAGGTTGGAATCGAGGTAGGCGGATATGGAGATCAAAGGGTTTGCTTCCCGGTGAGTCTGTGCAGCATACTGCTCGAACACCTCATGGTGAGCTTGCGTTGCAGAGGACTGCTCGCACGCCCCCCGGTGAGCCTGCACAGCGGAGGAGAGCCCGCACGCCCCTGGTCTACTAAAACAGATACTGCCCGTGCGACACCTCCTAGCCAATAAAGAGCGCGACGCTTGGCAACACATAATTGGTTAGTAGAACGTCCATAATTTATAAATAATACAACCATTTGCGATGGTAACGTGATAGTTTTTTTTGTTCCAAAATGCTCTTGTTGACTATTAATGTGTTCGCCTTTTCTCAAAATGGATACGAAAAATACCACGTTATATCCGTGATATATCATGACACCCTGCCCAATTTCATGAATTTTGTGTGAGTTTTGGATTTATTATAATTTAAACCAATATTCTCAATGTTGGCTCTAGAAGAGAAAAAAATCAAAGAATGTCTCTCAAATTGGAAAACAAATCCTAAAATGCCTTTATGTTCCATGTCATGACACCATGCCAAGTTTCATGAATTTCTCACGAGTTTTGGATTTACATAAATTTAAAAACCAAGTTTCTCAATGTTTGCTGTCGAGCCAAGACGCCGAGATATTTGAAATTTATTCCCATTTCTTGCCTGGGACCTAAACATGCAGCCAGGACACGTATGTGATTTTTCAATCCATTTTGGTGTACCCAACCTTGTGATTGTAGTTCCAATTTGAATGATGCACATTAAATACCTAGAAAACACAGTTAATGTATAAAAAGGCCAAACGAACCCCGAATAATTCCATATTTTAGCACGACACTCCTGTTGGTGTATGTTACATCTAGAAAAAAATTCAAGGCAAGAAGAGGCAGCGGATGTCGTTTTGCCCAAAAAAGGTGACACATTCTCTATCAGAACCACAAAGCTTCTTTTAAGAAGCTCCAAATTGTAAAAGGCTTGTGCCAAAATTTGTCCCAAATTGGACAATTTTTTTACCACGACACATATGTGCCATGTCATGACACCATGCCAAGTTTCATGAATTTCTGACGAGATTTAGATTTACTGGAATTTACAAACCAAGATTCTCAATGTCTATGGCCGAACCACGACGCCGAGATTTTTGAAATTCATTCTCATTTCTTGCATGGGACCTAAACATGCAGCCAAGGACACGTATATGATTTTTAACCCATTTTGGTGCACTCGAGCATGTGCTTGTAGTTCAAATTTGAATTCTACACATTAAATGCCTAGAAAACTCAATTAATGTAAAAAAGGGCCAAACGAACCCTGAATAATTCCATATTTTAGCATGACAATCATATTAGTCTATGTTGCCTCTAGGAAAAATGCAAGGCGAGAAGTGGCAGCGGATGTCTGTTCGCCCACAAAAGGTGCCACGTTCCCTATCGGAACCACACAGCTTCTTGTGAGAAGCTCCGGTTTGTAAGAGGCTTGTGCCAAAACTTGTCCCAAATTGGAATTTTTTCCATGGCACATATGTGCCATGTCATGACACCATGCCAAGTTTCCTGAATTTACAACGAGATTTGGATTTACGAGAATTAAAAAACCTAGATTCTCAATGTCTATGGCCGAGCCACGATGGCGAGATGTTTGAAATTCATTCTCATTTCTTGCATGGGACCTAAACATGCAACCAGGAACACATATATGATTTTTCAACCCATTTTGGTGCACTAGAGCATTTGCTTGCAATTCAAATTTGAATTATGCACATGAAATGCCTAGAAAACTCAATTAATGTATAAAAGGCCAAACGGACCCTGAATAATTCAATATTTTAGCATGAAAATCCTATTGGTCTATGTTGCCTCTAGAAAAATCCAAGGCGAGAAGAGGAAGTGGATGTCGTTTCACCCACAAAAGGTGACACGTTCCCTATCGAAACCACAAAGCTTCTTGTGAGAAGCTCCAGTTTGTAAGAGGCTTGTGCCAAAACTTGTCCCAAATTGGACAATTTTTTTTACCATGAAACATATGTGCCATGTCATGACATCATGCCAAGTTTCATGAATTTCTGATGAGATTTGGATTTACTAGAATTTAAAACCTAGATTCTTAATGTCTATGGTCGAGCCACGATGCCGAGATGTCTAAAATTCATTCTCATTTATTGCATGGGACCTACACATGTAGCCAGGGACACGTATATGATTTTTCAACCCATTTTGGTGCACTCGAGCATGTGCTTGCAATTCAAATTTGAATTATGCACATTAAATACCTAGAAAACTCAATTAATGTATAAAAAGGCCAAGCGAACCCTAAATAATTCCATATTTTATCACGACAGTCCTATTGGTCTATGTTGCCTATAGAAAAAAATTCAAGGCGAGAAGAGGCAGCGAATGTTGTTTCGCCCACAAAAGGTGACACGTTCCTTATTGGAACCCGAGAGATTCAGGTAATAAGCTCCGGTTTGTAAGAGGCTTGTACCAAAACTTGTCCCAAATTGGACAATTTTTTTTAGCACGATATATAGGTGCCATGCCATGACACCATGCCAAGTTTCGTGAATGTCATGCGACATTTGGATTTACTGGAATTTAAAAACTAAGATTCTCAATGTTTGCGGACGAGCCACCATGCCGAGATGTTTGAAATTCATTCCCATTTCTTACATGAGACTTAAACATACACCCAAGGACACATATCTGATTTTTAAACCCATTTTAGTGCACTGGAGCATGTGCTTGCAGTTCATATTTGAACTATACACATTAAATGTCTAAAAAACTCAATTAATGTAAAAAAAGGCCAAAGGAACCCTGAATAATTCCATATTTTATCACTACACTCCTATAGTTGCATCTTCACTACAGATAAATGTTATTACAATCCAAACACCGTCCTTTGCCCATCTAACCTCATTTTTCGTTTCAAAACAATATGAAAATCGAGTACATCACAAAACAGTTCATGGTCACAAATCTCGTGTGATGCATTATAAAATATCTTGGGCCAATCTTCATATATGGCTTACGCCAGAAGCTTCATCGGCTGCAATCCACCGCTGGCGTGTCAACCACACTTGCTCCCCAAGCCCGTTTTACTGTTCAATTGTCGCTGGTGAAAGATGGCGACATGGATCTGCGTCGTGAAGGCAACTTCGGCGGCCAACTCCAGACCGAGCACATTCGCGGATGTTGTTGCCGCCATCTTAGCTGCAACAGCCGCCCTGTCAGAGACTTCAACCACGCTCATGGAGGTTTTGAGCGCGCTCAGGGCGGTTGCCGCCGTGGTAGCAAATGGAGAGAATGACACAACAGTTGTTCATTCCTCGACGGCCGTTGTAGCCGTTATGGCAGCCACCCACGCCCGTGTCAAGGCCGCCCATGCTCAGCTCGTGTCGGTCACCGCACAAATGATAGCGGCCTTCTCCGACACTGGTCGACAACCCACGTACGAAGAGTTGGCAATCGCCGAGAGCGCTCGGGCATCAGTTCGTTTGTCGGCGGGCTCGCTATCCGAGATGGAGGCCGTCAATGTCCGGACCGCGACTGCCCACACTCGGCTCATGGCGGCCTTTTCAGAAGAGATGGCGGATACGGATGATACGTCTCCAACGTATCTATAATTTTTGATTGTTCCATGCTATTATATTATCAGTTTTGGATGTTTTATATGCATTAATATGCTATTTTATATTATTTTTGGGACTAACCTATTAACCTAGAACCCAGTGCCAGTTTCTGTTTTTTCCTTGTTTTTGAGTATTGCAGATAAGGAATATCAAACGGAGTCCAAACGGAATAAAATCTTCGTGATGATTTTTCTTGGACCAGAAGAAACCTACCAGACTTGGAGAGGAAGGCAGGAGACCTGCCGGGAGGCGACAAGCCTGCAGGGCGCGCCCTAGGGGGGGGGGGCTGGCTTGTGGCCCCCTGCAGGCCCTCCAATCCTAATCTTCGCCTATAAATTCCCAAATATTCCCCCAATACCAAAAAGAGCCACGATAATACTTTTCCGCCGCCGGAAGCCTCTGTTCCCGTGAGATCCCATCTTGGAGCCTTTTCCGGTAATCCGCCGGAGGGGGATTCGATCACGGAGGGCATCTACATCAACTCCATTGCCCCTCCGATGATGCGTGAGTAGTTCACCTCAGACCTTCGGGTCCATAGCTAGTAGCTAGATGGCTTCTTCTCTCTCTATGTTCTTCAATACCATGTTCTTCATGATCTTCATGGAGATCTATCCGATGTAATACTCTTTTGCGGTGTGTTTGTCGAGATCCGATGAATTGTGGGTTTATGATCAGATTATCTATGAATATTATTTGAATCTTCTCTGAATTCTTATATGCATGATTTCATATCTTTGCAAGTCTCTTCGAGTTATTGGTTTGGTTTGGCCAACTAGATTGGTAATTCTTGCAATGGGAGAAGTGCTTAGTTTTGGGTTCAATCTTGCGGTGTCCTCACCCAGTGACAAAGTAGGGGTAGCGAGGCACGTATTTGTATTGTTGCCATCAAGGGTAAAAAGATGGGGTTTTCATCATATTGCTTGAGTTTATCCCTCTACATCATGTCATCTTAATTAATGCGTTACTCTGTTCTTCATGAACTTAATACTCTAGATGCAGGCAGGAGTCGGTCGATGTGTGGAGTAATAGTAGTAGATGCAGAATCGTTTCGGTCTACTTGATATGGACGTGATGCCTATATGCATAATCATTGCCTTGGATATCGTCATAACTATGCGCTTTTCTATCAATTGCTCGACAGTAATTTGTTCACCCACTGTATTATTTTCCTTCAAGAGAGAAGCCTCTAGTGAAACCTATGGCCCCCGGGTCTATTTTCCATATTATATTTTCAGATCTATAAACCAAAAATACCAAAAATACTTTGCTGCAATCTATTTACTTTTATTTTAGTTTTAGTTTTAGCAATCTTTTATATCTATCTCTATCAGATCTCATCCTTGCAAGTAACCGTGCAGGGATTGACCATCCCTTTATATCGTTGGGTGCAAGTGTTTGATTGTTTGTGCAGGTGCAAAGATTGGGGCCTTGCTTGTACCTCCTACTGGATTGATACCTTGGTTCTCAACAACTGAGGGAAATACTTATCTACTTGCTGCATCACCCTTTCCTCTTCAAGGGAAAACCAACGCAAGCTCAAGAAGTAGCAAGAAGGATTTCTGGCGCCATTGCCGGGGAGGTCTACATCAAGCCTACCAAGTACCCATCACAAACTCATCTCTTGCATTTACATTATTTACCATTTGCCTCTCATTTTCCTCTCCCCCACTTCACCAATTTGCCATTTTATTCGCCTTTTTCTCGCCGGATCTCTTTTTGTTTGCTTGTGTTGCCATGTGCCTTCTATTTGCTTGCATCTTCGCTTGCTAAAAATCTATTGATATGGATCCTCATACACTTGCTAATCTTTTGAAAAGGCCAAATTATGATGAACCAATTGCTAGTGAGTTGAGTGCACTTGATTATCTCTATGAAGTTTTGTTTGAAAATCATGAATCTGAAAATTTTGATGAAGTGTTGAAAGAAGAAATTTATAAGGTGATTCATGATAGTCCCTTGAATGATGAGCATGATTTCAATGTTGCTAGTATGAATTCTCTAAATATCCATGATGCTTATGATATGCAAAGCCACAAGCTTGGGGATGCTATGTTTGATGAAGATGATATTTTTTGTCCCCCAAGTTTTGATGAGAAAATTTATTATGACGATTGCATGCCTCTTATTTATGGTGATGGTGATGACACGTATGCTATAATGAGTAATGATAACCATAAAACTTATCATCATGATTTTAATTTGCAATGTGGTTATGTCAATCAAGTGTCTCATGATAGTTATTTTGTTGAGTTTGCTCCCACTACCATGGATGATAAGGAATTTGCTTATGTGGAGAGTAATGAAAATTCTATGCTTGTGAAATATGAAAAGAATGATTTATGTGATAGTCATATTGTTGAATTAATTCATGATGCTACTGAAATTCATTATGAGGGGGGAACATATGCTTGTAGGAATTGCAATAATATCAAGTTTCCTCTCTATGTGTTTAAAGTTTTGAAGTTATGCTTGTTTTGCCTTCCTATGCTAGTTGATTCTTGTTCCCATAAATTGTTTGCTCACAAAATACCTATGCATAGGAAGTGGGTTAGACTTAAATGTGTTTTTCATGCTATTCATGATGCTCTTTTGCATATCTCAATTACTACTTTTTATGTGAGCATCATTGAAATCGTTATGCCTAGCTAAAACGATAGCGCTTGTTGGGAGGCAACCCAATGAATAAATTTATTTTTGCTTTTTTCCTTTCTGTTTTTGAGTGCTTTACACATTATTACCTCTGTAGCAATTGTGTTTTAGTGTTTTAATTAGTGTTTGAGCCAAGTAAGACCTTTGGGATGGTCTACGGTGATTGTTGGTTTGATTCTGCTGAAAAACAGAAACTTTTGCGCTCAGTCCAGGAATTTTATAAATTCACCAGAGCTTCGAATGAGTCAGAATTGTTTACACAAGATTTATATAAAAATTTCCCAGATTTTCCTAATTTTTCAGAATTTTTGGAGTTAGAGAAGTATTCGAAGTTTACAGATTGCTACAGACTGTTCTGTTTTTGACAGATTCTGTTTTCTTTGTGTTGTTTGCTTATTTTGATGTATCTATGGGTTGTATCGGGGGGTATGAACCATGGAGAACTTGGAATACAGTATATATTACACCAATATAAATAAAGAATGAGTTCACAATAGTACCTAAAGTGGTGATTTATTTTTCTTATACTAACGGATCTCACGAGTTTTCTGTTGAGTTTTGTGTTGTGAAGTTTTCAAGTTTTGGGTAAAGATTTGATGGACTATGGAATAAGGAGTGGCAAGAGCCTAAGCTTGGGGATGCGCAAGGCACCCCAAGGAATATTCAAGGATACCAAAGAGCCTAAGCTTGGGGATGCCCCGGTAGGCATCCCCTCTTTCGTCTTCAATCCATCGGTAAATTTACTTGAGGCTATATTTTTATTCACCACATGATATGTGTTTTGCTTGGAGCGTCTTGTATGATATGAGTCTTTGCTTTTTAGTTTTCCACAATCATCCTTGCTGCACACATCCTTTGAGAGGGACACGCATAAATCGTGAATTTATTAGAATACTCTATGTGCTTCACTTATATCTTTTGAGCTAGGCAATTTTGCTCTAGTGCTTCACTTATATCTTTTTAGAGCACGCTGGTGTTTTTATTTTATAGAAATAATTGAACTCTCGTACCTCACTTATATTATTTTGAGAGTCTTTAAAAAGCATGTTAATTGGTTTAGGTTGTGAATTTATTCCTAATATAATGGGCATCCAAGAGGGATATAATAAAAACTTTCATATAAAGTGCATTGAATACTATGAGAAGTTTGATTCCTTGCATATAGTTTTGAGATATAAAGATGGTGATATTAGAGTCATGCTAGTGAGTAATTGTGGATTGGTAAAAATACTTGTGTTAAAAGTTTGTGATTCCCGTAGCATGCACGTATGGTGAACCGTTATGTAACGAAGTCGGAGCATGATTTGTTTATTGATTGTCATCCTTTGTGTGAGGGTCGGGAGCGCGCGATGGTTAACTCCTACCAACCTCTCCCCTAGGAGCATGCGTCTAATACTTTGCTTCGATAACTAATAGACTTTTGCAATAAGTATGTGAGTTCTTTATGACTAATGTGAGCCCATGGATTATACGCACTCTCACCCTTCCAGCTTTGCTAGCCTCTCTAGTACCGCGCAACTTTTGCCGGTGCATTAAACCCACCATATACCCTTCCTCAAAACAGCCACCATACCTACCTATTATGGCATTTCCATAGCCATTCCGAGATATATTGCCATGCAACTTCCACCGTTCCGTTTATTATGACACGCACCATCATTTTCATATTGCTTTGCATGATCGTAAGATAGCTAGCATGATGTTTTCATGGCTTGTCCGTTTTTTGATGTCATTTGCTACGCTAAATCGTTGCACATCCCGGTACACCGCCGGAAGCATTCATATAGAGTCATATTTTTTTCTAGGTATCGAGTAGTAATTCTTGAGTTGTAAGTAAATAAAAGTGTGATGATCATCATTATAGAGCATTGTCCCATGTGAGGAAAGGATGATGGAAACTATGATTCCCCCACAAGTCGGGATGAGTCTCCGGACTTTACAAAAAATAAAAGAGGCCAGAGAAGCCCAAATAAAAAAAGAGGCCAAAGATGCCCACCAAAAAAAAATGAAAAAAAATGAAAAAAAATGAGAGAAAAGAGAGAAGGGGCAATGCTACTATCCTTTTTCCACACTTGTGCTTCAGAGTAGCACTATGTTTTTCATATAGAGAGTCTCCTATATTGTCACTTTCATATACTAGTGGGAATTTTTCATTATAGAACTTGGCTTGTATATTCCAATGATGGGCTTCCTCAAATTGCCCTAGGTCTTCATGAGCAAGCGAGTTGGATGCACACCCACTTAGTTTCTTTTTGAGCTTTCATACGCTTATAGCTCTAGTGCATCCGTTGCATGGCAATCCCTACTCACTCACATTGATATCTATTGATGGGCATTTCCATAGCCCGTTGATACGCCTAGTTGGTGCGAGATTATCTCCTTCTTTTTTGTCTTCTCCACAACCACCATATTCTATTCCACCTATAGTGCTATGTCCATGGCTCACGCTCATGTATTGCGTGAGAGTTGAAAAAGTTTGAGAACACTAAAGTATGAAACAATTGCTTGGCTAAAACCGGGGTTGTGCATGATTTAATACTTTGTGTGATGAAGATGGAGCATAGCCAGACTATATGATTTTGTAGGGATAACTTTCTTTGGCCATGTTATTTTGAGAAGACATGATTGCTTTATTAGTATGCTTGAAGTATTATTGTTTTTATGTCAACATTAAACTTTTGTTTTGAATCTTATGGATCTGAATATTCAAGCCACAATAAATAATATTACATGGATAAATATGTTAGGTAGCATTCCACATCAAAAATTCTGTTTTTATCATTTACCTACTCGAGGACGAGCAGGAATTAAGCTCGGGGATGCTTGATACGTCTCCAACGTATCTATAATTTTTGATTGTTCCATGCTATTATATTATCTGTTTTGGATGTTTTATATGCGTTAATATGCTATTTTATATTATTTTTGGGACTAACCTATTAACCTAGAGCCCAGTGCCAGTTTCTGTTTTTTCCTTGTTTTTGAGTATTGCAGATAAGGAATATCAAACGGAGTCCAAACGGAATAAAATCTTCGCGATGATTTTTCTTGGACCAGAAGAAACCTACCAGACTTGGAGAGGAAGGCAGGAGACCTGCCGGGAGGCGACAAGCCTGCAGGGCGCGCCCTAGGGGGGGGGGCTGGCTTGTGGCCCCCTGCAGGCCCTCCAACCCTAATCTTCGCCTATAAATTCCCCAATATTCCCCCAATACCAAAAAGAGCCACGATAATACTTTTCCGCCGCCGGAAGCCTCTGTTCCCGTGAGATCCCATCTTGGAGCCTTTTCCGGTAATCTGCCGGAGGGGGATTCGATCACGGAGGGCATCTACATCAACTCCATTGCCCCTCCGATGATGCGTGAGTAGTTCACCTCAGACCATCGGGTCCATAGCTAGTAGCTAGATGGCTTCTTCTCTCTCTATGTTCTTCAATACCATGTTCTTCATGATCTTCATGGAGATCTATCCGATGTAATACTCTTTTGCGGTGTGTTTGTCGAGATCCGATGAATTGTGGGTTTATGATCAGATTATCTATGAATATTATTTGAATCTTCTCTGAATTCTTATATGCATGATTTCATATCTTTGCAAGTCTCTTCGAGTTATTGGTTTGGTTTGGCCAACTTGATTGGTAATTCTTGCAATGGGAGAAGTGCTTAGTTTTTGGTTCAATCTTGCGGTGTCCTCACCCAGTGACAAAGTAGGGGTAGCGAGGCACGTATTTGTATTGTTGCCATCAAGGGTAAAAAGATGGGGTTTTCATCATATTGCTTGAGTTTATCCCTCTACACCATGTCATCTTACTTAATGCATAACTCTGTTCTTGATGAACTTAATACTCTAGATGCAGGCAGGAGTCGGTCGATGTGTGGAGTAATAGTAGTAGATGCAGAATCGTTTCGGTCTACTTGATACGGACGTGATGCCTATATGCATAATCATTGCCTTGGATATTTTCATAACTATGCGCTTTTCTATCAATTGCTCGACAGTAATTTGGTCACCCACCGTATTATTTTCCTTCAAGAGAGAAGCCTCTAGTGAAACCTATGCCCCCCGGGTCTATTTTCCATATTATATTTTCAGATCTATAAACCAAAAATACCAAAAATACTTTGCTGCAATCTATTTACTTTTATTTTAGTTTTAGTTTTAGCAATCTTTTATATCTATCTCTATCAGATCTCATCCTTGCAAGTAACCGTGAAGGGATTGACAACCCCTTTTATAGCGTTGGGTGCAAGTGTTTGATTGTTTGTGCAGGTGCAAAGATTGGGGCCTTGCTTGTACCTCCTACTGGATTGATACCTTGGTTCTCAACAACTGAGGGAAATACTTATCTACTTTACTGCATCACCCTTTCCTCTTCAAGGGAAAACCAACGCAAGCTCAAGAAGTAGCAAAATACGAGGCTATAAGTAATCATGCATATAAGAGATCAAAGAAGACTCAGATAATATTCATGGATGGAAACTGATGATGAACTCAAAATTCATCGGATCCCAACAAACACACCGCAAAAGTTTACATCAAATAGATATCCAAGAGACCATTGTATTGAGAATCAAAAGAGAGAGAGAGGAAGCCATCTAGCTACTGCCTACGGACCCGTAGGTCTATGGTGGACTACTCACGCGTCATCGGAGAGGCACCTATGAAGAAGATGAACCCCTCCGTGATGGTGTTAGATTGCATCTCGAGATTCTGGAACTTACGGCGGCTAGATGTGTTTTTCGTCGACTCCCCTAGGGTTTTCTGAATATTTATAGGCATCAGAGGCGGTGGAGATGGGCCCCGTGGAGGGCACAACCCATCAGGGCGCGCCGGGGGCCCCCCTGGCACACCCTGGTGGGTTGTGCTCTCCACATCCCACCTCTCTGGCACTTCTTTGGCCCACTGGGTGTCTTCTGGTCCAAAAAAAATCTCCAAAAAGTTTCGTCACAATTGGACTCCGTTTGGTACTGATATTCTCCGAAGTAAAAAACAAGCAAAAACAACAACTGGCACTTTGGCACTATGTCAATTAGTTAGTCCTAAAAAATGATATAAAGTTGCTGTAAAGTGATTGTAAAACATCTAAGAATGATAATATAATAGCATGGAACAAGCAAAAATTATAGATACGTTGGAGGCGTATCACGCCTCCACCACCTTGAGCAAGAAGTCGAGGTAGCCCCCGTCGCCATGCGCACGCGGCAGCTCCAGGACATCCCTGACAAAGCGGCGGAGCGCACAGCCTGCGCGACGCGCGAGGTCCAGGAACTGCCCGGTGTGCTGCGCCTCCATCCTACGCGCCCGCGTCGCGTCGTCCCTGGCCATCTGCACTGCATCAGCGGCTTCACCGACCTGAGCCTGCAGCGACGGCAACTCCGCCTCGATGTCCCCTTGCTCGCGAGGGCGGCATGGAGATCGGCCTCAATGCCCTGCAGCTGGGTTCGGAAGGCGCCCACGTCCTCTTGGAGCGCGTCACAAAGAAGCTGGATGCGGGCCTCCTGCCAAGCCTGCTCGTCGTGGTACTCCTCCAGGGCAGCCTCCCGCTCCCGAGCCACCCTCGCGTCGGCACCGGCATGGGCCTCCTCGCACACTGCCGTGAGGGCTGCCTCGTCGGCAAGGACCTGACCTTCCAGGGTCTCGAGGCGCTCGCGTTCCGCCTCCTGGTCGAAGGTAGTCCGAGCGGCCTCCTGCTCGTGGAGGGCCACGTTGGCCTCCCGCTCAATGATGTCCGCCTCCCTGCGGGCCAGCTCCGCTTCGCGCTCAGTGCCCGACGCAGTGTGGGCGGCGGTGCGGGCCGCGCGCTCCACGGGCCCCACCAAGCCGGGCGCGGGGGCACATGCCTCTCCAACAGGCAGCACGCGGGAGGACGCCCCGGGCGAGGCATCCCTCCGCCTCTTGAGCGTGGGCACCCTAAGAGATTCGGTGATCAGGCTCGCCGGCCGGGCTGGATATGCAAGAAAAGACTCAGATGAGAGTGCACTTACTCGTCGTTGGCGGTCCAGCACCATCGTGTTGGAGTCAGCCTTGAGCGTTGGCCTCCGTCGCCTCCGGGGGCTGAAGGCGGCACTAAAGGCCCCTTCCGCGCTCCAGTGCTCGCGACATCCTTCTTGGCCGCCATGGAGAGAGTGGGGAGGCGGAGACAATGTTCGCGCAAGGATGAAGTAGCAGCACGATGGACGGCGAACGGGGGAGTTGGGCAATGATGACTACCCCCGTCAGGCATGGCGGTTTTCTAGACGGGGGCGTAGTCCTCGAGGCGTCATGGGGAAGTGGAGGTGACGCACGCTGCATCGCGCGCCACGCGTCAAGCCTGGCCCGCAGGCGGTTAGGGCCCGCGCCATTTCACTCTCTTCAACAGGCCGCACCATGCACATCACAGGCCCGGGGGCTACTGTCGGGCCTCTAGGACTAGGGGTACCCAGGCCCGTCTGCCTGCGGCCCAGGACGCAGGGGATACCTTAGTCGTTGTGTGGCCCGTCCATGAGCTTCGCGGGCAAGGTCCTCGTGAGGGCCCACCTCTCGCGAGGCACGCGGCGACATTGTCGCTAGGGGCTTCACGCGGCCTTTCTACAAGGCTATCCCCGAGGCCCTCTGGAGGCGGTTCCACCTAGGGTTGGCTCGATAGGGCCTTGTGACCACTACGCTCGCACATGGATGACGTGTGCCGCGCAAGACGGTGCCAGGGTCATACCAGCTGGCACGAGCAGAGAGGTTTTCCTCCTTGGTGATAAAGGAGCAACGCCAGCTCGCGGGCTCCCAAAGAAACCCCCAAATGTTTCCCTTCTCATGCAAGAAGACCAAGACTGGGGTCTTGACAGGACAGATGTCACCCCCGAGCCCACGAGCACGTCACGACGAGGATCTTTAACAGGCGAAGACCACTTTTGTCAGGATAGGCTGCAGTCATGTCCCCCTTCAAACTGGTTGTTCTGGCAACCCATCCCGCCTTGTGTTTTCGGGGGAAGAGGACCAAGGCCAGTATAAGAGTAGGGAACCGGCGACCATAGAGGGGATCGAACCCAGGGGCAAGAAATAACACACCTTGTACTCATCCTCGTCCTCAAGCAATCCAGACAAGCAGGAGTAGGGTCTTACACCGCGAGGTGGCCCGAACCTGGGTAAACTGTGTGTCCTTTGTTCATCTTCCTTAGCTCGAGCCGCTGGAGAGTCGCCGTGAGGTTGTGAAGCAGAGTAGGGTAGGAGAGCGAGTGCACCCCAGAGTTCAAACCTTTTTGGGTCCCCGGAGCCCCGATTCTGACAAGCACCGCAAGATTAAACCCATCACAACGCACCACTCCCACTGAAGATAAATCAATCTAGTTGGCCAAATGAAACCTATAGATCGGAGAGAAATACGATGCTATAACAATCATGCATAAAAGAATTTAGAGAAGTCTCGATTAATATTCATGAATAATCTGATCATAAACCCAAAATTCATCGGATCCCAACGAACACACCGCAAAGAAGATTACATCGAATAGATCACTACAGGAATCACGGTGAACTTTGTATTGAAGATCATAGAGAGAGAGAGAGCCATCTAGGTACTAGCTATGGACCCGTAGGTCTGTGGTGGACTACTCACACGTCATCATGGGATCAGCAAGGTTGATGTATAGGCCCTTCGTGATCGATCCCCCCTCCGACAGGGTACCGGAATAGGGCTCAAGATGGGCACACGGCGGAACAGAGACTTGCCGCGGCGAAAAAAGGGTTTCGAGTGGCTCTTTGTTATTTTCTCGATTTTAGAGAATATATAAAGGCGAAGTTAGGTCAAACAGGGCCACGAGGTGGTCCCAAGTCTAGGGGTGCGGTCACCCCCTTGGGCGCGCCCTCTTGCCTTGGCACCACCTCGTGCGGCCTTTGGACTCCCTCCAAAGCTTCCAGGTCTTATTTTTGTCCAGAAAAAATCATCAAAAAGTTCCGTGTCATTTGGACTTCATTGGTTACTGGTTTTTGGAATGGCCAAAAAAAGTAGAAAACAACAACTCGCACTGGGCACTAGTTTAATAGGTTAATTCACAAAAATTATATAAAATAGCATATAAATGCATATAAAGTATACTAGAATGATAATATAATAACATGGAATAATAAAAAATTATAGATACGTTGGACTCGTATCAGCATCCACAAGCTTAATTCCTACTCGTCCTCGAGTAGGTAAATGATAAAAACAGAATTTTTGATGTGACATGCTACCCAACATGTAATCTCTTTGAGGTAAGATCTTTGTGAATCGATGAACTAATAAACATCAACATAATAATATCCATAAACATAATTAACATAATCATTAACTTTCAAAATATATGATCCTTAAAGAACATTTCTCCCCACTCATTTTATCATATTAGCATGGCATGACTGCATCTTCACCACATAAGTACAAATCATGAGCACCAAGGTCTCAAGTCAGGCAATTGGATCGTACTTCTAATGCGCTTCAGCATTTTGAAGCCCACTCAATACATGAGTGTGAACCTTGGATATAGCATATGGGTGGAATAGAGTGTGGTGGTAGGGATCAAAAGGAGTTAAAGTGGAAAGAAAGTCTCGCATCAATTAGGCGTATCAACGGGCTATGGAGATGCCCATCAATAGATATCAATACGAGGAGTAGGGACTGCCATGCAACGAATACACTAGATCTATAAGTGTATGAAAGATCAACGGAAGCTAAGTGGGTGTGCATACAACTCGCTTGCTCATGAAGACCTCGGGCATTTGAGGAAGACCGTCATCGGAATATGCAAGCCAACTTCTATAATGACAATTCCCACTAGCATATGAAAATGACAACTCAGGACACTCTCTATATGAGGAACAGGGTGCCACTTTGAGGCACAAGTCTGGTAAGGGATAGTTGCAAAGTCCATTCTCTTATTTTTTTAATTTTGTTATTTTCTTTTATTTCTCTTTTATTTCTGTTTATTTCTTTTTTTTCTTGGTGGTCTCATTTGGCCTCCCCCATTTTTGTATTTTTTCCCGGAGCTCATCCCGACTTGTGGGGGAATCATTTACTCCATCATCCTTTCCTCATTAGGACAATTCTCTAATAATGATGATCATCACACTTTTATATACTTACAACTCGATATAAAACTCAACGTAAAACAATTATAACTCTATGAATGCCTCTGGCAGTGTACCAGGATGTGCAATAATCTAGCGTAACTTGTAAACAATGATGAATGGTGGGTTTGCCCCAAATACAATGCCAGCTATATGATCATGCAAAGCAATATGATGATGAACACACCAGTCATGTGATGTAACTGTGGAAGTTGCATGGCAATACATCTGAGAATGGCTATGGAAATGCCATAATAAGTAGGTATGGTTGATGTTTTGAGGAATATATAAGGAGGCTTATGTGTGATAGAGCATATTATATCACGGGGTTTGATGCACCGCAAAAAGCTGCACCGATCCTCGAGGTGAGAACGGGCAATGCACGGTACCGAACATGCTAGCAATATACACAAAGTTGAGTGTGCGTACATCGATGGTTTCACATTAGTCATAAAGAACTCATATACTTATTGCAAAGCCTTATTAGCTCTCTCAAAGCAAAGTAGTACCGCATGCCCCTAGGGGGGATGTTCGGAGGAGTTAACCATCGCGTGTCCCCAACCCGAACATCACTAGGATTTCAACGAGGAATAAGAATGCTCACACATCATCACCATGCCATAACCAATATTTATATGAGCAACAAGTAACAAACTTTAAAAACCGATATTTCTACTAACCAACAATCATGTACTCATGCCTTTTATATTACTACATCAATATCATTAACCCATGGTTTCTTCTTAGAGTGAGCTACATGAAGGTTTTATTATACACTCCTTGAATAACTATCATTTTTGGACTTGTCTTATAACCCATGCAAATTACCATTACTATTTATTTATACTCTCAAAAATATTTAAGTAAATCATGAGAGTTCAATTATTTCTATAAAATCTACATGCCACCGTGCTATAAAACATATAAGTGATGCACTAGAGCAACTGCTAAGCTCAAAAGATATAAGTGAAGCACATAGAGTACTAACAAATCACTGTGAACATATGTATCTCTCAAATGGGTGTGTCAAGGAAACAATTATTGTGGCAAACTAAAAATAAAGCAAACTATAATACACGACGCTCCAAGCAAAACACATATCATGTGATGATTAAAAATATAGCTCCAAGTGACATACCGATGGAATGGAGACGAAAGAGGGGATGCTTTCCAGGGCATCCCCAATCTTAGACGCTTGAGTCTTCCTAGTATTTTACCTTGGGGTTCCTTGGGAATCCCCATGCTTAGGTTCTTTCCGCTCCTTATTCCTTCATCCATCGTGGTCTCCCCCTAAACTTGAAAACTTCAGCACACAAAACTCAACAAAACCTTCTGAGATCCGTTAGTATAATAAACATATCAACTACTTTATGTACTGTTATAAATTGATTATTTTTTAATTATTGCATAATATTTACTGTATTCTAACTTATCCACGGCTTATACCCCCCGATACAATCCATAGCATCATCAAAACAAGCAAACTATGCAAGCAAAAACAGATTCTGTCTAAAAAAGAACAGTCTGTAAGGTCTGTAGAGAAACTATACTTATTTAACTCCGAAATTTCTGAAAATTTAGGAAAACCTGGGAAATTTGCATACCAATACTGTGTAAAACATTTAAATAAAAACGACATCCCAGTAAAATCTGAGAAATTCCTCACTGGACGAAAAGTTTCTGTTTTTGCACCGTATCAATTCTACTATCTTCCAAATCATCCCAAAGGCTTTACTTGGCACAAACGCTAATCTATTATCTACTAAAAGGAAAGTACGGATAAAAAATAGATGAATATTCTAGAAAATCCCACATTAATCAGAAACATCTGACCCTTCATAAAATAAGACTGGAATTTGATAGCCATTAGATTAAATTTAGATGAAAAATTACCCACCATTGCCATTATATTATTTAATGAAATAACGTGTGACTTTTTTTTGGGCATCGATGCATGAGCTTCCCTAGCCTCTTAGTACTTTTTTTCCTCCTTTTCTCCACCGCGTTGACGTCCCTTGCATCATGTCGTTCTCATCGCCGGAGCTGAAGCTAAGAAGCCTAGGACGTGCAATAGGTTGTTTCCTTTGTCGCTTATGCCATCGAGAAATTAAAGTGTGCATGCATTGCCTTGGGTTGCTCGAGTCATGTTCTGCCATGGAGAGCTAGCTCCCTGCTGAAGCCGCTGAAGGTTTGGACTGGCGGAGGCACTGCCATCAGCGACAAGGTAAAAACGATACTAGTCGTGGGTATCTTCCGCATGTTGCGCAGCTTCATCCAACTCGCCTCGATTCCTCTGTTCATGTCAGCGCATGTCAAACTGGGTCGGGCCAAACCCTAGATGTGTTTTTGTCGGTCTTGGCGCTGTCTTTGATCAGCCACATACGCAGACCAACATGCACACAGCAGCTAGCCATGCAGCGTATGTATGAGATGGTTGGACAAACCATGTTTTGATTAGTTGAAGTAGGTATTTTTCATCGGATCCAATCTTGAACGGATGTATTCAGCTCTAGGATCAAGAGTCCACGTTTTGACCACTTAAAGTAGGTAAGTTACATCAGATGTATTTATGATCTATGATGCAGTACTAGCTACCAAGAAATTAAATAAGAGAATGCAGGACATAGATTTTTGTGGTGTAGAGTATCTACATACCGTCTTACCATGTCTGTGTTCGATAATGATGTTGCCTACAGAGAAGGGAAATCCCTGAACCCATGTCCAGTTCTCCATATTTTCCTTGGAGTGCAATGGTATGCTCCTTCTCTATCCTATATAAGACCCAATTTCTACTTGCTTCTGTATGAATCTTATCCACGCTAATTAAGATGCAGAAGTTACTAGCTTCCTTAGGTTCGTATTTGTAACAACAACGATTCTGGACTGGTCCGACATTGAGACGCGGACGTCGGGCACCACATCATGTTGCAGAAGAGACAAGACGACATGAGCCCCTGTATTTCCTTGCAACTGCAGAGCTACTCTGGAGACCATAGGTTGCACGAGGCCGCAGCCTGCTCCCCAAATGGGAAGAGGTAACACATACCAGGGACATACAAGAAGGAAGAAGTTGATGTTGAAAATAAGAATACTAAAACAAAAGATGTATACACTTTGAAATGTGCGTGCTTTGGTCGGGATGATGATGACGAGACAAAGTGACGACGTACTGTTAGATACATGCATGTCTGGTGAGTTTTTCTCACGTCAGTTATCCTCTTAAGCCTCATGTCCATATTGCATATGTTAGTGGCAAGTTATAGTTTACTGATTGCAATGCCTCTAGAATGATGTTGAGTGCAACACTGCATCGAGGTTCAATTTATCAACCAAAACGGTGAGCCTGCTAATTAAGCTGCATGTAGCTAATTCTTTTTGTTTTCTTTAAACTGTAGGCAACCCAGACATTCTCGGCTAGCACAAAATCTGATGTAGAAATTTGAGTGGTTGGAATTTAACCATGCATGTCTCCATTTTAGTTTATAGCTATCGGTGACAATATATATGTTAACTATTTTTCAGTGAAGGTCAAAAGTCCAACATGCTACGTTTGTTTGACAAATCAATGCAAACAGACAATCTATTAAAGAAGACACTATATCTTGAGGATAGCTTATGAGCGACCATCGATTGCCAAAAAGAATTTAGACGTGGACAATATGGTGCAACCACAACAGCCTTAAAGCAATCAAATAGATCACAAGACTATCAATCAAGCACATTTATCAACACCATTTCCGCTTCTTCTTCTTCTTTGCTTCGTATCAGTTATTACTTGCAATTATGAAAAAATTGCATGTACGTGTGAAACATATTACTTCGTATTTTCAGACGTTTTGGAATTACTTCTTGAGCCAAATTCTCAAAACCCTATGTTTGTAGCATTGATAAAGAAAATTTACCAATGTGGATTGATCAATATTTTAATGTGTTGACAAACTGATAGTATACAATATTATTTGTCTCTTTTCAGTTCGTATATGATTTTAATTTTATTTTGTTCCTTCAACTGGAAATCCATCGAAGGTTATACATGCAGGCCAACCAAGCTCATGATATAGTTTAATTTAATTTATGCTAATTTCTTTGACCAGGGTAGAAATTTTATTATACTTCTGTTGTACAGTTTGGAATTACGTATTAGGCCAAAATCTCATGAAAACTAATGTCTGTAGCCTCACAAAGCAAATTATCTAATCTGGATTGACCAATATTTGAATGTGCTTACAAACAGGGGTTATACAATGTTCTTTGTCTTTTTCCGTGTTTGTACATAATTTTAATTTTGTTTTGTTACCTGAACCAACAATTTATCAACGGTTATACACGCCTATGTAGCTCATGATGCAGTAGAAATTTTGTTAAACTTTTGTTGTACTGTACAAAGCAAGGTGGAACTAGATGATTATCCAACAACAGTAAAACACTATAGATTAGTATAACCAGTGAGGGCAAGCAAACCTGACTGTCGTACTACAATGGTGTGTCTTTAGTCCAGAGAAAATTGGAGACAACATGAAGAGATATGCAAGACCTATTGTTTTGTTTCAAAATTATCAAGAAAGGACTAACCAGGTAAACTACATCTACATATTCATGCATATTTGGAAGCTTTGTCAGTTGGCTGGCACAACACCTATATACTCAAATGATGTACATATTGGTTTAATCTGTGTTCGAGAACACTCTGGCACTCTTCAGTTTGGCGCCACCAAACGCTTCTTCTTTGGCCATTTGGCTATGTGCTGCTCCTGTGCCCCATTTTGAAGCTGGAGAAACCAAGTCAGCTGGCAGCAAATGAGGGTGACTCTGTGCAATTGACATTTTTCAAGGTGTCTCTAACCCATTCATGTAATACTAGACTTTTGTGCAGAAAATAAGCAGTTTATTCTGAGAAATCCAAGCTTTCCTTTCTTTTTGGACCACATCATGTGTTTGCCCCGACATTACAAAATTGATCATATAAAACGTATATAATAGATCAAGATTACATGTGGTTATAACCATGTTCAAATAGTAGGTTAACATATAAGCATCATAGTAATTCCAAACATATGTTGATGTTTCCTTTATGCTTGCAATATTTGAAATTCCAATACCGTTGAGTAGTCAATACTGTATCCTACAATAGTTTTCCGCATAGTATATTTGATTTACAAATCAAGGTCATTCATTTCAGTTATCTTTCATCAGTTAGCACCAAAATTTTGATTTGAATCGTTTACTGTTCCACAAGTTACTAATTGACCTCATCAAGGTGTCTGACTATTGGTTGTTGCAAAACGCACTCTATCCTATTTACCTTATTCAGATTGTTTAAAGATTAGAGAATGGTCATTTCTTAGTAAGCTTTCGAAGATAACCATTGTATCTACATTTCACAAATCAAAATAAATTAGTAGCTTGTATAAGAGTGGTATCGTCATATGTGTTCATTCTTTTCAATTTTGTGCATTACATAACTCTTTATGTATCATCCTACCCAACCATGGACTTCCAAAGGGTTAATACAACCTTTTTTTGAGACAAAAGTGAAAAGAGAAGCTACATTATGCATATAGGAATTTGCTAATGCATATCCAATTAGTTGACAGTGATGTGGTGATTTCTATCAATATGGACATCCCAGTCGATGTAAAATCATGGGTGACTATAAGACTGTAGTGATTGCAGGAGCTTACACGCAGGGTTCCATGCCAGGCTCAAATATAGTGTATTTGGTGCCCTTGAGATGGTGTACAAATACTACAGAGAGAGATTGGGCTAAAAGAGAAGTAAACCAAGCGTACAGATATGTTGTTGAACTTAACAATTATGCAAAAGAGAAATTTAAAAACCATGCAAAAAGGAATTACATGTGTTTTCAAAATTCGTTCTCCCGTTTGGACCATCTTCTATATTATTAACCATTAACTACTATTATGTTTTATATTTGAACAATAAATAGTAAAACTATGTTTCAAATAGATCAAAAAATATTTTATATTTTGTATCTTTCATTAAGAGATATTTCATAATACATAATAAAAATAATATTAAGGTACTATGTTTAAAACATTGTGTATTATTCTATAAAGGGATAATGGAAGAAAAAATCTGAATAAAAACAGTAATAAATATTAAGTCCTTTCGAGGCACTAAAGATGATGCCCTCGCATTTGCGAGGGCCACCCTGCTAGTTTAAACATAAAAACACAATTATTAAAGAGGAAATAATCATGTCAACACACCAAAACAGAAAGTAAAACTAAAATTTAAAGATAACTATTGGGTTGCGTCCCAACAAGTGTTATTGTTTCAGCCCCTAGCTAGGCATAACACAAAGTATCAAGTGTTGTCATCCTTGACTTCCAACTCCTCAGTTATGCAACCATGCTTCCTAGGAGTTTTAGCACATAAGTTATTGATAATCACACTCCTAGGGACAAAGAGAGGAGGTTTGATAATAGGTTCCTTTATTACATCTATGAAATTGGGGTGCACACTAATCATTTTAAGATCCTTGTTCTTTTTACTAGGTGTACCACTCGTAGACTTAGGAACATAAATAAAATTGGTGCTCTTGTTTGTGGGAACTTTATCAATAGTTTTAGTAGGAACGAAAACATCACCTATTTTATTAAGAGTTTCTTCCAACTTATCAATCCGAGATGGACTATGTCCTAGTCATTCACTAATCTTTGGCTCGTTTTCTTTTAGAACTTTTAGGGTAATTCGTACTTTGGAACCAGATTGAGTAACTTGATTATGGACCTTCTTTTCTAATTTCTCAATGTGCTCAATAGTAGGCATATTATTTTCTATAGCATCTAGCCTACGCATAACATCTTCCAAGGTCAAAACAGTTCCATTAACACTAGTAGGGGGTGATCCTACAAGATTTTCAATAGCATTATAAGCATCAATGGGGTTGTTACTCATAAAAGTCCCTCCAATAATAGTGTCAAGCACGTATCTATACCATGTAGTAACACCCTAATAAAAATTACGAAGTAGGATATGGGTGGATTGCTTATGGGTTGATCTATTTCGAGCATCGCAAATCCTATACCAAGCATCTTTTAAACTCTCTCCTCCCCTTTGTTTGAAAGTAAGCACTTCATTCTCGGGAGTACTCGAAGTAATAGAAGAACTAGCCATGATATAAATCAAGCAAATGAAATAGCAAGAAAACGAGTAAACTAACAAGTAAACTAGATAATTAACCAAACAAGCAAATAGAAACATTTTTGTATTTTTGTTTTTCATATAAAGTAAAATATAACAAAAAATACAAAATAGAACAACTGAATGGCAATTTGTGTATAGGTACCTAGAAGAAATTTGATGATGTCTCCCCGACAACGGCGCCAACAATTCTTCCTGCTACTTGTAAACTGCGTTAGATTTTTCCCCGGAGAGGAGAGGAGATGCTGCACAATAGAGATAAGTATTTCCCTCAGTGAGAACTAAGACTATAGAACCAATAGGAGAATCACACAAACTCTCATCGTCAGCACCTACACACACAAAATCAAACACTTGCACCCAACATGGGCAAGTGGGTTGTTGATACGGGGCAAGCCCGTGTGTGTCGACCTTTTCAAACTTGGAGGTGGAGGAAGGGAGAAAATCACAAAAGAGAACACGAACGCAAGGAAGATCTCCGATCACACATCCACTAAATCCACTCAAGCAAACAAGATACAAAGATCCAAAGTCAAACAAGCGATACACGGTAATCGGTAGTCGTCTCACTTCGTGGAGGTGAGGTCTTGATATCCCATGGGATCTTCCCGAGATGGGGCCTTGGCATCCGCTTCAGATCTTCTCATGTAGAGGAATCTCTCCACGAGGGAAGGAAGTGAATGGAGATATGCTCAATAATATCCAATGCTAAACATAAGCTAACCCTAGAGAGAGGAGGGGGAGGTGTTTATATAGTCTTAGGAGAAAGAGGGGATACATGGGTCAAAGCCCGAGCGGCTGCGCGCAAACAGGTGTCAGACGTCCGGACGCTGTCGGATGTCCGAGGCTTCATGGAGGTCCGGACGTCCCGAGGCGGCCGGTCGTCCGAGGAATCGGTGCTGGAGCGAAGTGTTCGGATTTCCGGGACATGTCGGACGTCCAGAGGCCTTCGGATTTCCGAGGATTCGGCTCTGATCTGCCGGCTTCGGTTTTCCGGAGGTGTGTCGGTCGTCCGGGTGCTGGGGTTCTCGGACGTCCGAGCAGCGTCGGTCGTCCGGAGGGTGGGTAGTCTCGGACGTCCGAGCGGCATCGGTCGTCCGAGCGCTGTAGCTCGTCTGCGGCTCCTTCTTGGGGCTTCCATGCTTGGCGTCCTCGTGGCTACTTGCGTGTTCCTCTCCCGAGTACCTTATTATGCAAAGGGTTTCATTGTGAGGTAGCATCCAAGTTCCGTTGATATTCAAGTGTTACTCGAAGAGGAGTGAGTTCACCTTAGCTCCAATGTCGCGTGCGCGTGCTCTTATCATAGGACCACTTGGGGGTTGGTTTGATGTAGTAGGTTTCATGGGGATGATGGTAGGATGCTTTGCATCATCTCCCCCCCTTTGGGGAAGATCCATCCTCGGATCAAGATCTTCATCACCATGAAAAGGGGATAGATCCTTGACGTTGAAGGTGTCACTCACGTTGTACTTGTCGCGGGGGATGTCGATCTTGTAGGCATTGTTGTTGTAGCGTGCCAACACCTTGAAGGGACTGTCGGCTCGAGGAAGTAGCTTCGATTTGCGTTCGTTGGGGAAGCGGTTCTTGCGAAGGTGTAGCCACACAAGATCACCAGTCTTGAAGACCATGGGGTGCTTGTTGAGGTTGCGCTTGTTGGTGACGCGGTCCACTTGACGTTGTAACGTGTGCCTGGTATCTTCATACATCCTCTTGATGTAGCTTGCCCTTGCACTCACGTCCATGTTGACGCGCTCTTGGAGAGGTAGAGGAAGGATGTCCAATGGGGACAAAGGGTTGAAGCCGTAGACTACTTCGAAAGGAGACTTGCCAGTGGTGGAGTGTTGCGTGCGGTTGTAGGCGTACTTGGCGATGGGGAGGCATTCTTCCCATTCCTTGATGTTCTTCTTGATCAGCACGCATAGGAGAGTAGATAGCGTACGATTCGTCACCTCCGTCTGTCCATCGGTTTGAGGGTGATATGCCGAAGAGAATAGAAGCTTTATTTCGAGCTTGGCGCATAGGGTCTTACAAAAGTAGCTTTGGAACTTGACGTCGCGATCCGAGACAATGGTCTTGGGGACGCCATGTAGTCGCAAGTTGTCCCTAAAAAAGAGGTTTGCAATATGTGAAGCATCGTATATCTTGTGACATGGAATGAAATGAGCCATCTTGGAAAAGCAATCCACAACGACAAAAACGGAATCATAGCCATTTTTAGTTCGTGGCAAACCAAGCACAAAGTCCATACTAATGTCTTTCCAAGGTTGGAAAGGAATAGGAACAGGCATATAAAGACCATGGAATTGAGCTTTAGACCTAGCTTTGCGGCATGTAGAGCATCGGTTGGTGAAGTGTGCAACATCACGAAACATCTTTGGCCAATAGTACTTGTTGGATAGTGTGGCATACGTCTTGTCGCGTCCAAAGTGACCCATAAGTCCTCCACCGCGAGCCTCTTGCAAAAGCAACAAACGAAGAGAAGACTCGGGTATACAAAGTTTGTTAGCACGCATAAGATAGCCATATTTCGTATAATAGTTCTCCCAACAAGGTTTCACTTGGCACATAGCGTAAGGATGAGCAAAAGAAACATCATGCTCGTACAAGTCATTGATTTGCTCAAAACCAATAACATTCAATTCAGGTTGAGTAACTAACATGCATTTGTGGGAAAGAGCATCCGCCACTATGTTTTCTTTACCCTTTATGTATTTGTTGACATAGGGAAAAGACTCAATAAATTCACTCCATTTAGCATGCCGTTTGTTCAACTTAGTTTGACCCTTTAAGTACTTGAGCGTTTCATGGTCGGTATGGATAACAAACTCATGAGGTCACAAATAATGTCCCCACACATGTAAAACTCTCACCAAAGCATACAATTCTTTGTCATAGATGGGGTAGTTAAGTTGAGCGCCGGAAAGTTTCTCGCTAAAGTACGCTATTGGGAGCTTCTCTTGCATAAGCACACCACCTATTACATTACCACTAGAGTCACAATGCACTTCAAATGTTTTATCAAAGTTGGGCAAAGCAAGCAAAGGTGCATGAGTGAGCAAATTTTTAAGTTCATGGAATGCGGTGTCTTGGGAAGGACCCCAAATAAATGGTGCATTCTTCTTGCTCGAAGCATGGAGAGGAGATGAAATAGTGCTAAAGTCCTTGACAAAACGACAATAGAAACCGACTAGTCCTAGGAAACTACGCACTTGTTGCAAATTCGTTGGTGTGAGCCAAGTTTTAATAGCATCAATCTTAGTTTCATCTAGATGAACGCCCTTAGAAGATACTACAAAGCCTAGGAAAACTACCTTCTCAACACCAAAGGTGCACTTCTCCATGTTTGCATAAAGTTGTTCTTTCCTAAGGATTTGCAAAACATCACGAACATGGGTAGCATGCTCTTCAAGAGACTTGCTAAAGACAAGAATGTCATCAAAATAGACGACAACAAAATATCCTATGAGGGGTCGCAAAACATAATGCATGACACGCATGAATGTTCCCGGTGCTTCGGATAAGCCCATGGGCATCACTAACCATTCATAGAGACCAAACTTAGTCTTGAATGCCGTTTTCCACTCATCACCCTCTTTATGCGAATTTGGTAGTAACCACTTTTTAAGTCAATCTTGGAGAATATAGTGGCACCATTAAGTTCATCTAGCATATCATCTAGACGAGGAATGGGATGACGATAACGAATAGTTATAGCATTGATAGGACGGCAATCGGAACACATGCGCATACTACCATCTTGCTTAGGCACTAGTATCACCGGAACCGCACAAGGACTCAAACTCTCATGTACATGCCCTTTATCTAGGAGTTTTTGGACTTGCCTTTGTATTTCCTTTGTTTCTTCGGGGTTGACGCGGTAGGGAGCCTTGTTAGGAAGCGGTGCTCCAGGGATGAGGTCGATGCGGTGTTTGATCCCTCGTTTGGTGGTAGTCCCGGAGGTAGCTCATCGGGGAAAACATCTTAGAATTCCTGCAACAACTTAGATAACACAAGAGGAAGATGTCGTGAAGGGTTAGTCCGAACGACATCATCTTTGCACACAAGTACATAGTGAAGAACGGTCGATGGGCTCTCACTCACATCCCTCAAATCTCTTTTGGTGGCTAAAAAAACTATATCTCTCATGTCCCTCATCGTGGAGTCGCTCATTTTTGGCTTGTGGAACTCACTCTCTTTGAGGTGGATTACTCTCTCACTTTTATCTCCATGATGGGATGAAGCGTGTTTGTCGGCGATGACTTGACTTGGAGTCATCGAGCGAAGTACATATTGCTTGCCCTTCATCTTGAAGCTATAGTGATTTGTCCGGCCATTGTGGATGACACCACGGTCGAATTGCCAAGGTCTACCAAGTAGAAGGTGGCAAACAGACATTGGAACCACATCACACTCCAAAGTGTCTTCATAAGCGCCTATCTTGAAGGAACTTCCATGGTATGTTCAACTTGGAGGGTGCCGGAATCACTTAGTCATTGGACCTTGTACGGTCGAGGGTGCTTCTTCTTGACCAATTGTAGCTTGGAACAAAGGTCATCAGTTGCCAAATTGTGGCAACTACCGCCGTCGAGGATGACCTTGACGGATTTTCCTTGGATGCCCGCCTTGGTATGGAAGATGTGGCAACGTTGGTCCTCGTCTTCTTGTTATTGAAGCGTCAAAACCTTGGAGACAACGAGAGCGAGGCTCGGAATGTTGTCGCAAAAGATTTGCGAATCTTCATCTTCATTCACTTGGCGATGTATTGCCACTTGCTCCAACGCTTGCATCTCGTCGTCACTCATAGAGTCATAGGTGCCGTCGTCGAGGAGAACCATATTGAGTTTGGTTGGACATTCGAAGGTCTTGTGGCCTCGGCCTTGGCATGTGAAACACTTGATGGAACTTGTTTTGGCGGTAGCATCCGGTGTTGGAGTAGAGGATGAAGCTCTCGGCTTGTAGGTGTTTGTGGTTGGTCGGCTTGACGGAGTCGTCCTGTCCGTGTAGCTAGACTTGTCACCGGTAGGTGTTGTAGATTTCGTAGTCGAAGGAGTCGTTGTCGTAGTAGCTTGAGCACTTGAGCCGTAGATCTTGGAGGAGAACTTGGAGTACTTGTAGTCATCTTGCACTTGTCGTTCTGCCTTGGATGCTTGATGCACAAGTTCGAGAAGGTTGGAGTATTGTTGGAAGTCCGCAATTTTCTTGACTTGGTAGTTGAGGCCATTCAATAAGCGTGCCATTGTTTGCTCGTCATCTTCCTTGACATTGGCTCGGATCATTCTGATTTCCATCTCTTGGTAGTACTCTTCTACCAACTTGGTGCCTTGCTTGAGTTGTTGTAGTTTTTTGAAGAGATCCCAGTTGTAGTGTGTAGGCACAAAACGAGCTCGCATGAGATCCTT
Organism: Elymus sibiricus; assembly: GCA_039707655.1. NCBI lineage: Eukaryota > Viridiplantae > Streptophyta > Magnoliopsida > Poales > Poaceae > Elymus > Elymus sibiricus. The sequence continues at coordinate 263,421,095 of CM077665.1, forward strand.
CATTTGGGCCCAAGTGTTGATAGGTGGCTCGCCTCTTTCTCTTCTCCGCTCAATCACTTGTTCCCACCAAATAAGGACATAGTCTTGGAACTCAAGTGAAGCCATGGCTATCTTCTTCTCTTCATCATAGTTCTGGAGGCGAAAGATCTTGTCAACCTTGAGGGCCCATGATAAGTAATCTTCGAGATCATTGCTTCCGGAAAACTTTGGCGTTGTGAACTTGAGCTTGTCGAAGCGTTGTTCATCATTGTGTTGGTGATGCCGAAATCCTTGTCTTTGATGTGGATCCTCATTGTCATTGTCTTGAGCGTGTTCGCGTTGATCTTGTCCTTGCTCATCTTCATGCTTGGGTTCATCGCGATGAGATTGAGGACGACGACGAGGTGGACGTACACGGTTGCGCCTTTCTTGGTACTCCTCTTGGCGATTGGCTTCTTCTTGTCGTTCACGACGAAGTTCCTCTTGTCGTTCTTGGCGAAGTGCTTCTTGCTCAAGACGTGCTTGACGGTTTCGTTCCTCCAATGCACGAGTAGAATCACGGAGTGCACGTTGGGCTTCAAGCGCTTGTTCTTCACGAAGGCATATTTCTTCTTCATGGCATTGCTATTGGCATTCTTGTTCCAATGCTTCTTGTTCTTGTTGGTGACGTCGAGCACGCTCGCGAAGTCGATATTGTAGACCATTTCCATGGAAGGGATTGTCCGAAGCTTGACGTTGGCGGCCTTGGTGTGAACTTGGACCGGGGCGGTCATCATGATGATGAGGACGTGGGCGAGGTGGACTCTCGCCGGAAGAGTACTCTGATGAGTGACGACTTGAGTGTCGCCGTCCGGAGGATGTAGATGTCGAAGAAGCACGCGTGACCATCAAGGCGCGAATTTACTCCATTTGGCTTGAGAGCTTGGTGTCGAGGTAGTCCCTTGTTCACACTTCGGATTGGCGTACGTTGGTGGCGAGTTGCTCGATGCGGTCATTCAAGACGTCATGTGATTGGCGCATTGCCTTTTGCGCGCCTAAGAATTGCATCTTGGTGACGAAGGTGGTATCGTCATCCTCTTGTTCCTCAAACGCCGGGTTGTGGATGCTTGACCCATCCATAACAACACTCACATAGATATAAGTGGAAGAATGAGACGACAATATCAATTACCGTTCCACAAGTTTGAAAATGGATCAAAGATCACTCAATATGCAAATGTGGAAGTAGTAGAATTGGTGCCGAAGATCGTCCTTCTCACACCTACACAAATAAGGCTTATGGAGGAGCTCGGTTAGTATAGTGGCACAAATTTTAAGCAATCCGAAAGATAAGATTCAAAATGTTGAAAGAGATTCGTAAATTCACAAATGAGACAATGTAGATCAATAGCAATGAGTATACACGGAAACACACACAGAAGAAAATTGGTGATACAGGGCATGCCCATGTGCGTCGATCTTTCATGAATTGGAGGGGGATTTCCACGAAAAACACGAGGAACATGAAGAACACGAGAGGAAATCACAAACTCAAGGACAATCTTCGATTACTCATCCACTAGAATCACACGAGTACAAAAGACACAAGATCCACAATCAACAAAAGGATACACGTAACCGGTAGTCTCCTCGCTCCAAAGGAGGAGGTCTTTAATCCCTTAGGATCTTCCCTTAGAGGGGCCTTGGCATCACTTGGATCTTCTCTCAATGGAGGGCAATCTCCGTGGGAGAAGGAAGTAATGGAGCTATGCTCAACAAAAAGGTATTTGCTAAAACAAAGCTAACCCTAATTCGAGGTGGAAGAAGAGTATATATAGTCCTAGGGACGAAGGGGTAAGTGGGAGAGGTACATGGGCCTTGGGCCCGAGTGCAGTCGCTCTACCAAGACCGGAAGTTCCGGGCTAGGTCGGAAGTTCCGGGCTGGTTCCAGGCAGGGTCCGGGCTGAACAGAGAGTTGGCGCAGGCCTCGGGAGCTGGTTTGATGGGGGGGGGGTTCCGGACCGGCCAGAAGTTCCGGGCGAGGGTCCGGGCTAGTTCCGGGCTATCCAGAGAGTTTGCACCTCTGGACTTGAGCCTGGGTCGTCGGAAGGCCGGAAGTTTCGGGCAGGCCGAAAGTTCCGGGCAGGCCAGAAGTTCCGGGCTGTCCAGAAGTTGCCCTTGGTGCTAGATTCTTCTCCTCCTCGGCCTTGGTCTTGGGGATGCTTCCTTGATCCTTTGTGGTCGTCTCCCTCGAACCTGATGATGCACAGGGTTTCATTGTGAGGTAGCATCCAAGTCCCTTTGCTATCCAAGTCAAACTCGAAGAGGAGTGAGTTCACCTTAGCTCCAATGTCGCGTGCGCGTGCTCTTGTCATAGGGCCACTTGGGGGTTGGCTTGATGGTGTAGTCTTCATGGGGATGATGGTGGGATGCTCCGCATCATCTCCCCCCCTTGGTGAAGATCCGTCCCCGGATCAAGATCTTCATCACCTTGAAAAGGGGATAGATCCGTGATGTTGAAGGTGTCACTCATGTTGTACTTGTCGTGTGGGATGTCGATCTTGTAGGCATTGTTGTTGTACCGTGCCAACATCTTGAAGGGTCCATCGGCTCGAGGGAGTAGCTTGGACTTGCGTTCGTTGGGGAAGCGTTACTTGCGAAGGTGTAGCCATACAAGATCACCGGGCTTCAACACCATGGGGTGCTTGTTGAGGTTGCGCTTGTTGGTGACGCATTCCACTTGACGTTCAATCGTGCGCCTTGTATCTTCATGCATTTTCTTGATGTAGCTTGCCCTTGCACTTGCGTCCATGTTGACGTGCTCTTGGAGTGGTAGAGGTAGGATGTCCAATGGGGACAAAGGATTGAAGCTATAGACCACTTCGAACGGAGACTTGCCGGTGGTGGAGTGACTTGCGCGATTGTAGGCGTACTCGGCGATGGGGAGGCAATCTTCCCATTCCTTGATGTTCTTCTTGATCAACACGCGAAGTAGAGTTGATAGCGTCCGGTTCGTCACCTCCGTTTGTCCATCGGTTTGAGGGTGATATGCCATAGAGAATAGAAGCTTGATTCCGAGCTTGGCGCATAGGGTCTTCCAAAAGTAGCTCTGGAATTTGACGTCGCAATCCGAGGCAATGGTCTTGGGGACGCCATGTAGTCGCAAGATGTCCCTAAAAAAGAGATTTGCAATATGTGAAACATCGTCTATCTTGTGACTTGGAATGAAATGAGCCATCTTGAAAAAGCGAACCACAACTACAAAAACGGAGTCATGGCCATTTTTAGTTCATGGCAAACCAAGCACAAAGTCCATACTAATGTCTTCCCAAGGTTGGAAAGGTATAGGAAGAGGCATATAAAGACCATGGGATTGAGCTTTTGACTTAGCTTTGCGGCATGTAGCACATCGATTGGTGAAATGTGCAACATCACGAAACATCTTGGGCCAAAAGTACTTGTTGGATAGTGTGGCATACGTCTTGTCGCATCCAAAGTGACCCATAAGCCCACCGCGGGCCTCTTGAAAAAGCAACAAATGAAGAGAAGACTCGGGTATACAAAGTTTGATAGCACGCATAAGATAGCCATCTTTCATATAGTACTTCTCCCAACAAGTTTTCACTTGACACATAGTGTAAGGATTAGCAAAATAAGCATCATGCTCATACAAGCCTTTGATGTGCTCAAAACCAATAACATTCAATTCAAGTTGTGTAACTAGCATGCATGCATTTGCGGGAAAGGGCATCCGCTACAACGTTTTCCTTACCCTTAATGTATTTGATGACATAAGGGAAGGACTCAATAAATTCACTCCATTTAGCATGCCGTTTGTTCAACTTGGTTTGACCCTTTAAGTACTTGAGCCTTTCATGGTCGGTATGGATAACAAATTCATGTGGTCGCAAATAATGTTCCCACACATGTAAAACTCTCGCCAAAGCATGCAATTCTTTGTCATAAATGGGGTAGTTAAGTGGAGCGCCAGATAGTTTCTCGCTAAAGTACGCGATTGGACGCTTCTCTTGCATAAGCACACCACCTATTCCATTACCACTAGCATCACAATGCACTTCAAATGTTTTATCAAAGTTGGGCAAAGCAAGCAAAGGTGCATGAGTGAGCAAATTTTTAACTTCATGGAAAGCGGTGTCTTGTGTAGGACCCCAAATGAATGGTGCATTCTTCTTGCTCAAAGCATGGAGAGGAGATGCAATAGTGCTAATGTCCTTGACAAAATGGTGATAGAAACCGGCTAGTCCTAGGAAGCTATGGACTTGTTGCAAATTTATTGGTGTGGGCCAAGTTTTAATAGCATCAATCTTAGTTTCATATACATGAACGCCCTTAGAAGATACTAAAAAACCTAGGAAACTACCTTCTCAACACCAAAGGTGCATTTCTCCATGTTTGCATAGAGTTGTTCTTTCCTAAGGATTTGCAAAACATCTTGAACATGGGTAGCGTGCACCTCAAGAGACTTGCTAAAGACAAGAATGTCATCAAAATAGACCATAACACAATATCCTATGAGTGGTCGCAAGACATAGTGCATGACACGCATGAAAGTACCCGGTGCTTCGGATAAGCCCATGGGCATAACCAACCATTCATAGAGACCAAATTTAGTTTGGAATGCAGTTTTCCACTCGTCACTCTGTTGTATGCGAATTTGGTAGTAACCACTTTTTAAGTCAATCTTAGAAAATATAGTGGCACCACTAAGTTCATCTAACATATCATCTAAGCAAGGAATGGGATGACGGTATCGAATGGTGATAGCATTGATAGGACGACAATCGGAAACACATGCGCATACTACTATCTTGCTTAGGCACAAGTATGACCGGAACCGCACAAGGACTCAAACTCTCACGTACATGCCCTTTATCTAGGAGTTTTTGGACTTGCCTTTGTATTTCCTTTGTTTCTTCGGGGTTGACGCGGTAGGGAGCCTTGTTAGGAAGCGGTGCTCCGGGGATGAGGTCGATGCGGTGTTCGATTCCTCGTTTTGGTGGTAGTCCCGAAGGTAGCTCATCGGGGAAAACATCTTGGAATTCCTGCAACAACTTAGACAACACAAGAGGAAGATGTTTTGAAGGGTTAGTCCGAACGACGTCATCTTTGCACACAAGTACATAGTGAATAACGGTCGATGGGCTCTCACTCACATCCCTCAAATCTCTTTTGGTGGTTAAAAGAACTATATCTCTCATGTCACTCATCGTGGAGTTGCTCATTTTTGGCTTGTCACGACCGCGCGCCTTTGGAGGCCGCTGCTCAGAAACACCAAGACCGGGCCCCTCCCGTGCGCGCGGCATCCGTGGGTGCAGTGGGCTGCCGCGCTATCGCCCCGGAGCTGCGTCGGGTCGCCTGGCCCGGAAAGTTCAAGCCGGACCTACCTCCTCGCTATGACGGCACCCTAGACCCTGCAGAGTTCCTACAGCTCTACTCGCTGAGCATCGAGGCGGCCGGTGGAGACGACAAGGTCATGGCAAACTGGTTCCCCATGGCCCTCAAGGGTGGTGCGCTCTCCTCGCTCCTCAACCTCCCGGAGGGGTCGATCACCTCCTGGGATGAACTCCGAGAGCGCTTCGTCGCCAACTTCCAAGGCACCCGTGATCGCGCCCTCGCTGTGGCAGACCTACGTCGCGTGAAGCAACAGCCGGGCGAGACCTTGCACAAGTACATACAACGTTTCATGACTGTCCGCCTCAAGATCCCGAGGGCGTCGGATGAGGCCACTATCTCGGCGTTCACCGACGGCGTCAGGGACCTCAGGATGAGGGAGGAGCTCGCCATCCACGACGACCTGTGCTCTTCTCTGGAAATGTTCAACCTGGCGAACAAGTGCGCAAAGGCCGAGGAGGGCCGCCTCTTCCTCCTCGAGCTTCCGGAGGCAGACCCCGAAGACAAGAAGACCAAGGCCAAGGAAACGAAGCACAAGGCCCCCGCGGTGCTGGCGGCAGAACCTGGGGCGAAGCGCAGTCGAGATGAGGAACCCCCCAGGGGTGGGCGACCATTCTGCATTTTCCACTGCTCCAACAGCCATAACACCAATGACTGCAGGAGCTCAGGGTGCTCCGCGACGAGTATTTCGGTCGTCACCCTGGGCGCGGCGACCGTGGCTACGGTCGCGGTGGAGGCCGCAGTGGAGGCCGTTGGGACAGTCGTGACCCGCGTCAGGAGTGGCGCGACCAGCCTCGGGAGGACCGCTGGCGCGACGAGCCTCGTGAGGGGCCCCGCCGTGACCAGCCTCGTGAGGCTCGCCCTCGTGAGGCCGACCTCACCCCACTGCCGCCGACACTCAGGAGGAAGGAGGAAGACAGGCAAAACGACGGGGCTAGGGGCTTCCAGGAAGCTAGCGCAATTGCTTGCATCCTAGGCGGCGCTTAGGCCCCTGCTTCGAACAGGATCTTGAAGCAATTCTAACGGGAGGTGAACGCGGCTCTCCCGAAGCTTGAGGCCATGCATCCCCTCAAGTGGTCACAGTGCGCCATCACCTTCGATTCCAAGGATCAACTCAGGTGCTCAGCTGCGGCGGGCGCGCTCCCCATGTTGTGCACACCGACCATGAGCAACGTCCTCGTCACCAAGACCCTTATCGACGGTGGCGCTGGGCTCAATGTCCTCTCCATCGAAACGTTCGAGACGCTCCAAGTGCCCTATGACCAGCTCATGCCAACCAAGCCTTTCTCAGGGGTCACTGATGGCTCCACCATCCCCATCGGGCAAGTGCGCCTGCCGGTCACCTTCGGCAGGCGTAGCAACTACCACACCGAGCTCATCGACTTCGACGTCTCTCACATCCACCTCCCATACAACGCGATCCTCGGGTACCCTGCCCTCGCCAAGTTCATGGCGGTGACTCACCATGGCTACAATGTCCTCAAGATGCCGGGGAGTGGTGGCGTCATCACTGTCGCCTGCAATGAGAAGGACGCCGTTTGTTCCCTCGAACTCTGACGACGAAGGCGGCATCCTGCCTCCTGAGGATGTCCCCAGGAAGAAGAAGCAGCTCCTCTCCAAGGGGCGTCAAGGGGAGGAGACCTCCAAGGATGGCGCCTCAGGCTCCACGCCCGGGGCCAAGGCCCCTTCCCCCCTCACATAGGAAGGCGCGCTCGGTGCCTCCCTCGTGTCGGGCTCGGGGGCTTCCACCTGGAAGGCTTCCGACCTAACCAGTGAGACAAGGGAGGTGCTCGGGCACAACATGGAGGCATGCTTCGGCGCGCGCCCACTCAAGCAAGGAGCACGGCGCGAGGCGCCAGGTTCGCGGGAGTTCATCGCCAATGCAATCGAGGAGCTTCGGGAGGCGCAGGCCATGCGAGGCGGGAGTCGCCCCGCATCACCTGGCGTGGCTGCCGTCCTTGGCCCGGGCGGCATGCCGCGCATCTGTGTCGACGTACTGGCATCAACAGGGCTGCGTCCCAGGATCTCTTCTGGCCGTCGCGCGTCGGCCGCGGTGGGGTCTATCCGTGCAACTACATCCGCATGCCCTTCGGCCTGGCGAATGCGGGTGCCACGTTCCAACGCCTCGCCCAGGCCATGCTCGCACCCTACGAGCCCGGGCGCCGCACGGCCCTGGAGAAGATGCCAGGTCCTAGCAAGGACCCCGAGCCTCCGGAGGCGCTGGGCTCATGAAGGCCAGGCTCCAATGACTACCTCGACGCTTCAGCGGTACCGCTGCCAGGTGACTTTTTGGTTCGTACCAGGTAACTTTTTGGTTTGTCCAGTTTGAGGGCGCCCATCGGGCTGCATTATCCTCAGACAGTTAGGGCCCATCCCTGCAGCCGCGTCATTTGCGCTTGTATCAGAACCTCTTAGGCATTTGATAAATTTTCTAAGTATTCCAAACTGCATGCTCGGTGCTTTGCCACCATGAATGCCGCCGCGCCCTAACAATCCCGCCTTCGACCGCCTCGTGATTAAGGGCTGGCATGGCGTCTGTGCTTGGGTCTGTCCCTGCAGCGTTGACAAATCCAAGCGGTCAAGCTCTGTCTCGCGGGCCAGCCCCGTGCACGTCACCTCCCGTGGCCCTTGGTGCTACGTCCTCGCATGAGCTAATCGGGAGTGGGTGAGTCATGGCGCGCGGCAAGGTTCCTGCACCATAGTCGGCGTTTCATCGACACGGGAGCCGCGCGCCGTGTGTTTTCTCCTCGGATTTTTCGCATGAGAAGACTGGGCACGGCATCTGTGCTCGGGTCCGTCCCTGCAGCGTCGATAAATCCAATGGCTGAGCTTTGTCTGGCGGGCCGGTCCCGCTCACGTCACCTCCAGGGGTCATTGGTGTTTGGCCTTTTCATGCGATGGCCCCCGGATATTCATTCAGCACAGGTTTCTCCAAAAATGTACAGGGATTGCAATGGCACCTCCTACCAGAAGATTCAGGCGCAACCCGCCTTTGAGGTAGGGCCCCGTGAGACCCGCGCTGGCTCACGGGTGCCCAAATACACCTCCAGTTCTACCGTGCAGGCCACGCGTATGAACTTAATGGGCTGTACACACCCGGGGGGCTCAGGAGCCGAGCCCCCCCTTCCCACGTCCAAGTGGAAGCCCCATGCTCCGCACTGGCGGACGACACTGTCGCTCAGCGGCTATGCCCACGCGACGTGGAAGCCCCATGCTCCGCGCTGGTGGATAAACAACTGAGGGCGCCCTAGCGGCTGCATCCAACCTCAGGACGGCCCCTCACGGCCCCGTCTCGCAGCATTCCCCTGGGATGCCCGCGCGAGGGGGCTGCATGGGGGCTACGCTCAGGCCGGGCCTGGCGCATGCCACCTCCCCAGGTCCCTGATACCTGGTCTTCCCGTGTCCCTCTCAGGCGAAAGCTGGCGAGGAAAGGTATGGGAGCCGCTCGTACGTCAAGGGGGACCCCTGAGCATCGCGACACAGGGGCCTCACTGGTCACGTAGCCCCTCACCCCTTGGTCTCGTCCTGGTGATCCGGACACCCCAACGGCGGTTGAGGTATGCGCGGGACCTGGCCCTGCCAATGCAGAGCTCAAGGCCCTCCAAATCTCCAAATTAACCCCATCGTCGCCATGTTCCCTTCATGAGAGCTGCTCGTACGTCAAGGGGGACTCCTGAGCATCGCGACTCAGGGGCCTCACTGGTCACGTAACCCCTCACCCCTTGGTCTCGTCCTTGTGATCCGGATGCCCCAACGGCGGCTGAGGTATGCGCGGGATCGGGCCCTGCCGACGTAGAGCACTACAGCAAACAGGAGGGAAGCTAGGCGAGGAAGGAAACCACATAATCTAAACAGTCATTACAAACATTCAATGTCTCCGAAAACGCAAACAAGTCTAATGCCTCCGCGAGGCACGATAAATATTGCGGGAATGGACCTAGGAGGAGGAGCTGACACCGCTGCATGCCCCGACCGCGGGGAGCTCGTCATCGACATCACTGCCATTGTCGTTGTCGTCGTTAACCTTTGCAGTTGCAGGAGGCGAGGGAACGGCGATGCATGCGAACTTCTTCATCAGCGCCTCCACGGCGCCTTCCACGGCCGTCGCCGTAGCGGCGCGAACCCCGGGATCAACCGGGCGGATCACGGAGCCGAAGTTGAAACCCGGCTCGCGAAGGTAGAGGTGGCTGAAGACGCGCGGAGCGGCCACGGAGAAGAGGTCGCGGCACTCACTCTCCAAGACGGTCTCCACCCTAGCAACGGCACCCTCGAGCACCTCGGCGAGCTTGGAAGAAAGTCCCGCGAAGCCGCTCTCAGGAGCTACCAGGGGTTCCGCGAATCCCCCCCGGCAGATGGAGTGTAGCGCCCGACAGAGCCTGAGCTCGATGGAGGGGAGGGCATCGCGCTCCGCAGCCTTTCTCTCCTCAGCCGCAGCAAGGGCCTCCTCCCTGGCGTCCAGCCGAGCCTTCTCCGCAGCTACTTCCTCCTTCAGCTTGTCTAGACGCTCACGCTCCGTGGCTTGGTCGGCCACCGCCTTGGACAGTGCGAAGTCGCGGTCGGCTAGCTTGGCCTCGCAGGCCTTGAGGTCTCCCTCCCACTGGCGGAGCTGTTCCGCAAGCGCAGTCTTCTCCTCCTGAAGAGCCTTCAGGCTGACCTCCGCTTCACCGCAGCGCTTCACAGCAGACGCTGTATCGGCCAACGCCGCGTCATGAGCCGCCTTGGTTGACACGGTTTCCTTCCTGCTCTCGGCAGCGGTGGCCTCGGCTTGGCTCCAAACTGCAATGGCAGCGGCGTCGGCCTGGATCCACACAGAAAGGAGCCCCAAGCGCTCCTTCGCAAGGCGACCGTCGGTGCTCCGGAGATCATCCCAGACCTGATCCAGAGCAGCGTAGGCACCCTCCAGGGTGCCTGACTCGACTAGAGGGCCACGACTCAGAGGCGCCAGGGCCTGGCCCAGAGGTGGCGTCTGCGCAGCAGCGGGCGCCGCCACCAGGGGGGCGGAAGCATGGAAGGTTGAGGGTGCTGGAGGCTGCGGCACCACCAAAGACAAGGCAGGGACAGACGGTCCCTTGGCCAGCTGGCCCTCGGGGGCTGGCCTCTCACGCAACAGTGCAGATGCACCCCCAAGGGCAGAAGCAGCCTCTCCAACGGGCGCCGGGGGCTCCGCGGCCGCGACAAGGAGAGTCGCCCCGTGGGCCTCCTCGCCCACGACATCCGGCTCCTCATCAGGCGCCGGCAAGGCGCCAGGAACGGGCGTCACGTCGGAGAGCACCTTCGGCTTGACGCCCACCTTCTTCTTCTTCACCTTCAGCATGGCGACGCTCCTGGTTATCAAGCGAAGAAGGGACCGTGAGCACGCGAGCCACCCGCGGGCGGCCAAAGACCAAGCATGATTACTTACTCTTCGACGTCAACCCATTTCCTCTTCTTCTCCACCTCGGCGAAGGCGGGAATGCCCTCGCCCTTCTCCGGGGAGGCGCCACCGTGCAGGGAAGCAGAGGCGTTGCCCGCAAGGGTCACGGCTGGGGAAGCCGTACCCATCCCGGCCACGGCCGCCTCACCTGCAGGTTGCAGCTCGAGAAGGGGCGAGGCAGGCGCCTCTGCCGCCTTGCTGGCACGAGGGGGGCACTCCGGAGGAGGCCTGGCCTCGCGCTTCCTCGGGGTCGCCCGGCCGGCGGTCCGCGCGGCCTGAGGAGTGGGTGTTGGTCCCCTGGGGACCCTGGCGAGTCGCGGAGGACTTGCAGCTAGGGGTTCGCCAACATCGTCGTCGTCTTCAAAGCCGCGGAGGAGTGCGCTCCGCGACGGAGGAGACACCTCCTCTAGACCGTCGTCCACGGTCTCCTCCGAGTCCTCCTCGCCCGCGGTGTCGTCGGAGGACACCGTTACTGGGGAGCCAGGGCGCTCGGCCGGAGAGAGCCCCAGCTCGTCGAAGGTGGGCATGGCGGCGACCAAATCGTCCTTGTCGTCGCGGCAATACAGCGGGGCGCAGTCCTCGTGGAGGTCCCCGGGGTCACCTTTGAGCAGGGTCGCCACGGCCCTGTTCAGCTCCCCGTTGGTCAGGCGAGTGGATCGGAGCCTGATGCCATCCCCACCACCCTAGTAGTCCCACATGGGCTTCGAGTGAGCCTAGAGCGGCGCCAGGCGTTGCGCCAGAAACTCCTTCACTATCATCCCCCAGGTCAACTTCCTGGCACTGATGTCTCGGGAGATCTGCTCCAGGACTGGCTTGGCCCGGGGGTCGGTGAGCTTCACGGAGCCCCACGCAAGAGTTTTCTCCGGCAGCCCCTTCGGGAGCTCCAGGCGGGGGTTGAGGCCTCGGACATCCACGAAAACCCAGCGGTGCCGGAAGTTCTCCACCTTCTTCCCGGCCTTCAAGAGCATGTTCCCGCTCTGGACCACGATGAAGGAGACGCATGCTGACCGCTGAGCGCCGTCGTGAAGCCGCAAACTGAAGAAATGGCGGAAATGGGCCACTAAAGGCTTCACGCCCACGAAGGCCTTCCAGTAAAAGGCGAAGACGGACAAGAGCAGCATGGAGTTGGGTTGGAGATGGAGGGACTGGATCCCGTAGTGCTCGAGGATGGCGGTGAAGAACCGAGTGAAGGGCGGAACGAGCCTAGAGAAGATGATGTGGAGGAAGCAAGGGTAGGCTGACTTGGCCAGGCTGTGCTGTTCCGCGGAGCCGCACCATATCAAGGCCCACCCCCACTCATTGGTGCTGTCCGCCGTCGACGGAAGCACCGGAGTGAGGTCCCCGTCCTTGGCTATGGCGGACTCCAAGAGCGCCGGTGAGGTGGAAGCGGAGGTCGAGCCCTGAGCCTCGGGCTTCGACTTGCCGGCGGGTGCCATCGAGAAGCCCTTGAGAATGAGAAAGCAAGGAGGAGGACGGTGCAGTGCTGAGATCTGGAGAAGTTCTCACAAATGATAGGGATCTAGGCGAAGGAGCAAGAGTACAGGGATGGAAAGCAATAATGGCTCGACACAGGGCGTCTGGCTTTTGTCGGTTCGGGCAGTTGCCGAGGAGACACGGGAGCAGAGACGTCCGCATCCAACCGCGTACCGCGCGCCAGGCCTGGCCCGCAGGAGATTGGGGCCCGCGGCGCTTCGGGCCATCTTCTTGGGCTTCGCCCCAAAGCCAACTCGAGCGCGCCTTGGGCCCGGGGGCTACTGTTGGCGTCCTAGGAAAGGGGGTACCCAGACCTGCCTGCTTGCGGGCTAGGGCGTGGCCCACTTCGACAACCTGGCACGGCCCAGCGCGGTTTCACTCAAGACAAGGCCCTCGCGAGAGACCCACCCTCGCGAGGAGAACGACGCCAAGGCCCCCGGAGAGATGAGGCCTCTCCAGGCCCCCTCCCAAGGGGCGGAGATCCCTATGCAACGCTCGGCCTCGGGAGGCGGAGGTGACGCCAGCCGAGCCAGGCGGGTGCAAGCGGGCACAGAAGAAGACAGTTTCCTCTTTGGTGCAAAGGAGGTAAGGGCGTACGCGAGTTCCCAAGGCGTCCCACCAAAGGTTTCCATTTTGGTGCAACAAGACCAGGCCAACGGGCTCATCAGGACGGATGTCACCACCAAGCCCACCTCTGCGTCACTGCCAGCTACTTTGCAGGCGAAGACCACCTTTCGTCAGGATAAGATGTACCTCCTGTCCCCTTTCGAAATTGGCCGTTGTGGGATCCCTTCCCGCCAATGCGATAAGGGAAGAGGACCCGGGGCCATTATAAATGGAGGCGAGGTTGCGCTGTAGAGGGGGGACGGATCCCACACCACTTGAGTGCCCTCGCGAGGTGGCTCACCAATGTACCAGTTCATCCACAAACCTCCTCATGAGGCAATCCACCAAAAGCAGGAGTAGGGTTTTACGCTTCGCAGCGGCCCGAACCTGGGTAAATCCGTGTGTCAGTCTTCTTCCCTGCGATTGAGTGAGTTCGATCTGGCTAGGCCGTGGAGCTGTGAGATTGAGGTCGAAGCTGGTGGAGATCTTCGCACACGCCCCTGACTTCGAACCTCTTTTGGTTTTGCGGAGCCCGAAATCCGACAGTAGTAGCTTGAGCACTTGAACCGTAGGTCTTGGAGGATAACTTGGAGTGCTTGTAGTCATCTTGCACTTGCCGTTCCGCCTTGGTTGCTTGATGCACAAGTTCGAGAAGGTTGGAGTATGGTTGGAAGTCGGCAATTTTGTTGACTTGGTAGTTGAGGCCGTTCAAGAAGCGTGCCATTGTTTGCTCGTCATCTTCCTTGACATTGGCTCGGTTCATAGCGATTTCAGTCTCTTGGTAGTACTCTTCTACCGACTTGGTGCCTTGCTTGAGTTGTTGTAGTTTCTTGAAGAGATCCCGATTGTAGTGTGTAGGTACAAAACGAGCTCGCATGAGATCTTTCATTTGGGCCCAAGTGTTGATAGGAGGTTCACCTCTCTCCCTTCCTCGCTCAATCACTTGTTCCCACCAAATAAGGACATAGTCTTGAAACTCAAGGGAAGCCATGGCTATCTTCTTCTCTTCATCATAGTTGTGGAGGCGAAAGATCTTGTCAACCTTGAGGGCCCATGACAAGTAGTCTTCAGGATCATTTCTTCCGGCGAATTTTGGCATTGTGAACTTGAGCTTGCCGAAGCGTTGTTCATCATTGTGGTGGTGATGCCGAAATCCTTGTCTTGGATGTGGATCCTCATTGTCATTGCCTTGAGCGTGTTGACGTTGATCTTGTCCTTGCTCGTTTTCATGGTCTGGTTCATCGCGATGATCGTGAGGACGGCGACGAGGTGGACGCACTCGGTTTCGCCTTTCTTGGTGCTCCTCTTGGCGATTGGCTTCTTCTTGTCATTGTCGACGAAGTTCTTCTTGTTGTTCTTGGCGAAGGGTTTCTTGCTCATGGTGAGCTTGGCGGTTACGCTCCTCCAAAGCACGAGTAGCTTCTTGCAAAGCGCGATGTGCTTCAAGTGCTCGTTCATGACGGCGATGTTGTTCTTCTTCGTGGTGTTGTTGTTCTTCTTCTCGGCATCGTTGTTCTTGTTCGCGGCGTTGGTGTTCTTGCTCCAACACATCTTGATCTTGTTGGCGGCGGAGTTCTCGAGCGCGGACGCGATATTGCAATCCATGGCCATGAAATGGATTGTCTTGACGGTGACGACCTTGTGGAGAACTTAGGCCGGAGTGGTCGTCCCGATGGTGATGACGCGCTTGATGACTTGCGTCGGAAGAGTACGTCGTTGAGTTTCGACTTGTGTGATGACTCCTTGTCGATGTAGATGTGGAAGGTGCGCGGGTGACCATCAAGGACCGGAGCTCCTCCATTTGGCTTGATAGCTTGGTGTCGAGGTATTCCCTTGTGCGCATTTCGGATTCATGCAAGTTGGAGGCGAATTGGTCGATGCGGTCATGTGAGACATCTTGAGCTTGAGTAATTGCCTTGTGTGCGCCAAAGAAGTGCAACTTGGTGACGTGGTTGTTCGCGTCGTCGTCATGCTCCTCGAAAGCCGGGTTCGACATGATATTCCTATCCATAGCACTCAAAGATATATAAGTGGAAGAGTGAGAAGACAAAACCAATTACCGTTACGAAAGTTGAAAGTGGATCAAGATCACTCAAAGTGCAAGTATGGAAATAGTAGAATTGGTACCGAAGATCGTCCTTCTCACACCGACACAAATAAGGCTTATGGAGTAGCTTGGTTAGGATAGTGGCACAAATTTCAAGCAATCCGAAAGATAAGATTCAATAAAGTTGAAAGAGATTCGTAAAATGCGCAAATGAGACAATGTAGATCAATAGCAATGAGTATACACGGAAACACACACACGGAAGAAAATTGGGATCATGCAACCAAGGATGAGCCAAAATGTGGAATCCACGGAAAATGCTCTCGTTGCACAACACTAGAGAGATGGTAGCACGATTGCTCCAATGGGCATGATACACACTTGTGCACAACCTAAAAGGAACCAAACGTGTCGTCTTCCTATGCCTGACTTCCTATGTGTGTATGTGGCACGTGGCACTCGCTTAAGTGATCCAAGATGATCAAATATGCTATGCAAAGCTTGCGATGCTATTGCTCTTTTGCTCTTGCTCTTGCTTAAAACCTTTCCTTCTCTTTTCTTTTGCAATGATGTTTTGTATGGTCACAATGCGGGATGTGCACACCAAGATAGAAATTATGTATGCGGGTACTACATGAACACAAAAGATACCTATATGATACCGAAATGATACTAAGATATATGCACGCAATTTTAGCTATGCGGAGTATGTATCACTAAAGTGCACAAGTAGCGTAGCCCGGCAATACTCAATGGCTAGTCTCGATAGACAAGTAACGCAAATAGGCTCGGGGTAACAATGCAATGGCAAGGGTATAGACAAGAGTGTCGTCGCGGTTATCGTCCTTGCTTACGGTGAGGTGTCGATGAAGAGTTGGTCGGCGACGATCCGGGGTGATGATGAGCGGCGATGTCGATGAAGAACCACTCCTAATTAGCCGAAACAACTTAGGAAGTGGCGAAGCTCGCGAATCAAAATCTCAAGTGCAAATGGGTTGCAAAAGAAAAGTGGTGGGGGTTTGCGGAAAACTGTGGTGCGAAAACCTTGGAAAAAGTAAATTGGCGAGGGGAAATTTTCTGCAAAGGCCGGAAGGTCCGGGCCGGCCGGAAGTTCCGGAGGCCGGAAGGTCCGGGGTGGCCGGAGGGTCCGGGGGCCGGAAGGTCAGGGTGAGGACGGAGGTTCCGGGGCTCGGGAAAATTGGGACGAACCCTAATTTCCAGATCTTGGACTTGGGCGGAAAACCGAGAGGAAAAACCCAAATCTGACGGGGAAAAAGAAAAATTGGGGGAATTGGATGGATGGAAAGCTAGATCCACTCGTCCACAATGAAATCCATGGATCAAAATCAACAAAATCTCCTCAAATCAAACGAATCCAAGAAATTTGGTATGGCTATTTTTGTGGGGATTTTCGAAATTAGGTCAAAACAAAACAAAATTGGCTAGAAATCAAAGGGGGAGACTCCAAATTCATGAGAAAACTTGGCTCTTGATACCAATATGATACGGGGCACACCTGTGTGCGTCGATCTTTCATGAATTGGAGGGGATTTCCACGAAAAACACGAGGAACACGAAGAACACGAGAGGAAATCACAAACTCAAGGACAATCTTCGATTACTCATCCACTAGAATCACACGAGTACAAAAGACACAAGATCCACAATCAACAAAAGGATACACGTAACCGGTAGTCTCCTCGCTCCAAAGGAGGAGGTCTTTAATCCCTTAGGATCTTCCCTTAGAGGGGCCTTGGCATCACTTGGATCTTCTCTCAATGGAGGGCAATCTCCGTGGGAGAAGGAAGTAATGGAGCTATGCTCAACAAAAAGGTATTTGCTAAAACAAAGCTAACCCTAATTCGAGGTGGAAGAAGAGTATATATAGTCCTAGGGACGAAGGGGTAAGTGGGAGAGGTACATGGGCCTCGGGCCCGAGTGCAGTTGCTCTGTTAAGGCCGGAAGTTCCAGGCTAGGCTGGAAGTTCCGGGCGCCAGAAGTTCCGGGCTGGTTCCGGGCAGGGTTTGGTCTGAACAGAGAGTTGGCGCAGGCCTCGGGAGCTGGTTTCATGGGGGGCCGGAAGTTCCGGGGCCCTGAGGTTCTGGGCGAGGGTCCGGGCTGGTTCCGGGCTATCGAGATAGTTTGCACCTCTGGACTGGGCCTGGGTCGCCGAAGGGCCAGAAGTTCCGGGCAGGCCGGAAGTTCCGGGCTGTCCAGAGAGTTGCCCTTGGTTCTAGCTCCTTCTCCTCCTCGGCATTGGTCTTGGGGATGCTTCCTTGATCCTTTATGGTCATCTCCCTTGAACCTGATGATGCACATGGTTTCATTGTGAGGTAGCATCCAAGTCCCTTTGCTATCCAAGTCAAACTCGAAGAGGAGCGAGTTCACCTTAGCTCCAATGTCGCGTGTGTGTGATCTTGTCATAGGGCCACTTGGGGGTTGGCTTGATGGTGTAGTCTTCATGGGGATGATGGTGGGATGCTCCGCATCAATTGGGGTCGTGCAACCAAGGATGAGCCAAAATGTGGAATCCACGGAAAACGCTCGCGTTGCACAACACTAGAGAGATGCTAGCACGATTGCTCCAATGGGTGCGATACACACTTGTGCACAATCTAAAAGGAACCAAACGTGTCGTCTTCCTATGCCCGACTTGCTATGTGTGTATGCAGCATGTGTCACTCGCTCAAGTGATCCAAGATGATCAAATATGCTATGCGAAGCTTGCGATGCTATTACTCTTTTGCTTGTTTGCTCTTGCTTAAAAGCTTTGCTATTCTTTTCTTTTGCAATGATGTTTTGTATGGTTATTATGCAAGACGTGCACACCAAGAAAGCAATTATGTATGCGAGTACTATTTTGTAACACAAAAGATGATACTAAGATGTATGCACGCAATTTTAGCTATGCGGAGTATGTATCACTAAAGTGCCCAAGTAGCGTAGCCCGACAATACTCAATGGCTAGTCTCGATAGGCAAGTAACGCAAATAGGCTCGGAGTAACAATGCAATGGCAAGGGTATATAATGAGAGAGTCGTCGCGGTTACTGTCCTTGCTTACGGTGTGGTTTCAACGAAGAGTTAGTCGGCGACGATCCGGGGCGATGATGAGCGGCGATGTCGATGAAGAACCACTCCTAATTAGCCGAAACACCTTAGGAAGTGGCGATGCTCGTGACTCAAAATCTCAAATGCAAAGGGTATGCGGAAGAAATGGCGGTGGAACAATGCGGAAGAAATGGCAGAGAAAACAAAATTTTCGGGCTGAAAATTCAGTTCTGTCAGAGTTGCTCGGACGTCCGGGCCTTGTTGGTCATCCGGCGTCCGGTCGTCTGACGACTGTCGGTCATCCTAGGCCTGCGGGCTGCACCAGTTGACCAGGGGAACTATGAACTCGAAAGGGAAAGAAAAATTTGGGCAAAATTCCGACGATTTTACGGTGGAAAATGATGGGAAAGATGGGGAAAAGGTAGATCCACTAGTCCACAACGAAATCCACGGATCAAAATCAACTAAATCTCCTCAAATCTAACAAATCCAAGAAAATTTGGTATGGCTATTTTTGTGGGGATTTTCGAGATTAGGTCAAAAACGAAACAAAATTGGCTAGAAAGTGGGGGAAGGGACTCCAAGGTATGAATCAACGTGGCTCATGATACCAATATGATACGGGGCAAGCCCGTGTGTGTCGACCTTTTCACACTTGGAGGTGGAGGAAGGGAGAAAATCACAAAAGAGAACACCTACACAAGGAAGATCTCCGATCACACATTCATTAAATACACTCAAGCAAACAAGATACAAAGATCCAAAGTCAAACAAGCGATACACGGTAACCGGTAGTCGTCTCACTCCGTGGAGGTGAGGTCTTGATATCCCGTGGGATTTTCCCGAGATGGGGCATTGGCATCCGCTTCGGATCTTCTCACGTAGAGGAATCTCTCCACGAGGGAAGGAAGTAAATGGGGCTATGCTCAACAATATCCAATGCTAAACATAAGCTAACACTAGAGAGAGGAGGGGGAGGTGTTTATATAGTCTTAGGCGAAAGAGGGGATACATGGGTCAAAGCCCGAGCGGCTGCGCGTAAACAGGTGTCGGACGTCCGGACGCTGTCGGACGTCCGAGGCTTCACGGAGGTCCGGACGTCCGGAGGCGGCCGGTCGTCCGAGGAATCGGTGTTGGAGAGAAGTGTCCGGATTTCCGGGACGTGTCGGACGTCCGAGGCTCGGTTGTCCGGAGGCCTTCGGATTTCCAAGGATTCGGCTCTGATCTGCCGGCTTCGGTTTTCCGGAGGTGTGTCGGTCGTCCAGGTGCTGGGGGCTCTCGGACGTCCGAGCAGCGCCGGTCGTCCGGAGGCTGGGTAGTCTCGGACGTCCAAGCGGCGTCTGGCGTCCGAGTGCTGTAGCTCGTCTGCGGCTCCTTCTTGGGGCTTCCATGCTTGGCGTCCTCATGGCTGCTTGCATGTTCCTCTCCCGAGTACCTGAGTATGCAAATGGTTTCATTGTGAGGTAGCATCCAAGTTCCATTGATATTCAAGTCTAACTCGAAGAGGGGTGAGTTCACCTTAGCAGCAATGTTGTGTGCGCATGCTCTTGTCATAGGACCACTTGGGGGTTGGTTTGATGTAGTAGGTTTCATGGGGATTATGGTAGGATGCTCTGCATCAGTTGTGAAGCCCCTTGAACTCGTTACTGGCAAGGATTGAATCTTGATAGATACATATTGTAAATGCAAAATAAAATAAAAGTAATAAAAGCAAAACAATGTAAATAATCATTTTTAGTTTTTATATTTTAGTAGACCCGGGGGCCATAGTGTTTGCTAGAGGCTTCTCTTTCGAAGAAAGCATACGGTTGGTAAACAAATTACTGTTGGGCAATTGATAGAAAAGCGCATACTTATGACATGTTATTCAAGGGAATGATCATGTATATAGACATCACGTCCGTAAACAAGTAGACCGTCTCCTGCCTGCATCAAATACTATTACTCCACTCATCGACCGCTATCCAGCATGCATCTGGAGTATTAAGTATGAAACAGAGTAAAGCTTTGAGCAAAATGACATGATGTAGACAAAGTAAACTCTACTAATATGAATAAACCCCATCGTTTTACCCTTAATGGTAGTAATACAATATGTGTCTTGACCCCTTCTGTCACGAGGATAGAGCAGCGCAAGATTAAACCCATCACAACACACCACTCCCATTGAAGATAAATCAATCTAGTTGGCCAAACCAAACCGATAGATCGGGGAGAAATACGAAGCTATAACAATCATGTATAAAAAAATTCAGAGAAGACTCAATTAATATTCATGAATAATCTGATCATAAACCCACAATTCATCGGATCCCAACAAACACACATCAAAGAAGATTACATCGAATACATCACCGCAGGAATCACGGTGATCTTTGTATTGAAGATCATAGAGAGAGAGATACATCTATGTACTTGTTGTAGACCCGTAGGTCTGTGGTGGACTGCTCACACATCATCATGGGAGCAGCAGCGCAGATGTAGAGGCCCTCCGTGATCGATACCCCTCTGGCAGGGCACCGGAACAAGGCTCCAGATGGGCACACGGTGGAACAGAGACTTGCGGTAGCGGAAAAAGGGTTTCGAGTGGCTCTCTATTATTTTCCCAATTTTAGAGAATATATAGAGGCGGAGTTTGGTCAAACGGAGCCATGAAGTGGTCCGAAGGCAAAGGGGCACGACCACCCCCGTGGGCGTGCCCTCTTGTCTTGGGACCGCCTCGTGTGGCTTTCGGACTCCCTCCGAAGCTTCCACGTCTTATTTTTGTCCAGAAAAAATCATCAAAAAGTTTCGTGTCATTTGGACTTCGTTTAGTACTGGTTTCCTGGAAGGTAAAAAAACAAGCAAAAAACAGCAACTGGCACTTGACACTAGGTTAATAGGTTAGTTCAAAAAAATGATATAAAATAACATCTAAATGCATATAAAGCATCCTAGAATGATAATATAATAGCATGGAACTATCCAAAATTATAGATACTTTGGAGACATATCACCATGAAAGAGTTCCTCAGGCAACAGAACCATGTGGGTCTTATTGGTGGAAGAACATTCTAAAGTTGTTGGATAATTTCAGAGAAGTTACTTGGGTGGAAGCTAATCAGGGGGACACCATTCTGTTCTGGCAAGATAAATGGAAGATTTGAGATTCAGTTGTTCCTTTGCAAGAGAGGTTTCCTAGGCTATTTTCATATGCCAAAGATCCTTAGTCTATTGTTAAGGAGGGGCTGCAATGTGAAGATTTGATTACCTGGTTCAATCTGCCATTGTCTCATCAAGCTTTTGAAGAGTTGCAACTGGTCAAATCATTAATTAATTATAGAGAGAGGAAGGATAACCAGATGGATGTCTGGTTTTGGCAAGGATCTGCTAAGCAATACACTCCAAAGATGTTCTATACACATGCTCATCAAACCATTATTTTCAACCCTCTGTTAAACTGGATTTGGGCTAGTTGTTGTGCTTTGAAGATCAGAGTGTTTTCTTGGATGCTAGTGATGGATAGATTGAACACAAAAGACATTGTAGAAAGGAGGCAATGGCACATGGATGATGGAGTTCAAAGTAGTCTTTGTCATGCTCAGGTCAGGGAGGATAGCGATCATCTCTTCTTCTCCTGTACTTTTAGCGGAAGGATATGGAATTATCTGCAAATTAAATGGGTTGTTGGGGATGACATGTCAGCAATTGCTCTACATGCTCAAGAAGAGTTTGGTAAGCCTTCCTTCACAGAAGTGGTGTTCACCGCGTGCTGGCACATTTGGCTTCTCCGGAATGCTAAGGTCTTCACACACATCAGGCTTAGATTTAGTGTGTAGAAAGCAGGTTTTGTACTGGATATCTCTCTTTTGGCCAACATGATTAAGCCTAGATTCAAGGAAGACCTTCTTAGGTGGGTGTCTTCTCTACCACCTTGAGACTTAGTGGAGTTTTTCTTTGTCCCGTTAGGGTAGGTAGAATAGGTTATCTTCTTCTCTTTTTGATTACTGGGTAACCTTGTAGTTCTCCTGTATATGCTCTTTGATCAATAATGGTAAAGTACTGTGTGTGTGTGTGTGTGGGAGGGGGGGGGGGTGGGGGTGTTTCCCTACGTGTTCATTCAAAAAAAATGTAACCCTTAATAAGCGCAAATTTCTCTGATATAGTGTAGTTGGGAGAATTTAAAAAGACAATAGGACTATCATGTGTGGGTGAAATAGCAACAATTTCATGTTTAACATAAGGAACTATAACAAGTTCATCTTCATAGCATAATTCATATTGTCATCATGGCCACAAGCATAGCAAGCATCAAGTTCATCAAAAAGGTTTATTTCAAATGAATCAAAGGGGTCATAACATTTATCCTTCGGTATGTACGCAGTGAAATTAAAAACTGTAAGAGTCAAAGAGTTACTCTCAATAGAAGGTGGTCAAGGGTAGCTAATCCGCTCTTCCTCTTTTTGTTCTTCGCTCTCCTCCTCATCTTTTTGATCTAACGAGCTAACAGTTTCAGAAATTTCTTCTTCCATAGATTCCTACAAAATGTTAGTTTCTTCTTAGGCAACAAAGACTACCTTAATAAATTTATCAATAGAGGCATTGTATTCATAATTCTCATAGCAATATTTAAGTATAGCATAATTTTCAGATCTGTAAAGAGCATCATCACAATTTTCACACTTTTCAAACAAAGATTCAATTTCATAAGCACCCTTAAAAGCAAGAAATTATTCTATTTGTTCCACATCATAGTAATCATATACACCATTAGCATAAGAAGCTAAGGTTTTATTGTCATTTAATTCACATTGAAAGGGAAGGTGTGGAGCCTTCCTCTTAGCGCAACAAGTATAATCACATCTTAAGCAAAAATTCCAAGCATACCAACGCAACATTTTAATTTGATCCCATAAGTGTTTACCTTTTTCATGAAGCGATAATCCCTAAAGTATTGCCGGTGATCCAAAGTATCTCCCATTATCAAGTTGAATGGAGATTTATCAAGATTATCAAAGTAGTATTTAATGTTTTCCACATAACCAGCATCGAGAGTTTTAGGAGGTTCCCCATCTCTATGAGTACTAAGTACAACTAATTTTTTTTGGTATTTCGTGTTCCATATCCATCACTAAAGATATTAAACAACTTAGACCATAAATAAAAAAATACTTAGTAATAAAGCAAACAAGCACACATGAGAATATCAACCCCACGCTATTGCTCCCCGGCAACGACGCCAGAAAAAGGTCTTGATAACCCACAAGTATAGGGGATCATTTGTAGCCTTTTCGATAAGTAAGAGTGTCGATCCCAATGAGGAGATAAATGTAGAATTAATATTCTCTCATGTTCTATCGACCACCGATACAACTCTACGCGCAACAATGTTCACTATACCTAGTACAAGAAATAAACTACTTCGCGGGAATAAAACTAGAAGTACTTTGTAGGTGTAAGAAGATAGTTTTGCAAGATAATTAAGAAGATGGAAATAAATATTTGGTGATTTTTAAATAAAAGAACAATGAAGTTAATATAGCGAATGTGGAAAATTGGTGCTAGGATTTGCGAGATTGCCCTAGGCAATTGATAACTAGATCGGCAATCATCATTGCGATTTTATGTGAGGGAGAGGCATGAGCTAACATACTTTCCGTACTTGGATCATATGAACTTATGATTGGAAATCTAGCAAGAATGCGCAACTACTAAAGATCATTAAGGTAAAACCCAACCATAGCATTAAGTAACAAGTCTCCTTTACTCCCATACTCAACAACCCCCTTACTCGGGTATAAGCTTCTGTCACTCTCGCTACCCACTATAAACGCGTCATGAACGTATTGCAACACCATACAGTGGGAATATCCCACATGTGCGTAGCACGGAAGGAACCATAGGACAACACCAAATAAAACACGCAACTCAAACCAATCAAGATAATCAATACACAGGGAGGACAAAAGAAATCTACTCAAACATCATAGGATAGCAACACATCATTAGATAATAATATGAAGCATAAAGCACCATGTTCAAGTAGGGGGTACAGCGCGTTGCGGTTGAGTGGACCTCTGTAAATAGATGAGGGAAGGTGATCGTGGTGTTGAGGAAGACGGTGGAGTTGTTGGTGTAGATTGCTGTCGCGCTAGTTCCCGTGGCGGCACTCCGGCGCCACCGGGAGAGAGCGGGAGAGATCCCCCTCCTTCTTATTCTTCCTTGGCCTCCCCCTAGATGGGAGGAGAGTTTACCCTCTAGTCCATGGTCGCCATGGCTCCTGGAGGGCAGGAGCCCCTCCGAGATTGGATCTCTCTCTCTGTTTTCTTCTGTTTCACGCTCCTGTTTTCTGGCATTTCACCCTTTCTTCAATTCCTGGAGATCTGTAACTCCGCTTGCGCTGAAATTTTGACGCGATTTTTATCTAGATATTAGATTCATTGCGGCCGAAGGACACACCCAACCGACCTCCGCGGTGCGCACAAGCCAGGGTGGCGCGCCCTGGTGGCTCGTGGGCTAATCGGACATCGTCTGGCGATGATTGCCTTTCCCAAAAATCACATATATTCCAAATAAATCTCCGTAAAAATTTATCGCGTTTGGACTTTGTTTGAAATGGATTTTCTGCGAAACAAAAAACATTGAACAAACACGAACTGACACTTGGCAGTGGATCAATATGTTAGTCTAAGAAAATCATATAAATTGTTGCCAAAAGTATAAAAGTTGTAAACTAATGGCATGAAACATTAGAAAAAAATTAACGAAGGAGATGTATCAATACGTAAAGTTAACGCTCTTCCAAACCCACTTTTAGTAATATTGTAAATATCATTATCAATAATAGACTCATCATGAAGCTCAGGAAAATTTTCAAGATCACAAGAAGCATCAAAATTATCACCCCAACCATGATCATTAGCACAATTGATATTCATAGCATTTATACTAATAAAATTACAATCACGCTTTTCATTAAATAGATAAAGATCGATAGCATTTTTTATCACTTCTTCATTGTTAGGTATTGGTTTACAATATGCAGCAAATTCGAAAAGATTAGCAAGCAGATGAGGATCCATATATCCTATTTGCTATTTTTATTTCCCTTTCTTGTGTGTCAATGATAAGGATAAGATAACTAGTCAAGTAAAAAGGAGAACAAGTAAATGATAATTTGTATGAAGGAACCTGTAGTTGTTTGATGATGTATCCCCGACAACGGCGCCAGCAATTTTTCTGCTACTTGTGATGCGTTAGGATTTTCTCCACGAAGGAAGAGTGAAGTAATATAGTAGTAGAAGCAAGTATTTCCCTGAGTTGAGAAGCAATTTTTATCAAACCAACAGGAGAATCACGCAGAAAACCATCAACAACACCTACTCACAAAAGAGCAAATACTTGCACCCAACTCGGGCAAGAGGGTTGTCAATCCACTTGTACTCATTAACAACAGTGATTAAATCTGATAGTCATAGGTTGATATATTTGATGAGTGATATTTTTACACTCCTTTCACCTTTGTTTAAATTGAGATATTTCATTTAAAAAGAGATTTTCGCTCTGATATTGACACTAATGACTAATGAATGGAAATGATTCCACAAATCCTCTCTTTAATGCTATTCCACAGGAATTTTTCTGAAAAGGGAATCACGTGGGGGAATGGAAAGGAAGGAAAATGGTGGAAGAAAGAATCAACAGGAGATGCCAGAACGAAGCTAGAGCAAAACTCGACGTTCCATACCGGCGCGAGCGTCCGTATGAGCGGTCGTTTGGCATGGATTTCAAGGCAGCTCGTGCACCTGAACTACTTTATAAAGGGGACCCCATCAAAATGTCAACATAACAATGTTGAGCACACAAGCCAGAACCTCTTCATTATCATCCAAACACTCTAGCTGCCGCCATCTCCACCACCACCATAGTGCTCTTGCATCTAGTTCATACTTGTAATTATGCATCGCACAAGGCATCCATTGTAAGACATATTGCAATCAATCGATCCCATGAGGTGTTCTTAAATGATTTCTTCTCGCGGTCTGATCTCCATGTGTGAGTAGTTCAGTAAGGTATGGGTTGAGGCATGAGCCTTGCAACCCTAGGTATTTGTTGAGGGGATCAACGGAAGTCTTTGACATAACGTCTGCTTTGTGTGAAAGAAAATTGTTTTGTGAAGTGTCGCTTGTCTTGTCCACGGCCTTCATCCCTGCAGGTACCCAGGATCATGGAGATCGAGCACCGGTGAGGATAGAAGCAATGAGACTGTGAAGTGTTATACCAAACACTAGTGACAGTAAGGTTTAGTAGGGTAACATGGATCATATCCTTGGGGATACATGAGGTGTAGTCATTAAACGCCCAATGCTTTTGTTTGATTTCATTATCTTAATTATCGAGGCAACTCAACAATACGGATAGGGTCTTTGGTAGGACAACTGATTCTTGATGCAGGACTAGTGGCGGTCAAGATGTTATTTGGACACATCCCCCACTCTGATATGAAACAAGCACATCTCGATGGGTGACTTCCCGAGCACAAAGTAATATCTTATTTGATCCCAGCGCGAATACATGGTTTTAAGTATTAAGAACTCATACCCGTACCTCTTTTTATTATAAGTGTTTGAATCACTATTTGCTTGTTGATCCGGTCAAAAGCTGGATTTGACACTTTAACAAAAACTTGATTGAGACCATTTCTTCAAGGGAATCTTCCTCTCGTGGGTTCGATAATCCAGGGTCACCTCTAGGGAAATAGATGCGGGATACCCTTTTATGTTCCAACACCGGATCAATAAAAAGGAGATATCAAGCTCTTTTTCTGGCGCCATTGTCAGGAAGGAGTTTAATATTCCTAATCTTTGTGTTTATAGTATTTGTTAAAGTTAATTTTTAGTTTTTGTTTTTTACTTTTCTATTTTTAGTTTAAGTTTTATTTTTGTTGCAAGTCTTGTCAGTTGAAAAACCAAAAAGTTACTATGGCTCATAATCTTGGGAGTTTTTGCTACTCCCACCAACAACTTCATGCGTGAACCAATTTCACATCATGATGTTGCAGCTGCTGAGTACAGGATCAAACCGAACTTAGTTTCCCTGGTTCAATATGACCAATTTGGAGGCTCTGTGTCTTAGGTTGCCAATATGCATTTACATAATTTTACTTAATTGTGCAACATGACACACATAAAGGATTATGATCCTGATGCTCTGAAATTGCATCTATTTCCTTTCTCTTTGAGAAGAAAAGCTAAGGAATGGATTTTAGCTTTGCCTAAATGCAGTATTACTTCTTGGGCTGCTTGTCGTAGCAATTTTTTATCTAAGTTTTGTCCACCTGCAAAAAGTATGGAATTATGTTCTCAGATTACAGGTTTCAAGCAAAAGGAACGTGAGCCACTAGCGCTTTCGTGGGATATAATGATAGAATCTATAAGGAACTACCCCAGTCATGCAATGGAGGAGTGGTTAATCCTTCATATGTTTTATAATGGCTTAAATCACATGTCAAAAACTATGCTTCATATAGATGCAGGAGGAACAATCATGGGAAAGCCCATAGAAGATGTCAAGAAACTACTCAATGATATGCAAGAGAACCATGACCAATGTCATGTTAGAAGAACCACCACCAAGAAGGTGAATGCTATAGAAGAAAATAACTTAGAGTTGACAACCTAGCTTGAAGAACTTATCTCCTTGATTAAAGGTAAAGAAGATGTAAACGTGAATGCCATCACTAATGAAGAACTAGTGATGTAAATTTCATTGCTCGTGATAGCTATAATCCTAATTGGAAAAATAATGGTTATGCTCCTAGACTTCCTTATCCTAATAATGGAGGAGCGTCCAGTAATTTCAATGGAGCTAATGGTAGAAATAGAAATACTCTTGAACAAACTCTTAAAAGTTGTATATCTAGCCAGACTGAGCAAAATGAAAACTTCAAGAATAGATTGAAGAATCATGATAACTTACATGGTCAATTGACTGGTAAGGTTGTTGGGCTAACAAATGATGTGCAGATAATTGAAGGAAGATCAAAGAATATGGAAGCACAAGTGGCTAAAATAGCAGAGAGCCAAACATTGATTTTGGCTAAGTTTGCTGGTAAACCGGACCTAATCTGGTTGAAGAATTTAAATGGTAAGAAGCAATGAAGAGAAGGCCGAGGTGCTTGATACAAGCCATGTGCCAGAGTACAATTATACCGTTGCAGATTTTGTCAAGGTGATATCAATGAAGTATCCACTGTCAGAGGTAACTAATGATGAAGCATATAATGTCTTTGTTGAACAAGTTGCAGCCAAGGTATGCGAACTTGATGATGGAAGGAAAAAAAGCTATTCAGTAAGTTACCAGCTAAGCAAGAGGATGCTTTTGAACCTACAATAGAGATTGAGATAGGATTGAATAAATTCAGTGCTTTATGTGATCTAGGGGCAAGTGTTTCCACTATCCCCAAATATGTTTATGATAGTCCCAATCTTGGTCCTTATGCTAATACCGAAATTATATTGAATATGGATAAGTCTACTTTTACTCAGGCAGTAGGCCTTAAACATGAAGTTATAGTTCAAATTAATGATTGCCATGTCATGATTGATTTTGTTATAGTAGATATGCCTGAGGATCTAATTGCTCCTATAATTCTCGGTAGACCTTTTCTAAGGACTATTAAAGCTGTGATAAATGTGTTTGAGGGGAATGTATGATTTGATTTACCAGCTAAAGATCCATTTGTGAGACATTTCCCCGGGAAAAAGAAAATGAAGACCTACAGAAGAGGTGGCATCATTTTGAATGCCAGAAGCTATGGTCTCGGTGTCCTAGCAGCCCCTTGATCGTCAATACGGTAGAGCTAACCGGCAGAAAACAAGCGCTTCGTGGGAGTCAACCCACGCGAATAAAGTAGACAAGTAAGTTTTTATTTTTGTTTTAATAAAAGAGTGATTGAAGTTCCATGTGAAGAAGTAAGTTTGGAAGAGTCATTCTAATGAAGGCTTTCCTTTGTGCAAGTTTAAATGTATGTCGAATTGATGTTTTTATGCCCGGAAATATGTCTATGTATTGCTTTGGAACTAACCCGCAGGAAAACGAAGAGAAAGAGAAGTTTCGGAGGAAACAACTAAAAAAACGCCTTTAAAACAACCGCAACGGTCCTCTAGGCGGTCGCATGGCCTGCTGGAGGTTCCAACATCAAACAACCAGAGACACCCGAAAAGATGACGGTGTTTCAAACGAGCGCGAGCGCTCGTTTTGGCGCTCGTTTCATTTATTTGTAGGAAACAAAGAGGGGTCCATAGCGTATGACGGCGTTTCAAACGAACAGGCACAAGCACCTGTTTTAGCAGTCGTTTCATCTCTACGCAGACACACGTAAGCAATCAGGTTGGAAGACAGTGTTCCATGTGGGTGCTCACGTAGGTATGAGCGGTCGGTTTCGCACCCTGGCGGCTCCAATAAACCCAAGAAAGGATGTAAATCACCCCCATGTCTCTCTTTTCTTCTCCTTCTTCTTCTTCCTCCAAACCTCTCCAAACCCTAGCAAAACTTCGCCCGATCTCTCTACTCGCTCGTTTCTCCTTCCGTGTGATCGATCTACTGTACGTTTCTCCTCCGATCCCCAAGTTATTTTCCGCGAATACATGTTCTACATGCCTAGCATTGCCATGTCTAGGAGATGCATATTTTTTATCCAAATTTGAATTTGGCATGGATTAGTTGATGTTTTTAGAGGAGTATGATGTGGTAACCACCATAGCGATAGAGGCAAGTTGTCCCTGTCTTTCGATGAGATGGTGGCTATCGTTTTCGGTGGAATAGACTTTGACGATCCGACTACGAACGTGCGAGGACGTCGCGCCTTAGCAATCGCTAAACCAACTCAGAAAGGTTATTGACCATGCCGGAGCACGATCAACCTGACCACGAGGGTCTATTTCCTGCACGCAAACGAAGAACAAGCAAGAAACTGAAATTGCAATCTGGATATTGTGAATATAAGAGGAAATCTTTATTGATGAAAGTGGGGTTCTGTGACATCTTGGTTTGGTCATGGAAGACAAACGAAGGATGCGAAGTTGCAGCTATGGCGAACTTGTAATCTAAAGAAAACCCATGTCTAAACGGCGCCCTAAGGGCTGTATATATGGGGGAATAGAGGGGAATTTCGTGGCACCTTGGAGGAGGGGTCCGAAACCAACCCTAACTCAGTTTCCCCACACATACAGAGTCTAAAAACAGCCTATGATAAGGTATTTGGAAATTACATGGGCCTGGCCCAAAAATAAGGTGGAGCAACACCTATAATAGCCCATGGACGAAATTTGTAAAGTGGCGTCTTGAATATTTCGTCCAAGCCTTCATGCTCTCCTTATGGTGGGATCAAAGTGTGAAACGCACCACTGAAAGCTCCATTGTTCTTTCGCCCCGCGCACCTTCTTCTCCATGCTTGTTCCCGCTCTAATGGCCATCCTTCTTGTCCATGCTAGGCCCTTCATTCATAAGTAAAACAAAAGTATCTAATTTAGGCAACATCATATGTTCACGAACATTAGAAGGA
Source organism: Elymus sibiricus (assembly GCA_039707655.1). Classification (NCBI taxonomy): domain Eukaryota; kingdom Viridiplantae; phylum Streptophyta; class Magnoliopsida; order Poales; family Poaceae; genus Elymus; species Elymus sibiricus. The sequence goes on from CM077665.1 coordinate 263,451,598, forward strand.
TTTCCAAGAAACGAAAGTACCTGGTAATTCAATTGGCGTGCGCGAGCTCTAGTAACTGGTCCAGTATGTATATCAGCAGGGGCTGTGGGTGTAACAATGGTATTGATGTCCTCATCACATAGGATCAGTATTGTTTAATTGTATTGGTCTTAAAAACTTTTCTATATATCTTTACAAGGAGGTCTTCTCGCATGCGTGATGCTTCCAATTCATCCAACACACCACCACAAAAAATTTTCACTCAGGGGATCATCTTCACCGACCGTGGAGTAAGGAAGAAGCTCACTACAAGGAAGATCAAAGCAACCAAATGGGCTTGTACGAGCACACTTGCGTACTAGGTATCACTAATGATTTTAGTTTGCTTTCTCGCAATGCCGGGTTGCATCGTTTTGTTTATCAAGGATGTGAATGAACGCTTGATGATTGAGTTTCTTAGTACTCGCTCGCACAATGTTGGTTTAGTGCCAAATGCACATGAGGAGGAGAGGATCACTTTCCGTCTCCTTGACCAAGACGTTAACATCACTCTTCATGAGTGGTATAATTATTTTGGCTTCGCCAAAAATGATGATGATTTTAGATATGTTTATGATTTAACTGACCCACACCCAAGGCAATCCTTTTACCGTATGAGTCTTCATTACTCGAGGCAAAGAGCCAGTTGCATTGAAAGTCCAGCTATACATTATTTCTATTATGTTATCATTAACTCATTGCAGGCACGAGTAGAAGTTTCTAAGGTGAATTATGAGAGCATGCTAGTTCTTAGGAAAGCGGCAAACCGGGACGTCGGTTATTCGCCCAACCTAGGGGCAAGACTTTGCTACACCTCGCGCATCAAGCAAATCATGCACAAGGATATATCGTGTCTGGAGGGATGATAACCATCTTTTCCAACTCCCTTGGTGTCAACTACAATCACCTTCATCCCATTGTTGGTAATACTCTTGTTAACATTCATGTTCTTACTAGCACTGGTATGATAGTAATTCGTAATGGCCGTCATTGCATTATAATTCCTGGAGTGGCACACTTGTTGCCCACTCCTATGCCTAACCGTTTCTCCATCGAGAATGGACAATTGCATTATGTTGCACAGGAAGGAGATGCATCTTTTTACCAAGAAGGGCCAGAACCAGAACAAGTAGATGAAGAATAACTCACCATCGACGAGGAGGAGGAGCAGCCCCAAGAGCATCCCAACAAGACTACACCACATACGTGGAACTCAACAACCTCCGGGGCTCTATTCATGATATGAGCAACCTTGCAGCGTCCCTTCAAGGCACGTCTGCCTACATGAACATGAACTTCTCCAACTGGAACTAGGAGTGGGTTCCTGACCAACCGCCATAATGATCCCGCCGGTTTGGGATTGCAAAAGCCTAAGCTTGAGGGAGGTCATCACCACTTCTAAAGCAATATGTGGTGGTATTTCAATAAATTGTAATGAGGTTGTACTTAAGCTCGAGGACCTTCAAAACCCTCGTATTGGTTTGTTCCAACACATTGCTTTTATTTTCTTTTCATTTTTCTTTTTCTTTTTGCATTTTGCGGTTTTGGGTACGAAGTTAGTTTTCAAAAATCCAAACCCCAAAAAATAGAATAAGTTTTGCTTTGCTCTTGTTCTTTATTTAGCCCCTTGGAGTTCATTTGCATTTTGTTTTCAGAGGAGTTGATCTACGCCGGATAATGAGGAATACGAGAGTAAGGAAGAGAAGTGTGTGAATTCGCAACCATGAAGGTATGTCCTACGACCCTCATCTTTTGCACTTGAAATACTTAGAGCAGATGTAGTAGTAGTATGTGTGATATGTGCAGATGGGAGTAAGACTTGATAGTGGAGATAAAGGTTTTGTTCTAGTAGCTGAAATAATTTTGTAGCCTTTGTTTTATTTAGTTTAGACAACTAAGACTTGTCATGGGACTATTTTTAAATGAAATGATATTAACCCAGAATAACTATGCACAAGAGAAAGTCTTTCAAGACTTGGGAGTTGAGAAATTGCAGTGGAAGTGATGTTTGAAATGCTCAACCCCATGTTATTAATTTTAATAGACTTGATAGCCCTTGTGGATTAAATTCTCTACAGGAATTTAGTTGAAGTGTGAGTGAGATTATGCTAAAATTATGTGTTGTATATCTTACATGGTGCTTCAGCTACTTGCTGGTTCTATCGACCACCTACTATATGCACGTGTACGTGTGTAACTGTGGTTTTGTCACCTTTCTTGATGTTTTGCTGAGGACTCCACTAGCCAATGAACGATTCACCAAGAGCGATAGCTCAGATTTCGGCTATGAGTTTGTTACCATACGTAGTGGAAACACTACAAACGAATATTATTAGTCTTTCTCTTGAATGGGTGTGTATGTGGTAAATAAAGGGTACTGATCAAAAGAGCGTGAAAGGGACATATTTCTAAAGGTCCATAGTTCCCAAAAATTAAGCCACACCAAAAACCTATGCATGATCACTTATTTGGCATAATGCCTTCACGTGACAATCAAAGTTCCAGCTAACAATGCTTGAAATGAAGTGCCTAAGAGCCTAGACGAGGAAATAATCGTGGGTGTGCTTATGAGCACTTGAGCATCATATTTTACTACATGTTTTATACTTCCTAACCTATGTTTTTATGGCTCTATCTAAAGAAAACTCTTTCGGGAATTCCCGCCAACCAAGTGTTGTCTAGATTAAATAGAATAGAGTGTTGCAAAGTTGTTTTATCTAGTAGATTAAGAACTCTGTGTTGATTATCTTTGCTTCAATAACACTTGCACTATAACCATGCCACCGCTACATATATGCTAAGTTTTTAGGTCAACAAGCGGAGGGCTATCTAGGCGTAAGTGAACCAAAAATTTCTTGATATTTTGGTTTAAACAACTGAGTTCCTTATGTTTCAGATTTCTCTTTATGTTGCTCAAGGACGATTATGTTTAATATTGGGGGATTTGGTGAGTGATATTTTAATACTCATTTCACCTTTTTTTAAATCGAGATATTTCATTTAAAAAGAGATATTCTCTTCGATATTGCCACAAATGACGAATCAATGCAAATGATTACAAAACCCTCACTTTAATGTTTTTTCGCAGGAAATGGGCTAAAAAGTAAAGAAATCATGTGGGGGTGGAAAGGAAGGAAAATGGAGAATGAAAGAACGAACTAGAGCAAAAGACGGCGTTCCATACGGGCGCGAGCGCCAGAACGGAGCCACAGCAAAAGACGGTGTTCCATATGGACGCGCGCCCTTATGAGCGGCCGTTTGGCATGGATTTCAAGGCAGCCCGTATCCCTGAAAACCTTTTATAAAGGGGACCCCATCAAAATGTCAACATAACAACGTTGAGCCCACACGCCAGAACCTCTTCATTATCATCCAAAAACTCTAGCCGCCGCCATCTCCATAACCATCTCCACCACTACCATAGTGCGCTTGCATCTAGTTCATAATTGTAATTGTGCATTGCACTAGGCATTCATTGTAAGACATATTGCAATCAATCAATCCCAAGATGTGTTCTTAAATGTTTTCTTCTCGCGATCTGAGATCCATGTGTGAGTAGTTCGTTAAGGTATGGGTTGAGGCATGAGCCTTGCAACCCTAGGTATTTGCTGAGGGGATCAATGGAAGTCTTTGACATAACGTCATGTATGTGTGAAATAATTTTTTTTCGTGAAGTGTCTCTTGTCTTGTCCGCGATCTACATCCCTACAGGTACCCAGGATCATGGAGATCGAGCACCGGTGAGTCTAGAAGCAAGGAGACCTTGAAGTGTTATACCGACCGCTAGTGACAGTAAGGTTTAGTAGGGTAACATGGATCATATCCTTGGGGATACATGAGGTGTAGTCATTAAACACCCAATGCTTTTGTCTGATTTCATTATCTTAATTATCAGGGCAACCCCGCGAGATGGATAGGGCCCTCGGTAGGACAACTGATTCTTGATGTAAGACTAGTGCCTGTCAAGATGTTATTTGGACACATCCCCCACTCTGATATGAAACAAGCACATCTCGATGGGTGACTTCCCGAGCAAAAATTAATATCTTACTTGATCCCAACGCAAATACATTGTGGTAAGCATTAATACATCATACTTGTACCTCTTTTTATTATAAGTGTTTGAATCTATATGCTTGCTGATCCAGTCAAATGTTTGTGTCGACACTTTTACAAAAGCTTGCAAGAGACCATTGCTTCAAGGGAATCTTCCTCTCATGGGCTCGATCATCTAGGGTCACCTCTGGCGAAATAGGTGCGGGATACCCTTTTATGTTCCAACACCTGATCAATAAAAAGGAGATATCAGAATTGCAAATTAAAATAAAAGTAAATAAATTGCAGCAAGGTATTTTTGGTTTTTATAATATGATTAAATTAAACCCGGGGGCCATAGTTTTCATTTGAGGCTTCTCTCTTTAAGCATGGCAAACGGTGGGTAAACAAATTACTGTTGGGCAATTGATAGAAATGTGCATAGTTATGGCGTTATTCATTGCATGATCATATACATAGGCATTACTTCTGTGACAAGTAGACTGACTCCTGCCTACATCTACTACTATTACTCCACCAATCGACCGACTCCTGCATGCATCGGTGGTATTAAGTTCATGACAAACAAGTAGGGCTTTAAGCAGGATGGCATAATGTAGACAGAATAAAACCAATCAATATGATTAAACCCCATCGTTTTATCCTTAGTAGCAACAATACAATACGTGCCTCGCTACCCCTTCTGTCACTGGTGAGGACACCTCAAGATTGAACCCACAACTATGCACCACTTCCACTAAAGACCTACAGATCAACTTGGCCAAAGAAAACCCATAGATCGGAAAGCATTACATAGCTATATAAATCACACATAATAAAATTCAGAATGGACTCAATTACTTTCAATGAATAATCTGATCATAAACCCACAATTTATCGGATCCCACCAAACACACCGCAATAGAAGATTACATCGGATAGATCTCTGAAGAGAAGATGGTATTGAAGATCAAAGAGAGAGAAGAAACCATCTAGCCAATCACTGTGGACCCGTAGGTCTGTGATGAAATACTCACACATTATCGGAGGTGCGTCAAGGTTGATGTAGAAGGCCACCATGATCGATTCCCCCTCTGATAGGGTGCCGGAAAAGGCCTCCAGATGGGATCACAGAAGAACAGAGACATGCGGCGGCGGAAAAATTGTTTTGGGTGGCTCCCTATTTTTTTTGGAACATTTGGGAATTTATAGATTTTGAATTAGGTCAGACAGAGCCATGAGGGGCCCACAAGACATCAGGGCGCACCTACCTCCCTGGGTGCGTCCTGTTGTCTTGTTGTCTCCCCGATTCACGTCTAGTCTCCTCCCTAAGATTCTAAGGTGTCTTCTGGTCCAGAAAAAATCGTCAAAAAGTTTCATAGCATTTGGACTCCGTTTGGTATGGATTTTCTGTAAAACCAAAAACAGGCAGAAAACATCAACCCGCACTAGGCACTGGGTTAATAGCTTAGTTCCCAAAAAATGATATAAAATTGCATATAAAGTATCTAAGATTGATAATATAATAACATGAAGACGTATCAGGACCAATATATATTAATGTTATGGCTAAGTTTTACCTTAATGAATGTGTTAGTAGTTGCGGATGCTTGCTAATAGTTACAAAGCATATAATTCAAAGTAAGGGATGACATGCTACTAGAGGCCTCTACCACATGAGAACTTGCCATCGGTCTAGTAATTTAGCTTGTTGCCTAGGGAGAATCCGCCCACCGTACCACCATCATTCCACACTCGCTATTCATATTATATTGTAATATATTATATCTTTATTTAGGCAACACCTACTTTTATGTTTATGTTCTTCAAAGCTATCCCTTTGTACCCACTTCGTAATTTTGTTCGTTGTTTCTGGATAAAAGAAAACGCTTGGTGTACGTAGGGTTGTATCAGTGGGAGATAGGACCTCAGAGAATATTGATCTTACCTTTAGCTCCTTGTGGGTTCGACACTCCATACTTACCATTTCCATCTTTGGAAAGTTCTACGATGATTCCTTGCACTTGAGCATTATCAGTTCCTACAAAGACTATTAAAACGCAATATAATTCAAAACTTGAAGCAAAGCTCAAAAGCACTCAGCTCCCCAACAACCGAGTCAGAAATAACTCGATGGCCTACAAGCGCACAGGGTTTAGTTCTAGCCTTTTCGAAGTAAGAGTATCGATCCCACATGGAGCACATGAAATAGGCATTGCGTCTTCTAGTGAACTGTGGATTTGTGCCAACAAGTAATAGTAGACTCCACACAAAGTGAGGGCGAAAATAAATGATTATTTTAGGTGAAGAGCAAACTGGATGTAAATAACATAAAAGCTAATAAAAACAGTAGCACGAGTAAGTAAGGCGTTCTCAAGGAGTCTGGAATTCCTATTGGTATGTTTCTAACATAACCCATGCATCAACATAATATTGTATGGATACTTGAGTACTCTTGATGATTATGCTGGGGGGGAGCCGGTACAGAAAACGTTCTACTCTAGGTAGACTTCATGCCACGCATGCCACTACCATAGTCTCCCCCATCAGGTTACAACTAAGGTAATTGAGGGGCGGCATCTTTAAGGGTTCTTCGTAATTCCCATGTTAGTTGCAAAAACGAGGGGTGAAGGCTGCTGTCACCTTGAATTACCTTCACGTCCTAACCTTTACAATGAAAGTGATACACTTCGTGGACTTATGACAATAATCCTGAGTGGGAAAGTTTATTAAACTAATCATTCAACAGAGGATCTCATATCCAATATAACGTTTCAGATCCTATACATACAAGGGTTCATCAATATCCTCGAGAACTAAATGGTTTACTCGCACATGGAGACAACAAGCATCATGTAAATGGTGATGATAAACATGGATGAACCACACGAGTAACACACAAGACGGGTGTGGATGATGATGATCAATCAAAGGCTGAACTGCAGTTGCCCTTTCATTCACCTAGAATTTTGGCTTGCTCTTAGGGTGGACCAAAAGTGGTGATGATGTCGGTGTCCTCTTGCATGTGGTGGTGTGACCTCCTCCTTGTCAATCCCTCCTCTAGATGATTCTAGACGCTAGGGTTCTGCCTTCTACATGTGTTTCCAGTGCGTATGCTCGTCCATTCCCCTCATGGGGTGGAAGTAGTGGATGAGGCAGTGGCGTTGACGCTTCATATGACCCCACATATGAGCGGACGCGTTCGTATGCTAGGTTGTCTTTTGCTCTGGAACCGTCATGTGGACTTCTCTTTTATCCCTTTGCTTCATTCTTCTTTTGGTAGTTAATTATCACATTAAATAGCGTGATTCCACCATAGTTTCCTGGGGTTCGTTCAATAGAAGTTCGTTTACTCCAAAATACGTTACCTAGGGAATACCAACAAAAAGTCGTGCGCCAACGCGGTAAAATTTCACACAGACTACAGTGGTGGTACGAAATAACTATCAAAACCATCACATATTATGGACTCATCAGACTGCAGCAGCGGTGGCCGGTGACGGCCCGCATAGTAGCGCAGCATCACCGGTGTTGCGTAACACTGGTGAGGGATGTGTTGGAGCAGCAGGAGACGCTCACGACTGCCGCATCATCGCGCCACCGACACCACTGCCACGATCGATAGTAGGGTTGTGTTGCAGTAGTTGGTCAATTACAGATGTTGATGCCATGACCAAGCAGTGAGGCTGCATTGTAGCATGTAGGTGTAGGTGTTGGTGGCATGACTGGTGGCCATCCGTTGCAGAAGACGACTGCTGCCACAGGCCGGCGTTGTTGTAGAGGAGAAGACGCCCAGGGTGCTGCAAGGGGCCAACCCCATGCTACGAGCGGAGGAAGGAGCATTGTTGCAAGCATGGGCGTCGTGGTGGATGAGACTTGAGTGGAACTGTTGCGAGTCTCCATGGCCTCTTATCGGTGAGATCCTTTAGGCGGAGATTTAGACGGAGGTAGGGGAAGAAAGAGGTCAACGCCTTGGCAAAGGAGAATTTGTGGCTCCGTTTCGCTGCGTGAAGATAAGGAAGAAGAGGGGGAGCGGCGCTCAAGCCCACGGGGACGCATGACGATCATCCAAGACGGTTACACACACGCTGAATCAGTCGGGCATTCCTGATCGTTTCCCTTGTAATATTTAAATTAGAACTACGGTCACATTTGAATATTTTTCAATCATCTACAATTTAATATGATGTTATTTAAACTTGTGGACCAAAAAAAGAAAGAAGCGGAAGATTTTGGAGACATGGTTACCGAGTTACTGTCCATGCACTGGTCCAGATCGGCCCACTGACGGATACCGAGTCCAATTTACACTTCTTTATTACTCGGGAATAAGAAATTCTATGCACTTTGCATCAAATTTTAAATATTTATGTTTCATAGCATAATGCTTTTAGTCGAGAGGTGCGTTGCAAGCTTACTGGTAATAAAAAAGAACAACAAAAGTTAGTCGTAAGCAAAGAGCGAAATCTAGTTGTTTATTTACATAAGGGTGCATGTTCTACGTGAGCAGTCAGCACACCGTGACGCCGGCCACCACGCCAGCGACGGTGGTGAGCTCGTGGTCGTCGACGAAGTAGCGCTCCCATATCTTCATGAACGTCTGGCACGTAAGCAGGCTATCGGAACCGGCCTGGTGTGCCTCACCGACGGCCCGCGGCACGTCGAGTTTCCCGGCCACGCGGTCCAACCCGCCGCGGAGGTCGACGTCGCCAGGGCAGCGACGCGCCATCTCTTTAACGTCGTACAGCCTCTTGCGGACCATAGCCTTGACGACGCTCTCGAACGCCGCCGGCGTGGCGGGCAGCTTGTATCCGCGGCCCAGCATCAACTTGACGAGGTACGCCAGGTCGTACGCGCCGCTGAAGGTGATCAGCCCGGCATCGCCAAGGCCACCGCGCAGCAGCTTGCGCAGCCGCGGGCCCAACGCCGCTGCATCGATTCCCTCCCGGCGCGTCCGGTCGAAGTCGACGCCCTTTGCCCGCAGCAATTCAATTGATTCGGGCGCATAGCGGTGGCGCCGGACGTCGAATTCGCGGAAGTTGAACTCCCACACGTACTGCACGGCGCCGCCGCCAAGGTCCGGGAGCCGGCCCGCCGCGTCGAACAGGGTGAGGCCTAGCTGGATCAGGTGCAGCCCGTCGACGTTCGCCTTGAGCATTGCGTACTTCTTCTCCTCCGTGAGGGCGTACGCCGGCACCTTGGGCCGGTACACCGTCCCCGGGAACTCAGTGTCGAGTGCGGCGTACAGGAAGCGTGGCAGGAGCAACTCTATTAGCTCGACCTCGTGCTGCAGATTGTGCGCCCACACTGGCCGCACCACCACGTTACCCGGCAGCGACATCAATGCTGGCAACATCCGCCGCCCGTTGGCCACCAGCGCCGGTATGGTTGTGCAGATCTCCGGCAAGAAGGCGAAGGGCGTCGTCAGCGACCCAATCATGACGGGTACCGATTGTTTCCCACCGACAACGTCGAGGGTCATCGCCCGCGGCGGGTTCGGGATGAAGCACATCTTTACCGGAGCGCGCGTAGATCACGGCGTGGAGCGCCGACTTATCGGTTTGGTCGTTAGGTTTGGGAGATATTGTTGGAGGGGCGAGTATCATGTATGCGATTTAAAGGTGCGTACATATCTTGATTTGCGTCGGAGTCGTTCGACGTGTTTGTCTCGGCCTCGTCCCACGTCCATGACTCGTAGCTGTTCTCGTGGCATCAAATCTGTGTTGGAACTTTTTTTTTTTTTAGTCTGTGTAGGGCACATCTTTTTTTTTAGGGGTAATCGCACCTTTATTAATAACAAAGTAAAGTCTGGGATCTCAGCTGCTACAGCCTGTAAAATACAATCAGGTGGCATGTCATGCCAAACCATATTACGTTCAGTGCTAACCCCTAATTTAGCTAGGATATGGGCAACAGAATTGGACGTCCTCATGACCCATGAGACCTTGTACTCCTGCCTGGTTCGGAGCATCGCCTTGACATCTTGAACATAAGGGCCAACAGATGAGAGGTTCCTTGCCTCCTCATTTAACATGGAAACCACATGCTTGCTGTCCAGTTCTACATGAACTCGCTGAACATTCTGTTCCATCGCCATTTGAACTGCTCACTTTGCTGCTAGTATCTCTGGAGTTCAGGGTCGGTGATGCACGGGAAGAAGGCTGCCACCCCTCCTCTGAATGCACCTGCATGGTCCCTAAGGATCACTCCACCGCCTGCCTTGTCGTGTGTCTTCGACGTAGGTCCGCATTGATCTTGATCCATCCCGGCTCGGGTGGTTTCCATTTTTCCACCTGTTTCGCCTCCGAGGGCGCCAGAGTTTTGTCATTAACCGAGCGCCACTCCATCATATGATCATGGACCCTGTCAGCGACCACCCTTGCATCCACAATTTTTTTTCCGTCTCGTGCTTCATTACGCGCACACCATAATCCGTGACGCCGATCAGCCCACCTAGTATTTAGCCTATTGGGCTGCCTATTAGCCTACAAAAATAAAAAATAAAAATAAAAATAAAAATAAAAATAAAAATAAATGGGCCGTGTCGGGTTAACACGCGTGCCCAGACTCCAGGCCCAAGCACGGCCCTAGGCGGGCCACGTGCCGGCACAGCCCGATTAACCACTTGTCGGGCCGCCCGTCACAGGCCAGGCACGCATGCTAACGGGCCGGCCTGCAAGGCACGGCCACTTGGCCAGGTTTGTTCCCGGCTTCGCTGCGTGCCTCTCCGAACCTACCCCTGATAGATGGGTGGAATTGCCTTCTTTGCCATTGGATGGGTTGACCAGAGGCCACGACTGATTTGAGAAACCACGAGAGAAAGGTCACCTCTCATCTTCCTCTCCTCTGGCGGCTAGGGTTGTTCCTATGCCGCCGCCATGTGCTGGCCCGCGGAGAGGCCCGTTGTACCGGCCAGCCGGCGCGCAGCCGGACGCCTCCACCTCCCCCCCCCCCCCTTCGTCTCCCATCCGCCCGAAGAGTCTCCTCACTCCGCCACCAGGAGGTCTTCTACTGCGCCTGCCGCGCAAATCAGGGGAGAGGTGCACGGGCTAGCCATGACCGTCCTCGCCCCCATCCACCATCGACCATCTTCTCGGCCAAGCTGCTTCTCCACCCATTCAAGCTGCACCAGTGGAAGCTTCTTCACCGAAGGTACTTTCATCTTTTCTTTGTTAATTACTTCTAGATTTGTGTTGTGATACATGTTAATACAAATTGTGTTGAGTATGTTAAATACTATGGTCAGATTAGCCTATATTAGTATATGTGTTGATTGATTAAAGTGTTATGGCAGCAATGCATGGCAGCAATATGTGCATGAAGTGCTTGACAATTAACCTTAAAATTTGTGTTGTAAAATAGATGGAAAAGAAAAAGGCTAATTGGGATGCACATCACATAACCATTTTCTGTGAGATATGCAAGGATGAGGCCAATGCTGGAAATAGGCCCATGGCATGTTTGAACCGTAGAGGGTACAAACATCTTGAAGATAAGTTCCTTGATAGGACTCGAAAAAGATGTTCGCAGAATCATTTGAAAAACAAATGGGACATGTTGAAGAGACAATATATACAATTCATTTTGTTGAAAAATGCGGCAATTGGGCTAGGTTGGGATGATGTGGAGAAAACCATTGCAGTAGATGATGATTGGTGGAACATACAACTTAAGATATGTACTATCATTTATTTGGTAGCATCGTTTTGTTTGTGCAATTTCTAACTCTTATGCTATATTTCAGAAAAACCCCAAGCATGCAAAGTTCAAGAAGAAGGAGCTCACCAACTTGGAAGACATGCACGTCATGTTCGCCAAGGCACATGTCACCGGGGCTACATCATCTATTCCTGGTGTCGTGGTTTTGTCACGACAGATGTCCTCGTGAGAGAACTAAGTCGTGAGTCCATCGCTGCTATGTGATTCTTGAACAGGGTTGATCAGAAAAGAGAGATGTGAGTTTACCCAGGTTCGGCCGCTCACGATGAAGGTAAAAGCCTACTCATGCTTGACTGCTATTGATGCTGATGATCTCGATTACAAGGTGTTGCTTTTGCTACCTAGCTCTCGAGGGTTTCTAACTTAACTTTTCCCGTCCTTGGGACCCCCTTTATATAATAGGTCAAATCTGTGGGTTACATATGAATTCGGGTTGTATTCATAACCCATGTTCGACTCTAACTCTTAGTAGACGTATCTTTCAAGTTAGGCAAATATTCCTTAAGTCCTCCGTAAGCCGGCCCGTTCTCCTAGACCTTGAGCCAGCTACATAGGACGGGTCTTGTATGGGACTCTGTCCAACTTGTGACGAACTCCTCCTCTTGACCCGGAATCGAACTAACCCATGAAGCCCTTTGCCTTTCTTGCCGGTTCAATGAGTTTTCGGGTCTCAATGCTGGGAAACATACCCAACATTAGGCCCCAGGTTAATTTGGATTTGTCCATGTTAAACTTGCCTTTTCACCTTCGTCCTTACCGCTTCATTGGATCTCGTGGCCAGGTCGCCGTCAGGGCTCAAATGTTACCGGGTCACAAGACTCCTTTGACACTTAGCAAAACTTGCTGCTCCCCGTGGTGACATCACTAGCAATTATGACGACATGCGGCGATGACCTCACAACGAATCTTTGAGTGGATATGTCAAGTCTTATTAGCACGGGAATTGAGGCATCTTTTTAGCCACAAATTAATGCACCAGCCCAGATTTCCACCACGCCACTTTTATTTTACCTTGCCTATAAATAAGTTGATGGGGCCCCAGATCCATTTTTTACCTTGCCACGCCAAGCCATCTTCTTCCTCTCTATCTCGATGTCCTTGCGCCCTTCCAGCTCTCCGACCCGAGCCACCGACGAAGGCCACTCCATCGACGTCGTTGCCAAAGTTCATCGGAATCCACCGCGCCCGCGCCCGCAAAGCCCAACACTTTCATCCTCATTTTCAAAGATTTGTAAGTCTTCTTATCCTTCGCCATTTTCATCCTCCATGGTTCTTTAGCGGTTCTTCACAGTTCATCCTCGAGGCAGCAGTTTAACAGTGAAACTTAGCAACCTTCATATGTTAAATGACCCCGGCAACTGATTTTATGTTATATCGCAGTCTATGCTTTGGTAAACAGATCCCCACTATTGCTCTTCATACTAGCCACCATAGCTAGGTTTATATTTTCCTCATGTTTCTTCAGATTTTCTAAATCCATAACTTTAGCCAAATTTGCACAGTATCTGTTTGTCATACGCTCTTTAGGAATTAGCGGTTTTTTCCTTCCCAACATAGGAATCATCAATTGTCATTCACCTTTTTGCCGGCTTGACTAGCTTGAAGTCCTTCTACCGGCTCAAAACATACCATGTTTTGCCGGTCAGTACTTAAGTAAACCTGTCTGATTTTGTCAGCTCAATTGTACCTTCGTAGCCAGATTGTAGCATAGATTTCCGTCTCAGTCCTTACCAGCTTATCCTTTTTGTTATTTTGTCATTTTTAGCCACCTTTAAGCACTACTTCCGTAGAAATGACCCCAAGTTCAACAAAGTCGCCAACTAGACCAAGTCGAGCATGACCCAACTCATGCTCGACGATCTTGTGAAAGTTGGGATGTTGCCGTCTCAGGACAAGATAGAATGGCGGGTTCCAGATGAAGAGACTCACCCTCATCTGACTTAAAGCGAGATCATTATCTTTGCCAATCATCTCGACAAAGGGTTCTGTCCCCCGGGTTCAAAGTTTTTCGACGACGTCCTCCATTATTTCAGCATCAGGCCACAGGATCTTGCTCCCAACTCGGTCCTCAATTTGAACAATTTCCAAGTCTTATGTGAAGTATACCTCCAAATGGAACCAACTGTTAGTCTATTTATGGAATTTTTCTACTGCAATCGCCAGTCTGAATGCAAGGGAGGGCCGAGTCTAGAGCTAGGAGGACTCACTATCCAACGGCGCAAAAATTCTGTTTTTCCTTAAATAACTCTTGTGAGTCACCCTAAAGGATGGCATATGTTGGGGAACGTCGCATGGGAAACAAAAATTTTCCTACGCACACGCAAGATCTATCCATGGTGATGAGCATCTACGAGAGGGAGAGTGAATCTACATACCCTTGTAGATCGCTAAGCGGAAGCGTTAAGAAACGCGGTTGATGTAGTCGAACGTCTTCGCGATCCAAATCGCAAGTCGTCCCTCGATCCAAACACGATCTAGCGCCGAACGGACGGCACCTCCGCGTTCAACACACGTACGGCTTGATGACGCCTTCACCTCCTCGATCCAGCGAGCGATGGTGAAGTAGTGGATGAGTTCCGGCAGCACGACGGCGTGGTGATGGTGGTGAGGAACAATCTCTGCAGGGCTTCGCCAAGCACTACGGAGATTGTGACGGGAGGAACTAGAGGGTTAGGGTTGCCGGCACACGGCTTGGGAAATCTTGATGTATCCCGTGTGCTAGCCCTGCCCCTCTATTTATATGTTGAGCCCTGGGGTCTAAACTTGGAGAGAAAGCCTCCACAAGGTCGGTTTTGCCCGCGCAAGGTCGGTTTGGCCCGCACGGAAAGAGTCCCACTCGGATTCCAGCAGTACCGCGTACAAGCGGTAGTACCGCTCATGAGCGGTAGTACCGCTTGAGCGGTAGTACCGCTTCACACAAGCGGTAGTACCGCTTACGCGGTAGTACTGCCTTACCAGCGGTAGTACCGCTTATGGCAGCAGCAAAACTTCCTTTTGCACTTTCCAATACCTCGTGTGCTTTACCCCTTTGGTCCATATAAAGTGTTGCTGCACCCGAACACTTCGGTAAACATCCGGAACCCATTCCGGTGAATTTCGGAACCCTTCCGGAGATCAAAACACTATTATCACATATATCAATCTTTACCTCTGGACTCTTCCGGAGATCCTCGTCATGTCCGGGATTTTATCCGGGACTCCGAACAACCTTCGGTCACCAACACAATAACTCAACTATACTAATCGTCACCAAACGTTAAGTGTGTAGACCCTGCGGGTTCAAGAACTATGTAGACATGACCGAGACACCTCTACGGTCAATAACCAATAGCGGGACCTGGATGCCCATATTGGTTCCTACATATTCTACAAAGATCTATATCGGTCGAACCTCTATGTCAAGGATTCAGTTAATCCCGTATGCTGTTCCCTTTGTTCTTCGGTATGTTACTTGCCCGAGATTCGATCGTCGGTATCTCTATACCTAGTTCAATCTCGTTATCGGCAAGTCTCTTTACTCGTTCCGTAATACAAGATCTCGTGGCTAACACTTTAGTCACATTGCTTGCAAGGCTCATTGTGATGTTGTATTACCGAGTGGGCCCTGAGATACCTCTCCGTCACACGGAGTAACAAATCCCAGTCTTGATCCATGCCAACCCAACAGACACCCTCGGAGATACCTGTAGAGCACCTTTATAGTCACCCAGTTACGTTGTGACGTTTGATACACACAAGGTATTCCTCCGGTGTCAGTGAGTTGCATGATCTCATGGTCATAGGAACAGATACTTGACATGCAGAAAACAATAGCAATAAACTGACACGATCATATGCTATGTTCGTAGTTTGGGTCTTGTCCATCACATCATTCTCCTAATGATGTGATCCCATTATCAAATGACATCTCATATCTATGGCTAGGAAACCTTAACCATCTTTGATCAACGAGCTAGTTAACTAGAGGCATACTAGGGACACAGTGTTGTCTATGTACCCACACATGTATTTGAGTTTCCAATCAATACAATTATAGCATGGATAATAAACGATTATCACGAACAAGGAAATATGATAATAACTAAATTATTATTGCCTCTAGGGCATATTTCCAACAGTCTCCCACTTGCACTAGAGTCAATAATCTAGTTCACATCACCATGTGATTTACATTGTTCTAACACCCAATGAGTTCTGGGGTTCGATCATGCTTTGCATGTGAGAGAGGTCTTTAGTCAACGGGTCTGCGACATTCAGATCCGTGTGTACTTTGCAAATCTCTATGTCATACTGTAGACACTGCTACCACACTCCACTTGGAGCTATTCCAAATGGCTGCTCCACTATATGTATCCTGACTGCTACTCAGAGTCGTCCGGATAGGTGTCAAAGCTTGCATCGACGTAACCCTTTACGACGAACTCTTTATCACCTCCATAATCGAGAAATATTTCCTTAGTCCTCTAGTTACTAAGGATAATCTTGACCGCTGTCCAGTAATCCACTCCTGGATCACTCTTGTACCCCTTGACAGAATCATGGCAAGGCACACATCAGGTGCGGTACACAGCATGGCATACTATACAGAGCCTATGGATAAGGCATAGGGGACGACCTTCGTCCTTTCTCTTTCTTCTGCCGTGATAGAGCTTTGAGTCTCACTCAACTCCACACCTTACAAATCAGGCAAGAACTCTTTCTTTGACTGATCCATTTTGAACTCTTTCAAAATCTTGTCAAGGTATGTACTCATTGAAAGTTTTATCAGACGTCTTGATCTATCTCTATAGATCTTGATGCCCAATATTTAAGTAGCTTCATTCCAGGTCTTCCTTTGAAAAACTCCTTTCAAATGACCCTTTATGCTTTCCAGAAATTCTACATCATTTCCGATCAATCAATATGTCAACCACATATACTTATCAGAAATTCTATAGCGCTCCCACTCACTTTATTGTAAATACAAGTTTCTCATAAACTTTGTATAGACACAAAAACTTTGATCACCTCATCAAAGTGTATATTCCAACTTCGAGATGCTTGCCCCAGTCCATAGAAGGATCGCTGGAGTTTGCATACATTTTAGCATCCTTAGGACTGACAAAACCTTCCGGTTGTATCACATACAACCTTTCCTCACGGATACCATTAAGGAAACGATGTTTTGACATCCATCTGCCAGATTTCATAATCAAAAAATGCAGCAACTGCTAACATAATTCCAACAGACTTTAGCATCGCTACAGGTGAGAAAATCTCATCGTAGTCAACTCCTTGAACTTGTGAAAAACCCTTAGCCACAAGTCGAGCTTTATAGACGGTGACATTACTATCCGTGTCCGTCTTCCTTTTAAAGATCCATTTGTTCTGAATGGCCTTTCGCCCTTCAGGTAATACTTCCAAAGCCCATACTTTGTTTTCTTACATGGATCCCATCTCGGATTTCATGGTCTTAACCATTTCTCGGAATCCGGGCCCATCATCGCTTCTCCATAGCTCGTAGGTTCGGCGTTGTCCAACAACATGACCTCTAAGACAGGGTTGCCGTACCACTCAGGAGCAGTACGCATCCTTGTCGACCTACGAGGTTCGATAGTAACTTGATCCAAAGCTTCATGATCATCATCATTAACTTCCTCTTCAACTGATGTAGGCTCTACAGAAACATCTTTCTGCGCTGCGCTACTCTCAGGTTGAAGTAAAGGTTCAACAACCTCATCAAGTACTATCTTCCTCCCACTCAATCTTTCGAAAGAAACTCTTTCTCGAGAAAGGACCCGTTTTAGCAACAAACACTTTGTGCTTGGATCTGAGATAGAAGGTTTACCCAACTGTTACGTTAGGGTATTCTATGAAGATGCATTTGTCCGCTTTGGGTTCGAGCTCATTAGGTGAAAACCCTTTTTCACATAAGCGTCGCAACCCCAATTCATACGGTGTCATCTCAACGGACTTATGGTGCCCCTTTTAAAGTGAATGTGGTTGTCTCTAATGCATAGACCTAAAACGATAGTGGTAAATCGATAAGAGACATCATAGTTCGCACCATATCCAATAGAGCATGACTACAACGTTCAGACACACCATTACACTATGGTGTTCCAGGTGGCGTGAGTTGTGAAACAACTTCCACATTGTCTTAAGTTGTATACCAAACTCGTAACTCAGATATTCACCTCCACGATCATATCGTAGATATTTTATCTTCTTGTCACGATGATCTCAAACTTCACTCTGAATTTGCTTGAACTTTTCAAACGATTCAGACTTGTGTTTAATTAAGTAAATATACCCTATATCTACTCAAATCATCAGTGAAGGTAAGAAAATAACGATATCCACCGCCCGCTACAACATTCATTGGACCGAACACATCAACATGTATCATTTCCAATAAGTCAATTGCCCGCTCCATCATACCGGAAAACGGGATCTTAGTCATCTTGCCCATGAGGCATGGTCCGCATGTCTCAACCGATTCGAAATCGAATGAGTCCAAAGATCCATCAGCATGGAGTTTCTTCATGCGTTTTACACCAATATGACATTTAGCGGCAGTGCCAAAAGTATGTGGTACTATCATTATTAACTTTGTATCTTTTGGCATCAATATTATGAACATGTGTATCACTACGATCAAGATTCAATAAACCACTCTTATTGGGTGCTTGACCATTGAAGGTATTATTCATGTAAACAGAATAACCATTATTCTCTAACTTAAATGAATAACCGTTTTGCAATAAACATGATCTAATCACGTTCATGCTTAACGCAAACACCAAATAACATTTATTTAGGTTCATCACTAATCCCAAAGGTAGAGAGAGCGCGCGATGGTGATCACATCAACCTTGGAAACACTTCCAACACTCATCGTCACCTCGCCTTTAGCTAGACTCCGTTTCTTCCGTAGCTTTTATTTCGAGTTACTAACATTTAGCAACCGAACCGGTATCTAATACCCAGGTGCTACTAGGAGTACTAGTAAGGTACACATCAATAACACGTATATCAAATATACTTCTGTCGACGTTGCCAACCTACTTATCTACCAAGTATCTAGGTTTGTTCCACTTCAGCGACCGTTCTCCTCATAATAGAAGCACTTAGTCTCGGGTTTGGGTTCAACCTTGGGTTTCTTCACTGGAGCAGCAACTGACTTGCCATCCATGAAGTTTTCCTCCTTACCCTTGCCCTTCTCGAAACTAGTGGTTTCACTAACCATCAACATTTGATGCTCCTTTTTGATTTCTACCTTCGCAGTGTCAAACATTGCGAATAGCTCAGGGATCATTATTTCCATCTCTGGCCTTTTATAGTTCATCACGAAGCTCTAGTAGCTTAGTGACAGTGACTTGGAGAACTATATCAATCACTATCTTATCTGGAAGATCTACTCCCACTCGATTCAAGCGATTGTAGCACCCAGACAATCTGAGCACATGCTCAACGATTGAGCTATTCTCCATCATCTTGCAGGCAAAGAATCTTGTTGGAGGTCTCATACCTCTCAACACGGGCACGAGTCTGAGATCCCAATTTCAGCTCTTAGAACATCTCATATGTTCCGTGACGTTCAAAACGTTTTGGAGCCTCAATTCTAAGCCGTAATGCATGACACACTGAACTATTAAGTAGTCATCGGAACGTGCCTGTCAGATGTTCACAACATCTACAGATGACGCTAGAGGGGGTGGCACACCGAGCGGTGCATTAAGGACATAAGCCGTCTGTGCAACATTGAGGACAATCCTCAGATCACGGACCCAGTCCGCATTATTGCTACCATCATCTTTCAAATTTATTTCTCTAGGAACATATAAAAATTCAAGGGAGCTACAGCGCGATCTAGTAATCTACAACATAATTTGCAAAGACACTTTGACTATGTTCATGATAATGAGTTTAGTTAATCATATTACTTAAAACTCCCACTCAAATTGACATCCCTCCGGTCATTCGAGTGTCACATGATCCAAATCCACCAACTCAAGTCCGATCATCACGTGAGTTGAGGTAGTTTCAATGGTGAACATCTTCATGTTGAGCATATCTACTATATGACTCATGTTCGACCTTTCGGTCTCTTTTGTTCCGAGGCCATGTCTGTACATGCTAGGCTCGTCAAGTTTAACCCGAGTGTTCCGCATGTGCAACACTGGCTTGCACCCGTTGTATGCGAACGTAGAGTCTATCACACCCAATCATCACGTGGTGTCTCGAAACGACGAACTTTCGCAACGGTGCACACTCGGGGAGAACACAATTTTATCTTGAAATTTAAGTGAGGGATCACCTTATAATGCTACCGTCGTCCTAAGCAAAATAAGATGCATAAAAGGATTAACATCACATGCAAATCATAAGTGACATGATATGGCCATGAACTTGTGCTTTTGATCTCCATCTCCAAAGCATCGGCATGATCTCCATCGTCACCGGCATGACACCATGATCTCCATCATCTTGATCTCCATCAACGTGTCGCCATGAGGTTGTCGTGCCGACTGTTGCTTCCACGACTATTGCTAACTCAAAGCGATAATGTAAAGCAAAACGGCGAAAATAATTAAAGACAACTCTATGGCTCCTGCCAGTTGCCGTACTCATCGACATGCAAGTCGTGATATTCTATACAACACATGATCATCTCATACATCACATATATCTCATCATGTAATTGGCCATATCACATCACAACATACCCTGCAAAAACAAGTTAGACGTCCTCTAATTGTTGTTGCAAGTTTTACGTGGCTGCTACGGGTATCTAGCAAGAACGATTCTTACCTATGCAAAAACCACAACGGTGATATAAAAATTGCTTTTCAACCTTCTCAAGGACCGCCTTTGTCAAATCCGATCCGACTAAAGTGGGAGAAACAGACACCCGCTAGCCATCTTTATGCAGCGAAGTTACATGTCAGTTGAAGGAACCGGTCTCTCGTAAGCGTACGAGTAATGTTGGTCCGAGACGCTTCATCCCACAATACCGCCGAAACAAGAAAAGACCAAGGGAGGAAGCAATCTGAATATCAACGCCCACAAAACCCTTTTGTGTTCTACTCGAGATCTCATCTACGCATAGACCTAGCTCAGATGCCACTGTTGGGGAACGTCGCATGGGAAACAAAAAATTTCCTACGCACACGCAAGATCTATCCATGGTGATGAGCATCTACGAGAGGGAGAGTGAATCTACATACCCTTGTAGATCGCTAAGCGGAAGCGTTAAGAAACGCGGTTGATGTAGTCGAACGTCTTCGCGATCCAAATCGCAAGTCGTCCCTCGATCCAAACACGATCTAGCGCCGAACGGACGGCACCTCCGCATTCAACACACGTACGGCTTGATGACGCCTTCACCTCCTCGATCCAGCGAGCGATGGTGAAGTAGTGGATGAGTTCCGGCAGCACGACAGCGTGGTGATGGTGGTGAGGAACAATCTCTGCAGGGCTTCGCCAAGCACTACGGAGATTGTGACGGGAGGAACTAGAGGGTTAGGGTTGCCGGCACACGGCTTGGGAAATCTTGATGTATCCCGTGTGCTAGCCCTGCCCCTCTATTTATATGTTGAGCCCTGGGGTCTAAACTTGGAGAGAAAGCCTCCACAAGGTCGGTTTTGCCCGCACAAGGTCGGTTTGGCCCGCACGGAAAGAGTCCCACTCGGATTCCAGCAGTACCGCGTACAAGCGGTAGTACCGCTTGAGCGGTAGTACTGCCTTACCAGCGGTAGTACCGCTTAAGGCAGTAGCAAAACTTCCTTTTGCACTTTCCAATACCTCGTGGGCTTTACCCCTTTGGTCCATATAAAGTGTTGCTGCACCCGAACACTTCGGTAAACATCCGGAACCCCTTCCGGTGAATTCCGGAACCCTTCCGGAGATCAAAACACTATTATCACATATATCAATCTTTACCTCCGGACTCTTCCGGAGATCCTCGTCATGTCCGGGATTTTATCCGGGACTCCGAACAACCTTCGGTCACCAACACAATAACTCAACTATACTAATCGTCACCAAACGTTAAGTGTGTAGACCCTGCGGGTTCGAGAACTATGTAGACATGACCGAGACACCTCTACGGTCAATAACCAATAGCGGGACCTGGATGCCCATATTGGTTCCTACATATTCTACGAAGATCTATATCGGTCGAACCTCTATGTCAAGGATTCAGTTAATCCCGTATGCTGTTCCCTTTGTTCTTCGGTATGTTACTTGCCCGAGATTCGATCGTCGGTATCTCTATACCTAGTTCAATCTCGTTATCGGCAAGTCTCTTTACTCGTTCCGTAATACAAGATCTCGTGGCTAACACTTTAGTCACATTGCTTGCAAGGCTCATTGTGATGTTGTATTACCGAGTGGGCCCTGAGATACCTCTCCGTCACACGGAGTAACAAATCCCAGTCTTGATCCATGCCAACCCAACAGACACCCTCGGAGATACCTGTAGAGCACCTTTATAGTCACCCAGTTACGTTGTGACGTTTGATACACACAAGGTATTCCTCCGGTGTCAGTGAGTTGCATGATCTCATGGTCATAGGAACAGATACTTGACATGCAGAAAACAATAGCAATAAACTGACACGATCATATGCTATGTTCGTAGTTTGGGTCTTGTCCATCACATCATTCTCCTAATGATGTGATCCCGTTATCAAATGACATCTCATATCTATGGCTAGGAAACCTTAACCATCTTTGATCAACGAGCTAGTTAACTAGAGGCATACTAGGGACACAGTGTTGTCTATGTACCCACACATGTATTTGAGTTTGCAATCAATACAATTATAGCATGGATAATAAACGATTATCACGAACAAGGAAATATGATAATAACTAAATTATTATTGCCTCTAGGGCATATTTCCAACAGCATAAGTCTTCGTTCTACTACAAGAACACCTCCCCCGATCAACAAAGATAGCTGTCGGGTTATAGGGCTGACCGGCTTGATGCCTCGAAGAAGTTTCAGGCCTTCGGCACAAAGGAGGAAATGAAAACTCTGAAGCCCTTGTACTCCAGGAACAATGCCCTAATTTCTCATGGGCTTCCCGGGTTCGACTTGAGCCGGTGTTGGATAAACTGGAGGATTCAACCTCTAAGCTTGAGGAACTGGCTCATGCACGACTATGGCGGTCAGCTGACTGATGATTTGCACTTCAACTACCACAATGTATGTTCCAGTGAACTTATGAAAGCCATCAAGAAGCTTCTTGGTGAGGCTCGCGAGAAAATCGCCATTGTTGGCCTCGCCCCTTTCTATGTTGGCAACCCGGCACCAGAGGTAAGCCATTACTCAACTCTTTTTTGAATTTGTATAGCTCGCCTTGCGTGCTCTAACATGTCGACTTATGTTTAAACAGAAAGATTCTGAGTGGTGGAAGACTGAACCTGAAGTTCCAACTCATCCTAAGGATGGCAGTCTGGAAGAGGTTGAAGAGGAGGAGGAACAAGAGGTAGAACTTGATTCCCTTGGGCGTCTGCATAATGAACTTGTTGATGCCTCTTCTTTTGAGGAACAAGTCGAAACCAGCAGAGCTGGCTCACCAGAGGTAAACCCGTCTGCCTCTGACTTGGAATATTTGGGTGAAAGGTGAGTCCGTAAGGTACCATTCTCACACTGATCAACTTACTTGGACAAAAAACTTATCTTTGAATAAAACGCAACATGAAGCTAGTCTGGAGAGGAAAACCCGGAGTAACTTTGGTGAACCTTCTGATGGCTTGCCAAATGAGCCCCCAGCTTGTCATGCTTGCACTCAGCAACAACTCAGTCCAACTCCTTCTAATCCCTTAGCCGGCCAATTCAAGGAGCCATGACGCCATTTTGCCACGGACTTTGAGTCGACTTCTCGTTCTTCCGATGAGTCATGTGCTAGCAAACTACCCGCTAATTTCACCATCAACCGCGGGTAAGCTTTCATAAAACTATAATCAATTTTATGATAAATTTTTTTGTATACTGATTATAGTCTGCTGTTTGTTTTAGGTCCAAAGCCTTCGTGAAGAAGACACGTGATTCCTCCTCCACTATGGCGGATACAGAGATGGGAATTCCACCTCATGACGACCTGGCTACCCAGGTCGACCCGGAGACACATATCAACACGGCCTCCAACATAGAGCCTCTGGCTCAGGACGACCCAGCGAAACAGGATGATCCGGCGGGCCAAGATGACCCCACAGATCAGGATCAAGTTCTTCCTGATGTTGTTGAGGAGCGTGAAAGGGACCTGACTGTGGAGAAGGGGGGGTGAAGCGGCACAAGATGACATAGTTATTACTGAAGAACATCACCACGCTCTCTGAAACATCCATCGTTTTGGCTAAGATAGTGGCCTAGGATGAGTCCCCGAGCCGGGAGAAGGGGAAGAGCCGACTTGATGTAGAATATCTTGCAGACTTGGACGTCAATTCTCTGCATAAAAGCTATTTGACCCGGCTGTCTGAAAGCCGGGAAACTGAGAGTGTCATGGTAGGCCTCTTAAAAAGAAAATATGAGGTACGTCTCCCCATTCATTCTCATATATGCTTATGTAGCCCCCAAGTATTTTGTTTAGAAAGTAAATGAAAAACTAAAGACTTGTCAAAATCAACTTTATTATTGCAACTTCCTTATGAAGAGAGGTAGCCCCCAAGTGTCGGGTCACTAGAAATAGTGAGCCGGAACTTGTGGTTGGATGTTTTGTCTTTTAATAGGAGCGAAGTATAGTCCCCAAGGGCCGACTTATCTTTATGTGATGAGTAGGGTCTTCTTATGTTAACAAGTAGTAGAAACAACTGTAGATATTAGCCCCCAAATGCCAGGTCAAATGCTTGCATATGATCTGGGACTTAGAATAAGTAGAGCTTATTCCTGTCGCCCGAAGTGCCGAGTCGCATGCTTGCAGTGGCTGGGAACTTTATAAAGATAGGGCTTATTCTATAGCTCCCAAGTGCCGAGTCACATGCTTGCAGTGGCTTGGGACTTAAACTTTCATATATTGTCTTTTATTTTTGCAGGTGATGCTGACCCAAGTGAAAGTGCTAGTTATTGACTAGAGTGAGGTGAATAGGTGATCTCTATGAATGGCTTCAAAACAGTCAATGTATTCGAAGTATGCGGGAGCTAATTAGGATCAGATAGGGATAACAATCAAGAGTCTAGGGAGAACATGAAACATGATGAAGACATTTAGACATGTAGGGCATAGTCATCATGCAAGCTAAGATGTATCGAAGATAAACTTAGACAATACGAAGACAAATGGTCATCAGATGAATGTCTTCGGTGAATGTCTTCACACAGAGATGAGCAAGCAATGACTTCACAGTTCAATACAGAATGTAAAGAAGTGAAGAAGATAGAACCAGTTGCTCGATGAAGACACATGATTTGCCGGACCAGTTCCAGTTGCTATGACAACTGTATGTCTGGTTGGGGAGGCTGGGAATGAACTCCGAAGACCTTGTCTTCATCTTATTACCCTTGATCCAAGGTCACTTAGACCTCGCCCAATCACTCTGGTAAGTCTTCAAGGTAGACTTCCGAAACATTCAAAAACTAGGTCACCCGGCAATCCACAGTGACTCTTGGATGCTCTAGACCATGACGCTTAACCGTCTGAAAGATACATAGGCTTCAATTCTAACAATTCTTCTATTCTCTCATAACAGAATGACTTCGGTGATGCTCAAACACACTAGCTCTAGGTGTTTGGGGTTTATCCTCACATGATCTCTCTCTCAAAGTCTTCGAGGTCGGTTGCTCTCAAACGACAAAAGCCTTGTAATAACTTTGAGCAGCCAACCAACTTATGTTGGATAGGGTGGGCTATTTATATCCAACAGGCAACCCGACACGATAAGACCGAAATAACCCTAGGTCAATGGCCAACCGACACGTGTCCCAACAGTCAGATTTCAAAGACTCACATGGTAACATCGTATGGGCTACAGGCAAGGCTGACTCAACCAACTCTCAAAGAGATTTTCTCTCATTGTCTTCATGTGATGACATAGGTATTTGGCTTGAGCATCACGTCAGTTTCTGACTTCGATCACTTGGACCCACTTAACAGTATGGTGGTTCCCTATGACTCAGGAAAGAAGAAAAAGAAACTACCAAAAGACAAAGTCTTCGCGTCTCATTATATTCATGGGACTGTCTTCGCGTACGACCATTGTCTTGAACCGTCTTCAATGTCTTCCGACATTTTTAGGGGTCGTCTTCGATGGTTAAACCGGATCTTCATGGACTTCTATCTGTGTTATCCTGTGAACTCTCACAAACACATTAGTCCCTCAACCACGTGATCAATTGTAAATACAGTGGGGTTTTACGCCCAAACTGCGGGTTGTCGTGTCCTCCACAGGGACTAGACAAATCAGCGGATATGCTTGGCTAAAGCTAGGTAACACAATTCGAGTGATGATTGCAATGAAATAGACCTAAACTACCTAAGATTGTTCAAGAAAATTCTCGACAAAGAAAATGCAGACAAGCAAAGGGAGATTCGGATTTTACTCAATGTCTTTTTGGTATTTTCTTATTACTAGAGAAACTAAAACACTAACACGGACGGACATCAACGCCAAGAGGGAATCAACAAGACACTAACATAAAATGTAACTAGCGGATATATAACAGAGGGGAGTAACAAGATTAAATGACAGAAGATAGATATGCCACATCACAAACATGTAGATCACAAGTACTGGAGCCAACACATGGACTACACCACATATACGAACAGAGTATCACACACATAGGCTATCAGATTACTAATTCAAAGAAGCAGAATCTAATAGAACATTTATCTCCCAAATTAACAAGGCATCAACTAGTCAGATCCAACATAACAACTACTATATTATACCATTACGAAACTGAACAATTGTCAGGTTGCTAGCACTACTCAAATCTGAACATTACATGTACTACACATTTCCTATTACAGAAAAATCAGAGAATAGAGAGAAGGAGAAAGAGAGATAGCAGCAGGAGGTTGAGGGCATCAGCAGCGGGGTAGCAAGAAGAAGCAGCAGCGTGGGTCGGAGAAGAGCAGCAAAGCGCAGCAGCAGCAGGTTCGAAGAAGGAGCAACAATAAGGTTTGGGAAAGAAGAGGAGCAGCGGCAGGGGCGTGGAGAAGAGAGACAACATTTGGGTTCAAAGAAGAGGAGCAGCAGAAGGGGCTTGGAGAGAAGGGCAACAACAGCAGTTTGCGATGAGAGTAGTAGCAGCAATAGGGGCATCAGGGAGAGAGGAGCGCTTGTGTGAGGAGACGCTGATGATGTGGTGGCGTTGGTGGCTGGAGCATGGGGTGGAGTTGGAGGTGTGGAGGTGCTGGTGGAGTGGTGCTGGTGGTGCGTGGTGGATATGAAGTGGATGGATGGCTGGGTGGCTAGATGGATGGCTAGTTGGAAGGCGCACCACCGCGCCGGCCTAGCCGCGGTGGCGGCTGGAGGTGGAGAAAGAGGTTGGGGAAGGGAGAGAGATGTCAGGCCCCATTGAGAATGGAGGCTGCGCTAGGGATTTAGTTCCTCTCCTCGGATCTGCACTTTTGCATTTTGGCCCTTCTACTTCTCTTCCTACTTCACAGGTTGATCCTCCTCTTCTTTAGGCATACCCTTGAAGCTCTAATATTCATCGCACTCAAGTCCCTCTTCTCTTCTTTCATATTCTCATCTTGATAGCCACACGGGTAGAATCTTGACGATTATAGTTCCTTATCGCACTTTTCTGCAAAAGCAACAAGTCACAAGTAAATGATCCCTTGAAATGATTTTCATTCAAATATGCAACAATTCACAGAAAGAATGGATGGTGAGATCACAATAAATGGTATATTTGTGTGCCAAATTATGAATAGGAAATGTGCTTATCACCACGTTTGTCTTCAATACTCCAAAACCAATAAGGGGTGGCACTACATGCACTTACAATCTCTCCCTTTTTGGTGATTGATGATAAACTGGTTGAAGTTTTCAACGGGGATAAAAATATATTTGAAGATAAGGACTTGTTGATTATGATTGCAAGATATGGAGAGCTCCCCCAGAAGATGTGCTTCTAAAGATATTGCTTTTGAATGCAAAAGCACATGAAAGGATTTAATTGTGGAGATCTCCCCCTATATGTTGGAATCCAATCATCGTGCATATAACATGATGTGAAGATAAGGAAGGAGAACAATGGACACGGCAGTATTCCCAGGTTCGGGCCACCTTGCGGTGTAAAACCCTACTCCTGCTTGTCTGGATCGCTTGAGGATGAAAGCGAGTACAAAGGTGGGTTCTGGCTAACTGGGGTCGATCCCCTTCTATGGTAGTAGCCTATCCCCTCTTATACTGGCCTTGGTCCTCTTCCCCCGAAAACACCAGGCGGGAAGGGTTGCCACAACGGCCAGTTTGAAGGGGGACAAGACTGCAGCTTATCCTGACAAAAGTAGTCTTCGCGTGCAAAAGCTTCCCGCCATGACGCGCTGGTGGACTCGGGGATGACCTCCATCCTGGCGAGTCCCGAGCCTCGGTCTTCTTTCACCAAACAGGAAACCCTTGGGGGTTGCTTTGGGAGCGGGCGAGCTGGCCCCGCTCCCTTAGCACGGAAGAGGAAATCCTCCTCATCCGTGCCTACTGGCACGGCTCCTAGCACCGCATGGCGTGGCGCGCTTCGCCCACGTGAAGGTGCAGGACTGCGCGACCCCGCCAAGCCATCCTAGATTAGTCCACTCCGCGGAGGTCCCGGGGGCAGCCTCGAGAAGCAACCTCGCGAGGGTGCTTCGCGAGGCTCTTAACGATGCTTGCTGACGTACGCCTCGTGAGGCGGGGACCCTCGCGAGGGTCTTGCTTGTGAAGTCTAGTGGTGGGCCATGTTGGGCCCACGGCAAGCGCCGCGTCTTTGGCTGCAGGTAGACGGGTCTGGGTACCCCCGGTCCCACGGGCCCTACAATAGCTCCGGGCCCGTGACGTGCATGATTCCGCCAAGTTGGAGGGTCAAAACTATGCGGGCCCCAACCGCCTGCGGGTTAAGCATGACGCATGGCTGATAACCCACAAGTATAGGGGATCGCAACAGTCTTCACGGGTATTATTTCACCCTAATTTATTGATTCGACAAAAGGGGAGCGAAAAAATATTTATTGGCCTTGACAATTGAGTTGTCAATTCAACAGCACCTGGGATATCTCTCTGCAGCAAAGGTTTAGTATCACGGCAAATAGTAGTAGCAAAAGTAACAATAGTAGTGACAACAGCAATTTTGTAATAGTTGTGACAGTAGCAGTAGCAATAGTAACTTAGCAAGATTCAGTATATGTAAAGCGTAGGCACATGGATCGGTGATAGATAATGATTTAGATGACATTGATCATATAACAGTTACACACTAGGGCGACATAGAACTAGCTCCAATTCATCAATGTAATATAGGCATGTACTCCGTATATAGTCATATGTGCTTGCGATAAGAACTTGCATGTCATCTTTTGTCCTACCCTCCCGTGGCAGCGGGGTCCTATTGGAAACTAAGGGATATTAAGGCCTCCTTTTAATAGAGAATCGGAACAAAGCATTAACACATGGTGAATACATGAACTCCTCACACTACGGCAATCACCGGAAAGAATCACAATTATTGTCACCTTGGGGTTGTTGGAAATATGCCCTAGAGGCAATAATAAAATAGTTATTATTATATTTCCTTGTTCATGATAATCGTTTATTATCCATGCTATAATTGTATTGATTGGGAACTCGGATACATGTGTGGATACATAGACAACACTGTGTCCCTAGTGAGCCTCTACTAGACTAGCTCGTTGATCAAACATGGTTAAGGTTTCCTGACCATGGACATGAGTTGTCATTTGATAACGGGATCACATCATTAGTGGAATGATGTGATGGACAAAGACCCAACCGTAAGCATAGCATGTGATCGTTCTAGTTTATTGCTACTGCTTTATCCATGTCAAGTATCTGTTCCTACGACCATGAGATCATGCAACTCCCTGACACCGGCGGAATGGTTTGTGTGTATCAAACGTCACTTCGTAACTGGGTGACTATAAAGGTGCTCTACAGGTAACACCGAGGGTGTCTGTTGGGTTGGTGTGAATCGAGACTGGGATTTGTCACTCCATATGATGGAGAGGTATCTCTGGGCCCACTCGGTAATACAACATCACAAGAAGCTTGCAAGCAATGTGAATAAGGAGTTAGTCATGGAATCTTGTATTATGGAACGAGTAAAGAGACTTGCCGATAACAAGATTGAACTAGGTCTGGAGATACCGACGATCGAATCTCGGGCAAGTAACACTATCGGGGATATAACTCCATGGTGTAACCCGCCATACTGGGCCGGGTTAACGCATCAACAACTTTGTAACCAAGTTTAAATGGGCCGTATCATAAGGGCGAAGGCAAACGAGGCAGTAGCTGACTCGAGTCGCCAGACGACCCAGTACCCAAAGACGGTGGTTCAAAGCCCATGAAGCTAAAGACGCCGGTTCAGTTTCCTTAAGATACAAGACAAGTTTAGAGATGTTGTAGGTCACGGGTCAACATATGACCCGGACTCTATTGTAAACCCTAGGGCTTGACCTGTATATAAAGGCAGGCCCCTAGGGCCGAAAGACTCAAGTTACAACCCCTCGATAGCTAGGATAGCGATTCCGCACCGTTGTAATCAAGATCTACTCATCAAATACACACAAAGCAGGACGTAGGCTATTACCTCCATAGGAGGGGCCGAACCTGGGTAAACCCGACTCTCTCTCTCGTTTAACACCTTCGAGTCGCCACCTAGCGACGATGGCCTCACACCTAAGTCCTGTTACGAGGACATCTGCCGGGTTGACAAAACCACTACAGTTGGCGCCCACCGTGGGGCTCTCGCCCGGTGGAGTTGAGTTCTCGAAGGGAGCCCTTCCAGGGTTCGGGAGTTACGTGGTCGGTCGTATGACCAAGATCCGCCGCGGCAAGACCTACATCGACGACTCTGGCTGGGGCCCCGACGCCGACTCAATTGCGTATGGTTAACGGGTCCCCTTTGGTAGGTGATATGTCTCCAATGTATCTATAATTTTTGCTTGTTCCATGCTGTTATATTATCATTCTTGGATATTTTACAATCATTTTATAACAACTTTATATCATTTTTTGGGACTAACCTATTGACATAGTGCCAAAGTGCCAGTTGCTGTTTTTGCTAGTTTTTTACTTCGCAGAAAATCAATACCAAACGGAGTCCAATCGCGACGAAACTTGTTGGAGATTTTTTCTGGATCAAAAGACACCCAATGGGCCAAATTGTTGGGGAACATTGCATGGGAAACAAAAATTTTCCTACGCACATGCAAGATCTATCCATGGTGATGAGCATCTACGAGAGGGAGAGTGGATCTACATACCCTTGTAGATCGCTAAGCGGGAAGCGTTAAGAAACGCGGTTGATGTAGTCGAACGTCTTCGCGATCCAAATCGCCGAGCGTCCCGTGATCCCATCACAATCCATCTCGCGATCCAATCTCGATCCGTCCCGCGATCCCATCACTATCCGTCCCGCGATCAAATCACGAATCGTCTCGCGATCCTGATCACGGTCCTTCCGATCTAGCGCCGAACAGACGGCACCTCCGCGTTCAGCACACGTACAGCTCGATGACGATCTCCGCCTTCTTGATCGAGCAAGAGGGAGCGGAGAGGTAGAAGAGTTCTCCGGCGGCGCGGCGGCGATGGTGGTGGAACAATTCCG
Organism: Elymus sibiricus; assembly: GCA_039707655.1. NCBI lineage: Eukaryota > Viridiplantae > Streptophyta > Magnoliopsida > Poales > Poaceae > Elymus > Elymus sibiricus. Next base: position 263,483,129 of record CM077665.1, read on the forward strand.
GCAGGGCTTCGCCTAAGCACCGCTGAAACTAGACTAGAGGAGAAACCTATCTAGATGAAGTAGAGGAAGCACGTGGCAATTAGGGTTAGCTCTTCCCTCTAAATCCTCTAGTATATATAGGAGGGAGGGAGGGGAGGAGGCAGCCTCAAACCCTCAAGGTTTGGCCGAAATTGGAGGTGGAGTCCTACTCCAATCCTATTAGGAGTAGGATTCCTCCTCTCCACTTGGAAACCCTTTCCACCTTTCCTCCTTTGGATTTTTTCCACCCAAAGCCACATGGGCCTTAGTGGGGGGGTCAGGCCAGCCCACTATGGGCTGGTTTGACTCCTCCCACAGCCCATGAGGTCCTTTGGGTCGAGACACCCCTCCCGATGGTCCCCGGTACCCCTCTCGGCACTCCCGGTACACTACCGAAATACCCGAAACTTTTTCGGTGACCAAAACAGGACTTCCTCTATATCAATCTTTACCTCCGGACCATTCCGGAGCTCCTCGTAACTTCCAGGATCTCATCCGGGACTCCGAACAAACCTTCGGTCACCACCATACATAACTCTACTATACCGAAACGTCACCGAACCTTAAGTGTGCAGACCCTGCGGGTTCGAGAACTATGTAGTCATGACCGAGACACCTCTAAGGCCAATAACCAATAGCGGGACCTGGATGCCCATATTGGTTCCCACATATTCTACGAAGATCTTTATCGGTTGAACCTCTATGTCAAGGATTCAGTTAATCCCTTACGCTGTTCCCTTTGTTCTTCGGTATGTTACTTGCCCGAGATTCGATCGTCGGTATCTCTATACCTAGTTCAATCTCGTTACCGGCAAGTCTCTTTACTCGTTCTGTAATACAAGATCCCGTGGCTAACACTTAGTCACATTGCTTGCAAGGCTTATTGTGATGTTGCATTACCGAGTGGGCCCTGAGATACCTCTCCGTCACACGGAGCAACAAATCCCAGTCTTGATCCATGCCCACTCAACAGACACCCTCGGAGATACCTGTAGAGCATCTTTATAGTCACCCAGTTACGTTGTGACGTTTGATACACACAAGGTATTCCTCCGGTGTCAGTGAGTTGCATGATCTCATGGTCATAGGAACAGATACTTGACATGCAGAAAACTATAGCAATAAACTGACACGATCATATGCTATGTTTATAGTTTGGGTCTTGTCCATCACATCATTCTCCTAATGATGTGATTCCGTTATCAAATGACATCTCATGTCTATGGCCAGGAAACCTTGACCATCTTTGATCAACGAACTAGTTAACTAGAGGCATACTAGGGACACAGTGTTGTCTATGTACCCACACATGTATTTGAGTTTCCAATCAATACAATTATAGCATGGATAATAAACGATTATCACGAACAAGGAAATATAATAATAACCAATTTATTATTGCCTCTAGGGCATATTTCCAACAGTCTCCCACTTGCACTAGAGTCAATAATCTAGTTCACATCACCATGTGTTTTACATTGTTATGAATCTAACACCCAATGAGTTCTGGGGTTCGATCATGATTTGCATGTGAGAGAGGTCTTTAGTCAACGGGTCTGCGACATTCAGATCCGTGTGTACTTTGCAAATCTCTATGTTATACTGTAGACACTGCTACCACACTCCACTTGGAGCTATTCCAAATGGCTGCTCCACTATACGTATCCGGATTGCTACTCGGAGTCATCCGGATTGGTGTTAAAGCTTGCATCGACGTAACCCTTTACGACGAACTCTTTATCACCTCCATAATCGAGTAATATTTCCTTAGTCCTCTAGTTACTAAGGATAATCTTGACCGCTGTCCAGTGGTCCACTCCTGGATCACTCTTGTACCCCTTGACAGACTCATGGCAAGGCACACACAGGTGCGGTACATAGCATGGCATACTATACAGAGCCTATGGATAAGGCATAGGGGACGACCTTCGTCCTTTCTCTTTCTTCTGCCGTGGTCGAGCTTTGAGTCTCACTCAACTCCACACCTTACAAATCAGGCAAGAACTCTTTCTTTGACTGATCCATTTTGAACTCTTTCAAAATCTTGTCAAGGTATATACTCATTGAAAGTTTTACCAAACGTTTGATCTATCTCTATAGATCCTGACGCCCAACATTTAAGTAGCTTCATTCCAGGTTTTCCTTTGAAAAACTCCTTTTCAAACAACCCTTTATGCTTTCCAGAAATTCTACATCATTTCCGATCAACAATATGTCATCCACATATACTTATCAGAAATTCTATAGTGCTCCCACTCACTTTATTGTAAATACAAGTTTCTCATAAACTTTGTATAGACTCAAAAACTTTGATCACCTCATCAAAGCGTATATTCCAACTCCGAGATGCTTGCTCCAGTCCATAGAAGGATTGCTGGAACTTGCATACATTTTAGCATCCTTAGGACTGACAAAACGTTCTGGTTGTATCACATACAACCTTTCCTCATGGAAACCGTTAAGGAAACTCTGTTTTGACATCCATCTGCCAGATTTCATAATCGAAAAATGCAGCAACTGCTAACATAATTCCAACAGAGTTTAGCATCGCTACGGGTGAGAAAGTCTCATCGTAGTCAACTCCTTGAACTTGTGAAAAACCCTTTGCCACAAGTCGAGCTTTATAGACGGTGACATTACCGTCCGCGTCCGTCTTCCTTTTAAAGATCCATTTGTTCTGAATGGCCTTTCACCCTTCAGGTAATACTTCCAAAGCCCATACTTTGTTTTCTTACATGGATCCCATCTCGGATTGCATGGCCTCTAACCATTTCTCGGAATCCGGGCCCATCATCGCTTCTCCATAGCTCGTAGGTTCATCGTTGTCCAACAACATGACCTCTAAGACAGGGTTGCCGTACCACTCAGGAGCAGTAAGCGTCCTTGTCGACCTACGAGGTTCGATAGTAACTAGATCCGAAGCTTTATGATCATCATCAGTAACTTCCTCTTCAACTAATGTAGGCTCCACAGAAACAACTTTCTGCGCTGCGCTACTCTCTGGTTGAAACAAAGGTTCAACAACCTCATCAAGTTCTATCTTCCTCCCACTCAATTCTTTCGAGAGAAACTCTTTCTCGAGAAAGGACCCATTTTTAGCAACAAACACTTTGTGCTTGGATTTGAGATAGCAGGTTTACCCAACTATTACGTTAGGGTATTCTATGAAGATGCATTTGTCCGCTTTGGGTTCGAGCTCATCAGGTTGAAAACCTTTTCCACATAAGCGTCGTAGCCCCAAACATTAAGAAATGACAGCTTAGGTTTCTGCCAAACCAAAATTCATACGGTGTCATCTCAACAGACTTAGATGGTGCCCCTTTTTAAAGTGAATGTAGTTGTCTCTAATGCATAACCCCAAAACGATAGTGGTAAATAGATAAGAGACATCATAGTATGCACCATATCCAATAGAGCACGACTACGACGTTCGGACACACCATCACACTATGGTGTTCCAGGTGGCGTGAGTTGTGAAACAACTTCCACATTGTCTTAAGTTGTATACCAAACTCGTAACTCAGATATTTACCTCTACGATCATATCGTAGATATTTTATCTTCTTGTCACGATGATCTCAAACTTCACTCTGAATTTGTTTGAACTTTTCAAATGTTTCAGACTTGTGTTTCAATAAGTAAATATCCCCATATCTACTCAAATCATCAGTGAAGGTAGGAAAATAATGATATCCACCGCCTGCTACAACACTCATTGGACCGTATACATCAACATGTATCATTTCCAATAAGTCACTTGCCCACTCCATCATACCGGAAAACGGGGTCTTAGTCATCTTGCCCATGAGGCATGGTCCGCATGTCTCAACCGATTTAAAATCGAATGAGTCTAAAGATCCATCAGCATGGAGTTTCTTCATGCGCTTTACACCAATATGACATTTAGCGGCAGTGCCACAAGTATGTGGTACTATCATTATCTAACTTTGTATCTTTTGGCATCAATATTATGAACATGTGTATCACTATGATCAAGATTCAATAAACCATTCTCATTGGGTGCATGACCATTGAAGGTATTATTCATGTAAACAGAATAACCATTATTCTCTAACTTAAATGAATAACCGTATTGCAATAAACATGATCTAATCACGTTCATGCTCAACGCAAACACCAAATAACTTTTATTTAGGTTCATCAGTAATCCCGAAGGTAGAGAGAGCGTGCGATGGTGATCACATCAACCTTGGAAACACTTCCAACACTCATCGTCACCTCACCCTTAGCTAGCCTCCGTTTATTCCGTAGCTTTTATTTCGAGTTACTAACATTTAGCAACTGGACCGGTATCCAATACCCAGGTGCTAATAGGAGTACTAGCAAGGTACACACGTATATCAAATATACTTCTATCGACGTTGCCAGCCTTCTTATCTACCAAGTATCTAGGGTTGTTCTGCTTCAGCGACCGTTCTCCTCATAATAGAAGCACTTAGTCTCGGGTTTGGGTTCAACCTTGGGTTTCTTCATTGGAGCAGCAACTGACTTGCCATCCATGAAGTTTCCCTCCTAGCCCTTGCCCTTCTCGAAACTAGTGGTTTCACTAACCATCAACACTTGATGCTCCTTCTTGATTTCTACCTTCGCGGTGTCAAACATCGCGAATAGCTCAGGGATCATTATTTCTATCCCTGGCATTTTATAGTTCATCACGAGGCTCTAGTAGCTTAGTGACAGTGACTTGGAGAACTATATCAATCACTATCTTATCTGGAAGATCAACTCCCACTCGATTCAAGCGATTGTAGCACCCAGACAATCTGAACACATGCTCACCGATTGAGCTATTCTCCTTCATCTTGCAGGCAAAAAATCTTGTTGGAGGTCTCATACCTCTCAACACGGGCACGAGCCTGAGATCCCAATTTCAGCTCTTAGAACATCTCATATGTTCCATGACGTTCAAAATGTTTTGGAGCCTCAATTCTAAGCCGTAATGCATGACGCACTGAACTATCAAGTAGTCATCAGAACGTGCCTGTCAGATGTTCACAACATCTACAGACGACGCTTGAGGGGGTGGCGCACCGAGCGGTGCATTAAGGACATAAGCCTTCTGTGCAGCAATG